>JAOXJK010000003.1:29584633-29602437 GCA_025774025.1 Xenus cinereus | reverse complement strand
TTTTCAGTGGTGCCCAGTGACAGGACAAGAGGAAACGGGCACAAACTTGAGTATAAGAAGTTCCATCTAAACATGAGGAGGGACTTCTTTCCTGTGAGAGTGGTAGAGCACTGGAAGAGGCTGCCCAGAGAGGTGGTGGAGTCTCCTTTTCTGGAGACATTCAAAACCTGCCTGGACAAGTTCCTGTGCAACCTCCTCTGGGTGGACCCGCTCTGGTGTGTGTGGGGGGTTGGACCGGATGATCCCCAGAGGTCCCTTCCAACCCCATATGATTCTATGATTCGTAACTGTTTGACTTGGAAAAGTCTCCATCTCACACTGTGGGCAGACGGGCACCCGCAGCTGGGTGAGCTCAGGGCTGCAGGGAGCTCCGTGCAGGTTGGGGTGTCAGCTGGACTCCGTGTACCGCTTAACGAGCGTTTGCACCTCGTTAGCCCTTGGCTGGGGAGCGGAGGAGCTGGCAGGGCTAAGGAAGGATGTCCCGACTCTCCTCGGTGAGGAGCATCTGGTGATGCATCTATGCCAAGTGTCACTCCACCCTCCCCAGGAGCCGCGGGCAATACCGGTGGCGCTTTGGGCCATAAACTGCCGTGGCACCCACCAGGTGAGTGGGTGCTGAGTAGCCGGGCCGTGAGAGCCTCCCCCCAAGCGCCTTGTGCTGGGGGTGTCGGAAAAACAGGAGGCTCAAAAAACACGACGTGCCCAAAAGCCATCACGAGCTGGCAAGGAGTCCGGCCAAGAGGTTGCCAGGTCCTTCCAGACGCTGCCACCAAGGATTTCCTGCCTCTTGAGACCGCTGGGAGGATTAGCCAACCTTTTACAAAGCAGGCTGAAATTAGAAGGCCTAATCTATTCCTGCCAGGGTAAAACCGGCACGGAGCTTTCTCCCAGCCACGAGCGAGGGGAGCAGACATGGGAATCTGCCCTCAAAGTTTCCTCCAGGGAAAGGGCTTTGGAGATATCTCCTGGAGGAGGGATTTTTATTGACTGGCTAAAAACAAAACACGAACAAAGACGGGATTAAACCCCCGGGGTGGGAGGAAGGAAGTGAAGCTGTGATCCTCACCGCGGTTTGTCTTTATTGGTAATCCTATCAGGCAGGCAATCGTTAGCGTATGGATAATTGTATTCTTAGTAACAACCAAGCATGGTACTTATCTTCCCTTCTCCCGCGTGGCTGTGCATTTCCTGGGCCCCGATCATCAGAGCTGCTCCAGAGCTCAGCCAAAACATCCAGAGACGGCAGCGTCACAGCAGCGACTGGTTTAGAGCCTTTTTTGATGCCTATTTGGTCCCTTCTTCTCCCTCCCTGCCCAAATCCATTCTTTAGCTCGGTGAGGCTACTGGCTTCCCAAAGTTTGAGTCGCTAGATGGAAGTAGTGGAAAAGCACGAAGGATGTGACAGGCAGGAGAACTTCACCATCAATACAGAGGGGTATGAGTAGGTCTGGAGAACAGCAAGAGACTAAAATTTGCTCTCAAGGAGCTTCTGGAAGACCCTTCCAGTGGCAGAACCAGCAAAGAGCCTCAGCCAAAGGGTTCACAGCAGAGCCTGTTCAGCAGGACAGGGCGATTGCCGACGGGAGCCTCAGGTGTGTGGTACCTCACAGTGTGTTTGGGGAGGCAGTTTGGGAATCAGCACTTAATGGGGTTCATCTGTTTTTCTTCTGGTTTTTAAGTAACCTTGGAGCTGAGCTGACCCCACCCCACCTGCAGTAGCCACAAAGGCATCATCCCAAATCCAGTGCATCGCTTGCCTTCTGAGGCTTGCCCTGGGAACTGCCCACAGCCAGAGACAGAGCCAGGGTGGGGAAACTCACGGGTCGGGGGCTTCGCTCCTGTGCTCACACAGACTGTCAGGTTTGGGGACAAAGAGGAATTTTGGGTGAGACTGCCAGAAACTGGAGCCTGCTAGTGGGGTGACTCAGGGTGTTCTGGCCTCACACACCCATGTACACATTTCCAGCTGTCACAGTGCCCTCCATTAATGCTGGCACCCAGGACATCTCCTGCTCTTTTTCCCTGGCACCGTGCATTTTCCATGGCTCTGTTGGAAGCCGCTGGAGGCTGTTTGCCTGCGCAGGAATGCAGTGGCATGTGGCTTCCATTAACCCAGTGCAGAGACAGAGCACTCCAGCCAGTACTCTCCCGAGCAGGATTTATCACCGCCTTGACACAGGAGGTGGTGGCCCTCACAGCTTCTTCTGGGATGGGGAACACGGATGGGGAAACCAGGCAGGAGCTGCGGCCAGAGATGACCATTAGCAGCTTCCGAAGACCTGCAGTGATTCACTATCGGGCTGATGGAACCTGCCACGCTTGTAGGAGTCGTGAGAACCACAGGGCTTGGACATCACTGACAAACAACACACCCGGTCTTGAGAGCAACAGCCGGGAGCATCAAGGACACGTCTGTGAGAACAACTGTTCCAACCGAGCTACCTTCATACAGCAACAGGGCTCAGCTCCCCACGTCCAGGCCTGGGGTGAGAGCTGGACCCTCCTGCAGAATGTGATGCGATGGGGATGACTCCCTCCCAAAGCAGAAACAAGCCCAGTGTGGTGTCCCCTTGTCCCCTCCACAGCTCTCCAGGGGCAACTGGATGGAATAAAGTTGCCCTGATGCAGCAAGGCTCCCACCGGGAGGGACAGAGGGCACCCGCGTGGGTATCCCCCTGCAGATTGACGGCTACTAAATATAAATCGATGGGTGTCCCCATCGATCCCCAAAGATTGAAGCCTCTGGCTCCCAGACGCTCTGGGCCAGGAGGGGAGGGATTCATTCCCTCCCAGCCGGGGATCTCTGCCCCACTCCTGCCCCCCAGCTCCGGGAGAGAGGGGCTGGGGCAGCCCCCGCACAGAGACCGCTGCAATGGGGGGGGGGAGTGGGGGTCGAGGAGGGCAAATCCCCCCCCCCCGGGGGGTGCCATCCTTGCCCTGGGCTGCCCTCTCCCGGGGGGAGAGCGGCTCTGCAGCGGCTGGGAAACAGCCCCCCCTCGCCGCACAAAAGGCTCTTGCGTGAGCTGCAGGAGGAGCGAGGGGCTGGGTGAGAGCTGAGGGGCTCTGCCAACAAAAGGGGGGGTTGTGTGGGGGGAGGTTTGAGGGGAGCTGGGGGTGACAACCGCGGCGGGAAGCATCCCCCCGCCACACAGAACGCCGGGCTGCAGGTCCTCCCGCAAGAGGGACTGAGCTGGGGAGGGGGGTCCCGGCAGCCCAGCACCCCTCCCCAGTCTCCCCAGTGTAAGGTGCTGGGGGAGATGGGGGAGCATTTTCTAGGCACAAAAAGCCCCCATTTACCAGGCTGCACGCTCTTACCGTCCGTCCGTGTCCCCACTGCCACCCAGCTCCTCTGCTTACACGGCCTCATCCCCCCCACCCGAAGGGCTGAAGCAAGGTGAGTTCCAACACCCCGCTCTCCTCCACGGCTGGAACCCGGACACGGGGCTGCAGGACCCCCTGAAGGGAGAGGAGCAGGAACACGCCGGGTTCCAGCAGGGCCAGCAGCAGCTGTGGGTCTGCAGGGACCTTAGCGATCTCAGACAGCCCCTGTTCCACACAGACCATTCTGCTCCCAGGTCCTCCAAGAAGGCATTTCCCCTCAAATAAAGCTTGAGCACAGACTGGTCCTGTCTGTGAGCTCGTTTCTGCG
This sequence comes from Xenus cinereus, assembly GCA_025774025.1. Classification (NCBI taxonomy): domain Eukaryota; kingdom Metazoa; phylum Chordata; class Aves; order Charadriiformes; family Scolopacidae; genus Xenus; species Xenus cinereus. Next base: position 29,598,788 of record JAOXJK010000003.1, on the reverse strand, counting down.
AGCCCCAGTCACACTCCCAGTCACCGATACCGCTTTTTCCTTGCCAAGAACAGCAACGTCCTCTCTGCTTTGATGCCAGGAATGATAGAATCATAGAATTGTCTGGGTTGGAAAGGACCTTTCAGATCACCAAGTCCAGCTGTCAACCCAACACTGACAAAAGCCATCACTAAACCATATCTCTAAGCACCACGTCTGCCTGTCTTTTAAATACCTCCAGGGATGGTGCCTCAACCCCTTCCCTGGGCAGCCCATAACCCTTTCAGTGTAAAAATTTTTCCTAATATCCAATCTTAACCTCTCCTGGTGCAGCTTGAGGCCGTTTCCTCTTGTCCCATCACCCGTGACTTGGGAGAAGAGACAGACCCCCCTGGCTACACCCTCCTTTCAGGGAGTTGGAGAGAGCGAGAAGGTCTCCCCTCAGCCTCCTTTTCTCCAGGCTGAACACCCCCAGCTCCCTCAGCCTCTCCTCGTAAGGCTTGTCCTCCAGACCCCTCACCAGCTCCGTTGCCCGCAGGAAATGTCACTGTACTTACCCCGTTCTCTAGCTGGGACAGGCCTGGTGGTCAGTACCCTCATCAGACCGGCTGTTCTTCATTTGCTGTTTCACACCCGGCTGCGTGCTGGCCCTGACACTGCAGCTGGTGTCACTCACAAGTGGCAGGAGACTGACCACCACAAGAGTCCAGCTCACCCAGAGATGTGAGTCAGCGCCAAGGGTGGGGATGGCCGTGCCTTGCTGCCATGGAAAGGAAGGATCCTACCAAAAACCACTCTCTTTTGAGTGTTTTTTTTCTGTACCTCCTCCCTCAGCCCCCTTTACTAGTCCCTCTGCTAGCCAGGCCTATGGTCTCACCCCATACAGCCGCTTTTCCAGCATGTTAAAACTCGTTTTCCAGTCTAATCCCTGAGCTCGGGAAGGCTCCAAGTTGTTATTGATGGTCTTCAAAGCTGTGGCCCAGCTGTGCCATCGGCCTTGCCCTCGGAGGCAGATACAAGCCCATAGTCCTCGGAGCGAGCCAAAAGCTCAGGGACACTGGCAGCCGCTCCAGCGCTGACCGGGGCAGAGCAGCTGGGAAGAGACGCAGCCTTGGCTCTGAACAAAGCAGGAAAGACATCCTGAAATTCTCCTCCAGCCTTGGTGCGCCTTCCTGGCACAGCTGGGACACAGCTGGACCAGCTGTTGCTCCTCCAGCTGCCCTGCTCCTCTTCCTCCTCCTCTTCCTCCGGCTGCACAGGTGCCCCCTTCGGTGGCAGCCCCGGTTCCAGGCCCTGCTGTGGAAGGAGAGGACACACAAAGGTTACAGACATCACATAGAGGTGGGAGCCACCACCTCTCAAACCAGAAGGGACACAGAGTGACTATTCCCTTTGGAACATATTTCCAACCGGCTCCACCTCAATTTACACCTCTCCACAAACAAGAGGAGGAGCAGCCCCGCAGAGGAGCCTTTCCGTGCCTTGAAACAGAGGTGAGATTCTGCGATTAGAATTCGTTAGTTTAATCCCAAACCGGTCTTAAAACACGTAACCGTGGGCTGTTGGCTCCCCGGTAGCAACTGAAGGAACCAGTCCACCATTCTCCCTGCTGAAATAAAAGTACTGGGTCGCAATTGTCACAAAAAAAAAAAAAGGAAGACGGGTAGATAAATCAGAGGAATAAAAATAAATCAAGCCCAGATTGCCAGGCCTCGGTGGCACTGAGGGAGCTACGGCAGCGCCTGCAAATCAGGAAGAGCAACGGGAGGCACAGAAAATCACCTCTTGGGAATGGAAAGCAGAGGGAGATACGTTATAAAAGCATTTCCTCGATGGCCCTATGTTGCTTCCAGCCACCACAATTCATACCTGTCTCTGGAATTGAGTCTTCTTGAATGCCAAGCATCAACGCGCCCGGAGCAGGGGCTCATTTGCTAATTGTGGCTGCCTGATTGCATGGAGCTAGAGAGCATCTCGCAGAGGATGTGAGCAGGGCACGGGGAGAGACCTGAAGAGCAACTGGAAAGGAGAACAAACATTTGGCTTTATAGGTGACTAAGAAAAGTGATTAATCAGTGTTTGGGAAGGAAGGACAGAGGTTTATGCAGAAATCGGCAGATTTGCTGCCTGCTGCCACATACCCATTTACTCTTCCTGGTGTTCCATTCTTCAATATATCGATATAAGTATTTCAGAAGCCTCCAGGCTCTCCTTCAGCTTATTCACAGAGCTCAATAACCAAATATACAAGTTGGTTTTTTGTTTTTTTTGGGGTTTTTTTCCACTTTCCCAATCCCTATTCCACGACACAGCCAAATTCATCATGAAGGGAACAGGCAAAAGCACACACTACGGTCTGGTGACAAAGCCACTGACACAGACCTTCTCCCAAAGCCACCACAGCCCCAGCAGCCTCCACAACACCCCCCCAAAGTACAGACGTGCTAATCACACGGGAGAAAGAGCTGAAGCCCCCAAAGCCCCCCTGTAGCTGTTACCTGGACATCATTTAGCCCACTGCGGTGCTTTGGGAAGGTACATCTGTAGCTCTTTTTCAGATCATGACATGAAAAAAAAAGCAACCTGCTGACAGGGTAATGCAAAATAATTGATTTTATTTAAAATAAAAAGCAAAACCACAATCATCCAAACAAGACAATTAAGAATATCCCAGCTCTGCTGGATGGGGTGATAAAAGCAGCTATCGGCAGTGGCGGGGCTTGGGGCCGACAGTGTGACCGTCACAGGAAACAGAAAGCTCTTTCCTTCCCCCCTTCGCAAAGGGGGAGCCAAAATCCTCCCAATTACCCCACGCGGGCATTTCGGATTTGATTCAGCCAACACTCTTGCTTCCTGCCCCGTGACGGCTGGGGATTCAGGGAGGGAAAGGGTCTACGTTAATTATGAAAGAGGTTGCTGTCTTTCTTTTAAGCATCTGGAGAGGCTTTAATGTAACTGAGAAGACAGACTGGAGCCAGCGCACCCGAGCTGGAAAGGGGAAGAGGGTTTTGCCAGCATTTCCTGGGTGTCACCTGCTCCCAGAGCACTTGTGCAGAGAACAGATGCCGAGACGGGCACAACTGTTGTTTGCATCTACAGTTCTGGCAGGGTATCTATTAGCTTACTGTCATAGCAGACAAGCCTGCACTGGTTACCAGACTCAAAAGCACGGCCAGAGCTCACACATCCCTTTGGCCAGAGCAAGGAGAGCGACATGGATACACACGGGACAACGGGGAAGAGCACGGTCCGGACCCGGTTCTCCGAGCTGTCCCTGGGGCACAGGGCAGAGCAGCGCTGCTGCTTTGGGGCTGGAGGGAACGAGGGGCCCGCTGGGTCTGGGTGCTGGACCGCAGCTGCCTGCTACATCAGGGGCTCTACAGTACACAACAGCTTGGGGGTGAACAGGGACGCCCCGAGAAGCACAAGCCTGGAGAAGCCAGAGCACAAACCCCACTCTCCCCAGTCAGCCTCCCACGCGCACGGAGCTAGGCACAAGGGGAGCACAGTTTTTAACTCTATTCCCCGTTCACCTGCCCTGGGAAGCACCAGCTCCCCCCTCTTCCTTTAAGGCCAGTGAAGCCGACTCCCTGATGAGAGATATTATTCTAGTCCTATTTAAAAAAAAAAAAAAAATCCCAATCTAGCAGGACCTCCTGTTTAGAGCAGGCCATGACATGCCAACAGTTAAACTCTGGTGAAAGCAAAATGCCTTGTTCTGCTACAATTTATGTACCACACAGCAATTCTGGAAGGGCCACCGTAGAACACCACGTGGCCACGAGCGTTAAACAACATCCCCAAAGTTTTCTGCTTCGAAAAGCTAATGCCAGGTTGGGAAGTCTGGGGTCACTCGGGGTGTCTGGAACATTTTTTGTGGGAGGACGACTTCAAAGCATCTTACACAGTAAATACATCTCAGCCTCACAACACCCCTGTGAGGTAGGTATTTTCCTCATGTACTACAACAAAGATAGAAGCCCAGCAATTCTGCCGAGGCAAGAGCCTGTGAGCGGAAGAACCGGAGATCCCAGGAGTCCCGATTCCCAGGTAGCCTGAACAGACACCCCTTTGTTTCACATCAAAAAGTGCCTTGTGGAGAAGTCAGTACAGCATTGCTGGTATCACGATGTCTGCACTCCGTGCCAAACACACTGCTTTTCTACGAGGGACGGTGAATGAACACAGGCTTCAATCTGAAATTGGTTTTATTTCACCCCATGGAAGAGTTCATAGGCAAGGAAGATACTCTGCACTTTTAGATCTTCCAACTGTGCTTCTGGTGGTAGAGGTGTGGTTTTCCTGGCACGGCAATCGGGCTTTCAGGCAGATGGAAGATTTTTAAGAATGTAAAACTGAACCGTGTAGGCCAAATGCAATTGCCAGCTGCAGCATAAGCCATCTTGCTACATGCACTGAGTGAAGCCACCAAAGAGGGCAGTGGACACTTCTCTAAGGGCTCCCCTCGGTGACAGCGCTGAGACTTCTGAGCCTTCGCCTCTCCAGGCACCCACACTCCTCCAAAAGGCTGCACTGCAGCCCGCTCTGCCTGAGAAGACACACGGATTGTGCAGGCTCCCAGGCTCTTCAACCGGGCAGGAAAAAAGGCAACCTTGGCCAGAAATGCCAGGAGTTTGAGAAGTTTTTTAAAAAAAATCAAGTAATCTTGTGGAAGAATCTGCAGCACTCTACGGAGCAAGGCATGCTCACTTATGCCTGGCTATCACAGGAAATTCAGGAGCCCGGACAGCTAAGGAGTGTACTTATAAACCTTTCCTCTCTCCGTTTTTTCACCACCACACTGCTCCTACACAAAGGGACTGGCACGAAGATTCAGAAACAGAGATCCTGACAAACATATTCAGGATTCCCTGGTACAACAGGATATGGCCTGGTCTCCAACTGGGGAGAGAGTGTTTAAGTAGGAAGAGACAAGGTTAAAAAAAGGTAAGAAAACCCAGACAAGCAGTGTTCTGGGTTCCATCAAATCCAAAGTCACAGTTAAGGCTGCCAATCTGCTTTTTAATTCCCCCACCAGTGCCTGGGCGCTATTGCATGTTTACTACAGACATACCACCTCCGCCTCCAAGCTTCCTCTCCCAAAGAACGGCTGAAGTGAGATCAAATACCTACCTCCTACGTCCCAGGGGAGCACCCAAGGAATCACCACAACCCAGCCACCTTCTGGCTGTGCTGTTCAGACAGAGAAGGAGGATCATTTCCTTGTGACACACCTTCAGCCAGACAGACCTCTTCACTGACACCACCAGCACAAGCCCCTGCTAAAAAAAAAAAAAACCCCCAGCAGCTCCAACAGATCCCTTGGGGATGAGAGCTTTACCCAGCATAATACAAATGCATCTACACAGACTTAAGCGACACACTGCATTTTTAAAAAGCATAAAACAACAAAATGTCCCCCTCCCAGTCCTTTAAAATTGGCACCTCAAGTTCCGGAAACATCTGAACCCCTAACATCAAAGAAAAGCCATTTAGGTACGTGAACTGCACTGGCCTGAATGAGCCCACAGCCCTGTGACTGCTTGGTATTTAAAGCCCAGCAACTGCTGTTATCGGTCGTTGCCTCGTGCTAAGCATCACGCCTGCACCTAAAAGACTGTTATTACTGGCAAATGCTGACTTTTCCCCCCAGTTTTTCCTATGCAAGAAACTCCAGGATTCTCCTGCTCCATCGAGCTTCCGATCACAAGGTGCTAGTGCATCTTTGTTACCAGTCATCGTAACAGACGCAGAGCAAAAGTAAATGGGCTGTTGCTGGTTAAGGTGTTGCACCGTAGATGTACGCGCGTAGATTAAGACCACAAAAGATGCTTCAGGTCGGTGGTCCCCTCTGCTGAAGTCGCTTCAGTGTTTGGAGCATTCATACCACCTTCCCTTCCTGAAATTCTGGTGCAAGATCCGCCGGACATTCGGATAGGCCAAAAAGGGCTGGTGTTCCTTTCCTCAAGTGTACAGGACAACATGTAAACATATGACAGTGTCAAAGCAAAGCAGGTTTTTTAGCTTTACCTGCTGGTTTTAAAAAGAGTTCTTTAAAAACTGACCGTCGTCTTCCTTACCAGTTATGTGAACCATTAAATACTTGGCATGTCCTTACCCAAAGCTGGGTTATTAGTGCACTCACTCGGGGAGCAGAGGGGACAAAGCATTGCACTAAAATGTAGAGTCGGGGTGTTCCCCTAGAAGTTATTAAAGAGCCAACCTTTGACAGCACATAATGAAGACGGATGTCTGGGTCAAGGAAGAGTGACAAAAACTTAAGGACTGTGAGAAACAGAAGCAGGAGGGGGTAGAACAGAGCTGGCTGGCTGCTAACGGAGCTTTGATCGGCAGCTGCCTCTGGGTGGGTGGTGGTATCTCTCATGGGTAGCTGCGGCCTCCACAAGATTCCCTAATCCTGTCAAAAAAAAAAAAAAGTACAATAACTATAGCACTTCCCCTCATATCAGAGCAAAAAAAAAATATAAAAAAAAATCACAGCATGCAGGTTAGTCCTATGCTTATTCTTCCTACAGAATTGTACAAGCTAGAGAAGTTTTTATGTTTGGAACAGTTTCTATCAGCTACTCCATCACCCAGCTGGAGCAGAAATCCCACCCGTCCTCACAGAGCAAAACAATCAACATACAGGAGGAGGAACAGTGACACCTGGAAAGCCAGTGTTCTAGGCAATGTCCCAATTTTTAATATTTAAGGTATTCATTTCAAAATTTGCGGTGCAAACAACTTAACAATGCACAGGATTTTCAGAAGAGCAGATCTGCACACGTGCTCTGCAATGTTACAGCTCCTTTTTTTTTTTTTCCTTTTTAAAAACAGGGTCTGTGTTAAGGTTAGTTTCTCCTGCTGCTCATTCCCTGCCTGAAGTCACAACTGGCTGCTGAAATGGGATTTGACAACGTCATAACAAATTGTTAAAACCTCCAGGGCAAAATAAGCAGTCAGTACAGTTCTCTCCAACTGTTTAACGACGCTCTGTACTTGTAACTCAATTGCATTCGGTTATGAGCAACTCCTGAAAACAAGAGAGCAGTGCATCACAGCAAGATAAATAGCAACACCTGCAGGAGCAAACAGGTCCACAGGCAGCACCCTACACTGGTAACTCAGGCACAATACCAGGAATCCAGACTTCCCAAGGTAAATTACTACCACACACCTTCCTGCAGTACACTCCCAAAATCCCAGTGTTTCACCGTTTTTAACCTGGCAAGTCCAGAGAACTTCCCTCCTCTGCAACTTTACCCTAAGCAGTATCTTTTCTTAGCTCTGCAATATTCATGCTCCCTCCCTTGACTGACTAGAAACCTGGCTTTTGTTTGTTTGTTTTTAATAGATAAACATAAGACATTTGGGACTTGGGATGAATTTTGCTTTTAACAGATTAAAGAATGGGCCAAATTGAAACAATCCAGGCAACAAAAAGAGAAACTGTACCACTACTTGAAGGTTTTCTGTTTGGATAACAAGGCATCAAAACCCGAGTCTTGCCTGATTCTTCTTCATCTGTAATTGCTTACTATTCATTTGCGCTCTCTGGAGAGCACGGTTAAAATATCCCACCTCTCCCATTACAGCAAATAAAATACTTTCTGTATTAGAAGAGACAACTAGGAAAAGTAATAAAACCGTGTATTTAATAAAGTAAACCACCTTATTTTAAAAAAAAAAACCAAGAATCTCAGTTTTCACTTCGAAGCAATTAAAATAACTCATGGAGGGAAGGTATCACAGCTATCATTCTGTAAAGGACCCCCTGATCTCCATCCTTCTGTCCTGATGAATCCCCGTATCTTAACTCTGCCAGCTCTGCCTCGTATTGGCTTTTGCTTGTTTAAAAACCGACAGTTGCCATCGTGTCACCTGGAGGAGCTGCGCTCTTTGCTCACGCAGTCATCCTGGGAAGTTGTATCACCGTTGCCCATCATGCTGCACGTTCTCCTCTTTTTCCTCCGGTGCATCATCCCCTCTGTCTCGGAGCCAGAGTCACACTGAAGCAGGGAGAGATGAAACCAGAATTCAGAGAAACAGAAGAGAGAAACATGCAGAGAGTTTGTGCTGCGCAATTTACCGTAAGAGCTACCTCAGCAATTCTGAATAATCAATATTCAAAGAACACGCTATTTTAGATTAGATACGTGAAATACATTTTAAATTAAGTTTTTAAAAAACGGGAATAGGTATGTTCTTAGATTTCATCACTGACTAAGCTGGCTTGGTGCAAGATAATTGATGCATTCGTTTTGGCTCCTGGAAGGACCTAATTTTCCCCAGGAGCAGACTCAGTGCTTCCTGAAGCACTCAGGTGCCTAGAAAAGTCCCCTGTGTAACTGACAGTCTTGGGTTTTGATCTTGTTGCTCCTCCCCATTTTAAAAACCAACCATTTTGCAGCCACATCATACAAGCATGGCTTAGCCAGTGGCAGATTTATATACAATATAAACATAAACAAGCCAAATTCATTTAGAAATACAAACAGAGGCTTCAGCAAACAGAACCTGCTAAGACCACAGGCGGCTACTCCACCGTGTAAATTTGTTTAGTTGCTTTAATTTCTTCCAGAAGACACGAATATTAGGATGATCAGGCATGGAAAAAGCAATAACTGCAGGATATGGATCACCTACTGTAGTAAAAAGCTTTACCTCTGAATCAGAGTCTGAGGAGCTGGAACTTGAGGAACTGGAAGAATCACTAGAACTATCGGAAGCAATACCAGTGGATTCCTGCAGGTCCACCGAATCGGCCAAGGCTGCCAGGTCAGGGTGTTCCTGCTTCAGGATCCTAAATAGAGTTGAAATTTCAGAGTCAGCCTTTCAACAGTGACACTGCACGTCAACGAAGACAGTATTTCGGGGTTTTGTTTTAAATAGAGAATATGAAAAGAAAGCTACTAAATCTCTTACCTGTACCATTTCCGTGACAATTTGGGTCTCCCTCTTACTGTCTTGTGCCACACCACGGGGAAGTTGGTACAGCTGGCAAAGTTTTGCGTGATGGCAATAGTTGTGTCAAGATTGAGAACTACGTGCCACCAGCCACCTACAAATACACCACCAATGAGCATTTCTGGCTACACAGCAGAAAGCAAGTTCAAGAACAGCCCTGAACAACTTTTTTTTTTCCCCATAGCACAGGTGGAAATTGGACCTTATCTCCCAAACCCAGGTGAGTTTGCTACAATATTATCTTTCCTCAGGTCTTATTTCACGGTTCGCTCCAATGCTTTACAGATTCCTGTTACAGAAGGCTGGTCAATGCTCTGACCAAATTATCCAGCTCACGAACAGCAGCAAAGATCTGACTTGACAGCAACACACTGGCTACTGACGGCTTATTTAATAGCAAGAGCCATTGTAACCCCGACCGCACAGAGACCCTCTCTGTGGAGCTGGAGAGCGCTTTCCACGCTGATTTAGTAAGGTTCTTATGACTACAGACTAACCTTTCATTTAAAAATAGACGCAAAATTGTTTCCCCACACAGGACAAAAATAGACAGTGGTGTTCTTGCAACCCACTTACAACCTCATAAAAAGACTAAGGAAACAGTTTTAATGGAACCCGACAGCTACAAAATCTTAACAGAAGGTACACTGAGGAGTCAGTAATAAGCGCCAAGACAATCACAAGGCACTCTTCAAACATGAAGTCAGCTGTGTGTCAGAGACAAGCAATGTGGATAGAAGCCATGGGCCATGGTGCACAAAAACAATGCAAGATTCAGAGGTTAGAATTTGGCACTGAATTCACCTGCTTTATCCACTGGCCACTTCACCTCCTAGCTATAATAGACACACAGCAGTGCAGCCACTCCGAGAGAACAGCATCTTTATCAGATCTTTCTTTAGCTTTTGATTTCAAATGCAAGATTAAGCATAACCACAGAGAGGTGGATGGAAAGTCTCAATGCCTTTAAGTAAATGTCCAGTTCTGGGCTCCTTACCACAAAAAAAATTTCTATGATTCCAAGTAGTTCTTTTCCCACAGCAAAGAAAAATTCACACACAGTCAGACTACCCAGGCTACAAAATTCAGTCATGAATTTGCTACTCGAACATTTTTCTTTAAGAGTTACTACTACTCAAACACTTCTGTTATTTTAGGCCTTACCGGTTTTCTATTACTGCAATTGAGGTCAGGACCACATTCCTGTGAGGATGCAACTCAGGCCCCGTTTGTATTGTCATCTGCACCACACGTGACCCTATGCTATGGGCCATATAGGTTTCAGGACATTCAGAAAATAGTCTCAAAATGTGCCCTTGCAGTATATATCCCTCCTGAAACAGCTCAGAATAGTTTATTTCTTAAGAGATGAGCCATATAAGAAAGGTGAAATATTCTCTTTATCTCCACTATACTCAAGTGTTAAAAATACTTTTTTCTCCCAGATTTCCTTACTGGAGAGATTTGTACATACCTGGCACAAAGACCGTCTCGCCTGGTTTCTGTAAGATTTCCAGGGGTTTGAATTCAGGGGGCCAGGTAGGGAGCTGTGTCCTGGGATAGATGACGTTGAACCAAGTGATGGCTTCATCCTGCTGGTTCCCTCCCTCTTCTCGCGTGACTTTGATCAGCTCTCTGGGAGTGCTGGTAGGGAACAGACACCAACGCTTATGTCCCTGGACTAAGGCATTCCACGCACTAGTTCCCAAGGGATCGATGTGAATTCCCGTTCCAGAACGAGGTGGGCCCATCACAAACCATCTGCATGGGAGGAAAAAAAATAAATAATCCTTTAGTCATAGAGCAAGCAAGTAGGTACCTTCTCTTTTCTTCACATTAGACAGAAAATTACAGCTGTTAATTTCACATACAGTTAGAAATCAAGGTAGCTAGAATTCCTTCATTTACCTTCTTGAGATCGTTAGGATCACATTGCAGCAAAAGATATGACATGAGTTTAACACAAAAACCAACATGAATTGGGACAGGACGACTTTGGGACAAGAAAGCAAAGATAGCTTTTTAAAACAAAATACAGCTACAGAATATAAACAGCTCTTCAATAAAAGATATACTTATTTCAAGGTTTATAAATATGATTATGTCATAACAGCCTGCATTAGGATTCTTGCTATCCAGGAGGATTCTCCTGATGCTGTGTTTTTCTAAAATTCTCTAGTTATAAGTGGATCCAGAGCTGCAGAACAACAAGGCACAAACAAAAGGCAACACAAGTAAGGACCAGAGCAAAGTTATGCAACCCTGGCCTCCCTCTACGCCTTCTGCTCTTTTACAACAGGCTTTTCATTCCAACATTTAATTAGATGGAGCTTATTCTCCAGTGACCATTCAGGATTTGGTGCGTATATTCTCATTCCCCATTTGCAAGGTTTATTTGTCCCTATGGAGAACTTTATCTGCCATACATGTTTAACAGCAACAGCACCTTCAATTGCTCATTTCCCCTGTAAGAGAACAGTAACATCTACCATACCAAATAAAGCAGTGTAAGTGAGGTGACTTGATATCAGGTGTCAAGAAGGAAAAAAACATCAGTAATTGTTTAATGGGCAGCAGAGAGGGTAGAAAGTAAAGGATCCACAGGACCCCTCCCTCACGTGGCTGACAGGCAGGTGACACCCAGCAAGACGAGTTCAAAGGTTCAGAAAATATCAGAAGTCCTGAGGAGGACTTGAGGGTGTTGGCTGACCAGAAGCTCAACAGGAGCCAGCAATGTGTGGTCACAGCCCAGAAAGCCAACAGCATCCTGGGCTGCATCCCCAGCAGTGTGGCCAGCAGGGCAAGGGGGAGGATTGCGCCCCTCTAGTCTGGTGAGCCTCCAGCTCTTGGGCCACCAACATCAGAAGGATATGGACCTGTTGGAGCAGGTCCAGAGGAGGCCACATAGATGCTGCGAGGGCTGGAGTACCTCTGCTTTGAGGACAGGCTGAGAGTTGAGGTTGTTTGCCCTCGTTAAGGAAAGGCTCCAGGGAGAACTTAGAGCCCCTTCCAGTCCCTAAAGGGGCTCCAGGAAAGCTGGGGAGGGACTCTTGATCAGGGAGGGGAGCGATAGGACAAGGGGGAACAGCCTCAAACAAACCCACATTTTCCAGAACAAAGTACGAGAATTGAGAATACCAACAAAGAAAGGAGCTCAGCATGTGCCTGTAGGTGGGGAGCGTGTGGGGGAAAAAGATCAATATAAGTGAGTCACAACCAAATTATCTAGTTTACCTCTAATTTGGATAAATGATTCCTAGTTCTGTAAGTGTATGCAGTTTCTACCAGAGACTACACCTAGTGTGCTTTTGCATTTGATCACAGCATTGTATGTTCTTAGAAGCGAATTATAAAAAGGCTCTGTTACAACACTGTAAAAACACCTACTTCAGTGATCTAAAATAGAATTAGTTTCATGCTTCACCCCTGCAAAAGCACAACTGGACTATAGACACGTGAAAGACTGTAGGGAAGAGTTCCATTATTCATTCCTTGTTCCACTTCATTAAAAAGAAAACAAGAAACAATAAAAAACCCACATTACAGCCTCGTGTCACTCAAAGTGCAAGGCTTTCTCAGACAATTATAATGTGGCTGTAAAGATTTTAATTACTTGGGAGCGTTCAGTTTATGCTCATACTGCTATGAAACGTTGTATTAATGTAAATAGAAACATACCTTTTGTATTTAACCTAAATACCTTTTGTATTTAACAGCCCAAATACAAGGTTGTTATATTTGATTTCAGGAAAAAAAAAGTGTCATTTCAGTAATTTTTCAATCGGATGCAAAAAAAATGTTGAAAAGACTACGTAAATGTGAAATATCGTCCTTTCTCAAAATCATCTGAAGGGGAGCAGAGAGCTAGTCTCCACACTTCATACTAATCTAGCTTAAGATCTTTACCTTAAAAGGACTGACTCATAATTAAACAAAATCCCACTATGTACATAAGCCACTGGTGCAAAACCCAGGAGCTAGTCCCAAGGGACTTAATTTTAGAAGCCAGAAGGCACACACAGCAAGAAGTTAAAAAAAAACAAACATAGTTATTGAAAATTACAAAGATTAGGTTTGAGAAGTGAAATAAACCCACTTAAAAACCCCAACCAACACAAACTCAAAGCAACGCTGGTGGCAGAACCAGAAATTGTGACATACCACTCTGCCCTTCCCTCCCTCTGGGTTACGGATGTACGCTCATTTCAAAACAGACGTAAAGCTATTGCTTTGTTTTATACAACACAATCGCACTTATTTAAGAATAGCTAATGAGACTGAAAATATCTTTTTATCTTGCTGTCACCATAATATACCTGTATGGTGGCCTTCGTTTCTCCCCTGCATACTGAAACAGATCATCAGTGAAGAATTTGGGTACTTTGTAGTCCTCCAGGAGTTTCCTGCGCTTGGGATGCTCTCCATAACTGCTGTCAAAGATGTAGAGCGGGCTGTCATCGCGCGTGGTTTCCATATACTCTATGTAGTATTTCATCTTCATCTTCACAGAATAACCGTCATTGTCCTCCCCACATTTGAACTTCTGGTTCCTATACTTGCGTTTCAGTCGTTCCAGAGTCCACTTCTCTTGGGCAGACCAGCCCACCTGAGCATTCAGCAAGACTACAGGCTTGTAAGGTTTTTCGTAACGCTCCACAAATTCCTCCACTGTTAACTGGAGTGCATCTGCCCTCTCCACATTATCCTGTGAAACCCAGAGAGGAATACAGAACAGATATTAGGACAGAATAACGTCCGAGAACCGTGCTTTTTAAGTCGGTGTGGAGGAGCTTCGCGTTCGTACTTTGGCTCCCTACACCATGAGGGTGTCAAGCTGCCTACGTGTTATTTTAAGCCTCGCCGAGGCTGCAGTCCTACTTCTTATGCCCCGCTCCTTGCGCACACCAGCAACACCAGCAGCCTCAAGCCGTTAGGGCTCCTCCCCACCGAGGCAGCTCCCCAGGTGGCGAGGGTCCCCCTGCCCTTTTGGCTGGCACATCCCCTGATGCATTTCACCTCCCTGGTCCCCCTGGGATAGCGCCTGGGAATTACGTGGGTGCCCCGGCACCGAGGGTGCCCATCCCACCCCGACGAGGCCCTGACTTCCCCGCAACCTCCACCCCGCACCCCTCGCCACGTGGAGGGAGGCTCAAACGCGGGTGCCGTTGGGCCTCAACCTCCCCGCCCCGGCATCCCCGGGGAGCCC
>JAOXJK010000003.1:29527096-29584334 GCA_025774025.1 Xenus cinereus | reverse complement strand
CCCATTCCGCCCCCCCATTCCCCTCAGGGCCCCATTACTCCCTCGCCTCGGTTCCCCCCAGCCTCCACCCTTCCCCTCAGGGCCCATTCCCTCACTCCGATCCCTCCAGGCCCCCTCAGCTCCCCAGTTCCCCTCAGCCGAGGCGGGGCCGGGACCGCACCTTGCAGGCGGCGGGGTTGAGGGGGAAGGTCTCGCAGTAGTTGTGGCGGGTCCAGTCCAGCGAGTCCTTCAGCTCGGGCCGGGCGCTGCGCTTCGCCTCACGGATCCGTTTCTTGCTCTTATGATTCATGGCGGCGGCAGCGGCGTTGGTGGGCAGCCCCGGTCAGCCGTCACCATCCGCCGGCGTGGCGCAAGCCCCGCTTCCCCACCGGCTCCGGCCCGGCCCGGCCCGGCCCGCCGCACCTTCCAGAAATTTCACCCCCTTGCCGCCGCTGTCGCCGCGGCCCCGCCCCCGCCGCTCTCCCCTTGGCTCACCGCAACGCCCTCTTCCGCCACGCGTCGCCCGCTCTCCGCCGCTGATTGGTCGAGGCGGGGAAGCGGCGCGGCCCGGCCGCCATGTTGGGAAGGAGGGGATTGCGGGCGCCGGTCGCCCCGCGGCTCCACATCCGCCTGGCCGCCCCGGGAGTCCCCCGCCGCCTCTCCCTTTCCCCCAGCTCCGCGCCCGCCGCTTCCCTGACAGCGGCAAACCGCCCTTTCGTGTGGGACTGCGCGGTTCCCGCTCACGGGGAGGGAGGCGGGGGGGGCGAGAGGGGTGCGGCCCGGTTTAACGGCAACACCGGGGACGGGCCGTCCGCCGCGGCGCTCCGCGTGACGCCGCCCTCCGGAGAAGGCGCCGATTGGTCGAGGCGGCCATGGAGGAGCCGGAGGAGGGGCGGCGGCGGGGCGGCGTGAGGCGGTACCGCTTCGTGGAGGGGCCGGCGGCGCTGGCGCTGCGTATCCCCGAGGTACCTCCCGGCGGGGACACGGCGGGGGGTTACGGGGCGGCGGAGTAGCGGGACCCGCCTTCCCAGCGCCGCGGCCGGTGTGTTTCAGGAGCTGGACTCGCAGTACGGGACCTACGTGTGGCCCTGCGCCGTGGTGCTGGCCCAGTACCTCTGGGTGAACCGGAGGAGCCTCCCCGGCAAGCGGGTGCTAGAGGTATCGCGACAAGGCCCCCTCCCCGCTTCCACGACACCCTCTCTCCGGTCACCGGGGAAGGGTCGGTGATGGCGTTGCGGTTTTCAGGTGGGCGCCGGGGTGAGCTTGCCCGGAGTGGTGGCTGCTAAGTGCGGAGCCCAGGTGGTCCTGTCCGACGGCGAGGAGCTGCCCCGCTGCCTGCGGAGCTGCCGCAGGAGCTGCCTGGCCAACCGGCTGCCCCACGTCCCGGTGCTGGGCCTCACCTGGGGACGGGTGTCACCGGAGCTGCTGGCTCTGCCTCCTGTAGACGTTATTTTAGGATCGGATGTCTTTTTTGATCCAAAAGGTAGGTTAACGCTGTGGGGTATCTTGGATTCGTGACAAACCGCGAGGAGTTCGTGTCCCAAGGAGGGCTCTGGGAACGCTGACCGGAGAGGAGGTGACAGGCTCCGCGGTGACACTGCCCTGCCCAACTCCTTCTTGGGGCAAGTCTAGTATTAAGCAATCAAATACCACCGGAGGGTGAGAGGAGAAAACAGAGTAATTAACTGCTTAAGGCCATGCTTCTCAGGTGTCTCATACAGACGCAGTTAGTCTGGTATTGATTTTTAATTAGCATTTTATATAACCAGGCATTTTTAACTGTTCCTAGAATCCACAGACTAACCAAGACTGCTTCATCTCCCCCAACTGCACAGACTTTGAAGATATTTTAACTACAGTTTACTTCTTGCTGGAAAAGAATCCACATGCTCAATTCTGGACTACTTATCAAGTCCGAAGGTAAAGCATTCAGGGTATTTAAGACTCAAATCTTAATTCCTGCCTCTGTCTCAGCTGTTATTAAAGCGTTAACTCCCCAGAGGCACCACTGCACCGATTCCAGAGAAGCTCCACGCTTCCACGTGAACGGGGCTGGCATTAGCCAAGTAAATCCTAATGGGAGCAGATAAAAACAGCCAGACCAGAAAATAATCCAAGAACCACAAATTTACCATTGACTAGAAAACTGTTATAAAAACTGTTTTGGGAACTCCTGTAAGCGCTGCAGAAGTTACCAACTGGGATTACGTTTCACACAGCGGTGTTTCCTCCCCCAGTGCTGACTGGTCTCTGGAAGCTTTGCTCTGCAAGTGGAAGCTGAAGAGCATCCTGGTTCCCCTGCGCTCCTTCGGTGCAGACCAAGAGCACTTGGCCGGCTCTTCTCTCCCGGGAAGACACACAATCGAAATGATGATCATCTCACTAGCACAATCAGATGGTACTTAATTTTTTTTATTCCACTTGTTGGTTTCCAATACAAGATGACACTTTTACTGTAGCATGGATCTGCAGGAAACAATCCTGTTTACAGCAAACCTCATGCGTTTCAAGGAAGCAGATCCCTTCAACAGTAATTCTTAAAACATGCACTGTAAAAATAAAGCTGTTCAGTTCTTTAGCTATGGCTTTTGAGAAATTTGTGCTCCTCCCCAAAGACCACGTAATAGTTAAAAGACTCAATTCTGTTTTGTAAGTCACTACACAACAGAGTTTAACAACCTGACAATCCACAAGATCCAACTTAAATTCCCAACTTTTGCTATGAAGAGAAGTTAACTGCACTCTTTCAAGATAAAAAATATCCCCAATAAGATCTGTTTCCCAGGACCCAAGACTCTTTTCCCAAAGATTCATGTACAAAAACCAACCCCCCTTTGTTTTTCACTGAGAGCGTGCAGACTGCCGCTAGCCACGCAGTCCCAGAACATACAAACTCCTCAAGTTTGTAGAAAAGTACTTTTAATCCTCAAAGCCAGACTGCAAGTATTCAGATGTTTCCATTCCCATTTAACATACATGCATAAAGTTAACAAGGCATTACAATAACCCTTGACACGTGATGGTTGAAGTTACAATTCGTTTGGTATCCAAATCAAGAAAAATAGTATCATCACCGTTAAGATCAGCTACCGTCAAGCAGCAGCCTGTTGAGTCAGGGCAAGCACACAGCAAATGCAATTAGTACTGCTCAGTGTGTATCTTCATTAACAATGTCTGATTCCGTGTTTATCATCTGGTGTGCAATACTTGCCGTACAACATCTGGGTTAGTCACAATACTAGTTAAGTTTGCCCGTAGTAATTTAAAAGCAACCCCAGTGGATAAAAATTTATAAGCAGTAGAATGCATTCGGTTACTATATAGAAGTTAAACATCGACAGTATAATTGCAGAAATCTTTTCAAGCTAAAAATAAGCTGACTCAGACATTAAGTTGAGAAAAGTTAACACAGAAAAATGTTTAATATTAACTACAGAGACAGTGGGTATAGTACAGAATGTCTTAAGCAAAAGATACACCAATCAGTACTTACAAAGGAATGAACCATTTCTTTTCTTAACATTACATTTCTCATATGTAAGTTCATATATGTAGGTTGGTAGTTTTACCATTCTGGAAAAAATAAGGTGTGTATATCATCAGCTAGATGTGCTCACTGTATGCTCCATTATTTTTACGCAAGGCCCGGGTGACTGGAAGTGCAGTTGTCAGGCATTTTAATTAACTGGACAGCCATTTGTTTCTGCACGACAAGGCATCGTTACACAGGAGCAATCAGGAGAAAACAGGAAACAGCCAAGCACTCTGCACTGCAACACGCCACCTTAACAGCTAACCAGCATTACTCAACTGCTACACAACTGCGCCTAGTGCACAAAAATACATAAGAGAAGAGATTAGAATTGAGTCTGATAAAACAATCCTTTCAAATATCAACTGTCACCTGAAAAGATTTCTACCAATTTGAATTTGAAGATACTATTTGAATTCAAAGTTTTCTTTAAAAAAAAAAAAGCATTTACAGTAAGTTTCAAATTGAAGTTTTGCAGAATTTTATTTAAGGAATGAAGACAAAATTGAGAATACTTTTTGACAGAGTTAGCTACTCAGCATGTAATAGCTGCACATTTCCTCAGTATGAAACTGGAGGCAGCAAGTTACCATCAGTTTTAATTTCAAATAAAAGTCAGCACTATATAAACAAAAATGAAGTTTTACCTCAAATATCCAAGCCAATAATGAAATCGGTAGTCGTTCACTTCACTAAATTACAAGAAATTTGAATAACAGCAACAAAATGGCACATAAAATGTAAAATCTGCCACTTGAGGCGCAACTTAAACAAGTAAAAAGTTAGACAAAAATGTTACAAAATAACCTTTTCAACAGCTGGTTGCTCGTGCCAGGGGTCTCTCCAATGGACTGAAGACTCAAGCGATCTTTTCCCCCCAAAGGCGTCCTTTATGTAGGTTCTCATTTATCTGATGCATCTAGATTTGAAGAAAGAAAAGTTCAGCTAGGTTTCTACCTCGTCTCTTTTGGTTGTGTGGATGACTTCAGGTATAACTTCTAGTTGTGTTTCAACTGGCTTTGCCTAATTTAATTAAGTTTTAGGAATTTCCATAGTGTTCCACCTCCCCCCCGTGTGTTGCTTTACTTCAGAGGCCAAACGTAAGGTTCTGCCAAAGTATTTAGTTACAAAGAAAAATAAGCATCAGGCTGTAGACCAAGCCACCATTAACTTCAATTCAGCCTGTTCAACAATAAGTTATTAAAAGTTATATAAAAGTTATAAAACTAATACTTCTTCATAAAGACTTAACTAAGCTCTAATTAGCATTCAAAACAGAAAGTGTGACTAATTTTGCTACAATTATCTAACTTTAGAGCTAGCTTAGGCCCTTTCCTTTTAAAAATAGGACCAAACAGTTTGAAGGGTTAAAGACACACTATCCTTTCCCCACCCGGTGTATCCTTAGATGCCTCTTCCAAGATGTTGACTTGAGGAAAAACTAGTTTCCGTGGTTTTCTCGTTGCAAGGAATTTGCCACTTTTCTAGAACAGTTACCTCCAGTCAGTATAACGGCCACTGAATCGCTCTTCCATTATAAAAGGATAGTGTATCTTTAACATTTAAAGACAAACCTGCTCCAATACACGCCCACAGAAACTGGTCCCTGGAGGATCAGCCAAATCAGTTAAAATCTGCAATACTGGCCAATATTCTTTTAGCAAACAGGAGACCGCAGCTTTAAAGGGGAAAATGCAGATGTTGGATAAATACAGTAAGAAATAATCATTTTCATCATAGGTTGCGTCTCATACAATAATTTATAAAAACCAAGCCATTAATCTCTCAATAAAACATTTTCTCTGTAAAAAAAAAATTCTCCGTAGAAAGCCCTTTGGTATTAATTTCCCTAAACCAATAACCGAAAAGCACTGCTCAAGAAAATAAAAAAAAAAACCAACAAACCAAAACAAAACAACTAACAATGTGCCCCGTTAGGATTCGCTTGGTTCAGGCTATTAATACACTAAGAACTACCCAACACCCCACCTAAGTGCTACAATAAATAACATGCAACGTGTGCTGATCCCGAGGTACATTACCATGTTCCTAGGAGGATACAGCTCCTTCTTCTTCCGGAGACTTGGGAGGACTCTTAGACCTGGATCTAGAGTTGGATTCCCTCTTTGATGCAGGAGGAGGGCTTCTAGATCTAGACCGAGATCTTGACCTGGACCGGGATCTGGAGACAGACGAGGACTTTGACTTGGATCTCCTGGCAGACCTGGACTTGGAGGTGGAGCGAGACCGAGAGCGTGTGCGAGACCGGGACTTAGATCGACTGTATCGGGACCGACTGCGGGATCTAGAGCGGCTCCTGCTTCTAGATCGGCTGCGACGGCGTCTTCTAGGGCTGAAACGTACCAGGACAAAAAAAAAAAAAGCGCGTTAAAAGTTGAGCATGGGCGGCGCAACAGACTTCAGCAACTACTTGGGGACAGGGAGGGCGGAACGGGACCCACGTGGGCAAGAAAATGAGCGTTAAGCGGTCGCCATTGTTCAGAGCGAGTGGCCGGGGGCTAAAACTACTACGGAGCGAAACCCTTGCGCTCCGAGGGAACTCCACGTGTCTTTGGGACTAAACCCCAATTCTCCGCTCCCAACCCCGCCGCTAAACTCACTGGGGAAAGGGAACAAAACCGAGCGGGCCCTGCTGTACAGGCACATGGTTGAGCCCTAGTTTAGCTCCGGGAACTCCTTTGCCCCCTGCCCCCTTCCAGGCGCTCACCTGCGGCTGCGGCGGCCGTAGCCACTGCTCCCGTAGCGGCGGGGAGGCGGGCCCCGCCGGCTGTGGTGCGAGTCGGGGGGTCGGCCGTAGCGAGCCATCTGGACACGGAGCTCCCGGCCATCCAGCACGGCCCCGTCCATGGCGTCCATCGCGTCCTCAGCATCGCGTTTGTCGTGGAAACGGACGAAGGCGAAGCCGCGGCTCTCCTTAGTGTAGCGGTCTCGGGGGATATAGACGTCGCCTACTCGGCCGTATTTCTCGAAGACCCTCCGGAGCGTGTCCGGGGACGTACGGTAGGTCAGGTTGTCCACCTTGAGGGACGTCATGCCCTCCACGTCCGGCGGAGGGCGCCCGTAGCTCATGGTGGGCAACAGCCCCCGAGGGGCGGCGGTGGCTGAGGAGAAGAAACCTGAGGGAAGGGTTAGGAGGGGGGTGAGTCAGGAGGCGGCGCGGCCCTGAGGAGGGAAGCGCCTCACACCGGAGGGGGAGCGCCGGAGCGGCGGCCCAGCAGAGTCCAGAAAGGCGGGGAGCTGGAGGGCATAGGGGAAGGCCACGGGGTCCTCAGCGGGGAGGGAGGAGCAGGCACCCACCTCTGGGGTCCGGGGGCGAGGCGGCCTAAGGCCGGAGCGGAGACGAAGCGCCGGTCAACGGCCACCCCCGCCCGCCGCCGCGAGGAAATGAGCGGGGCGCCGCCCGCGCGCGCCTACTTAACGCCACAAAATGGCCGACGTCGACCCGGAAGGGAAAGCGCCGCCCCGCGCCAGGCCTCGTTTGTCTTTCTTTCTTTTTTTTTCCTCACAGGCTGTGGACAGCGGAAGCGGCTTCGGAGGGGACGCGGAAAATCGCCTTCTAAATTAATAACTTGCATGCCGTTGAAAGTGACCGTTAAGGCGGCTCCGCCGTGACCCGGAAGGACTTGGCGGAGGCGGGGAAATTTTGAACAATGTGTGCCGAAAACGGTAAAAAAAAAAAAAAACAAACGGAAATAAGGCGAGACCTGCCTTTGCTGGGGAGAAGAGAGGTGGGGGGATCCCTGCCGCATAGAAAAAAAAAAAAGAAAAAAAAAAGAAGTGTTAACGAAGGGGAGCGCGTCCCGCGCGGGCGGGAGGTGACGGTTTAAAATGGCGGCCGCAGAGAGGAGAGCGCTATGAGGGGAGGCGGGTGCGGGCCTGGGCCTTTGGCTGGAGATGTTGCTAGGGCGTTTCTCTCAGGGCAGCTGCTGTGGGAGCTCTGTGCTCTCCTTGCTTCCGCCACAGCCTCTTCTCTGCTGTGGCTGCTGCTGTGTGTTGTGAGGGGATACGGTGGGCTGGTGCAGGCTCTCCTTGAGTGGCTGCCGGTAGCGGTGCCAGGTGAAGCCTCCCTAGTCCTTGCCGCGATGGATGCAGGCTGTGGAGCGGTGGCAGAGCGGCGTAGGTGCTTCTGGGGCTTCTTTCCCGGCTGCGTGGGTGCCTGTGAGGGAGCTGTGGGCTGGGATCCTCCTTTACACACACACAGCGCTCTCTGAAAGTTGGCGCTTTGGCAGCGGGAGGGGTGAAACGGGAACAAGGGTGAGGATTAGCACAGCCCTTGTGTAAGGATGGCAAGCAGATTCCCGGAGTTTTCCCTAGGGAATTCAGTGAAAGCTGCTCCCCCATCCTAAAAGTTGTTGCTGCATGTACTTTCAGGCGCTGAGTAAAATGCCTGAACTCTTGAGCATGAGCTGTAATACTTAGTTCTAATCTTACAATGATAAATGTTTCAACCCATCTGTTTTGTAATTCTATGTTAAAAAAACAGAAACAGTTCTCTACTGATTTGTTTAGTGCTATGACTATCAATATGAGAAAGCAAATTCAGAATTAGAATTAAAATCCTTATTCTTACTGTAATTATGTTTAATTTTTTTTTTTTTGCACTGAAGAAGTATCAAAATAAGCAATGGCGTCGATACAAGCCTAGAAACAACAGTTTGTTTCCTGCTATAAAAGACTTAAGAAATCAAATAAACTAATAGTGCACGTTTTGCTCTGTTATTCATTATTTTTCCCCAGAAGATGTTGATGAAAACTTTTATTCACCTGCTGAAACCCTTTCTCTAAGAAGAAATTTGAAGTTTATCTTCATTATGATTTCCCTAAAACGACTGAGGGAGTTTCCTGTGTCCCTTATTTGCTGGTTTCACAGTCGCTTCAAACCAGTACAAGCTGCTGCCATAAGAATTGAGTCCAGAACACCAGCCCAGTTTGCTGTGCAGCTGGATGAAGGCTTATGCTGGCCCAAGGGGGAGAAAGTGTGAGCCCAGAGGATCTTAAAAATCTGTTGCTATAAATTTGTAATACAGCAAAGGAAGAAGAGCGCTTTGCTTGTGTTGGAAAAACCCACCTTGATTCTCTAATTGGATCTTTGTAAAGCAGCCTCTGACCAATCGTACCGACTTTCTTCCACAAGTAATAAATAAATCTATATTTAAAGGAGTTAAATATGTAACAATAGCTGGGATACAGATTTTATTTAAGTTCTTTACTATAGATAGCAGAGGTAAAATTTGATTATTTACTTCAGTCAATTCTGTATTTCCTTCCTCTTTGGCCATCACTTAAGTGGAGCTGATTTAGCCGAACACTCCAATCCTGACTGGGAGGCCCAATGGGACAGACACAGGATAGTAACAGTAAAAAGCACTTATATTTGGTCGATACAAGATGTGTGATCCTCCTCCAGTTTTGCTGGTGCTCTGACAGAGATCTTCAAAACCTAAAAATCAATCCATCTTAAATTTATTATTTCGAAATACTATGAAGTAAAATCTTGAGGGTGTGTGATTACTAAAAATGAATGTTGTGCCTTGAGACAAAGCAGTGAAAGGTTACAAAGACTTGCCCGAGTCCCTGAGGCAACAAGAGGCAGAAGCACTGAGCAGAGCGTGTGTGTGGCTGGCACTGAGATAATTGGTTTCTCCCAGATGGGAATCATTTTCCCTTTGGGGTGATTATTTTTGTGTTTGAATCCAGCTAATCAGATAGCTTTCTTAGACGACTTTCTAAGACCTTTTTAAATATTTTATTTATTTTTTATTTAGTATTATTTAGTGGATAGAGATTGTAATTCTTAAAAACTTTTTGTTTTAAGGATTAGGAGACCTCCACCCTTTCAAGTGGAAAAAGCATACGTTGCTAAAACTACATTTCCCATAGTGCACAGGGGCTGGCCAGGCTGGGTCAGCTGATCGAGATTGGGAAATGTTCCTTATTTCCTGTCCAACATGCATGGAAACGACTGCTGTGTGCGAATGGCTCATCTTTCCTTCGTCAGGTGATTTTAAAGGGTTCGGACCAGAATTCGGATTTAGTACAATGGCAAGAAACTGAGCTGATGAATTAACTTCGGTATCTGGGAAACTGCTTCGGTTGGGGGAAAGAGATGTCCTGAAGAAGTAACACACTGCGGTCTGCTCTGTGAACTTCATGGGAAAAGGTAGAGAGAAGCTTTTGTACCAGACTTTTATCTTTGGGGTTTTTTTGTTTGGTTGGTTGGTTTGGGGTTGGTTTTTTTTTTTTTTTTTTGAGTTACTGATTTTGCTGTACATTATTTACAAGTCACCAGATTCTTGATTAGTTGATGATTATGTTCTAGCAGCTAATAAGTAGCTATAAGTAATCCTCATCTCTGAAGCTTTCTTTTACATTTTATTCTTTTTGCTTCTTTGTTTGTAACAGAGGTTAAGAGGAAACTTTTAAAAGAAACTAGAGTTTTTCCTGCCTGAAGCTGAGGACTTGGCAAGAAAACACAAGATGTCTCCTGATTCAAAAAAACTTTTCAACATAATTATTTTGGGAGTCTCATTTATGTTTATATTCACTGCTTTCCAGACATGTGGAAATATTGCGGTAGGTGTGGATTTCAGAACATGCCACTTTTCTGTGACAGTTCATCCTTTCTTGTCTTTGGTGTACTCGAATGTAGGAGTTGCTTTACTTGGGATTTTTTAATGTGCGAGACACCTTGACATTTTGTCTCCTTTCTTTTGGTTTAGCGTTGACTGGATTAAATTGGTTAACCAGATAATTAAGCAGTTTCTTTCTTTAAGGTAGCATAGCTACGTGTGTAAGTGTGTCTGATTGCTCAGAAAGTAGAAAATTATGAATCTTATCAAATGTATCAATGGACTTTGAAAATAGTGTGTGTTTTGGCACTTGAAATATTTAACAATTGAATCACTGTGGACCTTCCATATTTCTGATTATTCTTTATAGTCCCTTTCAAAATATTTGCCTAAGCTGTTGTTATTAACCATGCTCCTAGTTTTTCCTAGAGTGTCTTTCCTAATCTAGTGTAGTTTTCTGTTCTAACAAAGTAGACATTGAGGGGGAGGATGACGATAACATCTGACAGGTAGTCAGACTTCCACAATTGCTAGAACTGCCAAGTCACCTTCCATCTGATTAAGTAATTTACTGCTTTAGGATCGTGTATCTCTGCACGCTGAAGCAAAATTGGGCATAACATAATTCACATTTACTATTCAAAGGAGATTGTACTTTAACTACTTACATTTTTAGAATCCTGCTGCTGACAGGCTTAGCCCAGATCCTCTGAGTTGTTGGTGTTGCTTTCAGTATTAGTTATATGCCTGAAGGACAGTTAGATTTCAACATACCTCTTAGAGCCTAAGGTCTTGTGGCTTCTCTTTTCTGACATCCAGGAAGGACTCTTTCTGGGTTCAGACATTGAAATGTCCTTCTCTGTGCTATAGAAATAACTACTTCGGATAGTTTTTATAAAAGTCCTCGTGCAGCACAATACTGTACGTGAGTACATAAGTACAGCCTGGGGATCTTGGAAGTTCTGCAGTGAATTCACAGCACTGAATTGGACCTAGTGATCATGTAATTTATTGCCATTAAAGTAATTACAAGTGACTTTCAATCAGATTTACTGGCCAATCCAACTGATTACATGGTCTCATGATCACCAAAGCTGATTCAAGGGGAAAAAAAAAGGAACAGGGAAATAACGGGAAACTGAAAAGAACGGAAACTCTTACCAGAAGCTCCTGTTAGGTCAAATTAAGAGTATTTTGAGGCTTCTCCTTTTTTCCCTGCTTTTTAAATTAAGATAGTCATACATATCTACCTAACAGAGATATTTTGTGAAATATTTTAAGGTCTCTGATGAAATCATGATATAATCCTGAAGTACTAATTACTGCTTCCAACACAGAAGCTTCCCTGCCAAATATCTCCTTCACCTTCATTCTGGAGGTATTGCGAGTTGCAATACTTTAAGTACTTTGTGGAGTCTATTAATGATTACTTCTAACATTTAATACTGACTTTAAACTGATGCGAATGTTCTTGGACTACAAGATATGTTCTAACATATGATTTTTTTCCTCACAGCAAACTGTTATCACCAATTTAAACAACACGGATTTTCATGGTAGTGGCTACACAAGGTAATTTACAAAGATCTTCTGATTACTGTGCTTCTTGCAGGGCGAGGCTGGTCATAATTCCATCTGGTAGAGATATACTTCCAAGAGATTGTAGTGTTCTGCTGACTTCAGAATTTAATTACATACTAAGAGCAGTTTAAAACACGGGCTTCTCACATTCACTCTAGTTCTGTTCTGATTTATTTCTAGTTGAACTACATATCTCTCTTGCATTTTTTACTTGTAGGGAGAAAAAACACCATACAGTCATCACATTCTTAGCATTTTTATCTTAGGAGATGCAGAATGTGGAAGTTAAAATAAATAAAACTGCTACCTAAGGCCTTGGTTGTTTGCCTTTGTATCCCTCTGTGTGGTTGTGTAGGATAGGTGGTGTGGATCAACTTCCAGGAAATCCTGCAAGGTAAACGTGGAAGGGGCAGTCAGAAAGAGGAGAAGCAAAAACCACGAGAAGACATTCTGTCTGTGTATTGCACTGGCACAGCCAAACTCACCAAGCGTGATCGGGGACCTTTTGGACGCCAAATTAAACTGTCATGTAGAAAAACCTGGTTGAAGTGTTCACTGTCTTAATTTAAACTAAAAATACAACTGGCACAAAATACATCTATAAAATTTCTGTGATGTATTTGGCAGAAAATGAAAACCTCACTGATAGACGAATGAGGCTCTGGAACATTGTCTTCTAGAAGTACTGGGTACAAAATACAATAACTGTTGTTAAGACACAGTTTGAGAAATGTGTGCTGTAAATGTCGAGCTGTGCTTTCCTCCAATGGTTTGGGACTCTGTTCAGCAATTCAAGAAACGCTGCACACTCCCGTATTGCTATAAGGAGTGCAATGGGTGAGGGTAACAGAAGAAAGGAAGGAAATGTTTGACCATGGAAGTTACGCAGTTACTTAAGTTATGTGTGTACTTAACTCAATACTTTGGAATTGACTGTATATTCTTAAATAGTTGCACTTATACCCTATATTAATCATCTTTGGTGTTTATTTATGTGTAGCATGTCCATTATTTATGGAGTATTCTCTGCATCAAATCTCATATCACCTTCAGTGGTTGCGATAGTAGGACCTCAGCTCTCCATGTTTGTTAGTGGCATATTTTATAGGTAAGTATTTTAATTTTTTTTTCTACTTCCTTTGAAATCTTTCTTTCATTTTTCACGCCTAAGGCTACCATACCATACATGAAATTGTACTGTCTAAGACAGGCAATTGTCTGTATCAGTAGATGTGTAACTGCAGAGTAGTTCAGCCTGCCAGAAACAAAGTGTATTTTTTCCACAGCATTTCCAGACTTTGCTGACTGTGGAGTTCGGGTTGTGGTCTCAGGTTAATGACTATATATAAAAAACATTCTACGTGCTTGGGGGAGTAAAAACGTTACCTTTTTTTCACATATGACCTGAGCTGTTTTCCAATGTCACTTAAGAGAGAGTAGCTGATTTAGAAGCAGCAAACTGAGATTGTTAAAGAGCATTTTCCACTTTAAGTCTATATTCAATAAACTGATCTGTTCTATTCTAG
Source organism: Xenus cinereus (assembly GCA_025774025.1). Lineage (NCBI taxonomy): Eukaryota > Metazoa > Chordata > Aves > Charadriiformes > Scolopacidae > Xenus > Xenus cinereus. Next base: position 29,571,126 of record JAOXJK010000003.1, on the reverse strand, counting down.
CCTATACATTGCAGTTTTTATCCAACCTGCTACGTGGGCTTTCTATACTGCTTCTGTTTTTATTGGCATTGCAGCTGCTGGTAAGCATTGTTCTTACTCTGTTTACTATTCTTTGCTACATTTGAATATACCTCTAAAATATTTTCATTTCCTGAGCAATATATTCTGTCTGTTTCAGTGCTCTGGACGGCACAGGGAAATTGCTTGACTGTAAATTCTGATGAAAACACCATTGGAAGGAACAGTGGAGTATTCTGGGCACTCTTACAGTCCAGGTAAGCTTTCTTTGTTAATGTGTTTTTTGGAGGCGTACACATTCTACTTTTTACATTTTTTGATAAGTGGGAGGCTGCATCTAAAAATACTCCACTGGTCCCTTGCAGTCAGAGGAGCGGGAGGGAAGGCTGGAAGCTACATTGCTATTGTGCATTACAGAACAATGAATTAAAGTTACATATTGCAAGCCTCTGCCCTTGACGTGCTGTTAGGGGCACATTTGACACAGGTAACAGCAATCTTGTTGATTGTGAAGGGCTGTGCTAATTTGTGCCAGGATATCAGTGCACTAATAAGCCCTAATGGCCCTGACCAGCCACACCTGGTACCTCCAGCACACCCTTACCATCTGTCCACGGGCCCAGCAGCACCATTTAAACTCAGCCCTGGGTGCTCAGTTCCTCTAGAGCTGCGTTGGAGGAGTGCTGGTCTCCAGCTCAGCCACAGCTATGCCTGGCTCTGGCTGATCTAGACTGAGTTTCCATCTTGGCTTTGTTCTGCCTTGTCACCGTGGACCTGCGTGGTATTTACTGAACACAACTCTGGCCTGTGGACTGATTTCCTGGCTTGACCTCAGACTTGTCTTATCAACATGAAATTATATGATGGTCTGGACTCTTGGTTGCCCCTGCCTATGATATTTGGGCCTGGCCTTCTTGCTGTGCTCAAATACTGTAGGGTCGAGCTTTAGCTGATGGATGTGTTCTGCTCCTTGACTCTTAACTCCCCTTCCCTGAGGGAGCAGCTGGACCTTGCTGACAGGTTGAAGTGAAGATACTAAAGTTGGACCTGGCAATCAGAAAACAGATCTTGTTAGTAGTTCTTTGATACTAAGCTTCAGGTGCTGCATCAACCAAAAAAGTCAACAAAAGGCTTGGCAACAGGATGGGTAGTGAGAACAAGGTAGTGGACGCTGTGTTGCTCTCATTGGGTATTTTGTGCAGATAAGGTTTTGGAGGTGTATACATTCTACTTTTTGCCTCTCGGGAGAGTGTAATGTAATTAAGATATAGGGAAAAATAACAAAAATGCATAAGAAGACAGAGCTGCTGACTTGAGACACTAAAAATGTTGAACCCCTTTTCTTTGGAGAAGGTCCACAGATGGTTCCTGAAGAGGGATGCCTTTTACCACCCCTAATATAGCAATTCTGGATGTTGGGAGATAATGAGGGGAATCAACCACAGAAGGTGCTTAGGCTGGTGAGCCTGCACTAAATGGCATTGCCAAAGCTCGTGTGGGGACAGAATACTGGATTAGTGGAACATCAGTCTGTCCTAGTGGCGAACCTCTTGTGTTTCTTAAATTTCAGGTTCAGGAATTAACATATCAATACGTTACCAGAGTAGTAATTTCCACAAATCCAATTAATTGTGTTTTACAGTAAGCAAAATGAATGGCTTTGTATGAGGAAACTTGACTCTAAGGCTGTTTTGAGTCGCTATTCGTTCAGAATTACTATATTTCAGGGAACTGTAGGTAGGAACACAGAATTTCCCTGGAGCTGTTAACAACCAGTTCAGCATTGCTGGGGCAGTACTTCAGGCACAACACATGAGCCTTCTAAGGAAGTATTTCAAAATCGTCTTCACAAATATGTCAGCTTTCTAACCTATACCCTTCCAAAATTAGAGTGAGGAAACTCTAATGATTTCCTCCTTTTGCTACCACCTTATGATTTGATTCTTGAAAATGAATAGCCAGTGTTATGGGGAAGAATCTTCTACAGTGTTTCAAGTGTTATATAGAGTGAGAAGTTTGCATGGAGGGTGACTAGTGTCTTTATTTCACAATTGCACACTACTATTTCTTGTGTAGAATAGTTTCACTGTGGTGCTACTACCTTAATCTTACCGCAAAAAGTGCTGTTCACCTTTGTTGTCCTTTTTGTTTACAGCTTGTTTTTTGGAAACCTCTATATATACTTCGCTTGGCAAGGAAAAACTCACATATCAGGTGGGTATTGCTTATTTATATGGGAGGCCATCCTTTAAAGTATGGTAGCATGAATAAATGGATGAAATAATGAACTGGAAAGTGTCAAGAAACTTAGACAATAGTAGGCAATTTTTTTCTAATTTATTGTTATTTTTTGGAATATCTTTTTGATTCAGTGTTCCATAGGACTCGTGGCCCTTGTGTTATGTATGTTGTTTTCCTGCACACAATGCACTTTAAGACCTTCTTCTAGGGTATTGTCTATGAAATTCTTCAGAATGCTGGTTTAGAACAAGGTTTTCCACCGTAGTTACTCCAGTTTTTTTTTTTACCTGTGCAGACACGCTTATGCTGAAATACGCATATTTTGGGGGCAAAAGTATTCTGGAATGGCTTTATATTTAATATACATGCTGTTCCATTCCAAAGTAAGTTACTGTTGTAGACCATCCTTCTAAATCAGATTGGAGACTGATTAACCTATGAAATAAAGGGAAACCCTCCCAGTTCACTCCATGGCTGCACTAATGGTTGTGCTGGCACCCAGCAGCGGAGGAAGATGGAGATCTAGAGGTGCAGCCGGGCTGAGAGTGGGCTGCTGCTGCTTAAAATGCTCCATCGCTGGAAGATGTGTAAATAACTCACTCTTCCTTTCTTGGCATACTTTGTGAAGACTAACTTGTTAATGGGATTATAATTAGTACTATAGTTTTTTTGTTGACATCGTGCTAGACTGGTACAGAGCAGGAATTGGAGAACAGTGGACTACTTAATGCTCTTGAGGAGCTGAATAGTGGTCGAGACTGGTTTTAAAGCAGAGACTTCTGGCAACTGCTTAAGTAACCAAGGCAAGGTGTGTGGCAGTATCAGCTAATAAAACGGCAGTGGGGAAGATAGAGCAAAAAGTAGCAAGATTTTAGTTATAAAAGCTGAGTATTGCTGCAAATCCACATTTTGTAAATAGATAAGTTTGTCCTGTTCTGTAATGGCTATGAGAGTTTTCTTCATTGTAGTCTTAAGTAAAATATCTACTAGAATGGTCAATTCTTGTAACATTTAAAATATGAGGATACTTGTGCTGTAGTCAATTAGTAATAAGATGTTGACTTTTACACGGTAATTATCGAGCTTCAGAAATACTACCCTGTTGAGATGAATAGTCCAATTTGTGCCTCTGTTAGACCCATCTTTTCAGGTTCCCCACAGGCATGGGCTTGTAGCACAGTACAAGTTAATTTTTAAAGGTTGTCTTTTACATTCCTTCACCTTTAACATCAAGGTTTACATGTCATTGAAAGTATTGGGGACACTTTGAACCTGGTGGGCCTGAAACATCTGTGCATTTTACACTTCATTGCTCTTGCTACGTGCAGAATAGAGCAATTCACTATAAGGCTGTTCTGCTGTTACATGTTCCTCCAGCTTTAAATGTTTTGAGATTCCACTTTATTAAAAAACATTGATACCAGAAGATTTAACAGCATTTAAAACCCAATTCTTCCTTTTACTACCTATATAAAATTATTACAGGCATTTCAAGGTGAAGCACGTATTCTTTTTGATCGGTAATCATGCAGAATATTGCTGTAGAATAATTTTATGTTTACCTTTAAGCTGAAAGGAAAGTAAACACAAGCATAGGCAATATCTGCAGAATCATACACTAGTTCAGTCACAACTATTAGCTGTTTCTTGGCTTTTTTTCGCCCCCTGCTTAATATTTGTAAATGGGAGTGACTTCTGTATTACTGACTTGCCTGCGCCTAACAAGTTGGTTGGTGCAGCAGAGCACGGGGCAGCAATTCCCTTCCTCCAGCTGCGCAGCTGCTTTTTTTAGAAATTTTAAGGTTTTCGGGATAGTTTGCTATGTCCACTCTGAATTATAAAAGTCTTGAGAGATGTACTTTCTTCTGCTAATAATTTATTTTGTTAATTGGCTCCTCCTTGGTCATAGCCTTTGCATGCCAGAAAATGCGAGTGACACTCTTAATTATGCCGATATTTTATTGGCATCATAAAACTGAGACAGGAATTTGCCAGCAGCTGAGTACCTTTTGCTCCACTTGAAAGGTAAGTTAGCAAATTAGTGTGCGCTTTAAAAACTTTTACGTAGTATGTCTGTGTTAGTTCTTTGAAGGTAGTTGAATCGGTTTGAATTCCTTTTGCACATCTGGTTATGACTCTTGTTTGTTTTTCCACAGAGAGCGATCGCAGAACTGTCTTCATTGCTCTGACTGTTATCAGTCTTGTGGGCACAGTTCTGTTCTTTCTGATTAGGAAACAAGAGGACACAAAAACTCCAGGGGAGGAAGATTCTGCTAATGAAATCCTGGGGGACAGCTCGTAAGTGCTTATGGCAATAACATGTTGTCACATACACTAGTTTGTGTTCTACTCCTCGATGGAACTTTGCATTCACTTGCCCTCTGAAATGGAAACATAAAAGTTATGAACAACCTGTGGAATGTACAGATTTCATAGAAAAGTATCTGTACCCTAGCGAGAATTAATGTTCTTTATATGACATATTCTCAAAGGTGGAGTGCAGTATTAAGTTTTTTTCATTAATGAGGAAGTGCTTTTGGAAAGATACCATTTACCTCTTTTCTCCACAGATTATTAAACATGTATCTGCCTTTCATAGTCTGTCTTGCCCTCATCAGCCCAGTTTAAAGGTTGGAATAAGCAGGAATTACTTCCTTTTTATAGGTTATATTTTACATACTGAAACATTTTTCATATTTCTCTAAATACATATATTCCACCCTGATAAATACATTAGAAGTGCACAGGTACACAGATTTAGCACAGTTTTGTCTGAGGCATCAGTTTAAATATTTTTGCTTTATTTAAAGAATAATGGAAATGTTACAAAAACATCAGTAAGCGTGCCAGTGAAAAAAATGTTTAAAGCTAAAAATGCTCAGAAGTAAGACTCTGTTAAGCAGGTTAATTTTTGAATGGCATTCACTAGCCAGAAGCATATACATTTTGTAGTTAGTTGTTTAGATTCTCAGAACCTTTAATAATATTTTGGTATATTCTAGTATATAATGCTGGGCTAGAAAATGTACAGAAAATTTAAAAAAAATTAAACTGACTTCCAGCATAGTGATACGTAGTTATTTTTTTTCCATTTGTTTATCCAGGTCTGCACAAAACAAACTGGCGAGAGCGGTGGCTGCCTTCAGTAAGTAATACTTCACATAAGAGTGGTTTCAAAAAATACTGACATATTCTTTCCAGCTCTCCATAATTCTCCTGATAATGTGATCATCACTTAGAACAAAAATTTGTGAACAAATAAGGTTTTAAGAATGCATTTCAGTTATTCCACTTCAAATATAGACCTTCAGGGATGTCCTGCTTGGAAAAATGACTGCCAGAAGGCAAAGGTTTTCAGATCAGAGATGGCAGCTCACACAGGGACACAGGACTGATGCATTTTGAGCCTGATAGGAATTCAGTTCTCTCTGTGAGTGTTTGTGATTTTGAGCCTAGGCAAAATGGGGCTTGGAACTGGAAAATCTTGGGAGCCGCTGAACTAATGTGTGGGCAAATTACTGTTGATGTGTGATTACTGTGAGCTGTCTGTGCTTCAGAAGCGCTCCTTTCAGGTGACAGTGTCTTACAAAGAAAGCTTGACTGCAAGCCGGGAAAGTGAAGTAGACTTCACTTAAATTACATACTAGATTAGTCCAGAAGTACTTCCTTGAGGCAGTTTCAGATCCAAGCTATTTCACAATACCTTCCAGAAGAACAAGTCACCACTTGGGAAAGCTAGTGCATGAAAGTGCTTTTTTTTAAAATAAAAATAAAAATTACATAAGATCAAGGAGAAGTTACGTGTTGTTTTATTTTGTCACCAGGCGATACCACTTAAAACCAACAAACTTGAACTAGGGCATCTGCAGTTTCCATTGAAGTTTGATGTGGTCTGCCTCTGACTGTTAAGTTTGTTTTGAGAACATGGGGATCTTCACTGAGAATTTATTTATATTTTTAGGAGACAATCACCATGAACTGAGAGTACAAGAACTCTGAGCATAAAATTGTCTGCTCATTGAAAACTCTGTATCCCCTCATTAATATTTCCCTCCTGGCATTTGTTTCAAAAAAGGATTTCAGATCACAGCATTTCTTTTACAGGGGAGGTGAGGGTTGGTTTGTGTAGCACTCTGTTTACTGTAATAAAGTCACAGTTTGCATAATTTTAACCTATTTTTGCTTTAAGCAAAGACCAGAAGAAAGTTTAGATTCTCTAAATTGTCTTAGCAGGTTTATGTTAATTTCCATTTTTATGTCTTTACAGAGAAATCTATAAAGCTGAGCTTCACCAAAGAGATCATGCTTCTCAGTGTCACAACAGCCTACACAGGTAGGAAGCAAGGAGAGTGTATAATCACGTAGTGGCGTCAGGGCATCGTTTAGAATTTTAACCCTAGAGCAGGGTCACAGTTCCGTATCCCTGCAAACATTACTTGAATATTTCAATTAACTTTGAATGAGTTACTCAGGACATTTCTGACTCCTGCGAAGTGTGTCTGTACGGGAGGAGGGGTGCACCTAAATCTGTGAATACTGGCAGATGTAGTAATTCTTGGTTCACTGCAGTTCTGGGTCACCCAAAGAGAGAATTAGGCAAAATTTACGTAATTGGTTTTTATGGGATTTGGCATTACACTATAAATGGGTTGTAGACTGTTTAATACAATTGCGTTGGATTTGAATTAAGCTTATTTTCGCAGAGTATGCTTTCAGTGTCCCCTCCATTGAGGTGTGGGAAATTGCTGACAGTCTTCATTTTAGTCTTGGTTCTATTGGGAAAAAGTTTAGCCATTTTCAACTATTTTTATCATTAGTATTTGCTGTGGCAAGAGCTCTCTCTCTTTTTAACAACTTTAGTTAAACCTGGTCTGCCATTGTTAGACCAAGGTGTGAGTTGTACAATAAAAACACATTACACATTTATTTTTGCCGTATACTAGAGTGATTCTTCAACAAAAATACTATAAAAATGTTAAAAATGTTACTGGGATCTTTAATGGGTTTGGGTGGAGGTGGTTCTTGCTCTTTATTTGGTTTCAGATGTAATTCTGTTGATCAAATTAAATTTCAGGAAGAATAGATGCATCTTCAGAACCTCAGCTCAGAGTAACCATTATGAAAAATTGTTACTACCTCTTGTAGGTGAAAGAGAAAACTTTGATGCAAAGAAACTATAAAAACAGTGTCGTAGCATCTGCCGAAGCTTCAGGTAGAGAAATAGCAGCAGTAGCTACAAAATCAGCTTGCACCAGCCACTAACATGTGTTACAAGTTACGTCACAGCATGTCCAATGTTGTGTTAACCCGAATTACCTGACTTGAATTCCTCTTAGATGTTTAGTGCAATGGGAATGTGAAGCAAGATAACAAGGGAAGGGAATAATTCAGGTTTTGCCTGATTAATCTGAGATTTGGTTTTAGAGGTAGCAGGAAAATAATCAGTCCAGCTTGGCAAAAATAGCTGCTGCCATCTGGTGGCTCTTGGTCAGTGTTGCCACTTTAGGTAGGAAAATATGCAATCCTTTAAGGCCAGCAAAAGCTTCTATTTCAAAGATTGATGGTCGGATTATTAAAACTGCTCAAACTTCACCCCTTTTCAAGGCTACACAGTTCACATACTGTGTTAGGTAGCCTGCTACATGTAGACCAGACCTTATTTTTGCAGTAGCAAAAGACAAAGGAAGTAAATGAGAAATAGTTCTATTTTTGAACTTTTTTCTTTGTTGAAGCATAACAATTTGCATTATTTTAAATATACTTTCTGTTAAGGAACTGCTATTCTTACACTGATGGTTGCTTATTGTTAAAGGAGAAGCCTCTGCCCGAGAATTCACACTCCATCCAAGGAGTCGCACACGCAGCACCCGAGTCTGTCACTGCTCGCACCAGGCACCCTTCACAGCGGGTGACCCCAGGGGAGCCCATGGGTGCCCCTTCCAACTTCTCACACACACAGACACACACACACTTACTCTCGGGCGTGCTCTCTCCTTCTTCAGGCTTGACCTTGGGTTTCCCACAGCAGAGTCTCAGGTGTCAGATTTTATAAAAATAAATAACTGAATGGAAAGGTCCAGCAGCGGGGTCAGTTGGGACTGGGCACCTCCAGAGAGGGGCGTTGAACAAAGAAATCCCTGGGCAGTGATGCCCTTGTGATCTGTAGACTTACCCCTCACATGTTCTTCACGCATCTTTTAGTCCAATGGTGATTTTTGGTCTGGGGTCTTCCAACACCACCTTGAATTCTTTTTCTGTGTCAGGGACGGCGTTGACTGCTCTTACCCTGTTGATTTGCAGTCTCTGCTGATGGTTGTCACCTCCTTATCTTCTGGTTTACACTTCTTGCACACCTGTGCTCGCTGGCACTGAAAAGTCCCAGGCTTAGGGAAAAACACTCCCAAAACATCGGTGTGTTACTGACATTTTCCTTATACTAAAGGACTAAACACAGCGCTGTGCCAGCTGCTGGGAAAATGACTAAGAAAATTAGTTGCAGCCTGAAGACTTCAACAAATCTAGCCACTCATGCCCAGTAAAGCTAGGCAAACAGCTAAGTCACGCTGTATTATAACCCTAAGTGATTTATTCCAATTATTTATTTCAACTTCCTTATTTAAGCTAAGCAACTAGTATCTTTCAACACTTATGGTCGTGCTGGTTGCACTCAGCTCTGTTACCTTTCCTCACAGTAATGGAGGTAGGAAAAAAGAAGAGTTTTAAACAAATAGCAGCTGTTCTTTTTCAGTTTTAGTTCATTATGTATAGAGAAGTAGCAGTCTGTTTTAGGAATCTGAGCTCTTTTGGTATTTTGAGGTGCAGGGAGTCTCTCTTAGGAATGCCATAGCTTGGGCGAGGGGGAATCTTACACGTGAAATTCCAAAGTTCTTGAAAAGCAGAAATATAAACTCTATGTAGAAATTGTACTGAACCTACATGCATGTGACAGCAATTAGTGACATGGTGTTTTTTCTAATACAGTTTTTGTAAACTGGCATAGGGGAATATCATAATTACATAGTTTGAAATTCCCTAATTGCTTCTACTGCACATACTTCATTTGAATATATGTAATTGAAAGGTACCGTAGGGAAAAACAGCCTTGAGACATAAAGAATCTTTTAATAACTTTCATAATAGTTCATTATCAATTTTGTTTGGTTTCTTTCAAAGGTTTGGAATTAACATTCTTTTCTGGAGTATATGGAACATGTATTGGTGCTGTGAATAGGTTTGGCAGTGAAGAGAAGAGCCTTATTGGTCTCTCGGGTATTTTTATTGGTGTTGGAGAAATCTTAGGTGAGTCTGAATTTACTACCTTATAGATAAAAAAAAGGATTAAGATGATGTAGTTACTCAATATGGGTTTTTTGTATTTAAATTAATACCGTCTTTCAGGCTTCCAGCAATGATTATGGAAACAAAAAATGAAATATTAGAAAATTGTCAATGTGATTCCTTATTACACTATGAATTATACATTGCACCACGTAAAGCGAGCGTGGACTAGGATATGAAATAGAGATGACTATGAATCCTAAGGTTTTGCATTCTTTTGGGGGTAGTGCAAAGGAATACATAAGACATAGAATGAGAGAAACAGTAGGCTACAATGTTAGTGGGGAATTTTCAGTGTTTTGATATTCTGTTTTTAAATACTGTTCTGTTTACATTTTTATTATTTCTTAAGTGATATTGTAACTGTTTTAAATTTATTTTAAAAGCATTGCACTAAAGATTTCTCTCTTTAAAAAAGTTATCTTTTGTTAAATTAGATGTGATATTTGAATACAGGTAATGTTCACTACATAATATATTTTTTTACTTAAAATAATATACATAATATATTTTTTTACTTAAATACAGCAGTGTTGTGGGGTTTTTTTATTAAAAAAAAAACAAAACAAACAAATGACAACTAACCAAACACTATCTTTGTTCACTAGCAGCCTGGATCCATAGAGATGCATGTTTTTGCAATTAAAAGAGCTAAAGCACTTCACTTAGTATTGTTGCAACACTGGAGGAAACAGTGGTTGCTGGGGAGGTACTTGCAGAAAGTTCAAATGTCTTCATTGGCATCATCTGATAAATCTCCTGCCCACATTTCCCAGACAGCTCTAGCAACCCAGAGGCTCTGTCAACTTGCAAATGGGGATGGAGACCTGGCAGACTCCTTGAGACTGTTCTTACGTCTGTCAAACTTTCAGTTATCCAGTATGGGGAAGCTTATAATCTCAGTTTTCAGCTTTTTATATTTTTTTTGTGGTATTTTACATTCTATTCTATTCTTTACGTCACCATTTCTGATTTAATTCTCCAATCTTTTCCACTCATACAGGTGGAGGACTCTTTGGTTTACTGAGCAAGAACAATCGCTTTGGCAGGAACCCTGTTGTGATGCTGGGCATCGTTGTCCATTTCATCGCCTTTTACTTAATTTTTTTCAACATGCCAAATAATGCCCCTATTGCTCCTATGGAAGGAACAGATGATGTTGCTTACATGATGCCAAGGTATGTAAACTTTTTCCTTTGGTAGACATAACTCAAGATGTATATATACAGTTAATTCCTCTAATAGAAAAATCCCTGAAGCTGCTTTTCTGTGCAGTGACTAACTCCACAGAAAAAGCTTTCAGGAATTCTGTTTTTATTCAAGGTAGATACTCTTCCAGAACGCACTCAATTTAGAAATTGAGATGGCATAAGAATAAAAAGCATGAGGATGTTTGGTAGCAATTCTGCCACTTGAGAACTGACATTTTCTGACATCTAGTAAAGTAGTGAGACCAGCAACTCTTGTACTAGGTGTTAGGAATTAGTTTATTTTAAACTAGTGTTGGGCTTGGTTTTACTACAGCCCAGAGCACCCACCTTGCCCTGTTTCACTGGTTTCCGAAGTCTTTGAATGCTCGTTGTCGAAGTCTGCTTGATCTAACTGGAGCCATGCTATGCCTGTCTCTTACACCACTCAGTGTTACGGGAAGAATATAGGGAATTTTCTTATCTCATCATTGTAACCTTATTTTGGGGAGTATTTTTGAAAATGTGTGTGAAAACCCAGTGGTGTCAGTTTGTGCAGACGCAGCTGCTAACTTGCGATCATAGGCATTTGTGCTTGTGCAGGTGACTATTTGTTACTTAACTGGAGTATTTCTCTGCAAAATGAATTGGTATTTCTCTAATATTCCTGCAGTTTTTATGAACTCACCATGTGTGTCTCAGCTTTTAATCACTGCCTTGTGGGCTTTGTGGCTCCAAGCACCAAAATGAGTTCTTTTAGCGGTTCTAATTCAGTGCAGAATTGACTGCAGGTAACAGAAGTCTTAGCATTCAAGAAATTAAAATCTGATAAAACTATTCTTTTTGCCAAGCCAAGCGTTCCCAGTTCTTTCCCAGTGAAATTTAAAATCTGATAACTTTCTTCCATTCTCAGTTTCCAAATAAGTCTGCCAAAAATAATTTGAGAGATGTGTAAGCTGTTTCAATGAATGGTTTTTAAATTTGATTCATTTTCTCCTTCAGCAAAGAGGTGGCTATATTCTGCAGCTTTCTGTTGGGCCTGGGGGACAGCTGCTTTAACACCCAGCTCCTCAGCATTTTAGGATTCCTGTATTCAGAAGACAGCGCTCCTGCCTTTGCCATCTTTAAGTTTGTTCAGGTATTACATGGCACAGCCTTTCGAAAGTGTGACTCTTGGAATGTTGTGGAAATACTGGGCTGGGTTTTTTAATGAGCTCATAAAAATTAGGTTGTTTCTGCAAAGGATTTCGGACTGGTTTTTTTATCTCTCACAGGGAAATAAAAGTGTTTTAGGTAGGAGTTATCTTGATTGTATAACTTGGTGTATTAGCTTGGTTTGAGTATATAATCAAACTGCTATTACTTACAAGTTAGAAGTGTTGGGAATTGTAGTTTGAAGTCAAAAGGTTAATACAGTTAACCAGCCTTGGTTTTTATTTAAATAACAATTTACTGAGTTTATTTACTTAAAGAAGTCTTTGAAAGGGGGGTGAGTTAAAAGGAAACGAGTTGTTTAAATAGTAGTTGAAGGGTTTGTGGACAATGTACCATGTCACTGGGAGTTGTCAGGTGGGTACGTAGACAAAAGTAGAATTGTTGTGTTGTTTATCTGTTCTTAAGTTGTCAGAATGACAAAATAAATACATCTGTGCTGGCTGGAGACTCAAAAAGTCTTCATGCGATATGAACACAACATAGATCACTTCACTCGCAGGCATTTATCTTGTACTGAACTTCCCAGGTCAGGATCTGTGTTGATCAGAGGAATCACATCGGCAGAAAAAGAGCAGTGCAAAGCACTGAAGCTGTTCGTGCGCGGTCACACCAGTAGCGAGCTAGTGCTGGGAGCAGGGGTCGGGGTGCATCTAGTTTAAAAGATGACAGCTGCTTGCTTCAAAAAGATATTTTTTTTTTTTTTTCTTCCTTGTACACTGCTGCATTTTTATCTCATTCTCAGTGATAAGTAGGAATTTGAGATAGACGTGGAATATAAAGATTCTTTATATGAGCTCTAATGAAAATTTTACCTTTGGAGGATAGATCGCAAGTAGGCAGCACTGCTTGTCAAAGCCTCGAGCTGTTTTGATACAGAATCGCTTGTGACGCTGTAAAACTGGAAATAGTTTTCTGGGTTTTGTCTTAAAGCCCTGGCAGTGGCGTTTCTACACAAACTGTTTTCAAATACCAGAGAACTGCGATGCTACAAACGCCTTTGAGTTTTGTGTTCACTTTCTGCAGTGAACACTATTTAAATAACAAGTAAAACTGAAATCTGTTGTGTATTATATCAAAGCATATGTTGGGGGTATAATGAAGTTTTAAGATGATATGTCTTTTACAGAAGCATACTACTAAAAGTTGCATATTAAACTGCGTGTATGTCAATTTGATAATCCTTGGATAGTAATACCAGCCTGGATATCTCCACTGAAAATCTTCTTAACGTTGTGTTTTCTCTCTCAGTCCATCTGTGCTGCAGTTGCCTATTTCTACAGCAACTACTTTCTTCTGCAGTGGCAGCTCCTGATCATGGTGGTTGTGGGCTTCTTTGGAACAATTACCTTCTTTGCCGTGGAGTGGGAAGCAGCAGCAGCTCTTGCTGCCCGCGGCTCGGACTACAGCAGCATTTGAGCTGGATACCACGTCTAGTCCAACCAAAGGGAAAACAGGCAGGAGGTGAAAAAATCAAGTTGCTGCAGAGCTGAAGATGGAGGAAGCTACTTCTAAATCACCATCAGTCTTAACTGAATGTGAAATATGGGAGGAAAAAAAGGCCACACTTGAAAGGCTTTTTTTTCTTGCTTTAATTGCCAGAGTGGTATGCATGTTCTTAACAATCTGGTATTAGAAATGGAAGGAAATGTAGAGATCTATGTATTGAGCAGTTCTGTTCTGAGATGTACCTTTCAGAATGTAATTGCCTAATTTCACTCTACCATGCACTACAGAATTGCAGTTTCATTTTTTCCCCCTAAATTATGTTTCCTATATTCCTATTCTGCAGATGCTTGAATTCTTGTATTGAATGAGTGATGTTTTCATAAGGTACACTATATTGCCAAATGTATCTGCACAACTGAGAAAACAATTTATGTCACTGACCTTTTTCAACAATTAGATATGAAGAAGTATTTCTGTGGGAAATGTTGCCGCCTTATTCTGTATCACCCAGATCCTTTTTCCCCAACCATTTGCTTATTAATCTATTTAATGTGCTCTTTTTTTTTTTTTTTTTTTTTAAGAAAGAGAATGAGGATGTAGTATGACAGGAAGGATTTTACAAGCATTTGAAGAAGTTACCCTTAGTTGTCTTAATACTTCACAGACCACAGGATCACAGAGCCTCTTGGTGCAGCATCTCGGAGTTGAGCTGTGTTGGCAGAGCTGCCGAAACTCTCTCAGGGTAATGCTATATGAAGGACCATAAGACATGGCTTCCAACCCAGCCTCCCAAATAATCTGTGGTGGGAGCATTGTCTAAGGTAACTTTTTAAAAGTACAAATAGACTCGGAATGTGAACTGTAAGAATAATCTTGCAGTGTTTATTCTGCTGCGTGGTCTAAAAATACCTGAAACACTTGACATCAAGTTGTTTCATTCAGCATATTTTGGGCTGTACTGTAATCTTACTCTGCCAAATGAAAAACAATGATACTACTAGCATAGTAACTAAGTTTTAATGCAAAACTCTTACAGAAGATACAATACAGGCAGTGAATGCAACTCGCCTTGATTTTTATCTGTCTGTGTGACTCTGTAGTACGTGCAGGTACATTTCTGTCTAGCAGGCAAACAAGATGCAACCGTGAGCAGGTATGGAACACTGAGAAGGTGTTTTTAGATACTCCATATAGCTATTTTTAGAAAAGTACTGTTCACCAACCTTTTTTTTTTAAATGCACAGTCAGAATGTTAATGTCTTATCTTTAAAGACAAGTTAAAAAAAGTCGACTGGGTGCACCGTGTCAGTGGCTCCTGCCTGTCATAACTACGTAGGTGTAGGCAAGGTTAAACCTGGGGTAGTGTGGGATCTCCTGTGACATTTGCTGTCAGTTTTACTCTCAGAGGGCATGTAACACAACTCCCATGAAGCACAGCCCTCTTCCTGCACAGAGAAACAGCAGAGAGGGGTGGTTTGATGGGCATGTAGAACAGGATTTTTAAATTCACTGCAGGTTTTTGCCATGAGATCAGTAGAGTGTTAATGGGAGGATGAGAGGGCACCTGAACATTTGGCAAGCGAAGGAATCTGCGAGGACAGCCAGGAGAGAAAGCCTTTGTGTGCTCCCAGGAGGTTTAATGAATGATGTAAAAGAGAATGAGACAGAACACACATTTGAGCGAGGGGTTACCGAAGCCATTCCAATTTGTCAGACAAACTGAAAAAGCATTCAGTACTCAATCAATACATATGATTAATGTGACTAGTAGCACTCTAATGCCTCTCGCTTATCCACTCCTGTTATCCTTTAATTTGAAGGATGCTATTTTTATACACTGAGCACCGTAAAAGGTATAGACAACAGGACGCTGCCAGTGATTAGAATTCTTGTGTTGCTATACAATTGTATTTTCTCTCAAGTACCAAAAGGGATAAAGAGCTTTTTTTAGAGGTAGGGAATTACTGATTTTTGCATCTGAACTCTTCCTAGGACTTGTTTTTCCTTACATATCAACGAGGGAAGAAAGACTGGAAAGTTCATAAGGAACAATTTTGCCTTACAGTACATGGGGGAGAGAAAATGATTCCTGGGTCTTGTGATGAGTAATTTATAAATGCTTTTAAAGCAATGCCATTTAATTGTAGCTAGGTTACGGGTCTCATTAGGTTGCTTTTTAAATTGGTTCCTTTTAATGATGAACTTCTGTGGTGTTCTGCCATGCAAGAATTGTATCAACTATTTTATTAGAAATTAAAGAAAATTACTAAGTTTATGTAGTTTCAAAAGGCATTTTTGAGACTGACTTTCAGGGATACTAATCACCTAGGACTGGTAGATTTTCAGTACCTCTGTGTACCAGCTTTACTTCCCCCCCGTTCTGCTTGGTCTGATTCAATACCAGATAATGTTAGGAGGCTGTTGAGAACTATTTATTGGGTCATTAAAGTGAAGAGTTATTGCTCTGTGGCAAGTTTTACAAGAAATCATGAAATTCTCAAAACTGCATCATAGATAGCCATATTTATTTTTTTTTTTTACTATTAACTATACAAGTATAGCATACTTGACATTTGGTCTGAAGAGACGGTTCTCAGTTATTCAGGTGGATGATGACACATGATTGCCTTTCACTCATTCGTATTTCTTTGATTTTTCAAGAGAAAAATCCACCCAGCTCTACACAATTGTTAGATCAGTCAGAAATTTTGGTATAGTAATGCTGACACCCATTTAGGATTCTATCCCAGTCTTTTATCAATATTTACCAGCCCCCATTCTTTTTAGCTCCTTGGCCTTTGAGCAATTTCACGTTAATCTGAATTGGGTGCTTAGTGTTAAATTATGTGGGATTTGAAAAAAAGGCTTTTGCTGTATTTGTGGTACTGTGGGCTTGGTTTATAGTAGGGATTTTATCTTTATAAGTGAAACAACACATTGAGTTGCTTGGGTTTATTGAAAAGTCGTCTTTCATTTATTTTTTTTTTCCTCATCCTTTTAGGTTGTTGCTAAGGTTTAATATCTTCATGTATTGCATCCCCAAGTTTTTCAAATAAATCCTAAAGGGGAAATGAAAACTGATATTCTCGAGTGAGAATGACACTCGAGTGCCAAAGAAGCTGCTACAAATTAGTCTTTAATGCATATCATATAAGCATATCTATATTTTTGTCTTGCCAGTTGGTTTTCATTTTGATTTGAATGCTTGGAAAGAGAAAATTTGTACAACTGCAGACCTTGTTCATAATTGTGATGGGCTTTTACTTCTGCTGTGTTAATTTCAGTAGGTACAATCTATGTCAGCAAGTTGAGATAAGGAAGAGAACCATTTATAAAATGTTCTTTATAAGTAATTCTAATGTATAAATTTCTGTAGATACAGTGAACTCATAAGGGATATATAAAAAAAACCAAAACCAACCCAAGCGGAAACCCTCCATAACCTTTACTGAGGTCCCTGTCTTAGCAGAAGCCCTCCTGCGGTACAGTTGTTAAAAACAAGGAGTCTTTTGCAGGGATAGTTCGTTCAATTTTTGTGACCATTTTAAACTATACTGGAAATAAAACTTCCTGGTGAAGTTTGCTGGTATAACTCTATGGAAAAATAATTTAAGGGAGGTTGCCTGACAGCTCACCGCTGTTTGAAGCATGGGTGTGTATGGAGAGAGCCTCAAAGATTGTTTTCTAGGGCAGTGATTAATTATTTGCTGCCAGTACAAATAGGAACCACTATGTTTAACATCATGCCTGTAGGTACTTTGACTTGAATTGTGCAAGTATCTTAGTTAAGACAATATCTTACAATCATGAACATTAATTCTCCAAGTGAAATGCGTTTTCAAAGACTTTATCCACACTGCTATTTTCCTTGGAAGTCTTGTAGCCCTGCTTATGCAAACTGAATGGCAGCAATAGTTCATACCATGTTCTCCTTGTTCCCTGGTAGGTCTAGCGTGCTGGCAGAAATACAAAAAAATGGGTGAATTTAAAGATGAAGTGGAGAAGTTACCTGCTTAACAAGGTACTTGCCGTTCTGATATGACAAGGTTGAGATTCTGCTGTAGTTTTCATGAAAAAAAGTTGTGTTAGTACCACAGGGAAGCGCTAATGAGAGGCTGGAAGAAACATCCTTAAAGTGCAGTAGAGAGCAGATCTGGACCTGAGAATAATTCTCAGCAGGCACCTGAAGGGGGTGCTTTGCTCAGTGAGTTTGGGCATTCAGCTGCTACTGGCATTGACTCAGTTTGTATTTGTTTTATATTTCTCTGCTATCTTGGTCAGTTTCAGCTGTTGACATGTCCTCCTGCAAGCTATTCTTCCCCTTTTGTTTATATTTTTGTTTATATTTTGACCCTGTACAGAGGCCTAATTTAAATGATTGAAGCTGGTTCTACTTAAATAAAAGGTGTCTTTGGGTTAGGATTGGAGATAATTGAGAAGAGGCTCACATGATGATTGTCCTCACGAAAACTCTGATTTCAAGTGAGTGTACTGACTCTTTGCTATATTTCTTTTTGTGGTCACAGCCGTGCAAATAAAAGCGAATCACAAACAGTTTTTTTGGTAATATGCTTGTTAAGTTGTCGGAATTGCTTTTAAGAGCCATGCCAGGGGCTTTGGAAAAGTGAGACGCAGTCTGAGCTGAGGGATCTCAGAAGTGCTTGGTGGCACCAGGAAAATGAAAATGTTTGGTTTGTGCTGAGCAGATCCTTTTGTACCACTTAGTTCCAGTTGTGGCTCAGACTAGTGAAATGTCTAAGAGAAATCAGGGTGGCTGCTTCAGTCCTAGCCCGTTTTCTTCCCCTCTCCTGTTTGAGAGCCCATCCTCTGAAAACTTGTGAAAAGGACAATGTGCCTAATGTGTTTTGGGGTAAGTATTATTATGGGTTCTACTTCCAGTATCCCTTTCCTCGACTTTAGATATTTTTCTCTTAAGTGTTGTATGTCTGAAAGACTCCACAAAATTAATCAGAATTATGGAGGTTTTGGGTCCTGTTTATCCACAATTAAATGTGGATGTGGAAAGCTGTTGTCCAGTCGGAGACTGTGAGGCTAAAGGGCAGATTCCGTCCTGGCTTCATGCAGCAATTATACGTGAAGGGGGAAAAATAAAAGGTTTGTGCCTTAAATGAAAAAAAAAAGTCATTCATTCTGTCATATTAAATGGAAATTGCTATTTGTAAGGTCACTTAGTGAAATTAGCTTCAATTAAGCATCCTTACTGACTACAGTGGTGACTGCTTATTGTCAGAGCCACTTGTCTTGTGGTAATACCTGACCTGCAGAGTTTGTTATGATTATTAATCTTTGCAAAAGAACCCAACCAATTACATGGATAATAACTTGTTTAAAAGAGCCTCACCACCATACATCATTATTTGTTTTGTGCTTACAAAAGTATAACTGTGTGAGCACTTGTTTAGCGGCTCTGGTGCTGAATGATTGCGCTCAGGGAGTAAAAATCATTTTCTCTGTAGCAGTAAAAGAGCGGAGGATGCTTGTGGTGCCAAAAGCAGGGGCGGTGGAAAGACTTGCAGGCTGCCAGTGCCTCCGTCCTCGTCGGGCAGTGTGATCGATGGAGGAAAGTGCAGGTGGAGAAGAGCGGTGAGTGCTTGGCCTCTTACCTCCCTGAAATTTCTCCAAACGCACGTCTAAAATTTTCAGATTAAATTTCTAAACTTTCTTCCCATTGTACATATTCCTATAAAATATCTATAGAGGGTATAAAAGGCTTGTTGTGTATTCCTATGCTCAGCCTGGCACAGGGTAAAACGAACACGTTCCTCAGCTGGAGCTTCCCTGTCGGTGTTTTCTGTGTAGGTGACCCCGCAGCACGGTGGAAGTAGCTGCTCTTCCTCCCCACGGGGCTGGGCTTCCTCCTCTGCCTCCCAAGGCAGCAGGCAAATGCCATGAGGCCGATGCTTTCCCTTGGCGTGTTAGGGCACTAAGCAGTGATAAACACCTCGGTACAACCAGCACTTAGGCTGTAATTGGAAGTTTTGGAGAAAATATGGTATGAGTGAGTCTGAAAAATGAGTGTTCCATCGTTCGCATTCGTATGCCATCCTTACCTCATTGCAGAGTGAAGCAGAGCAGCAATCACAGGCAGATAGCGATGACATTTATGAATAATTATAATAATTATACTTTGTGAGAGCTTGATTCTGCAAATTCTCCGACGCGTGGGTAAGACACGGAGTGCTGCCCTTTCGCAGGCGGTGGCAGGGGACGGTGGGTGCTCATTGGGATCGGTGTGGAACGGCGCTTGCCTGTGTTTCCTGCTTTCACGCTGAAGCTGTGATTTGATACACACATAAAAAAAATGACTGTAGGGGAAGGAAAGGGCATTACGCACACTGCCTTTCATTTCATGCAGAAAGCAATTGGATTTAAAAGTTTTGCTAGCTGGTAAAAATATTTATGGTGATCTGCAGCAAACAAATAAACCACCGGTCCCAGGGACTGGGAGGGGAAGGTGGCTGGGAATGCCACAACACTGGAACCTTCATGTTCCAGATGTTCCACCTTCATGTTCCAGATGTGCTTCTTGGATAAGACACCTTCGTCCTGAGGGAGATCCAGGCATGTTTAGCAGGGGAGTTGGTCTAGATGATCTCTAGAGGTCCCTTTCCAACTCTGACATGTCCTGTAATGTTAAGGAGAGCGCCTGTCAGGCTCCAGTGGAGAAGAACCATGACTGTAGGTGGCCCCGAGATGGTGACAGGGACTTGCCCCTGCGGGCTGGCTACGAGCTGGTTTGCACATGGCCATGTCCCTCGCTCCAGCAGCCTCCACATCTGCTATTGATGTGTGCCGTGGTGTGGTCTGGTTTCACTCCGTGTGGTGCTTTATTTTAAGAGGAACGAAGGGTCATGTTGCACCATTAAAAATTAAACTTCTTTGCAGATGGTAATGCAGTCTAAAGGTGTGGTGGGGCTTAGGCTGCAGGGAAAAGGAGCAGGAATATCTTGGTAAATTCTAAGCAGCTGAAATCACAGTTTGATGGTCAATATTTTCATGAGAGGCTATATTTAGCAAGAATGATAATGTTCCTGGGTCACTGACTGAAACTCTCAAATGAACTTGTTTTGTCTCCGGTGGAATTAAAGGCTTGGGGTATTGATAGTAGATGTAGAGACTGCTCGATATTTTCTACTGCAAAGTACTGCTATGAAATACTTGATTTGTTTTTCCCTCTGCCAATAAATTCTTCCCCCAAAAACTTCATGCAGGTGATAAATATTGCAAAACAGGAGGATTTTGAAACAGCAAGCGAAGTGGTTTGCCCAAGGCGACAGGTGTCCTCAGTGGTGGGGCTGGGTTTAGCAGTTGGTTGCTCCCAGCTAATCCAGTTTGCCAGTCCCTGGGCAGCGCTGCTGTCCTGGGAGCTGCCTGGGGCCATCAACAGCTCTTCTTCCTCCTCCAGGATGTAAAATACTTTCCAAAAACTTAGCACAAGCCTTTTGGTCTGAGGGTGGGGAGTTACACCTTTGTGGGATGGAAATCAGAGGCAGGTTGTGAGCGCTCGAGGGACTCCCTGGTGTGTGGAGCTGGTGGAGGACCAGTGGCAGCAGAGCCTCGGGGCGATGCTGGCTCGTCCCTGGCTGGCTCTTGTCACAGGTTTGCTGGCCCATGGAAAGGGTGGACATTTGGCCTGAGCAGAGGGAGCTGTGTGGTTCAGGGAAGCGGAGAGAAATGCGCTGTAGCTGCTCTGCTTTTGGCCGTGCTGGGGGAAAACCTCTGGAGAAACACCTTGAAATGGGCTTCTGTGCCCGGGTGCTGTGAGACAGACCTTTGGGTCTCGCTGCCTTCACCTGGGCGCTGTCGGTGCCGGGTCTGTGTGCGAGCGGTGCGTTGCCCTCGGATGAGCCCTGCTGAAGGCTCGGTGCACACAGGGAGCAAAGCAAACGAGATGGATCCCGTTTAACCGGCAGGAGCTGAGGAAAACACCCGGGGCTCTCCAAACCCAGGCTGTGACTCTCCTCGTGTAGCTGCACATGGTGCTCTCTGCTCGCCCGGCTGCTCCTGTCCCCTCGCCGTCCAGTGCCCAGCCTCCCCAAGGTGCCCTTTCCCATCTCGCTCCCAACCCCAGCAACTGGCTTTCAATTAAATCCAGCTCAGGTCAGCTCTTGACAAGCAGCCTCCCTTGTAACTCCAGAAGGTTACCAGCCGGCAGATTGTTGAAATGCATCTTAAAAAGAGAAAGGCTTGGGCTGGGAGCCAAGATAATTTTTTTTTTTATTATTATTTATTTCTTCTTTTTCTCCTCCTTCCTTCTCTGTAGCAACTCTTTCTGCAGAGCTGCGGCTCGGATGGGAGGTTGTGGGTGCTGAGAGGTCCTAGGGTGTGCGTGATGCTAATTAGCTGTTGTACCTGCAGCACAGGTACAACAACCCAGTTGTCATAATTAATGACCACAGAAATAGCAGAAGGGCTCTTAGACCTTGTGCTGGGAGATTTTGAGCCAATTTGTAAACTCTAGAAACCAGAAACAGGCTTGAGTTGAGGGCAGGTCGTCCCGTGTGTTTGGTGTTGGTGGGAGACTCATGGCCAGCTGGTCAGGGGCTGGTGGACAGGGTGCCAGTCTGGATGTGCATTTGGGGATGAGGCTGGTCCCAGAAACTTTCCCTGCTCTTTGTGGGGTGGCAGCTTCATCCTGTTGGTTCAAGAAGGTGATTAAGAGCTTCAGAGTATCATCCTCTGAGGATATTGTGTGGAATGGGAGGCACTTTGTGATATTTTTTGCATTTAGAAATGCAAAAGTTCATCAGAAGCCTGGCTGGGGTACTTGGTTGATGCACCTTCACGCAGGTGGCTGGGCTTGGAGCGATGAAGCTGCAGGGTCCATGCTGGGCCGTGGATGAGGGAGGTGAGAGCCCACAGACCTGCCCTGCTTTGGGGTGGGGATGTGTCACGGCTGCACAGCAGAAATCGGTCCTGTCCCCATGGCTGCTGGCTGACCGTGGGGCACTTCGCAGACCTCCTCTGCGAAGCACCCGCAGATGAGTGGGTGGAAATAAGCAGGTGCTAAGAGCCCGAGGAAGCCTTTTCTAGCTGGCTACAGCTGGGACGTGGCAGCATCTCTCCTCCCCAGGGCATCATTTTGGACCTGTAGCTGGGACAGCCCGTGGCCGTGGTTAGCTGAGCACGCAGCACTCGTGTCATCCCCGGTGAGGACTGGGTTGTAGCAGCGCTCGCTGGCAGCGTTTATTGCTCTGTTGGGCACATACAGCTGCTGACCTGCATTTGGCTTCCCCTCTTATCTCGTGGAGAGGCAATTCCAGCCTCTGTAATTAATGAGTCTCTCCCGCCAGGGTCTTGGGTGAAGCATCAGCACAGGAAATTGGCCAGGCTAAGCGGTGTCTGTGCTGGGATCTGGCTGCAAAGGCAGACCCAAGCCAGCCGAGAGTAATTGTGGCTTGGTTGCTGAATTCATTTTTCATCCTTGGGTCTGAAGGCAGACAGGGGAATGGCTCCTGTGCAATCTGAACTGCACACTTACCACGCTTTTCCTCTGCCTGGGGCCTCATTTATTGCAAATATGCCACGTGCAACATGGATAAGAAAAGAAAGAATAAGGTGTGTTGGTCTGTATCCCTGGGGGTTACCTGCGATCGCATTTTGCAATGACATTTGGGGACCAGACAGTCCCAACACCTCTCCCTGGGGAGGTGAGGTTACAAGATAAGGGGTTAATTCTCGGAGGGAAAGCGGGCTGCTAAAGGGCAACCCAAGGGCTCTGCTCTGACCTGGGGTTTAGTTAATCTCAACAGCTCACCCTGGACGTGGGCTCTGAGATGCTGCCGAGCTCCCAGACACAGAGAGAGCGTGCACCGTGGTGATCGTTTCAGAGAAAAAACAATTTATTTAGCTTGTAGTGAAGCGTAAGATTAAACATGCAGCAGGCTGCTTATTGTTTAAGGGAGACTCCTGTTCCCCTACGCTGGGAGCTCACTTATTGCTTCTTTTCGTAGGAGTGTGGGTTCTGGCCGAATCTTCTCCGCTGCCGTTGGGGTCAACTGTGAGACCCTCCTCTTGGGCTGGCGGCTGCTGTGCAGCACAGACGTGTTGTGTGAGCACCAGAGAGAGACGAATAAGTGACTGTTCAGTCAAATTGCCAGTTCTTCGGAGCGGTGTCCGTACAACCTGGGCCCAGGCTTTCCGAATGCTGCTGCAATACAAATAATTGCCTTAATGTGAAATGGCACGTGCTGTTGTGCAGAGCTGTGCCCTGCGTCAGCGGGTGGTTTTGTTGGGTGAAAAGGAATGTGCACTTTAGTGGAAAAGGGAGTTCTGCGCTCTCACGGGCCAAGGGTTTGTATCAGCAGCAAGGTCTAAAAGCACAGAGAAACCGCAACTGATGAGAATTGCTGGCAAAGAAAATCCAGAATCCATCCAGGTGGGGTGTCTGCTGTATTTTCACCCGTTGTGTTTGCTTTGGAAGGAGCAGGGGTAAACCGTGCTGGCCAGAATGGGACACCCTGGGCGAGAGCAGGCAGCTCCGGAGGTGGCAGAGATGTGTGACCAGCACTACCTTCCCCTTTCCTCACTGCTCCAGGAGATCCTGAAGTCTGGGAGAAAGAGTAGAGCTGGTTTTGGTCTGCTTTTTTTCTCCTCAGAGCCAAATACTCTCTGAAATGCTACGGACGGTCCATCCCGAGGTCAGACTCCAGCCTGGCCAGCACCCATGAGTTGTGGGTGGCTGCACCGCTCTGCTTGAACACAGCACCGGTACAACAGGGCAGCCCCGTTCCTTGGCAGCAGAAAACAGCAGTGAAGACTTGTGCCTGCAGAGAAAACAAGGCAAAACTCCCGTGGAGGACTCAGGATGATGAATGTACGGGTTACCTCCCTGCTTTCCTCTCTCTCCTTCGCTTTCCCTGCTTCTCACCTGCCTCCCCAATCACTTTATCTCTTTTTTCCTTGCTCCTTCCTTCCCCTGTAGCTACTGCTTGGATGGTGGCTGAGGTCACATCTATCTCAAAGGTTCAGCAGTGTCACCTCATGCCGTGTCCGTGTACGGTGCCGACGAGGTGGTCTAGTGAGCTGAGCTTTGAGCTCTGAATTTCTAATCCTGTCTTCTTTGCTGGCTTTAGACGGATGCCTTGGAGCAGGTCTTGGCTTCCTCACCTGCAGGATGGGTCTGTTGCTAAAATAGCCTACTTCTGGGGCAGCGTGAGGCAGGCTTGGTGGATCGGCTTTGAGGAGAAACACTTGAAAATGAATTATTCAGACTTGCTGGCCAGCAACGTGCAGCTTCAGAAGCTAGCTCTTCCCTGGGCTGGGAATGATCCCTGCAGGAACAGCCCTGCTCTGGGGCTGTGGTGGGACACACCGGGGGCTGGCAGGGCTTCCCAGGGGGCTGGAAGGGCTTCCAGATGTGATGCCCACCTTCAAGCAGCCCAAATAAGCTCCATCGCACCCAGGAGGAGACTCTGTGTCTGCTACTTCCCTGCAGCTCGAGGGGCAGCCGGGAGCAGATGATGCTGCTGGAAGCACTCGGTTATTTTGGGGGGGCTGTGTAAGATAAGCGGGGAGCATCCACCTTCCCTGCAGAAGCTGAGCCAGGGGGTTGGCCTGCCAGTCAGACCCAGCTCCTGAAAACCCATGGGCATTAAAACCAATCCTTCACCTTACTGGGACATCTTTGGAGGTGCTGCCTGTTCCCTGGCCCTGGGGAAGGTCTGGGTTCCCTCACCCTGTTTCAAGAGCAGCCAAGAGGATTTTGTCCCTGGGGAAAGACTGTGGTGGTGCTGGGGACACTGGGGATGAGCCACCTCTACCTATAGTTGCTTCTGCTCTGGGTGCCTAATTTTTAAGGTGCTTACATTTGCCATTGTTGGTGAACGTTTTGGAGGCTCTTGGGTGGGTAGACATTGATGAACCTCTGCCAGCCCCCTGCGAGGGAAGGAGCAGACCTGCTCGAGTCCCCTGGGGATGAAAGATGCCGAGTCCGTTTGAATGGGGTGGGTTTAAGCCTGTCCATGTGCGAGAGGGAAAGCACATTTTGCAGAAGTAGCTTTTCCTGGCGTTGCAGTTCATCTTGTTAATAAATCTCTCATAACACCTCCCCGCAGAGCCCCTCGAGGAGCCGGCTAAACCGGGAGAAAGTCGAGATCAAAGATAAGCCTCCTAATCCGATATCAGCAAATGCAATCAGACTCTCCATCTGCCATCAAAGGCCCCCGCAACCCCACAGCTGGGAGCCAGCCATCCGCCTCCTGCCTGCACAGATGCCTGGTCACCGCCGAGCCTTCCCGGGCCTCTCCCCGCATCCCGCCTGGTGTCACCTCAGATTAGTGGGCTTCTGCTCAAAGCCTGTGCCTCCTCTTGGAAAGAGGTAGGTAGAGCTGCCGGGCTGAAGCAAGCACACACACGCAAACCTCAGCTGGAAAAACAAGCAGCGGGTGGTTTATGGAGCCATGTTCATTTTAGCGCTGTGTGCTTGGGTACAGAAATAAGAGCCCTCTCTTGGCCAGGATTGCTTTTGAGAGGGTGCGGGAGGAGGAGATGGAGAGAAACTTTTATGATGGGTATTTATTAATTGCATGGGTGGGAATGCTTGGTTTCCTTTCCCCTCCTGCCATGTTTGAGCTCAGACCCGTTTGAAGGGAGCACCATTAGGCTGGCAGTGCCTGGGTGTGTGGCTGTGGCACGTCAGGTCTCTGTGGATGCTCGCCAAGGGGACGACCATCCTTGGAGCAGTTCGTGGTCTAAGCTAAGGACCCTGTTTTGCAGGTAGGGCAGAAAGATATTGTGTGAATTCTTGATGGCATCTGAGCACAGAGCTGAGATTTGCAGGCAGGGCTGTGGTGTGCAACGTCGCCTTTTCTACGAGACAACCTGTCCTGCCCTCCTGCTCCTTGGGTTGGTCATCACAGAATCTCAGACTGCCTGAGGCTGGCAGGGACCTTGGGAGGTCATTTGGTCCAACCCTCTGCTAAAGCAGGGCCACCCACAGCAGGTTGCCCAGGATTATGGCCAGTTGACTTTTAGATATCTTCAAGGATGGAAACTCCACCACCTCTATCATCCTCAGGTGATCAGCGTAGCCTATGGCTCCATGAACAACATGACAATCCTGCTTGGAGGGCTGTCCCACCCTTTGTGCCCAAGCTGCAGAGGCTTTGTCTCCATTGGTGGCTCTCATTTGTCTCAGTGGTTGTGATGGAGCAGTACTGGGATGGCTTACTGGAGATCTGTCATCAGTGCACCAAGTCTACAGCCACCTGGGCACGTTTCGGTCTGTTCCAACCACATCACGCTTTTCCCACCAGCTACATATTAAGGTTTGGGGACCCACTAACGATTCCTACTTTACTTTTCTTCTTTCTCTATTCTTATTTCCTTTGAAGTATTCATTATTCAGAATAAAAATCTGTCCCAGGTAATTTCAGGATTCAACCTGCTGCACAAACTGAGAAAAAGAGCGAAAATAACAGTGGGTAAAGAATGGTTTAATTTAGTAACTGATTTTCTATAAAGTAATTTTTTCTTTAAAAACCTGGGATTTGCTAAAAGTATCACAATTACTTTTTCATTATGGCTACAGAATGAAGCACTCGTTTAATTAGTAAACAGTTGGCATGCCTTTAAATAGGTTTTTAATTACATTAAAAGGACACTGTCAAGGTGTCTTTCATCATTTTTAATAGGCCTGGATTTTTTTTTTCTTTCCCCCTCATAGTCGGATGCAACTCTTTGGGTTTGATTGGCTGCTCCAGACAAAAAAATGGAGAAGCTGTTTCCCTAAAAAAGATTAAAAAAAAAAAAAGAAGAAAAAGAAAAATCTCGTTTGTAGGTTTGGAGCTGAGATACGGTCTCCTGCCTCCTCTGTTTCTTGTCTTCTTGGTAGCAGGGCTCATTGCCTGCTTTGCATCGTGCTGCTGGGGGGAGATGGGGGTGTCCCCATCCCTAAACGTGGCCACCCAGGGACTCTTTGGGCTTGGTGGCAGCTCTCCTGCCCCAGCCAGCCCCGAGGGTCACCCCACGCTGTTGCACCCTGTGCTAAACCAGCCGCTTTTGCCCCATAAATCGCCCCGCGTTGGCCAGGCCCCTTCCCTGGTGAAGCAGAATCCTGTACTACAGGCTTGTAGCTGCTTCGAGGAGTTACCTCTCCTAATAAATCACCAGAGCTCTAACTGAGCTTGATGTGAGCTCCCGGAGGAAAATCAGCTTCGGGTGAGTCCCCAGGTTCCTGCTTGCCTTTGGATACACCCTGTGCTCCTTCCCCGGGCTGCGAGGTTTTGTTGGCAGGGGCCAAACCTGATTAACCCCGGCCGGTGACGGGGTGCTGCTCGTCCCCTGCCCGCTGCGGGGGAGGCTGGGCACGTCCCTGCTGTTGGCAAATGACAAATGAGGCTCTGAGAAGCGGATCCGAGCGTGGCAGAGGGCGTTTGTCTGTGTCCCCCTGCTCCGCCTGGCAGGAGCTGAGGTTTCTGGCCCCGTTTCGGGGAGGGCTCTGTAATTGAAATAGATGGAAGTTGCCGCAGGTGGAGGCAGCCTGGCTTGAGAGAAGGCTTCCCGGGGTGCCCCCGAAGGGAAAGAAATAACAGCAAAATCTAGAGCATGGCAGTGGGGAGGCAGTGCCCGTGGCATTTCCCAGGGATGTGTGACACCGGGGTGGCACTGGGGCTGGCTGGGGACATCTGCTAGTCCTTTCTGCCAGCCTCTGAGCCGTGTCTCTGCTGAGCTCCTTGTGCAGGCTGAACAACCAGACCGAGATGCCTCTTGTTTAATTTCTACTTGCGTTTCAGTCCTCGTTGCTGCCCTCTGAGGAGCAGGAGCCACGGGGAATTAAAATATCCAGCGTCTTTGTTTTAATATTGCTGACTTTCTGCTCTGCTGAGTCTTGGCTGGCTTCCCTGCAGCCGCGTTTGCTTCCAGCACCGTCTGAGCACCTCCTCTTTGGGTTCCTCAAATTTTCCCCTTACTCCTGTCTTTTCTCCTCCATCCCGTCCACCACCTGCTCCTTCCTCTTCCTGCTTTCCCTCGGTTCCCCACCAAGTCCTTTGCTTCTCCTGCAGTGACTGTCACTGCCCAATGTGGCCTTGAGTCGAGGTGCTGAGTCTTCCTGACCCCAAAGCAGAGGGAGATGCGGAGTGATGGGGAGATGCAGGGATGGCTCATGCCCTTCCACAGCCTTGGGGAGCCCTGGGCAGGAAGAGTCCTGCCTGTTGCACCTCCATCCGAGCAGCAGAGGAGCCATGGCCTTTCATCCATCCCAATTCCTTGGAAGAAACTGAAGGAATTGCTGTGCAGCTCGGCCACCCAACTTTCCTAAAGGGAGGTGATGCCCCACACCAGTTCACAGGGAGGCATCTGCTGGGAAAGCAGCGGAAGCGCTGGAGCTGGCAGGATTTCACAGCTCAGCGTGAGGCAGTGGGTGCCCGGGGGTCCCCTCTGTCCCACCCGTCAGAGGACCGAGGGTCCCCCTCCCCTGGGAGCAGCTCCTGTCCCTTTGTCCTGTTGGGCATCGCTGTGTGACAGCTTCCTGGCCAGAGGGGACAGTTCTGTGGGCACTGTCCCTTTCCTGGGTCCCTCCTTGGGGTTATGGAGCCGCTTTGCAGGGTCGGGGCCAGAGAGGGCTGTGAGGGCAGCGGGTGCAGGAGCAGGGTGGTGGTGGGAGCTGTGCTGTGTCCATGAGCGACAGTGTCCCCTGTGCCTTCTGCCCTCGGGTGCCGGTCCCCTGGAGGTACTTGGGGGATGGATGCTGGGATGGAGGGGTCAAACCCAGCGTGAGAACGTGGTTGCCCTGGTGCTGCTCCGTGCCCTGTCCCCCGTGTCCCCGAGGTGTAACCTGCCCCCCGGCTGCATCCCTGCACCCGCCGCTGATGAACTGAAGCAAAGGGTTGTGAATAACCCTGATCACGGCTTTTGCAAGACCTCCATAAAATATGAATGCATGATAACATCTACATAAATTATTCAGGAAAATCAGCACGGGGGATATTTCCCTGGCAATTTCACGTGGGCTCCTGGAGCTTGATTGTCCCACCCGCTGGGTGAGCAGCAGAATGAGAAGGTCCTGAGAATCCCAGGCCTCCCAGCTCCTCCCGTTCCTCTCCTTAGATTTCAAACTGTTCTCCCTCCTGCCTCCGTGCACTTTCCCCCAGCTCCCAGCACTATTAACACCTCTAATTAGAGCTGCTTATTGATGTGCTGCTGTTTGTCTGAGTGCAGCTGATCAAGGCAGAGAAGCCGCCGAGCCCAGAAATGAATCGCAGCTCCCTGCCTTGCAGCGCAGCATCCTGCGGGTCCGGCGCGGTGCTTCTCGGGTCTGGGGGAACACGGGGAGAAGAGGAGAAGATCCAGAAAGGAAAGAAAGCCCAGAATAAGCCTGTGTTGCCAGGCAGCCCTGGCCGTGCCTCATCTCTGGGTAACCCTGGCATTTCCACCCTCCCCGCCTCCCCCAAGTCATGACCGTGCATGCAGCATCCCTCGGGAGGAAGGTGTCCCCTCCTGTGCGTGCCCGTCTGCAGTGCTGCCCCACCAGGAATGCCTTGTGCCAGGAAAAATCCCATTGGGACAGAGGGTGCTCCGAGGAGAAGGTGTTTTTTCCTGGGCACTTACAGAAACACCCTCCCCGTGTTGCGGTTTAACCCCAGCCGGCAATGAGCACCACGCAGCCGCTCGCTCAGCCCCTCCTGTCTCCCCCCGCAGAGAAGGGTGGGGGGAAGTGGAGAAAATAGGAGGGGAAAGGGAAGAAAAAAACCTTGTGGGTTCAAATAAAGACAGTTTAATAGAAAGAATAGCAGAAAAGGAAAAATAACAATAATGATGACGTGGGTCACACTCTCCGCCCGCTCTCCCAAGCAGGGATTGCGGATTCCTACCCCCCGGCCAACCCCATTTATATACTGAGCACGAGGTCTATGGTATGGAATATTCCCTGGCCATTCCATCCTTCTGTCTGTGCCTCTCTGGGAAGCTGAAAAAAATTCCTTGAATAGTGTAAACATCACTTAGCAACAATTCAAAACAATAGATATTATTGATATTCCTTTCACAGCCATCACTAGAAAGAAAATTAACTCTTTCCCAGATGAAACCTGGTTGTGGTGTCACCCAGAAAGTGGACCCAGCACCCAGGGATGGATGGATGGATGGGTGGATGGATGGATGGATGGATGGATGGGTGGATGGATACCTGCTGCTGGAGAGCACATTCCTACATTCATGCCCATAAGCATGGAAGCTTGTGGGCATGAATGTGGGATTAAAAACCCCAAAAGCAGCTGCGCACAGGGGTCTCCCTCCACTGCTGGGGGACATGGTCCTTCTCTCTCATCCCAGGTACCTGGGAATTTGCATTTGCACCTCCGTAATGCCACCCTCAGATGAGGGCAATTCCTGGCAGTGCTGTGAGGATGCGGCTGCTCCTGGTGTAACTGGTGTAGTGAGAGAGAAAGGAAGGACCAACGTAGCACCATGAGAACATGAATTTGGGCTCTGCCTCCTGCCCGTGGCTGGACAAGAGTCTGAGCAATGCCCTGCATGTGCTGAGGCAGCTTTTCTGATCTCCTCGCCTTGCTGTGACCCTCCTGGACTGATGGTGGCACTTGGCTGCAGGACCAAGCTGCAGGGGGCGAGGTGCTAGCTGTCCCTAAAGCACAACAACCCCCAGCACCTCTAACCATCAGACATCCTGGGGACAAGCTGGAGAGGGCGATGCACTCCAGAAGAAGCCTTTCCCTTCCCCCTCGCCGTCAGCTTTTATTAATTCCTCACGCGGTGAAGTCTCTATTAATAATGGCTCTAGGATCTGGCTGGTAAGCTGGGTAATGAGATTCTCTACCTGCTGTTCCTGTGCGGCTGTGATTGTGTTTGGCGGACAAAATTCTATGTGGATTAATTAAAATGAAAAACAAAAGTCAAAAAAAGGGGGGTTGTTTGAATTATTTACGAGTTTCCAGGAGACAAAGCAGTAATTGCAAGTGTCTTATTGCAGGTGTTTGGAGGGGAGATGCTCCCTCCTCTGAGCGAGGAGCAAAGTCTGGTTATTTACTGGTGGTGGAGGAGATTTATCAATCCTCACGAACGCGGAGCGCAGCTCCAATTGCTCCTCAATTTGCTGATTCTGATTTTCTCCTCTTGGTTTTGGAAATTCAAAAGAGACAGGCTCCGAGACAGCTTTGACGTGGGTAAATGTGGGAACACACACTCTGCCAGCAGCGTGCTCCCCCCTCGTGTGTCAGTAATTGTAAAGGAAAAAACCCAAACCATTGTGCCCCAAGGAACTGCCTGTTCTTGGTTGGTTTTCCATCCCCACCAGTGCCCCTCTGGGTCCCACAAATGCCATCGCGTGTTCCTCATGGTCCTTTCTGGACCCCCATCATCCTGGCGGGATACTGAGGCTGAAGCAAAGGGATGGGGATAAGTGTCCTCTGGGGCTGGCTGGGGTCTCATCCCTAATGGACACATCTGGTTCCTGAACCCGTGGCTGGATCTGACCTCAGGGAAAACCCACCAAGTGCCATGTCACAGGTGTCCCACTGCATGAGGGTCCAGTGGAGGGGTGGCTTCAGCAGTTCCCAGCTTGGCTTCTCCCAGCCATGCTCTGCTGGGTGGGGACGGAGGGCTGGTAAAAAATCAGGTGTCGAGATCCCATCTTACTTCACAGACCTTTATAGCTGATGGATCAGCAGCATTTTAGAGAATTGTTCTGTGCTTTTACTGCTCTTTTACTCAACTGCTTCTCCCTCTGATTGCCTCCGTCCGTCTCCTCTCAACCAAGGTCCTCGGGAGCCGCCTAATTGACTTCAAAGGGAACAGGACTTGCTTGAAATTGAGTTTTGCATTCCTCTCAGCCTCTGTGACAGAGCGCCTGGCGACCCCATCTCCGGCTCCTGCAGCAGTTCACCTTCAGTGGTTTGTCTATAGGAGAAGAACGATGGAAAGAAAGAAAAATGAAAGAAAATGGTGCAAAAAGTTCCATTTAGTAATCTACGACGTGATCAATATTACTTTGTCTCCATATTCAAATTGTGAATCCTGCTGAGGAGAAACAAGTGGAGATGCCTCGTTGGAGATGAGAAGTTAATCTTTAAAGCCAATAAAAATTTAGGGCAGCATAATTGCTTTAAGATTTGATACTTCAGACTATTCAAACTTTCAATTTTTAACCCAACGACCTAGATCCTTGGCAATGGAGACGATTCAAGATGAGGAGCAATGATACCTTGGCGTCCTGAAGAGAAGCCGCGGTGATGCTCTGCGACCTGGGATGGGGTCGTGCGTGGCTCAGTGGTGGCAGGGGACACATGGGGGACACGCGAGAGCTGGGCATTGCCTGTTCCCAAAAGCGTGAGCAGTGGGCAGCGAAGGTGAAGAGTAGGATGGGAAGGAATATATGGGAAGGGTGAAGGAAAATGCACAACCTGTGTGGCAGGGCAGGATTTGGCCAGGAGCTGGTGTCCATGAGGTGGTGTTTTGGGCAGGTCCAGGCTGTGGCTGTGGCGCAGGTCTGCCTGGCTTATGGAGCTCCCCTCTGCCTTTCCCCCAAGCAGGGATGGTGCCCATCCATCACCTTGTGCCTGCTGAGCACCCCCAACTTGGGACCTCACGATCGTGGGCATTGGGAGCGTGGGGGGGTCCTCTCCTCTGACAGCTCCATCCATGACAGCCAGATCCACCCCAGGGCACCGGGGCTGGAGTAGGCAGAAACACCTTTCTCCCTCCTCCTTTGTCCCCACTGAGGTGATGGAGCAGGGGGCCATCCTGAAAGCAAGCCACACACCCGAGCAAAGCGAACTCAGCAGCTAATTACAGGCTATTATTCACCAAGGAGATTAGTGGGGCTGGGAGGAGAGGGCTGCTCCGGCTCCACATCCCTTGCGGGAAGCTCAGCCCAAGCTCCCGGACATGTGCAAGGCCTGGTCCCCTCAGGTGGCAGGGGGACAGGCACATCGGGAAATGTCCTGGGGGCTTAGAGAGCCTTTCCCAACAGCAGTTGCCTACTGGAAACACAAGCCCTGCCAGGCTGCTGCCTGCATTTCTTGCCTGTGGTCCAGGCAGCCGGAGGGTGGGCAGGAGCATCCCAGGTGGAGGGCACCCCGTGTCCCTCTGGTTACACCCACGAGGGTTGTTTTTTGTGTGAAGGGCAGCCCCAGATGCTCAGCAGGGGTGAAAGCTGCCTCCGTTTTCCCTGCTACGGATGCAAAGACCTGGCCCTGGCTC
Source organism: Xenus cinereus (assembly GCA_025774025.1). Lineage (NCBI taxonomy): Eukaryota > Metazoa > Chordata > Aves > Charadriiformes > Scolopacidae > Xenus > Xenus cinereus. The sequence continues at coordinate 29,537,503 of JAOXJK010000003.1, read as the reverse complement.
CAGGCGCTCTCCAGGAGAAGGTGGATCAGCCCTAATGGGGGTCGGCAAAACACAGCACCCCTTTCCCTTCCCTGCTGGGAGGGGGGCAGAATTAAATCCCAATCTTTTCTGCTGTTGTGATTTTACAGTGTTTACAAGGGAAGGGAGCACATTAGCGATGAGGTAGATCATTATGTGCTTATATTATCAGCAGTAAAGCAAAGTTGCTTTTAATTCCTAATTCCACCATTGTCTGACACATTTCTCTGTGAGTTTTCTATTCATCTGTATTTTTTTTTTCCCTGGGTCTCCACTAATAGAAATTGCTTTGTTGTTAAACTCAATTTCACTCTTGACTGGATTGAAATATACTTATTTCCCTTCTAAAATAATAATATAAAAATCTAAAATGATTTCCACTCATTGTATATGAAAAGTGCACATTTTTCTTCCTGTGGCCTATCAGGTTTAAATGTCTGAGGGTTTCAGAGGTTTATTTTTTAATGGTCTAATTGCATGATCTCAGCCCATAGCTGGGGGCTTTCCAATTGTTGCTTTATGAATTTGAATAAGTCAGGACAATATATGATTTCCTGGGTGACTTTTGAAGTCTTTTGGTAGAGACGGGGCTGCAAAATGAGACTTCTCCCAGTTTCTGCCTCCCGACATCCCAGCCTTCAGCAGAGCTAGGGCTGGCGGGCACCCCAAGGAATCACCCCGAGCATCCCCCGTGTTCGGATAACCCCAGCCCCACCGACTCCTGGGGCTGTGTCTGGACCCCATCCTGTCTGGATGGGGCTGGGAGGGTGAGGAAGCTGCTGGTGGCTCCCAGGTGCTTTGAGTTAAGAGAGGAGCTTGATAAAAAGCCTCCTGTGCCCAATATCTGTGTTTGCCTCCATTGGTGCTGGGCTTGCTGTGAGTTTTGGGGCTGTTGGGGTGCAGTAGTTTGGCTGAGCCCTGTGAGAAATGGGCCTGGGAGGGGGTCCATCCCACCTGTAACTGAAGGGGTGGCTGCAAGGAAAGCCCAGCAGAAGGTAGGGACCCCCAAACCCAACTGGAGGCTCCCGATGTCCTCGCTATAGTGAGGGCACCCCAGGGAGCCTCAGCCCACGCTGGGCTCTCCTGCTCTTCCTCTTCCACCAGCTGTGTCCAAACAGGACAGCAGAGGACCCTGTTTGGGGTCTGATCCTGCCGTGCCCAGTCCCCAGCACAGAGGCATCCCAAGCATCCCCAAAACGCAGTTCTCCCAGCGAGATGAGGCTCAGTTCGTTAGTGGAGCGAAGCCCTGACATTCCCTCCGACCATCACCACCTCCATCTCCTCCTGCCAGCCCCCGGGGATCAACAGCAGCAACGGCTGAGCCCTTTTCCCCGTTATCTGCGAGAAATATGAGATAAGGATGAGGGGGATGCTGGGGTCAGCGTTGCGGAGATGCCACGGGTGAATGCTCTGTTCGTGGATAATGAATGTGCATTAATAAACAACGCAGGAGCCTGTGGAGCCCTGGCTGCCAGCGGGGCTGTATCACCTCCCCGGTTATAATGGCATGGGCTCTGGACCCTCCCTGGGGACAGACAGGGCAAGAGGAACGGGACCTGGCATGGGACATCCCGGTGTGGCATCCCCCAGCCTTCCCGGGATGCAGAGGCAGGGCTGGCGGAGAGCGGGGGCTTCGGTAGCCAAGAGATGAGGGAGAGAGCGGGACAGGTTTATGAGATGCGAAATGAAGATGTCTGGCTGCCATCGCGGAGGGATGTGCTGGCTGCAGAGCCATGCTCGCGTGTCGGCAGCAGAAGATCTTTGCCTGGAGCACAGCGGCGTTTGGGGGCTGCCTTGGCTCAGACAACGGCACTTCTCCCTGCTCCGATGGGATACAAGGGATGGGGTTGCGGGGGGACACACGTGCCCACAGGTCCCCTCTGGGTGCTCGGACTGCGGCTGCTGGGCTTGGGGACGCTGTGCACGTGGGGCAGAGGCAGCAAACTCCTTCCAAACCCCAGGAAGGGCTGTGAGCGCCGTTCAGCAGCGGCAACTCTCCGGCAGTTATTAAAAGACTGGAAGTTCTTGCTCTCCTAACCCCTGACTTTATTTTCTTTAATTACAGCTGAAGCCCGACATGCCCTGTCCCTCTTAATTTGGCTGATGCTGGTGCAAGCCTTCCAGCAGCCCTCTGCTAACTGCGGTGACACCCGCCGTGGGGAGTCCCCAGATGGGGGGTGTGATGTCCTGCCCAGTGTCCCCAGCTCACTTTGGGCTGTCTATTTGAACCCTGGACCTCCGAGTAATCCTGTGCAGGAGGCTGTCATGGGGAGATATAAGCTTTCCCAGCCCCGTGGTGCATCATTTTGCATCCTCCTTCTTTCTTGAGCTCAAATGCTTCTCCGAATTGTGCACGTTGATGTCGCCAGGTCAGCGAGCTCGTTTGGCTGAGCCGTGGGGCCACGGGGGATATAAAATCCCTCCAGTGGGATGGCTTGGGGGGGCACCGGCAGCCCCTGGACACCCACCGTCTGGGGAGGCAGCACTTGCTGCAGGAGCTCAGTGTAATGTGCTAATAAGCCCAGGAGGCTCCTCCAGCCTATTTCTCTTGCCGTCCCCTGCGCGATGTCCTTTCGGTGCTAATTCGATGGCTGAGCAACGGAGTGTCCCCCCGGGACCGCGCCGGGCTGGAAAACGCTGCTCAGCTGAGTGTGACAGCAAGGCAGAGGGGGAGGCAAACCTGAACCGGCAGCTCTGAGAGGTCTGCCCAGCAAAGGGACAGACCCAGCCCTCGGGTCTGACTGTCTTTTGGAGGTATCCGGATCCAACCCGGAATGTGCTGCCCGCTCCCCTTCCCCGTGGGGACTTTCTGGGGGTTTAGTCTCAAATAACCTCACCCAAAGGGAGGATGCTCTCCCCACTGGGAGCTGTGGTTCAGCATCTCCTGCTGCTCTCATTTGCCCCAGGGTCGGTCTCTTCTTTATTTCCCTGTCTCCACCTGGACTGGAGCTGGGCAGAGGTGCCCACTGCTGTCACGACTGCGGGGGTCTCTGCTCCCCGGGGGTGTCAGGAATTCCCCCCAGGGGAATTGCAGCCCTCTTAATGCACTGCAGGAATACAAATACATCTCGGCAATCTGCTGTGCAGCTCTCCTCTCTCTTTAATTTTTAATTGCTGCTCTTGTTTCCTCTGGGCATCTCCCTCTGCAGCAGGGCAGTCAGGAAACCTTTCTGACCGATAACGCTGGTTCAGGCTTTCCTTTTACCTTTTGCATTTTCTTCTGGGTGAAGCCAGGGTCATTGCTGGGTTTAATTAACACAGTAAGAAAAATGCACTAATTTCTTTCTCCAAGAAGAGAAAGGGAAATTCAGCTTCCCTTCTGCTCTCAAAACACACAATCCTATTGGGAGCTGAGGAGTGATCCTTACCTCTATTATTTTCCTCTGCTGTAAGTGAATTAGCAGTTAATGGAAGCGAAGGATTCGCTGTGCTGACAGGTTTGCGAGGGCAGGAGCTTCCCGAATTCCCCACGCAAGGCTGTGCTGACACTGCCCTGTGCTGAGGGCGGCTGTGGAATCCCATGTTTTACACCTGACCTGGCTGTGCACCTCCAGCGGGTACCCCAGCCCTGGAGCTGCGTGTCCTGCAGCACTCGGTGGCGATGGCAGCCGCAGCCCGGAGAGGGTTGGAATGTTCCTCCCGCTCCCCGGGCAGCACGGAGGGATCCGGTGAGCTGGGAGAGCCTGGCCTGAGAGCTAAGGACTAACCCTGTGCCCCGGGGGATGCTGCTGGCTCTGATCTTTAAGCAGAAGTGCTGTACGTCACCGCTGGGCTCCCAGCTCCTGTCCCAGGGATGGAGGGGGCAGAGAATGGTGTCTGCCTGAGGATACGTTGCACCCCACCGAGATCTCAGCTGTGCAGAGAGCCCCAGGGACTGGAAAACAGCCCCAGAGCCTGGAAAACATCCCCAGAGACTGGAGAAGAGCCCTAGGGACCCTCGCAGTTGGTTAAAACACCTCCCAAGGTAGTGTCAGGTGCGCTCTCACAGCTGCTTTTCAGCTGAGCGGTGCTTCTGGGTTTCAAGCTTTTGAAGGGAAACGTTGCATCTTGCAGAGGCTGCCATCGCAGGGGACTCTAGGATGAGTCTTTACCACCCGCAGCTTCAGTGCTCTGGCGGCAGCAAGGCCATCCTGCTGCTTGCTGCTGGAGATGTCCCATCTGCTACAGCCCTCCCCAGTTCCTCTTGGCCCCTTCCAGTAGCCTTGGGCACCCATGTGGCTCCTGAGCATCCTGTGGGTGGGGGTGCAAAGGTGGCTTCAGGACACTGCTACCCCCTCCCTGCTCTTTGCCCGGTGCCCTCTCCGAATACTGCCATATGAGCTAATTTAGGGCTCTTTTTGCTGTCCCCAGGGAGGCTGGGAACAGGCAGAAAGCCCCCATGCACTGCAGAGGTGGAGCAGGGCTGCCTGTTCGGGCATTATAGCCCCTCGGTGCCCACGGTAGCCCCCGGTACAGCTAGAGCCCGGCGCTGGTAGCCAGCTCTGCGCCGAGGGGCGGCTGGTGATGCTCGCTGGTGCAGGAGATCGGTACCAGGCTCGAAGCCTTTCTGCCTTGTTGCTACAGAGATAGACAGAGGCGTGAATGCAGTAATTGAGGCTGAGCCAGTGATGGAGCTAAGTTGTTTTATATCAATAAAGAGTGCCTTGTCCCCAGCAATGTCGCTGGAGGGGGACGGAGAAGTTACTGTGACTAAGTGATCTTATGCCCAGAGCATTTGGGCATTGCAGCTCCTGCAATCAAATTATATTTCTTATCTCAAGGGCAAAATTGTGTGCGGGGAGAGCTTGAGAAAGTAGCTTGTCGTAGCACATTACAGCTCGGCGGTTTACTGTGATTCTCCTCCTCTGTGATCATTATTTTTCCATGAAGACCATGAAGACAGTAGCTCGAGGCTCGAGAGGAGGCTCCAAGAGGAAACATGGGCAGAGCCTGAGCCCCAGGCTTTGGAAAGCTTTGAAGAAGGGTCCTGGGCTGGAGCAGGGACTCTCTGGAAGGTTCTGGAGTGCCTTTGGAGCCCCAGTAGCACTTGGGCACTGCTCACCAAAAGCCAACATAGAGGCTGTGGCTGTGACTTGTCTGGAGATGCCTGTGGCTGTGCTGCCCGCAGCCGAGCAGCTATGACTGTCAGTCTCTGCCCTTTACAGGAATACGATATTTCAAGCTTTATCTATGGTGGTTTACAGCTTTTCTCCAGTTGTGGTGGTCTAAACCACCACGTTCTGCCCAGCGACGGCTTGGTTGGGGAGCTTTGGGGCTCACAGTCACACGGTTTCTCAAGATCAGCTGAAAATTCCCGAGTCCTTTTGCGGGGCCAGTGGTGTGGGGCGAGTCCTGGCTGCTGGAGGATGCTCCAGTGTCAGAGCTGGAACCATGGATCTGCCCCAGGTTACAGGCAGGACTGTGGAAGTGGCTGTTGGGAGCCTGTACTGGAGATACTCCATGTCTACCTCTGGCTGGGCAGGGGCTCTTGATGGTGGAAAACTGGTTTCTCTCATACCAAACATACACGTGTGTGTGTGTGTACATATAACTTCAGCATATTGATTTTGGGGGCCATTGCTTCTCATCTGCTGAAGAAGATAATCCACTGCTTTATTACGATTCTCGGAGTTTAGAGTTATCCCTCTAAACAGAGAGCGAACTGGTAGTTAATTAAGCTTTTGTTCCAAGCAGCAGCACAGGGAAGGGACCGTCTGCTGCAGCGCTTCTCCTCGGGGACGAGGGCCCCGTGGGGCCGGTGAACGTCACGTTTCTATCCACGGGGTGATGAATCCTGCACACCACGGCGCCGGCAGGAGCTGAGAGCAGCAGAGGTAGCCCTGCCTGGCTCCCTGGGTGCCATCACTTCTCCCTGGGGGTGCCATCACTTCTCCCTGCCCACCCCAGCACCCTCCCAGGCCGGGTAGATGGGAGACAGCCTTTCCCCATCTCTGGACAGTCCCTCTCCCTTATGGACTCGGGATGAAGCTGGAGGGAGGCATGGGGGGGCACCATCTCCTCCCCGGTCCCTTCTCCCCACCGATGAACCCTCACCCCTAAGATTTACAGAATTAGTGTATCATGTCTTGCCATAGCCTGGCCTTTCCCTGCTGGGATGCTGCTGCTTAGCACGACCTGGTGCTCGCAGGATGCCTAGAAGGATCTCAGCACTGTCATAGAACCATAGATTCACTATCGTCTAGGTTGGAAGGGACCTTTAAGATCATCGAGTGTGTGTGGGGGTCCTGTCCCACAGCAAAATTCACCCCACGCTGGAACCCTCGAAGCCCCCTGCTCTTTATTCCCCAGGAGGGGATGCTCTGTTTTCCTCCCAACCCCTCGGGAAGGCGCAGCCAGCTCCTGGCACACGGGAGGCACTCATTTGGCTGCTCCATTGACCACCTCACGTTGTGTGTTTACGCGCATTAGGAAGGTTTCCAGCCTCATCCCGCTGAGCTGGGCTCACAGCGAAGGGCTCTGCCTCCCGCTGCCGGCTGGAGTGGTGCTCTCCAGAGCAGCGAGTGGGAAACAGCAGGTTTTTAGGCGGTTTTACAGCTCAGACAGGGACGGAGGGTCTCCTGTCAGAGGAGCAGGAGCCGGGAATGGAGGGAGCAGGCAGGAGCAAGGAGATCGGGGGTGGTAGGATGCCCACAGCACCTTCATTAGCCTGCTGCTGTCCTCCTTTCCCAAAGGCCGGGTTAAGAAAACCAAGTGGTTTTGCGGAGAAGGCCAGATGCACCAAAAGACTCCTGACTATACCTAAAATGACAAGGACTGAGGCACCCCAGCTGGAGTTCGGCGTCTGTCCAGCCCAGAGGCTCTGCGTGGTCACGTCCATAAGGTCCCCATGGGGGTCTTTGGGGAGCGATGTCCTTGCCCAGATGTTGGGCTGCCTGCATTGGTCTGGGAGTGCAGACCTAAGGCTTTGAACGGGGCTTGACAGCGCTGGCTGCTGCTTCTGAGCCACCCTTTCTGCAGATCCTCAGTCTGTGTGTCCATCTGCCTCAGCCCTGCTCAGACCTGCTGTGGCACTGACTCCTTCCCTCTCCCCTGCCCAGCAAAAGCGGGGATGAACACAAAAATCCTTTTGTATTTACGAAACCCTAAAGGATTTGATTTTTCTTCCGGCTTCTCCTTGGCACAAAGTGCTGTTTCGTGGGGAGAAAAGTGCTGTTTTGTGGAAAATTTCCAGCTGTCTTTCGTCTCTGAGCTCGCCCGTGGCTGATGCTGTCGCAGCGTACGTTAACCCGGGGCTCTGCTGACCGGAGCCAGCCCTGCTTTACATCGGGGGGAAGGAAGCAGCGGGAGTGCCTGGGATCCCTATGGAAATGGGAGTTAGGGTATCGCAGCAGTCGTAAAACGGCTTTTCCTCTTCCTCAGCCTCACGGGAAAACACCGGGATTCTGCACGAGCAGAGGAGCCCACAATGAGTTTATAAAAAAAAAAAAAGGGGGTGGTTGGGCGCTGGGAGGGTGCTGTAGGAATCGCACACACCTCCCGGAGAGGATGGTGGAGCCGTGCCGGGCTGTGGGGCTTGGAAGAATATTTCTCACCCGGGGAAGCGAGCGGGATGGAGAAGGGCTGGGAGAGCGTGTGTGTGTGGGGGGAGAGCATCCAGCCGTGGGGAAGGCAACGGGTCACCTTCCCCCCACCCCGATGTCACTCTATTGCTTTACGGTGCCCACGGTGGTATTGAGTGTGGAGAGGGACAGCCAGCGTGGCACGAGGGGGGGCTTGTTCGCACCACGGCCCCCCCAGAAAACAGCCTGGTCCTGTCCTGGAGCCTGGCCGGGAGTGCACACCGAGGACAAGGCTCTCCTTCCAGCTCTCTGCAAATTTGTGCGTACCCCGGGAGGGGGGGAAAGCATCCCCTCCCTCACCGCTGGTGGGGTGCACCCACGCCCCCCCGTGAGTCGGGGGCTGGAAATGGGGTGTCTCCGGGCTCCGTGAACATTCAGCTCCTTTAATCCTGAGGCGCTGGGAGGCTTTTTTGTGCCCCGTCACCTTCCAGCCGGGAGGGAACACCTCTGCTGAGCTCAGCAGCTGCTTCTCCTGCCTCAGCCCCCATGGCCCCGTCTTTGCCTTCCCAAGGACGCCCCCGGGTCCCCCCCCCCACCACCCTGGCCCCTTCGGCAGCACCCGGGGATGCCTGGGGACACGGGGAAGCCACGTCATAGGCCGTGACTGTGACCCCCCCCCAAGGAAGAAAGCCGGGTGATGGAGGGCAAAACCACGGGCCGGTGCTGTTAGAGCCAGACCCCCCCTTTTTCCCCAAAAAACGGGGCTTGCCCTGCTCCGCGCCCCCCCCAAAAACCAAACAGCTTAGCTCTGAAGAATTTATTGACTCTGTACACTGAAAAAAACCAACCTATCAATACCACTTTTCTCTATGGATGCAAAGAATACATTATTTCAGTTTTTAATATACTTTTCAAATACACAAAAGATTGGGAGGTAGAATACAAGGAATAAACAGTTAAGGTAAAATCTGTCTAGTGACTGGGAACTACTCTTACTGTACAACAGGGGAAACAATCAACATTGTGATGGAGAAACCTACCCATCTGAAAAAAGACACTGAATCTTATAAGCAGTATGGAAACATTCAGTTACATCTCTTAGAGGGACTATACAATAATTAAAAGATTTATATCTTCCAAGTTTCTGTATGAATGTAGTCAGGGAAATAAAGAAATACCTACAAGAAAATTGTTGTGATAAAATATGCACATAGTTAATGCATATGTATATATTTTATTACACATAAAAAATTTTAGTTGAGTCTACTACTTTTCACAGACAGGATCATAATTTCTCATTTTTTAAGTTTACAAGGGACAGCTGACATAAAATCAATTCAATCTACCAGAATTTATGTACTTCTAAACAGATAACTGTAAAGAACAGTCAAGTTTTTTTATGTATCCATTATTCAAATTTTCCACAAAAATCTCCCACAATAGAAAAAGGTAGACTGCTTAACAATAAAACATAACAATTAGGCACTGATTTCCTGTGATTTAAGGAAAATAAATATCTCATTTTAGATACCTGACGTTCAAGGTCAATGTAAGCATCATTTCCAAAAGAGACTGGAGACTCTTTACTCATCAACTGCAATTAGATTACATTGGATTAGAAAAAACATAAGATTTATTTGCATATTAAAGGTACATTTCAATGAAAAATTAGGTTCAGCTTAACCTTTAGGAAAACTTTTTTTTTTTTGCAACAGTAACATTTTTTACTTCATTTTTCTATTAGGTATATTAAAAAAAGAACTATGGAAAGACATATCCAGGACTTATAATGTCTAAAGTAGGAAAAACATTACCTTACATAGTCATTCTCTCTTCTGAAAAAGCACATTCATTATCTATCATGAAAGCTACACTATCCTTTGCAGAACACTGTATTGAAGCAGCAATAGACTGGTGGCAGCTATTATGTGGCAGGCAAGATAGGTCTCAAATTGTTCTCTGGCAGCTATTTTCATCTTTTCCCATTTTGAGAGCCCACATTCTTTTTTTTTGGTTTTGAAACATCTGTATCTCAAATAATTATAAATAAATGAAAGAGGACCAAGCGTACTGCTCCCAATTTGTCTGGAATTTGCAGATTAAAAATTTATACTCTAGAATGAGTATTTTTTAAAACAAGCATTACAATTCTTTGTAATATGACTAATCTCTCTGGCTAGAAGAATGGTTTGTAATGGTTTTAGTGAGGCAAAATGATTGTCAAGTCATTACTTTCTTAGAAAGCCCCAGATTGACTGACATGCTTATCAGGGGAAAAAGTTTTTTTAGGAACCTCACCTACTGATCAGCTACAACAGTTAAATGGCTAGAAATATATTTAAATATTACACATATTTTAAGACCAAAGAACACCCCACCCCCAGAAAACAAATTATCAGGCCAAGCTCAAAACAAGAGACAAAGACATAAGATTTGATGGTTCTAGCGAGCAATAGCTCAAAGAGCCTAAGCTCTGACTGCTAGCCAGTTTTATCAGCTCCCCGATAACACACCAAGTGCAGCTGTAGACACAATATTTACAAAACATCATCTCCTTGGAATGGATAGCCAAGTAACCCTGACACCAGTTAAGGTGAAGTTAAGGTTGAAAGCAGTACCATAAGAAATTTTAAGTGTACATATATATATAACAGATACGTTGCAAATAACTCAAAAAGAAATGTTTTCGTTCCCTGCAAAAAAAAGTCCAGAAAACAGAAGTGAAATATGAAAAATGTCCCAAAGCTTAGGCAGGAATTCTGTCACTTGTCTGTTCCTGACAGCACTGACTTCGAAAAAAGAAGCTGATCTAGCAGGAAGTTTGGGGATTATTTTTTTAAATCCTAATTTTAAGAACTCTCAATCTGCAATTTTAGTCCTTGAAATGATT
>JAOXJK010000003.1:29503794-29520508 GCA_025774025.1 Xenus cinereus | reverse complement strand
CTACCTCTTCCACACACCCCCCAAAAAAGCCGGGGGATTACTCTGGGGGAGGGGGGGGTGTCAAAGGGTGGTGGGGCTATCCCAGGAGATAGTTGGTTGCTCGTCACACCTCGCTGCAGCTTTGCTTTCCCTCCCGCAGGATATTCGTGCTGGGCATCGGATTTTTCACCCTGTGCTTCCTGATGACGTCGCTGGGAGGGCAGTTCTCAGCCAAGCGCCTGGGGGACTCCCCCTTCACCATCCGGACCGAAGGTAAGCGCGTTTCCATGCCCGTCCTGTCCCATGGGATGCTCGATGAACCCCACGGGCACGGTCCAGCCGAGCTGAGGAGCGCCAGGGATGGAGGGAGGATGATCCTCGGATGCCTCCATTCCCAAGGCTCCCTCCTGACCCATTTTGGGGATGTCAGGATGGCTCAGGGTCCTGTTGGCCCTTCTTGCTGTGGCTTGGGGCATTTTTGCAGCCGTGTGGCTAAAACCTGGCTGCACCTGGTCCCGTGTGCTGAGGGTTTGGCTTGGGTGCTTGGGGGGGTTCAGTGCTTTTGGGCAGTTTTGATCTGCAGGGAGCGGAAATTGTTCCTTAAGGATGGGAAAATAAAAGGCCTTTGTGGTTTCGTGGAGATACTGAAATGTAGAAGGAAAATATTCTGATTCTTAGCAAGTGTATTTTCTGTTACTTCTGTTAAAACACCTTTTTTGGTGGGATGTGCAGTCAGCTCAGGAGGCAGCTTCCGTGGTGGGAGGGTCGTGTCCTGCCCTTGCTCTGGGAGGGTGTTGCTGCATCAAATTGAGCTGTGTCCTGACTTTTTCCCTCTGCGGTCCCAGTCTGGAATTGTACAACTGAATTGCACGGAGGGAAATGCCCCTTGAACTCAGGTGAGCCGGGTGAGATAGGCTTGGTCAGGCCACTGGGGTCTTCTCCATACCGAAAGCATGGGATTTGAGCTTGCCGGCGTGGCCTGGAATGTGATTTACGGGCATTAAACGCTTTCCTTGCGGTGCTGGAAGAAGTACTAGCTGCTTTCCTACAGAAGGAGAGGACTGAAGTGGTGGTTTCCAGAAGTCGGATGGTGCTTGTAAACTGCTTAGTTGACTTTCAGAGAGATTAATGTGCAGCCTGTGGCAGCTGGCTTTGCTCTCTCCCCTGCGGATGGAGCACACAGTGGCTTCGTTTCTCCCCCTCTGCTCCCCTAATTATTCCCGTCACCGACTCCATTAAGTGCCTTCTCCCAGGGGCTGGCGTTTGCCCGGCAGACCTCTGCCGGAGCGGGTTGCAGGATCGGTATTTTCTGCACGTTTTACCATGGTCAGGGTACCTGCCCCTGCCAGGGTGCTGTGTTAATGTCCCTGTCCCCATGCCAGGCACAGCTGATGAGTGAAGCCTGGTTTTAGGGGATTTCTTCCTTCTTGGGATGAGAAGCAGTGCGTGAGGAGGGTGGGCAGAAGCCCCCGGACCACCCCCTTCTCCAAACTTGGCTTTTAAAGAGATGGGTCTGAAAAGATTCCCGAGTTCGGAATAAAAGGTGCCACTTGTTACAGCTGCCCTCTGTCCCCAGGGAGTTTGCAGAGAACCAGAAGAAAGGCAGAGAGGGACTGATTAACCGTGGGACCAGCCCGGGCTGAGAAGTGGCACAGGTTGTGCTGCAAAGAGCAGCAGAGGTTTCCAGAAACCTACAGAAGCCCCTGCTCCCACCCCAGAGGATGCTAAAGTTGTAGTGAAATGATGGCAAAAATACAATTATTCAGCTTCTTTATCCCCTTTCTGGATGCCTTGGAGTGGAATAGCTTTTCCCATCCTGATTCTTGTCATCAATTTAACCCAGATCTTTGAGGCCACTGATTCCCGTCCTTGAGTGTCTCTTATTTACCGGACACAGTGTCAGGGCAGCGCTGGAGCTGGATCAAAAGAAACCACCTTTTTCAGGCTCTTGCAACTCAGAGTTGTCCATTCTTCCTGCTTTAGGTCTGAGGCTGCGTGGGTCTGGATGTCACTTCTGGTAATGGTTGGTTGGTCTCATTTAAAAAAGAAGAAAAAAAACATTATCTCTTAATTTTTCAGGCTTTTGGTCTCTTAGGTCTGTAACTGGCGAAGGCAAGTCCTGCTTTGTTAGGAAGCTCAGAAATTCAGTGTAAAACCATTTATTTTTTTTCCCCTTTATTGGATGGATTTGCCAAGCAAGGTATTACTTCCAGATGAATTGCTGCAGATTTGGCTGTTGCTGTGTTTCTTGTTGGGGAAGAGTTTGGTTCATTCATGGTCTCGCACACCGTTTTGAAACATGAAGTATCCTCTCTCCTGTCTCTGGAGGAAGGATGCCGTTTTGGAAGAAGGTTATATTCTTCGTCCTCAGGACTTGGCAGGCACAGCCTGAGAGGCTTTTTTTCCTCTCTCTAACACTGGCTTCAGGCTTTTGGGGTTTGACCTGTCCTGTGACACCAGTACGTAGGGACTGGCCGTCCTGTATGGTGATGTAGGTGTTCTCAGCTACACGGGGTGAGAAAACCCAAAAGCAGAACAGGACCGAGACCTCAGGGCATGTACAAGGCTGGAGCTGGACAGGAGCAGGGCAATGTCACTGCAGACCCCTCTCTGTCACCTTTGAAAGGTTGTGGCTGTTGGGGTGGCTCTGATGGCTGCGAAAACCAACTATCACACCCATAGAAAAAAAGGAGGAGGGATGGTGCGTGCTGGGCAACCTCACCGGTGCCACTGGGAAACGGGGAGTCAAAGCCTCTGGGAAGCTGGTGAGATGGGGAAGATCCATCCTTGGAGACTTTCAAAACACATCTGGCCAAGGTGAGGCTGGGGGCAGCTCAACTGGACCCTCAGGTCTGCTCTGCTTAGAGCAGGAGGTTGAGGAAGGGACCCCAGAGGTCCCCCCTGGCTGGGGCGATGCTGAGCTCACGTGGAAGACGTTTGAGTTCACGCCAGAGTCGGTGCGGGTTGGTGGGAACAGAAATGGATATGCTTTTTAGTGGTGCTGCAAAGCCTCAATAGGTCTGTTTGAATAACGAACTGGCATTTAATTAACACGTGTTATGGATCCCAAGGAAACCCAAGAAATATTGCTGGTTGTTACTGTTGCTGTTAAGCGCGCAATGCTGGTCTGAAGGAGCAGGTTAATTCTGCTGGGCTGGTTAGCTCTTGATGTGAGCAATGGTGGGAATTGGGCCAGTATTCACACAAACCTGGGCAGGTTCCGGGCCGTTGGCTTTGGAGGAGTTATTGGGTGCACGGCTGGGGTCTGCCACGCGTCGAGGCCAGATTAAGTATCTCCTGGGACCGGGCTTCTGGTGTGAAACCCTCTGGAGTGCTCTGGTGGTCCTCCTAGGGGAAGGAGCCTGGTCTCTGCTGCCGATCTCCTCTCCGCGTGGGCTCACCGAAGCGTTGGGTTTAATGGGCCCTTTTGAGCATTATTCATTAATGGATTAATTGCTCGTGGCAAGCCGGCAGCATCCTCTCCCCACGCGCTCTGGGTGCGGGCTGTTTTACCAGCGTAGCCGCTGTGTTTCGTTGGGTGCGTTTGTGGCTACCAAGTGGTGGCTCCTGTGGTCCTTCCCGGGGGTGATCCCGGGGTTTGTGTCTCTTTGCTCCCGTCCTTCCTTCCCGGTGTCCCGCCAGGCCCAGCAGCGATGCTCTGCGAGCGGGGCTGCCCCTGGGCTTCAACGCAAAGAGCCGGGGGGTCAAGCCCAGCTTAAAAATCATTTGCATCAGGGAAATTCCATTGGGTTGTGGATAAGTGGTAAAACCCACAAATCATGGTCCTGGCCAGGCTGGGGCTGTCCCAATTTCCCCCTGAGCGTCCTGACCATCCCAGGATGGAACCTCGGGTGTTGCAGTCCAAGGGGAAGCTTATGAAAGCACCCGGACTTGCTCAGAGCTTTCCTGGCTTCTGAACTCTGCGAGCAGCCGATCGAAACCGAAATGAAGATAGATGTGAGGCAGGAGCATGAAAAGGAGAAATGGATAATGTCACAGTCCAAAAGTTAATCCCGTTTTTAATTTTATTTTTATATGTGAATCCCCTTCTCGGAGGCTCTCTGCGAAAGCCAAGTTTCTCGGTGTGTGCCAGAAATCATTCCTCAGATGGATTCTCTGCTTGGTGATTCGAAGCAGCAGAGGCTTTGCGTCTTAATGATAAATAAAAAAAAAAAACCTTCTGAAATACAAGTTATTTTATCCTAATCCGCTCCTGTCAAGTAAACACAGACAAAGGTTCCTTTGTTTTGAAATGGCCACCGAGAGAATTTGTTCTACAAACAAAGATCTAGATAAAAAAAAAAAAAGGGAACAGGCAAGTCTATAAATTTTGAATGTGGGAGACGCTCTGGGAACGACTCGAGAGACTGAGTTTTCTGTGCCCTCTTCTCTCCTTTTCTTTGGAACTGAAAATGTTTGGTTTCTTTTTTTTTTGTTTGTTTCTTAATTCCCCGAGCATCCTTCTTTCGAGCTCTCTTGGGGCAGGGGGCTCATCCTGAAAACGCAGCGAAGCCTTTAATGGCGGTGCTTGCGGCGAGGCCGGGGAGGGATTTGGCAGCGGCCGTGCCCCGCTCTGGTTTCGGTGGCGATGTACATCCCGCTGGTGGAGTTTGCTGCTGCAGGGGATTAGCCGCGGAAAATAGGTTATTAAGTGTTAAAACGTGATTAGATGTGGCTGGAATATTGCCCGCAACTGCTGTGGCTGGCTTAAAAAATGGGAAAACTTCTGATTTCTCCTGGTGGTGGTTCCGGCGTAGTGGGGTAGGAGGTACTGGAGGTCCTGGTGTCCCAGAGCAGCTGGAGCCGAGCTCTGCCCTCCCTGTGGGCTGCTGGTTCTTGCAAGAGGGCTCTGATTTAATTTCAGCTGACCTTGGTGGTACTTTGATACCAGTCTTTGAGTGGTTGGTGCGGTTAGAGCTGTCTCGGTGCTCGGGGTCAGGGACCTGCAGCAGCAGTTCTTGCGCTGAGCTCCATGAGTCTCGGTGCCTTTGGGAAGCGGTGGTTTGCTGAGCACCGGAGCTGTGTGTCACTCTTTCCAGAACTGTCTCTTCAACCTGTTTTCAAGTGTTTCCTGCCTGGATTGGTGCTCAGCTTGAGAGCTCAGCACCTGCCTTTCTCCACCCCAAAGTGAGCTCCCCGCAGCATCTCCAGCTGGTTGCTGTTGGTGACCACACTCAGGCTCCTGTGTTGTGTTTCCTCAACTGCTTTGGGAACAGGATCAGCGGGGACAGGGGACAAAGGAAGGACAAGGGTGGGGGAGAGCTGATTTTTAGAGCACAAGTTGGATAACATGAGTGAGCTGGGCTGAAGCCCATCCTCTGCAAGGCTGTTGCACCTTGTCCCAGGTTGCTGAGATGTGTTTTGGGGTCTGATCTCCTTGGGGCTGCAGGGTATGGACACCAATGAGATATTGTGGACTGGGGCAGGGGGTTTCCCCAGTCCTACAGCACTGGGACTTTCTGCAGCTGAGCGATGGAACTGCCTTGACCTGGAATCTGCCTGGAGGTGGGCACTGCAGCGGTGTCTGCGGGGACTTCCCTCGGTGCGTGGCACGGAAGTGCAAGTGGCCAGAGAACAGCTTCTGCTGTGACAGGCTCTGGGGTTTGGTCATTCCCTGTCGTTTTGCAGGGAAAGAAAAATAAATGAGGAGAAGTCACGGAGAAAGCCTGTTGGGGGAAGCCCCCCTTGCTGGGCTGGGTGCGGGCTGTGGGTGAAGCCCCGCACCGCTGCTCTCCTGGGGTGTCAGAATGGCTCCGGCTCGTTGCCTCGGGATACGGGACTCTCGGGAGAGGTCCGGCAGACAGCAGCCGAGGCGTGTTGTACTGGAAATGGTGTTTAACATCACCCGGCAGAAATCCTGCCCAGCTCTCCCCCAAACCCAGCACCCCTCCTGTGTTCCAGCTACCGGAATGCTCTGCCTTTCCCGCGGCTGTCTCTTGCTCCAGTTCCTGGAGTCTCACCTGCTTAAAGCAATTTCTTCCATCAGTGAACACAGAAGAGGAGAGAGGGGGAGATTTGTTTCAGGCTGTGCAGCACAGCTGAATACTTCGGTGTTTGTGGCTTCTGTTTGTCTCCAGAGCAGGGATGTTGGTGGAGGGAGGGCGGAGGGGTGGAAATTGTGCTGCAGAAGATAACGTTGAAGGTTGTTCGGGGTTTTGTTGTAGGGCGTCTTCACCGTTCCAGAGTCATAGCACCGTGAAGCGATGGGATCTCATGTTATTTCAATGCCTCAAATTGCTCCCCGAGGAGCGGAGCAAAGAGGCCAAATAGAAACATGAGAACCTACATGATCTCCTCGGAGGGGTCCTTTGCTCCCGCTCCTGTCTGTGCTGGTTTTCCTTCTGCTCCAGCAGCATCCCCAGCTGGGTTAGCGTGGCCAGGTACCATCGCCGTGTGTTCTCGCAGAAGATGCAGAAAGGTCAAGCTGGGATTTGCTAACGATCAGAGTGAGCTTGAGTAACTCTGTCGTCCTCCCTCGCGGTCAGCCGTGCTGGCAGGGGAGGAGGAGGAGGAGAAGGTCTGTGTGTGTGATCCTGACCTGCTGTGTACCCTCTGCGTGTGGCTCATCACCAGGGAGGACAGCAGAGGGGATGGCTCGGCTCCGCTCTGCCGGCAGCGAGATGCTGCTCAGCCCAAAGGAGCTTTTCAGCTCCTTTCAGCTCCTTTTCAGCTCCTTCGGGCTGAGCAGCATCTCAGAGCCGAGCCATCCCCTCTGAACACGGATGGGTTTGGCCTCCCATCCCGGTTCCCTCTCTCTTGGGAAAGGCAATTTCTGGATCCATTGGGAAACTTGTGTCGCTGCCGCTTGTGATAGATCCCAATCTGCTCCTTGATTACCTCTCCTCGGGAGAGCACGCGCTTCTTCTGACAGGAGCTCGAGTTGGTTAAAAATACCCCAAAAGTTGCTTTGTGGTTTTGACAGCCCCTTTTCTTACCCGGCAGCCAGAGCTTGGGCTGCTGCCTCCCTGAGACGTGACACACAGACGCGTGTTTCGCAGTTCCAGGGATGCTCGTGTTCCCTGTGCTTTCAAGAAGTCACACGACTTGCAAATTTCTATCTTGCTGCCTTTAATGCACGGTGAAGGCAACAGGAGAACGAGGTGCAAAGACTCGTGTAACCAAGTGACGGTGAGGGAGGGAGCTGGGCAGACTCTGCTGTGCAAACTCAGTGCTAATTATTCCCATTTTCTTCCCAAATGAGTTGCAACCCTCTCCTTGTGTTATGTTGTGCTGTTGTTTGCTGAGCAGCTCTGGATAACTGTCCGCAGGCAGCGCCCGGAGCGTTTGTCCATGAGGCTGTTCTCACGATCTCAATCCAGAATTTAACTTATAAAAACCCTCTCCGAAGGCAGCGGGAGGTTTCCCTCTCCCATCCCCTCTTCCCACAGCAGTGGTGGGGCCGTTAGCCACCTGTCCCCGTGGAGAGGGTGTGGGTAAGCGGGTGCGTGTCACCTCCCTGGCACCAGCTGGGACATGCAGATCCTGCCCGTCCCCAATACTTAATTTTCCTCCTGCTGCATCCAGAGCTGGGTTTGAGTCTCCTGGTGCCTGTGGTCAACGGAAGGGTGCCAGCCAGGGGACACCCATGGGGAGGAGGACTGTGCTGGGCAGCTCTTGGATGCCTGGGGTTTGTTTCCAGCCTCCCTGCCTCTGTCCCATCCGAAGTTGCTCCGAACAGCTTCAGGGGCCGGAGCAGCCAGTGGATGCTGCAAGAAGTTAGCGCCGAGATGAGCTGGTCGGTGCTGGGAGCATCTCCTCGGCGAGGAGCCGTGCTGAGGAAGATGGGCTTTTGCTTTTTCCCCCCAGAAGAAGGCTGGGGCGGTGGGTCCATCTCTGTGCCTGGCCCAGAGGTGCTGTGCTCTGGCAGCTCCCGCTGCTCGGGACCATCCTCTGGCTTCCTCGTTGTCCGAGCATCGGTGGGGAGGAGGAGGAGGTGGTTGAAGGAGATGCCAAAGCCAGGCAGAGCCCACGTGCAGGGTGAGGGCTTTCTGCCTCAAACCCTGCCTCCCCCTCGCCCAGACACGATCCCTGCCAGCTCCTGCCAGACGCTCGTCCGCTCCAGGGGCTCTTTTCAGTGGAGAACGCCACACGCGGCAGCGCTAACGACTTACTCTACTCTTCCCCTTGAGTGTGGGGAGGCTTCTTTAATTACGGGTTAAAGCGGTGCTCTGTGGTGAGGAATGGCTGCTGGTGATGGCCATGGGCGCTGCTGGGTGTGACAGTGGGTGTCAGCTGCCCGCTGTGTAGCATCATCCCTGGGTGTTGGTGCTGCCATCGCACCCCCTTGGGTAACACAGGGGTGTCCTTAATTTGCACCGTTTTGGAGCAGACCAGTGCTTTGCCCCGGTGGAGGAGGTGGGGGTCGATTAAAAGCGTGTCCTCTCCTACGTCTGCTTCTTCTGGTGTCCCTGTGGGCACCCCGCAGTCCCGCATCCCCTGTGGGGCTGGTGAACGTGTGCCGTGTTCCCGTCTCCAACCCACGCTTGGGAAGGGAGTTTAAAGTGGACGTGTAAAACTTTACTGCTCTTAAAATTGCTTAAATTGCTATCGCAGGCAGGGGAATGAGTGCTGTTAAAAGAAGGAAAATAAAGGCATCCGTCAGGGGCTCCGGGTGACACCAGGGGTTAGTGCCTGCTTCTGCGGGGGCGTGCTGGGGGGGTGAAATGCAGATTGGCACTTTGTGGGGCACAGAGGGGTAAGAAGGGGTGTAAGGACCGCTGGAGCAGCGGTTGATGCTTAATCCACCCTGGGAACACATCTCTTACTGAAGAGGCGCCCATGTGATGCAGCTGCTGCTCAGAATTGGGTGCCTGCAGGCTTAAAAAGAAAAATAAAAAATAACGCCACCAAACTTATTGGAAGGTGGAAGCGTGAATTCGTGAGTCTTAAACTGGTGGAGCGGAGATGGCGGTGTGGGTGCAGTGGTGTGTGCTGGCCCCTTCCCTGCCACCGCCGTGTCGGAGGAGGGAGGAGCAGCATCCCGCTGGCCCCGGCACTCTGTTATCTCCGTAAGCAGCGACTCCCAGGGAATGATTAAACCAATTAATTGATTTTCTATAGCTCGTAAGGAAGTCAAATGGCATTTCCATCAACGTGTGATGAGCAAACACCCCACCACAGCCAGGAAGAATGTTAATGGCTCTTTATGCTTTTATTACCCCTTCTCACTCCTAAATCAGAATTCATCCTGAGCCCGGGAGGCAGCAGGTACTTCAGAAAATAAAACTAGCACAGTGGGAACCATAGCAGCCTCTGTAAAAGCTGGTTTTTCCCACTGATTTGTTTCTCTGGCCTAAACGAGAGAGCAGGGCTCGGTTCGGCTCGGGCAGAGATTAGCTGAGGCTGGTCCCGTGGCTCTGCCAATGCCCCCCGGCTCCTGCGGGCTCTGCTTTGGGCTGCTGCCCCGTTCTGCTGCTGCTGGAAGGGTCTGGCTGCCAGGCTCGGTGGAGGCTGATGGGTTTGAAGGAAAGGGATGATTTATTCACCCCTGGAAACCGAGTGGCAGGATGCCCGGCACTGTTTGGCCAATATTTTTGGCTGAAGGAGAAACGGTAATCATTTTGGAAATGTTAAAATTAGTGAGTTCTGCTGGTTTTGAAACATAGCGTTTTGGGGCAGCTGTAAATAAGGCTGTGGGCTGGAGAGCTGGACGTGAGGAGCCAGAGGAGCGACGGTGCTGCTGAGCTTCCCAAAGCCTTCCTCTGGCTGATTTTGGGATATGCAAATGCTGGGTTGAATCCTTCCTCCGCCCGAGGGATTTGGGCTGATTTCCTGCGATCCTTGGGGCACCGGCTCCTGATAACATGATTTTCCCCAGGTCAGCAACGGAGGCCGTTAGGAGAAGAACTAGTGGAGTTAAATGCCGATACCCTTGGAGTGATGCCTCTCTTGAAAATACCAAGTTGGTGATGGGGGGCGGGGGGGGTGTCCCTGGCTTGTGGGTCCGTGGAGCCCCTCTGGGGCTTCCCCTCTGCCGTGGGGCCAGTGTGTGCTGCTCACTGCCTGGAGCTGGGGGTCCTGGCTGCAAAACAGGGGTGCAACTTTGCCCCCGGTGCTGACAGCATCCAGCCTGGTGCTGGGTCCAGCCGTGCCCCGGGAACCCCAGTGTCCTCTGGGTTGTGCCACCGGCAGCTGCCCTTGAGCCAGCCTTGCGCTGGAGCACTTGTGTTTTAGGAAGCAATTTAAAATCGATGTTAATCTTGTAGTTTGAAAGCCTCGCCTGCAGTGTGAGGTGTTTGGAGCACTGCAGAACAGCTTAAACCGCAATTTAAAATAGTGCTGGCTGGCAATAGAGGAGCAACTAAAAATACCCTGCTGGTACTTCTTAAAAAAAAAAAAAAAAAAAGAGTGAAAGGGGAATAGAGAAGGGGGAAAGAGATGGGGTTAAATAAAGGAGATAAATAAAAGCTAAACTGCAGCTTGTGCTGAAGTCATGGATATTTGTCTCCTCTCCCCCAGCCCATCTCCTGGGGCTGCCGGGGAGAGGAGGACACGACCAAACTCATTTTGCCTGGAGAGTGATGGCTTGTGACAGGGTTTGTGGGACCATTCCCGTGCCCCATGGGGGACTCCAGGTCTCTGGTGTGTGCTTGGGGGCGAAAGGAATAAGAAAAGTAGGAGGGAACAGCTCTGCACTCTCCCTTTTGGTAACGAAATGCTCTTGTCTGTGAATATAAGTGTCTATTTGTATTGCTCAGCTTCCTGCCTTTTCTTATTTATATGGAAATAGGGAGTGAACATGTGTTAGGATGGAGATAGAAGGCTGCAGTCTGCTCTTACGGGCGCTTCCTTTTGGGTAGGGGGGCAAGGGGAGCTGGTTTGGCTGGAGAAGCAGCAGGAGCCCCTTCTGCAGGCTCAGCTCATGGTCCTGCAGCTGAAGGGCTGCCCTGAGTGAGAGAGTGAGACCTCGGACCCAGTGGGGTTGGCACAGGGACGCTGGGCTGGCACCCTCCCTCCATGCTCTGCGAAGCAGCAAACTGAAGACAGGGCTTGGTGGCACCTTGGATGGAGGATGAGGTTTCCTCAAGACCTTTCTCTAACCAGACTCCTCCATGAAACCTAGTGCAGCATCCTGCCAGGGGGCATCACCTGCCCAGAGCATCACCTGCCCATGGGATATTGCCCTCCTGGGGGGGCATCACCCTGCCAAGGGCATCACCCTCCTGGGGGACATCACCCTCCCGGGGGAGGACCTGCTGGGGCGTGGAGCTGGAGAAGGAAAGCAGAGGTACAGCTCATCGCTGATGAAGCCGTTGGCAGCACGGGAGAGCAGAGCCCAAGTCCGTGGCTGTCCAGGAGCAGGGTTGGCTCCTACCAGGCTGGGTGGTGGCACAGGGCTGCCAGCCGTGCGGTGCCTGATGGACTCTGCCTGTCCCTGGATGTGGTGAGGAGGAGTGACAACATCCCTGAGGCTGCACACTTGCCACTGATTGCACAGCAGTGGATGAGGGGATGGATAAATCCAGGGGGTAGATGATAGCAGGCAGGTGGGACATAATCTACTTTACCAGCCGGTGGCTTAAGGCTGCTTAATTTGTCTGATTACCAGGGAACCACCTGGTTGCCGGCCATTTCCAGCGGCTCAGCAGCAGATCGATGGTGCAGCTGGAGCTGTACAGAAGCATCCGCTTCACTGGCAGCCCCCAAGCTGCTCCGTGGACTCCTCGGGGTGCAAATTGCTGCTGGAGCTGGTGTGACAACTCCCTGCGTGCCTCCTTGTGCTTGTTGTGTTGGGGCGCCGGCTAAGCAGGTCGGTGTTTTTTCTGTATAAATTAAAATAATAAATCCACAGCAGTTTAATGGTGAATGTGGGTGGGTTTGCTGGAGGCAACAACTGGCTGGGTGCCCTCGAGGGGTGCAGCCACCCGGCGGGACATCCTCTGTCCCCAGAGCAGGTTTCCCCCAGGGTGGGTGCTGAAGGGATGGGGATGGGAGGTGGCCATTGCTTTCACCCTGGCCTTTCTTGTTGCTGGTTGATGCTGGGTCTCTGGGCTGTGATTTTAATGGATTATCGTGTCAGGGTTAGCCGGAGCCCTTGGCTAGTTGGCTCTTTGGTCTTTTAATGCGCTTGAATCAAAATCAATAGTGAAAGTAAATAGAGGAGCGTGGGAGGAGGAGAGAAGCAAAGGGCTGGTGCTTTGCTCCCGAGGTGCCTGGGTGGGTGCCCTCCGGGAGGACGGGGTCCCTGGGACAGCCCTGGGTATCCGTCACCCGAGGAACTGGGTCCAGCTGCGCTGGGGATCCTCCAGTTTCTTCTCTAAGAAGAAAGTACACTGTCCTTTTGAGGGGTTTAGGTAGCCTGAAGTTGTCCTTTAAAGGAGAAAAACAAAGCAAAGCAAATGATGCTTTAGATTGAAATGAATTCAGCTGGTATTTTCAATGGACGTAAGTAATATCTTACCGTCTCTGAGCAAATTCCCTGCTTGTACTGGAGCGTTGAGCTGTTGCGAGACAGCCAGGCAGGGATATGACTTATGTCTGAGAAGTTGGGGGGGGGAAAAACCAACAACAAATCAGCCGCGTCATGAACAGCGGAGATACATTGTGGAATTGCATTTTAAATGCCAGGGAGATGTTTTAGCGCCATTCACACCGATGTGGGCCCAGGTCTCCCCCCGGGAGATGGGCTCTTGCAGCTGCTGGGTCAGGGAGGCTTTTTCTCATGTTGAAACTGAACCGGTTTTTGGGTGGATGGGCTCCCTGTAGGCAACCAAAGCGAGATGCCACCTCTGTGCCCATGGGTGGCACTGGGGACCCCCACCCTCTAGGAGGAAAACAGGAGGGAGGTGTTGGGCCGAGGGCCGGTGTGCAGCTCCGGCACCGTTTCCCCTACGTGTTTCTCTTTCCCCATCTCCTCACCATGAAACCACCACCGAGCAGCGTGACACCCCTCGGGCGGGATGGGGCCGAGTGACCCAGGGACAGGGAGCTGTAATTTGGGTCCAGCAGCTACGCAGGGCAAGGAGCTTTGAGTCAATCCAAGCAGCTAAAGGGAACATGCCTCCAAAATGCAATTTTTTTTTTTTTTTCCTTCCAAAGTGTTCCAGCTCTTTTTGAAAACCTCAGCCCAGGTGTCCCGGTGCCACACGCAAACCTGGGTGATGGGGGGACACCCCACATGCTCCCTCCGTGCTTGTGAGGTGCTGGGAGGAGCTGGTGGGGAGGGAGGATGCTCGAGATCCCAAAACACGATGCCTGAGCGTGGAAACCTCATCCCGTGGCACATCCCTGGGCTTCACCAGTGCCATTCCGCATCACCTCCACTGGTCCCAGCCCCGTGCCGTGCTGGAGTCGCTGTGTGAAACGCTGCTTTCCCAGCTGCTCTCCTGCGCCGTCGCCCCGAGGCACCTGGCATTGAACTTCACCCTCGCGTCCAGGTCCACACACGCAGCAAAATTCACCCCCACGTCCCTCCTGGCTCCCGTCCCTGCAGGTTTCGGCAGCAGGGAATGGCAGGGGGTGGGACGCCTGCCCAGGGATGTGTTCGCTCCAAGAAAGTATTTTAAAGACGAGCGTATCGTTAGTGAATTCTCCAGGGTTTTGACCCGTCCAAATTTGAGCAGATTGGCTGTTGACTATTCCACTGGTTTCGTGGGGAAACTATGTCTTCTTCCACTAGACATCACCCTTAGGGGATGCTTTCTTTTTTTTTTTCCCCCTGATTTCATCCAATTACTTAGCTGTATGCTCTTCTGAAGCACCATAAATAATTCTCCTCCCTCTGCTGTGTTTACCAGCATGTCTCATGAAATCCAGTAAGATATGATTGATTGCAATCATTATTTCCTAGTGCTGCTATGAAAACCTCTGTCAGGTTCAGTGATTGCCTTTAAAGAGTGGCTGCCACTCAGGAAAACTGTCAAAAACCTGTCATACTTTAGCAAACTCCAATTAATCTGTTGAGCAGTTTTACTGGTGTTTTCTTTCCCATCATTGCTGATTATCAGGGGTAATTAGAATATTTTTCCTTTGTAATTAGCAGCTTGCTTGCGGTGTTTATTTGCTTTTTTTTTTTTTTTTAAAAAAAAGAGCATCTTGCAGGACTATTTTAGTGGGTTTTCACGCGGTTGAGTGGGGTTTGGGTTTCTCCTGTCTGCCCGCTGTGTTCTTGGTGTGTCTCTTGGGGATCTTCGTCGCCGGCTGAAGGGGAGAAGCTGGGGGTACCCAGGAGGGCTCCTCTCCATCCTCCGAATCCCCACCGCTGGCACCCGCTGCCAGGCAGCCCTTTGGCGGGGGTCTGGGTCTCCGCTTCAGGTTAACAAATTAATCCTGGCTCTTGCGTTTCTAAAAGAGTCACTTCAGCACTTTTTCCTCCTTTCTTTTGGTTTTAATGAGGCACGCTTTCCAAGAGATGTAATAATCATTGCCAAAAAATGTCAAATTGTTCTTGTTATCCTCCTTAAGCTTCTGGAACAACAACAGCGGCAGCAACAAAAAAGACCAAGAACAGAAAAAGAGAGGTGTTGATGAGGAAGGGCTTCGGCTTCGTCTCCAAGAGCCAGGGAGATGTGCCCCGCGACAGCTCTGCGTTCTGGCAGGGTGCCCGAAAAGATAACCCAGTGAAGGCTGAGGGGGTGTTATTTATTACTATTTTTACTTAGGATTTGAGGTGGTTTTTTTTTTTTTTCATTTCTTTATTGGAGAAGGAATATCTCCGCTTGCTGTTGACAGTAAAGCTGTGAGCTTTGCCGTTGAAAAGCATCCTGGAATCGCTCGAAACCAGCTGGGAAATTGGATGATGGCAGTGACAGGAGGGGAAATCTCGGCAAAGCCAGCAGGAGAGCCAGGGGGGCCGGGCTGGTGCTGGGGGCTTGGCTGCGGGACCGGAGCTCACAGCTCTGCTCGCTACCAGCTTCTCCGGGATCCAGGGGGAAATGGTTTCATTCCCCAGTGGAAATATCCCGGTTCCTCCTTAGCAATTTGGGAGCAGAGCTGGGTTATGGGGTGCACGTCTGCAGTGAGGACGCGGAACAGCATCCTTGACTCAGTGGCCTGGGCTGTGGGTGCAATTTCCATCTCAATCTCCTGCTCAAGCGTGGGGTGATCCCTGGGGAATTTTCCTTGGGTGCTGGGGATGTGGCACTGAGCGCCCCGGGATGCCTGCCATGGACATGGTCTCGCTGCTGCCTGCTGGAAGCATGAGCCCTGTGTAGCTCCGTGCCTCAGTTTCCCTTGTCCCCCTGCCCAGGGCAGGCTTAAGCTCCCTTAGTGGGGCTGGAGAAGCTCCTGGAACCCATCCTGAGCCGAGGGAAAGGGCTTTTCCCAGGTTTCCTCTGCAGGGACACGCTCTGTACGTGTGTCTGGGTTTTAATCAGGGGGCAGAGCTGTTTCTCTGCCTGGGCTTTGCGAGCAGCCATTTAAATTTCAGATGAGCTGCCCCACTAAACAGGCCTTCGTAATTAAACGAATGCAACCTGGCTACAGATTGGGGCAACAGCCCAGCCCTGGGGGGCAAAGGCAGCAGTGTCTCTCAGGCATCTCCGCTGCCTTCCCAGGCATGATCCTTCCATCTTCCTGGTGAAACAGCACGGCCTGACCCCCCCCAAAACAAGCTGGGATCCAAATCCTTGGGCCAGGAGCACCACTCCATCCATGGAAACATGGTGGTTGTGGTTTAAGTCCTTCTGATCTTAACCCCAGAGGGTCCTTTTCCTGACCTCCAGACTCACCCACCAGCGCAGGAGCGTGCAAGAAGGATGCTCAGTCTCCGTCTCACTCAAAAGCTGAGTTCAGGGTCTAAGCTCTGACCCGCTGGCAGTGCTGGGATGTCAGAGCAGGAGTAAATCCTGAGCAGAAATCTCGATTCTGGGAGCGATCAGTCCTGGAAGCTGCCTGGGGTAGGTGGAGGATGCCGGGATCTACGAGCCATGAAGACAGCCCAGCCATGGTGGGGATGTCACTGGAGTGGGCTCGGTCCAATGGGGAAATAACTGATGGGGATTTTCTGACTCACACCCGTATTGGAGCTTTTCTGTTTTTCTTGGTTGTGTCTTTGCCCGGTTTGCTCAGCTGTGTTTGGGGAGGCCCCTGTACAAACTGAGCTCCAGGGGCCAAGCCCCCCGTAGCATCTTTTAATTGCGAGTTCATTAGCTTTTCTACCATTTATTGGGACAGCCTGTGACTTGGGTCCCATCCAGGGGGTTGGGAGACCTTCCTAGTGGGATGGGCAAAGGTGGCTCCTGCGTTCATGGGCACATCCAGGGAGTTCTGGGGCTGTACAGGACCTTGGGCACCCACCAATTCAAGCAGAAGCTGCTGACTTGCCATGGGAGTGAGGGATTGTTTGGGAAAGAGCCCAATTTCAATCTCCATGAGTGGTGGTGGGTTTTTTTTTTTGAGGAATTGCTTTTGCTCTCGATTTTTCTTCCCTTTTGTTAGATAGCGTCAGGAAAAAATAATGTGGTGCTGCTAATCTCAGCCAAGAGTGGAAGACGGCCCTTGGCGGGGTCTGGCTGGCCTGGTGTCAGCTTCTCGGAGGGGTTGAGGGTTGGCTTGTACCCTGGTGTTCACATGCCACGCGTCCAACAGCGACAAGCCACCACAGTGATGCCATACCTGCTGGGGCGAGAGCTTGGCGGGGGGACACGCGAGTGCTGAAGCCCCCAGTTTGGCTGCGGTCCTGATGCAGCCCACCTCCATCAGAGCTGGAGAACATCCTTATTGGGAAACTAAGGAAGTGTGGGCTGGATGAGGGGACAGTGAGGTGGATTGAGAACTGGCTGTGTGACAGGACCCA
>JAOXJK010000003.1:29485968-29502277 GCA_025774025.1 Xenus cinereus | reverse complement strand
CTCATGGAGAGCCTGCCATCCACCAGGACTCCCAGATCCTTTTCCTCAGTAGTACTTTCCAGAAGATCCACCCCTAAGAAGATCCAACCCCTAAGAAGGTCTCTCCGGGCTGGGCTCCGGCGCTCGCACGTTTTGGCAAAGCCCCCGCTGCGATTCCCCGGCGTTCACCAAGAGAAGAAGGGGGAGGGCTGGGAGACGAGCCTTGGCTCCTTTCCCTCCTCCATGCAAACAGCTGAGGAGACACCACCCCCTTCCCCGGGGAGCTGGGGGGGGGGACAGGACAGATTGTGCACGGAGGAGACCGAACTTCCAGCCTGCAGGATTTTCGGGGCTGCGCGCCGGTGGTTTTTTATCCTTCTCTCCCGAGCAGGCAGGCAGACTCGGCAGACGTGCGAAAGTCTGTCGTTCCTCCGCGCGCGCGCCCGGTGGCAATTAAGATGTGCTAATGGGTTCAGACGAGCCCCTTAAAAAACGTGGATGTTGGGCTGAGCCTTCTGGAAGCTTTCGCTCCTCTGCAAACATTGCTGCTGGTGGGAAAGGCAAGCTTTTCTGCGGCGCGTCCTGCTACCCGTGCGCCTTCTGGGGTGGCATCTGGAGTCACCCTCTTCATCCCAGGCGTGGTACGGAAGGTCAGGGAGCCCTTGAGATGTTTTATGAGATGTCCCCCACGGAGGTTTGACCTCAGCTTGGCTCTGGCAGCCGCGGGATGCTGTTTTACCCGTCACTCTCTGTCTGTGCTGGGTGAAAAGACGGGAGAGAGGTGGGAGACCTGGACCTGCCACGGGCTTTGCCTCTGCTCTGCTGCAGTGAAGTGATTCCCGCGGCAGCCGGGTGCTGTTTTTAAAGGATTTGGTGGCAAACACAGCCCAGACCTTGTTGGCTTCGCTGTCTCGGGTTGCTGATGAAGGCAGAAAGTAATTAGGCTCTCCCTGGCTATTGCCATCACCCGGGAGCTGGTGGAAGAGGTGGTTTCATCCAGTGATGCTCAGCATCGCCGTTGGGGAGTCCTGGCTGATCTTGCAGGACCTGGAGCCACGGGTGACCTGATGCTTTGCAGGGAAAGGCTGTAGCTGGTGTTTTCTGGCTTGGTGGTCACTATTTTCAGCCTGGGATGTGCTGGTAAAAGGATGTCCACGATTTATGTGTGGTTGGCTTCCCAAACTGGGAACCGGCAAAGCGCCTCTGCTGCAAACGAGTCGTCTCCCAACCTTTTTGGTGAACACCCTGCACCAAAAAAAAAAAAAAAGAAAAAGAAAAGCTAGTAGGCTGTTTCTTATTTCATTTTTACGTGGTGGAGGGGTGGGGAAAACACTGAGCACATCTAAAGTGTTCAAGCAGGACTTGACTACACAGCTGGACTGGGCATGCTGGGGGGAGAAGGAGAAATGAGAAGTGGGTGTCACTGCTGGGGATGTTGCTCTTTACCGGGGGGTGTAGCATTACCTGCAGCCCCTTGTCAGGCTTTTACCTGGTTCTGGGTGCCCCATGGAGGGGTTTGGGGCTGGCGCCGAGGTTTCTGCACAAGGAGATGAATCAAACCTTGCCGTGCCTTCGTGGTCTTGTGCTTCCTCGCCTAAATGTCGCTGGAGGAAATAAGTGGGTGTGAGGGGGTGAGGTTTCCTCCGGTGGAGGGTACATTATGCCCTCAGGATCCTTGTCCTGCACAAGCCACAACCCAAATGTGCAGGAACGATGCTCCGATAGGGAACACCAAGAAAGTGGGATTGGGTGGGAAGGCAGATCCAACCAGCCCAGAGCCTTCCTTTGATGCTCCATCCGTTTGGAACATCAGGGGATGCTTGAGGAACTCAATGGGAGGCAAATATGAGGTGGAAACCAAGGCAGGATTGCTTAGGAAGGGAGACTTTCCGTGCCGGCGAGCAGGTGGTATGACATCCTTTGTACTAAGTTTTCAGCCCCTGATGGTAAACACTTATTATTTTTATATGCCTATAGCTTGCTTCAATGAGCTGAAACAAAGCCCTAGTTTTCAACCCCACTTAATGGGAACTATTTGAGTTTCTTTGAATTTTTTCCTTTCCGCTTTGCAAAACGTTCGTCCTCCTTTATGGAGGTGCAAGGCTCTGGTCCAGGCAGAGTGCTGCATCCCTGCCCGCATCCCTGCCCGCATCCCTGCCCGCATCCCTGCCCGCATCCCTGCCCGCATCCCTGCCTGCCTCGACGCGTCCCCTTCCAGCCAGCTCCTGGCTGCCTTTTGATTGATTGATCGGCGTGGCAGCCTAATAAGCGATAACAGCACATATGACAAACTAAACAACCGCCTAATGAATTGATTGACATCCGAAGGATTTGACTTGATGCACAACCCCAGTCACAGATAAGGTTAATGAGGGAGAAATTAAAATGTAGCTCAATGGGTAATGAATACAGCATGTGCCTTGTTGTAACACATGCCAGATCCATCACTCTGAATCAAGTGATGGTAGCAATTTCTAAATTATTTATTGCGCCCCTCATCCTCCTGTCTCAAGGGAAGAGGCACTTGGACTGGCTTTTGTATTTTTTTTTGTATATATATATATAAAAAAACCCTGTATCTCTCTATCTGTGCATTGTGAGGATCCATAGCCAAAGAAAATTGCTTTGAATTTTGCAATTTTCATGTTGGTTTTTTTTTTTTGTAAACTCGCTAGCAAAAAATACAACAATCCAGAACCTGTCATGCCATTTGAATCATAATAGCTACAAATTCACTCCCCTGAATAAATGGAGAGGCTTATTTATCAAATATATACAAGATGTCTGTCTAGTTGTTAACACACAGAGGTATGAGTAGGCAGAGGAAATCGAGAAAGTTTACATATTCACTGCTATCTCCAGGGACCTTTCTTTTCCTCCTACTTCGTATTCCCTCTCTCCTCCCCCAATCTCATCTCCAACTTGCTTTGACTTGCTCTGGTGTTGTGTTTTTTGTTTTTTTTTTTCTTAAAAAGTGCATCTGGCTGACAAAACTTGGGCTGTCAGAAATGATCAAGAGATGAAGTTGCCAAAGTAGGGAGGGAGGGAGAGAGATCTGCGCGGAGCTCGTGTCTCCCCATCTCTTGCTGTCTCCATGGGAGGGTTTCTCCTCCACCAGCCGGGGACAGTCGGGCTGCTCCAGAGACTTCTGTGCTCCCCGTTATCCCCGTGTATTTATTTCCACTGAAGGAAAGGGGAAGCCAGATGGAGCAGAGGTGGGTCCATACTGGTTTTCAAAGGTCAGCCTTAAGGCCAGAGGCAGAGAGAAGCAGCCAACCAGCATCATATGGACTCCCGATGTTATTATTTCTTCCTGAGCTGGGGTGTTTGGAGCCAGGACAAGGTGGTGTGTTGCCCCGAAGGGGTGGGGGAGTGAGGAGTAGACAGGGCAAATAGTGGTCTGGGTTTGTGCCTTCTCCTGAAGCTGCTGTCAACGAGATGGGGGGGGGTTTGGACGCTGCCCTCCTGGGAAATTCTCCCTTCTGTGAAGTCCTTGGCACCCGGCCGAGCTCTTCCCACGCCTGCCCCGCTCCGGGAAGGGGGGGAAAAAGCCACTTCTCCTCCCACTCCGTGTCCCGGCAGCACCTCGTGAGCTCATTTTTGACCTCGGCGTCCTTTCCCTAATAGCGAGGTGGGGACGGAAGGGACTCAGGTTGGGTGACTTCATCGCAGAGGGAGTGACACCGGGCGGCTAGAGGAGGGGGAAAAAGTAATATTCATCTCTTTGCTTACAAAGTGCGGCTGGGTCTGAAGACTTTCAGGCTGTGGATCCTCCCCCCCTGTGCCATTCTTCAAAAAATCGAGCTGTTCTCCTCCTTCCAGGCGGCAGGGGAGGTTTAGGTTAGATATAAGGAAGAATTATTTTAATGAAAGAGTGGTCAGGCACTGGAACAGCCTGCCCAGGGAGGTGGTGGAGTCGCCATCCCTGGAGGGATTTAGGAAACGTGTAGACGTGGCACTTCAGGGCATGCTCTAGTGCCTGAGATTGTTGGGTTGGGTGTTTTGTTTTGTGTTGGTTTTTTTGTTGTTTTTTTGTTTGGTTAGTTGGTTTGTTTTGGTTTTTGTTTGTGTGTGTGGTTGGACTTGATGATCTCAAAGGCCCCTCCCAACCATGAAGATTCTGTGATTCTGTGACAGGCTGGATGGGATGGACAAGTCAGGAATTTATGCCAGGAGAGGCAGGGGGAGGATGCTGGATCCAGGGCTGGTGTACCGGCTGGATATCGGGAGCTGCAGCCCGGCGGGATTCGGGCACAGGCAGGGATCAACCCATGGGCAGAATGATGGGGCTGTGGGTCTGTGGGCAGAGCCAGGGAGGAGACATCAGGGACAGCAGGGACCCAAGATGGTTCCTAAACCACCGAGCCCATCAGCAGGGCTGGGAACGCAGGACCACCAGGAGTTTTGGGGCTGAAGCCGTGGGGAGGGGTATTTTCTCGGTCTGACACAGCAGCCCCCAGCCCGTGACCGTGTCTCGCTTGCTCTTTGTGTGCCTGCAGTGATGGGCGCGCTGGAGTCCCGAGGGGTGCTGCGGCGAATGAGCGACATGCTGGAGATGCTGATGAAGAGGATGGACATCCTGGCCAGGCTGGAGAATAGCACTGACTTCCACAAAGGGGACGAAGCGCGATTCCCTCTGGACAGGTCAGTCGGCCGCGCCGATGCCCCGTGCAGACCCCGTGGAGCGGCGCCGGGCTCAAGGGGGGGTTTGCAGGAGCAAAAAGCCCCTCACGTGCTCTGCAGCGTTGGGCTGAGCCGCTGCGTGGGGATGGTGGAGCCCACCGGGGCACAGGGCTTGGGCAGATCTTTTGCAGTCTTGGCGTTTGCTGTTTCTGGAACCCTTTTCTTTTGGGATTTCTGAAACGGCTGTGGTTTTTTGGGTTTCCTGTAGCACCTGTGCCAGCTGCGGGTGTTGCAGTGCCGGAGGGTGTCTCTCCACCGCCGTGCTGTGGTGGAGCTGGAGGTGGGACTGGCCGATGGCTGGAGCAGTACCTGCTGCGTGGGCTGTGCTACCTCTGCCATTAAATCCCGGAGTGAGCTCAGGGTGGTTTCTTTGTGCCCATATTCCTCAGGTAGCTGTGGAAATGATTGTTGTTTGAGATTCAGGGCTGATATGTTCAGCCTTGGAGTTGAGCAAGGCTTAAAATGAAATAGGAGCAAACTGTTGGGCGCCAAAATGCTCTGCACCACACACCGCATCCCTCCCAGCCATCAGCTCGAGAGATGCCATCAGACCTTCCCCCTCACTAAAGAGACATTTCCCTTTGTTTTGAGAGCCTTTAAATGTTTATTAATACTAATTTGGTATGGCAATGCCGAGGTGTGCAAAAATGGTACCTGGTGCAACTCGGATGCGGAGGGGCAGAGATGGAAAAACCACGGGGCAGCACAAACTTTGCAATGCAGAGATGCCAGTGAATGTTTTGCTGAGGTGGAGTCACAGGTGACACGTGAACAGCGGGTGGCAGGGACG
The DNA here is from genome assembly GCA_025774025.1 of Xenus cinereus. Taxonomy (NCBI): domain Eukaryota; kingdom Metazoa; phylum Chordata; class Aves; order Charadriiformes; family Scolopacidae; genus Xenus; species Xenus cinereus. Next base: position 29,496,825 of record JAOXJK010000003.1, on the reverse strand, counting down.
TGACATGCAGTGGTCACCCCTGCCCTGTGCCCTGCCACCAGAGCCGGCGCGGGAGCTGCGGCGCATCCCGATGGCTCCCACCTGGCATTCCCACCTCTGCCTCCCTCTCTCCATTTCCATTTCTCTCCCTTGCTTTCCTTGCGAGTCTCTTTTGCGTCTATAATGGAAAATAGAGTAAGTGAGCCTGTAATTAAAGGCTGTGCTGTGCCATACTGCGTGCACACGCGAATTAAAGCTGCACAGGCAGCCTCGGAGCGCGTGGTCTCGCCTTTCAAGTAACACAATTTCCACCACTGAAAAATATAATTTACCTGGGTAATGGCAGGTGCTGGGGATTTTGCCGTTAGGAGGCTGGCTGGTACCCAAGCGTGCGAGGACAACAGTAATCCCGGAGAGGAATGGACAGGACTATTACAGCCAGCGACTGGAAGGCGCTCGCTCACGTTTGATGATTTTCGTGGCCAATCTCCTGTTAAAAGAACCAGTAGTTTCAGGTGATGGTAATTTCTGTACACCAGTAGCCAGGAGATAAATTTAAAAGCATTTATGTGAACTGGCAGCAATCGCTGCGGGTGGGCATCTTGCCTTTCGGGTCTGCCATGTGGCTGGTGACTCTGAGGCCATCGCTTGGAGAGACCAGAGAGGATGGGACCTTACGGACCCAGCACATCGAAACAGCCTCGGGTTTTGTGTGTGTGCTGAGATGGGCTTGAGTGGTTAAGATTATAGAAATCTCATGAATAGAAAATCAGGGACAACTAGTTTACCACCTCTTGTCCTGTATAAATTACCCCTTAAGTGCATTTGAGTCCCATCACTTGGTCCTGCATCAGAACTGATCTTTGTCATCTCCCTGTTCTCACCTCGCCTCTGAAGATCAGGTTTTGGTCACGGGGCAGAGCATCTCCAGATGAGACAACCGTTGTGGAGGGGCTTCTTGTGGGTGGATTTTTGCTGTCCTGGTCTGCAATGAAGCACTGGCAGCATTTGCAAACACTTGTGGACTGTTTCCCGAGCACTCCCATCCTTCCTGCAGCCCCCGGGTTTGGCTGAGGTCGGTGGTCAGAGAAGACATGTTGGAAGTGTTACAGCTGTTCTGGGTCTCAGCAGGTTTGAGCAGCTCCGTCTCTGCTGCCAGGCATGATCCCTCATCCGTAGTGACCTTTCTTGGCATGTCCTAGTCCCTGCCCTCCTTCGTGGGGTGCAGGAGGCAGCTGGAAGGGTGCAGAACCAATGCCACCCTGCCCCGAGTGGAGCCTGGCTCTGGGCTGACCCTGCTGCCTTGGATGGATGCTCTCCAGAGTCACGTGGAGCATCCTGGTGGGAATTGAATAGCAGCTGGTGTGAAATCTGGGCTGAGACCCCATGGAGCTGGGGAGAGGTATGCTGACGTCCCCGTCCCTTGAGGGGTAAGGGGCTGCAGACCCTGAGGGCCCTCTGTGCTGAGGGCCACCAGGCACCACCAACCACACCGGGACTGAGCTGCGTCTCCTGAATCCAGATCAGCCCCATGGCTCTGGAGATGCCCTGATCTTGTTCGTTATTAGGTTGCTGAGACTCCACCAAGGGCTTGTTTCCACTTTCCCTCCCTTTCTCTGTCTCTCTTTGATCACCAGTGACCGACTTGAAGCTGTCAGCGAGAGATAATACAATTAAAGGGTGCTAATTTCAAAGGGATTTTATTCCTTAAAGCCTCTCTAGTTAGCACAGCGGCCGCCTTCGTCTCCTTCCCAGCTCAGCAAAGCCACGAGCGTGGGCTTGCAATTCCACCTGCGCAGAAGTGGATTAATTCTTGTTTTGACAAAGTGCTCCCCTGTTTAATGCTGGATCTCTGACAAAATCGGGAGAATTTGGGTTTGCAGAGCCCAAATGAAAGAGGTGAAGGTTTCGATGGGCTTTATGGAATAGCCCCGTAATTAATCACTCGCAGCCCCCGTGAGCATTGTCCCCCTCCAGCGCCACTCCAGGGGAGGGCAGGGGTGGTTTTCCCCCTGGAAAGTGCAATGGGGAATTTAAATAAATAAGGTGTAATTAACGATCTGCCTTGGAAAGCCCCCCAGGTGCCAGGGCCAGGCAGCTGTATGTGGCTGAAAGTTGCTCCAAGATCTTCCTTGCTCCAAGATCTTTCTTGCTCCATAGGTGCTGTGTGATTGAATACTCTCTAGGTGCCTCTGCATGTAACCCACCAGCCCCTTGCAATGCTTTAGTTCCAACTCTCAGAAGACCCAGGTGTCCGATGTCCTCCTTAGGAGAGCTGCCCAAGAGTTTTGTGGGGTGTCACACTGGGGTAAGGCGACACAGGCTGCGCCCCTGGGCAGTGCTGGATCCCTTCTCCATCCCTCCCCTTTGCCCGCACCAGGAAGGTAAACGATGGGTTCCCTAACGAGGACGAGCAGTCTGCCAGTCAGCTGCAGGAAAATCAATACCGCTGTTAATTGAATGCAACCCTCGTAAATCATCAGAGGGGGAGGAAATTAGAAGTACCTGTGGAAGCCTCCTGGAGAGCTATTTACTGGGCGAGGGAAATATTAGTTTGCAGTGGAAGTGTTGGTCCCCTCACTGGAAAGCTCTTGGGAGGAAGGGAGGAGGTCCGAAGTGGCTGATCCAAGCTGGTCCCATAACCCGACAGCGCTGGGGCTCGGAGAAGCCCTTTTCCAGGAGCCAGGTTGCCCCCGACCTGCCCCGTGCCCACGGGGAGGTGGCAGTGGGGAAGTCTGAGGACTGCAGCTCCAGCATCCCTGGTCGTCCCTCTCCCCCACATAGTGGTTAGCCTGCAAAGGGTGTTATTTGCTAACGACTGATTAATCTTCAAGCTTAATTACTGCCAAGGCTCAGTTAATTTCCACACACTTTAAGTATTTGTTCTTGTAATCATTACATGACTCCATATTCCCCCAGTAATTAAAAGTCTCACAATATGACACTAAATGGGTGATGTTCCTGCATCCTGCCAGCCTGGCTCTATTAATTCCTGAATTGTCGCCGTTGATAAGCTGGCTTTAGAGAAATCGCTGCCAGATGCTGCGGTTCCCCGCTCTCCAGGTGAGCCCGGAGCAGTGTTTGACCCCTCCACGCGTCCTCTCCCCATCTCCTCGGCGTGCTGGGGGGCTCAGCGAGGGCATCTGCAAGGTGAAGCTGGTGTGACGTAGCGTGAAGGCTGTCCGGAGCGAGCAGAGCCCCGCAGCAGCCCGTGGGGAAGGTAAGAGCCACCCTGTGACCCAGCCTGGCTTTGCTGGGTGGTTGTTTTGTGGAGCTCAGCCTGGGAGCAGCATCAGGGATGAGGCTGGTAGGGGAGCCCAGCGACTGGTAGGAGCCTTCCTCCCCCGTGCTCACCTTCCTCACGGGTCCCACAAGCTGTTTCATCCTGGCAGAAGCGGCAAATCGTTTCTTGCCACCTCCTGAGGACATCTCCAGCCCGGTCCTGGATGCTTTTGGCATTAGATTAGAGGGGACAGGCACAGCTCAGGGGGTCTGGGAGGACTCCTCACTCCTGGAGTCCCCATCAGGACCAGGGGAGGAGGTGCGCTGGGAAATTCATGCCTGGCAGCTGAGATAAATAGCTTTTCCCTCTAAGACAGAGCAGGGAGGTGGCTGCGTACCACTACCAGGGTGGCCAGGGGGGCAGGATCCATCCCTGTGCCCCCACCTTGCCCGAGGGGCCCTGGGCTCGTTGGGAGGGTGATGGGCATCGCCAACGCAAGGGGGATACGGACACCCATGGGTGCCCAGGTCACTCGCACCCTCCCCTCCTGCTCCCAGGCTTGTGCCCCCCCCCAGCACCTCCAGCTCGATTTCCTGAACCTAATTCCACCGTGGGCTCTGCTTTCTGTTTATTTTGTGCTTTTCCAGCCTGAAACATTGATACGCCGGGGGCTGCTTTAATGCAGGGCTTTGCTAATGAGGCTTCTCGACGCATTAACGCCTGGAGGCAGAGTGCTGTTCCGTGGCGTTTTCGCCCCGTGGTTGTGTTGTCTCGGGTGGCTTGTACAAGGAAAGCCCCCGGTGCCCCGGGGCGAGCAGAGCCCAGGGCTTCCCCGGGGGTTGATGGTGCTGTGGGATGGGGAGCAGCGCGGCACCGGGGTGCCTTTGCCCAGGCTGTGATTTACCCTACAAGGAAAATGAGATCCCATTAATCCTCCATCAGATGTCCCTGATCTGGGAGCAGCTGGGAGCAAGCAGCCCCCTCCGGAGGGGCTTCCCAGCTGGGAGGGAATGGGCACAATGGAGAGGGGTGTCTGGGGAGGCTGCGGTGCCGACGGTGGGCACACAGGCTGCCAGAATAAGCCAAACCGAAGTGGAGTGCGCCCACGAAACACCCAGCTGGCAAGGGATACGAAGCTGAAGGTTGTAGAGAATCACGGGCTCAGGAGAGGGTCCTGTCCAAGGGATCCCCTGCCGTGGTCAAAACTGGGTATTTTTGGTCTGATTTTTTGGCAGGTCCCTCTTAGTGGGGACTGCCGAGGCTGGCGATGTCTCTTGTGGCTCACCGAAGGTGGTTTTTCACAGCCGGCATCAGGCTGCTCGAGCACATGGGCAAATAGATGCGGTTTATGCTCCAATCAAGTGAAGATGAGCATATATCAAAGTGAGTGACCCCGTAACCTGCCTGTCCGTGACCCTTCGTCTTCACATAAATAAAACCTGCTGGTGCCAGGCGTATGGCTGGGCTCGGGGCTGCCCTGGGAGCCAGGAGGGAAGCGAAGGTTTGGGCTTGTGGCTTCGGCTTCGTGTTCTGCTCGGGAAAGAGCTCACAGCACTTTATAGCATTCATAAAATATTTTAATCTTTGTTACACTTCGCTGGCCTGTGCCGGTGAGGTACTGGCTTTGATTGAGAAGTTGGTTTTCATCATTTTTGAAATGAAATTTTTTTGCCAGCTCGCTAAGGTGGCAGCATCCTCCCTGGGCTTTGGGTCTGATCCTCTAAATGTGTTTGTGTGAGAAACGTCGCCCACAGTGAACTGAAATGAAAATAAATGGAAGTACTTTAGTGAGTAAAATGCTCCGATATTTATTATGAGATTTATTTCGTAGCTGGGAGGAGTTCAGACAGGGCCCTGCCCGTGCATCATCCGGTGTTTGTTTTGGATGAGTTCCCAAGGGATGTTCCCGTCCCAAAACATGTCCCCTGGAATATTTGCCCAGGGTGAATTCCCAACGAGCGCAAACACGGCCGGAGCAAACTCAGGTCTTTATTCAGGTGCTCACGGAGGGGAGATTGAGCTGTTTGTCTCAGCGCTGAGGTGTAACGGAAAAGATTGCAGTATATGGAGATCCCAGAAACTGCATTGGGAGCAGCATATGCTGTTGTGGGATTTTAAGAATATTTTTATTTATTTTTAAATTTTTATCCCGTTGACTGGCTGGAGCTGCCTGCGAAGCGTAAACCCACTTCTGAGTTGTATGGGCCTTCTGATAGGTGGTTCTGGAGGAGGTTGCAGCATCCCTGCCCTTGTGTGATGCCAGGAAAGGCAGCGAGGAGCTGAGCGCCCCGGCAGAGCCCGCGCTGGGGGCAGCAAAGCAGCGAGTCCCGCGCATCAGCCCCCACCTTTCACCAGCACTTCTTTGCCCCCCCACCAAATGCTGCTATAAATTTCTGCCAAGCTGATATCAACCAGGGCTTTGGGCTTTTGCTCTGCTCCCTGTGGGTGTGAACCTTTCCCAAGCGGAGCAGGGAATGGGACCCCCCCCACCCCTGTGCTCCTCATCTCGGCACCCCACATGCTGCCCCCGCACTGCACGGCCCCCCAGCTCAAACCAAGCCAAGGTTGTTTATCCAAGCTTAGGGTAATAGCTCCAGCACCGGAGTTACGAGGATTAAAACCAGGATTACAAGTCAAATAAACACAAAACAGGCAGCTGAGCCTTGTGAGTGGGGCACTCGCCCCGCCACCGCTGCCTCTCTGGCTACACCCCCATTGGGAGCATCGGTGCCGGGGGGACCGTGACCCAAATTTTAGGGAGAGCATCAGCCACCCAGTAACCCATTCATGTCCTTGCTCTTCTCCCTGTGGGCAGCCCTGGCTCCCAGCCTTTTGGGTGCAAGCCACCTTGGAGAGGATGCAGAGATGTGCGCGCGGCCGTTGTGATTCCCCCAAAAAGTTTTGCCTCCAGCATCGATGAGGTTTTCTTGGATTCTCTTACGCCAGAGGAACAAAGCTCTTAATTGCTCTGTCTTCTCAGAGATTTAAATCACTTTTTTTAGTTATCCAGCACTTGGAGAGGAGAGCTTTTCCCTACATTCTTGGGGACCCTTGGGCTTGTCCACCACTGGCTGTTGAGCAGCTTTGAGCTTGTCCCACTTGGATGGGTGGGTGGATGGATGGATGGATGGATCGATGGGGAGAGGAGCTTGAGCCCGTTGAGGTGACCCTCTGGAGATGCCCTAGAGGTTGGTTTCTCCAGGAGATACCCCTGAAGCTCTTTTAACAGGCAGCACCTCAAAAGCTGCAGCAGGAGCCAGGAGGATGGGAAAAGGGCTTTTCCCATTGCTGGGAAGGGTTATCCATCAGTGTTCCCTCTGGGATTTCAGCTCCCTGTCCCGCAGAGTGAGGCTGTCGTGGGGCTGGACGTTGAGGGGTGATTGGTGTCCCTGGAGCGGGGAAGCAGCGAGAGCCCAGCACCGGTCCCAGGCACCCTTCCCAGCTGCTTTCTGCTCTGCCTTGGGTCTTTGGGGAAAAAAAAAAAAATCAATCTTTAAAGAGGCAAACGGCAGCGCAGACGTCGTAATGAGCAAGTTGAAATCCTTTGGTAAACTGCTCTGTGCGAATGTTGCATTTGTTGATGTATTATCTTAAAAATATCTGCTTTTCTCTATCTGTATCGGTCTTCCCAAAGCCACTGCCTTCACCAGTTAATAGCAAGAAATATCGGATGAGCAAGCAAATACGTTTAGGGCTTGTATTATGAAGACAACACACAAATAGAAAGAGATTCATCTTTTCATAATGCCACTTTTAGAAAAGGCAATAAAAGTACAGTGCCTTGTAAAGGGATAAGCAGGCTGAATCTGAGCTGCTGCTGCAGGGTTGGGGACAAGAGACAAAGTGAAGGGAACCAAATTAATGCATAAAAAAGTAAAGGAAAACTCAACCTCCGGCTATATTATATGGCAAATGATCTGCCAGTGGGGAAAGATACATCTTAATAGCGGTTTTTGAAACGAGATGAATACTGTATACAGTGCATTATAAGGCACAGTGTGATCTGAATCTTAATCAACATGGGGAAATATAAATCTGAAAATAATAAAGATGAAATCAATATTGATGGTTAGAAGTAAAAGTACTGTATTTGCTGTAGTAAACGGTTTTAAGGTCCCAGGGAAAAATTTGTTCTAGAAAACCCATAGTAATTTACTATAGTTTCAATAGCTGGCACAGCCCCAGCACGTTTTGGTGGCATTTATATTGTCGCTATAGAAAAATTTAAAAAGCAACAAGGAATAAAAAAAAAAAAAAAAGCCCGTTGCTCTCGCAGTGCAGCGGTAGCGCTGGAAGCAAGTTCTTCTTTCCTCTGGGCTGGCGGGGGCCGTGCTGGCGTCCCAGCTCAGGTGGGGACGCGCGGTGGGATATTCCCCTCCTGCCTTGCTGTCACTGAGCAGAATAAGCCACTTACCTTGTAATTCCCAGTGTCTCTAGTTACTAAGAATAAGGCATCAAATTCTGATGAGCTACAGAAAGCCTTTTTGCGTCTGAGGTTTTGCTTTAAATGTCTTATTTTCTTGTCCTCTGCCCAGGTGACCCATCACTGTAATGACGGGTGATGTGACTTGTGCTTAACCTTCTTGTCATCTCTTTAATATGTTAAATGAAATTTGCCGCTCAAGTGGTAGCCTCGTTGCCCAGCGGATAGAACCACCGAGGCTGCCCTGGTGCTGCCCGTGTTAGAGCTAACGCCGGGGCCCACCAGCGCTCCCGAGGTACCCCAAAGCATGAAACCCCTCCCTCAAAGTCATGGGGATTTGGAGAAAACCAGTTTGACCAGTAAGGGTGATGAGCGTGCAACTGGTGGGAGATTTGAGCCTGGTTCCTTATTTCAGAGGGATGTTTTCTACCATTTTTCCATCGTTTTAGTATATGCCAAGAACTGCGGTGAACGTTTTTTGTGTCGCTTCGCAGTAACCCTCTGCGTTTTGGGGAAAGCCTCGCGGAGCCCATGAGACACGGCCGCCCTGTTTGCGAGAACCGGGAGTGCTGTCTGAGTGTGATGATCACGCATCTTACATCAAAGGACTTTGGGTTGAAATCTCTTGTGTTTGGGGAGCGGCTGTAGCTTGCAAGAGCTGGGCAAGCTGGCATAGGTTCCGTCACCCTGTAGAAACTGCTGCTGTGGCCAGAGCTGTGGCAGGACTTGGCTGAGCCTGGAAGAAAGCCATTTATTTAGGATAATGATCCTGATTTTCGTTTGACCATGTTTGTGGGTGCCCAGTGCTCAGCCCTGGCTGAGCTGAGGTCTGGAGGTCATCAGAGAGGAGATGGGGACCGAGGTTGCTGTTGGCTTTTGGGTTTCACCAAATTACTTTGGTGCTTGGGAGCAGGTTAGGACCCAAGTGGGAATTGGGATAGCTTCTGGGAGGAGGCAGAATTTGGATGGTGGGCACATCTGGGCGCTCTGAAGCCTGGGAGCAGGGCTGTCATGGCTGTGCTCATCCTCTCTCCTTGCCATGAGTGATGGAGAAACCTGAGGAGCATCCCCCACCAAGCCAACGTCCCTCTTCTGTTGTTGGAGCAGAAGGCTTGGCTCCAAACATCCTTGGGATGTTTGCTCCTAAAATCCCCATCCCAGCTTTCCCTGTTTACCAAGTGCCTGTGCATCCACTGGGTGGAAAAAAGGGTTGCAGAAATGGGGGGTTTGGGAGCTTTCAAGGCTGGTTGAGCTCTGAAACCCTCAGACCAAGAGGATTTTTACCTCCTCAGAGCCACATTGACGAGCAGAGCTTATCGCAGGTCATTTTTGTGCCCATATTTTACCAGGGCCTCATGAGCCACCTCCCTGCTGCCGTGGTTCCAGCAGCTGGCTGGGTACCTGGGGTTTATTCTCTGCAAAGGTTGAATGTTACTTGGGGGCAATGGTGTCCTCTGCATTTAATTATTATTTCTTAAAAGCCTAAGATATGTGGCTCCCCGTGGAGGTATGCAGGCTGAATATTGATGGTCATAAACCACGCCAGAAGGAAGAATGTGAGCTGCTCGCTGCTAGCGAATGGACTTTAAATCAACAACTGAAGCAGTATCGCTTCATAAAACTAGGATTTTTTTAGCCTTGAGGACAGAGGTACTTTAAATCCCAGCCTTCGGGTTCACTGATCTGCTGGAGAACGAGCATAAAACTTCACCGGGAAGGACCTGACATCAGCACATATTTTTTGTGCCAGGAGTACTCAAGGTAGCCCTTTTGGTTTTTGCTCACTGCTTATGACATTTCCTTGTATTATAATGATCTCAGCAGCAGCAGGAGGAAAAACTTATGACCCAGATGCTGCAGAAGGAGAAATTATTTACTGCGATAACCGCCCTCGTCGAGACGGGGTTGTTGTTTGCGGTGGAAGTGGCAGGCGAGGCGCTTGGAGGTGGAGAGCTTGCTCCTTGTCAAGCCTGGCAGGGGACCGCTGCTGATGGATTGAGTCCTCTTCCCCTTTCCTATATTTCACCAGGTTTTAATTGACAACCGGCCTCTTTACGGCGCTCTCCGGCTCCGTCTGCGCAGTGTGTTATGTAGATGAGTTTAATGGTGCTGTTTACCCGGGACGGCATTGATGGGGAGGTTTAATTCGATAGACGGCGTCCGCAGCTATTCGAACCGGTGGAATCTGATCTCCAGCCCCGCTGGGGCTTTGCTGGGGCTGCCGTTCCCAGCTCAACCCCGGCTCCTGCCGACACTCACCACGACACCCTGTCCCCGCACAGCCCTCCCCAGGGGACCTGGAAATCCACTCCCCTAAGGTTTTGGTGGATGGGCTGGTTCAGGCCATGGATGCGTTTTGCATCTCTCTGCTGCCTCAGCCCTCCTCCGGTTTTGCCTTCCTTTCTCTCTATTTTTTTTTTTTTTTTTTTTTTTTCCCAGCACAGCTTCCTGCATGTACCGCAAGGCCAATAATCACAGCAGAGGATTTTCAAACATAGCGCATCTGAAATAAGAGAAAGAATTTTATTTAATTTTTTTTTTTGGCCAGCCTATTTAATATTTCCCCATGTAAAATGCGCAGAGGTAGCCGTGTTTATCAGCATGCTGCGAAAAATGGCAGAATACTGATTTACATAGGTTTTTTAATCAAACCTCTTTGCCCTGTACACACTGAACCAGGCATTCCCGTGTTTGTTGCATCCTGGAGCTGAATTCGACCTGCTGGCACCTTCCACGGATGAAAAATTTGCTGTAAGCACCCCTGGGTGTCACCCCTGGGAGACATCAGGTTTTCAGGGTCTATTTGTTTTTTTTCCCCAGGTTCCAGCCAGCAGCCGGGTTGATGGAGAGGATCCAAGCTATAGCTCAAAATGTCTCAGACATTGCAATAAAAGTAGATCAGATTCTCCGGAACAGCCTCCTGAACGGGAAAGGTGAGTGTCCCCGGGGGTCCCCATGCCCCAAACCTCCTACGTGTTGTACGGTTGCAATAGGGAGATCCAACCAGGCCTACCACGAAAAATCATAGAATCATATGGGGTTGGAAGGAACCTCTGGAGATCATCTACTCCAACCCCCCCGCCAGAGAAAATTTGGTAAAAATGCAGGGGAATGGATGCTGGTTTGAGGTTACCCAACTCACTCCTGTCTGCAGGACTAAGTAGGACACCTCCTAGGGCTGTTGTGTCCAACTCTGTGCAGATGCAGCACATGGTCACACCATCTCTATGAA
>JAOXJK010000003.1:29461724-29482536 GCA_025774025.1 Xenus cinereus | reverse complement strand
GCTCAAAGCCCCATCCAGCCTGGCCTTGAACACCTCCAGGGATGGGGCTTCCACAGCTTCTCTGGGCAACCTGTTCCAGTGTCTCACCACCCTCACAGCAAAGAATTTCTTTCTGTTATCTAATCTAAATCTCCCCTCTTCCAATTTAAAACTGTTATCCCTTGTCCTGTCACTACATTTCCTGACAAAGAGTCCCTCCCCAGCTCTCCTGTAGGCTCTCCTCAGATGTTGGAAGGCCAGTTGGTAGCCCCATGTGTTTCTTTGCCCCCCTCACAGTGGATGAGGGCCAGGTGGACCTCCGACCCCTGCTATGCGTTTTTTGGCGTGGACGGCACCGAGTGCTCATTCCTCATCTACCTCAGCGAAGTCGAGTGGTTCTGCCCTCCCCTGCCCTGGCGAAACCGGACGGCGGCTTTGCCTTCCCCCCCACCGCTGCCCCGGGTGCAGGTAAGGTGGGGACAGCCTGTGTCCTGCTGGTCCTGGCCAGGGGGGGTTTGGGAGGGAGACAGTGGCTTCAAGGCTCTGGAAATAAATGTTCCTAGAGCCAGCAGGGCCACAGTGCCACGTGTGGGTTTACGTAGAATCACAGCATGGTTTGGGTTGGAAGGGACCTTTAAAGGCCATCTAGTTCCACCCCGCTGCCATGGGCAGGGACATCTTCAACTAGATCAGGTTGCTCAGAGCCCCGTTCAACCTGGTCTGGAGTGTTTCCAGGGATGGTGCATCCACCACCTCTCTGGGCAACCTGGGCCAGTGTCTCACCACCCTCATTGCAAAAAATTTCTTCCTTTTATCTAGTCTAAATCATCCCTTTTTTAGTTTAAAACCATTTTGTCCTATCACAACAGGCCCTGCTAAAAAGTCTGTCCCCATCTTTCTTGTAGCTCCTTTAAGTACTGGAAGGCTGCAGTAAGGTCTCCCTGGAGCCTTCTCTTCTCCAGGCTGAACACTTCCAACTCTCTCAGCCTGTCCTCCAGCCCTTGAGGCATTTTTGTGGTCTCCTCTGTACCCGCTCCAACAGGTCCATGTCCTTCCTGTGCTGAGGAATCTGGGATGTCACAAAATGCTTTGGGTGCAACGGCGCCCCTGGGATTTGATGCATTAAGTTGTTCTGGTGTCGGGTCTGGTGGCACTGGGGAAGCTGTCCATCCAGGAGGCACCTACGGCACCTCAGCTGTGATGGGCAAACCTCCGCCAGCCCCCATGGCAGCCCGAGGGCTCCTCTTGTAGCTGCTTTCCCTACACTGGAAACGCAAGAGCATGCTCCTTTCCTAGGCAGCTTTCCAGAACGACCTGGCTCACCTCCTGGAGCTGATCGGCACGGGCAAGGAGTCTCTCAGCTTCATGAAGAAGAGGATCCGGCACTTGGCCCAACAGTGGCTGCGGGCAACTCGGCGCCTCGAGGAGAAGCTGAAGGACCGACAAAGGGACCAGAAACACGTATGAGCAAATTGCACGGTGGGGACAGACATGGAAACTTGGAGTCATTTGGGACAGGGGGAGAGGAGACAGCTGGGATATGGGCAGGCTGGGAGGAAAATTCACTTATGGAAGCCCGTGGGTCTGCAGGGTTGGTCTGTGGTCCGTGAGCATGACTCTGCATGCATTCAGGACACTGCAGGACCAGCGCTGCTGAATGATGGGGTGAATTTTGGACATGGGTACTGGTGGGCAGGAGATGATGTCCTGCTGGCAGGCCACCATTGGCAGTGGGAAGGGAAGTGGGCATGTCTCCTGTGCAGAGGTTCCCAGGTTGCTGGCCCTCCCGTTCATGTTTTTGCAGTGCCCTTTAGTTCCTATGCACTGGGAGATCCGGCTCTGGTCCATGGGATGGACCCTGATGTACATCAGGAACATGGTTCTGGTCCCAAAATAGAGAGCGCCAGTCGATGGGAGCTGGCAGCCTCTGACTCCGGGTCTTTGCTAATTGGACATAGATCACTTGTCATTACTCCTGAATGATTTCCCCAAGTAATTACAGCCTGCAAAAGGAGCTGGAGGGAATCAGGGACCATAAGTCATTTGGGACTGGAAAACCCAACCTATCCCTTTCCCCCCAGCACCTCTTCTCCCAGCACTGACCCCTCTCCTTGTCCCTCCAGATCTTGATCCATATCGGCTTCCTGACGGAGGAGTCGGGGGATGTTTTCAGTCCTCGGGTGCTGAAGGGGGGCCCGCTGGGCGAGATGGTGCAGTGGGCTGACATCCTGGCTGCCCTCTTCCTCCTGGGACACAGCCTGAGGGTCACCGTCTCCCTGAAGGAGCTGCAGAGGTGGGTGTGTGGTCCCCCCGAGAGGGTCTGCCCCTCACCGTGTGTGTGTTTTTTGAGGTTTTTGCATGAAAGCACGAGATCTGCAAAGGATCGGGGGTGGCTTTTCTCCACCTGCATCTCGGGCAGCTCTGGTGCTGCGCTGGTGGAAGTGCTGGGTGGGTGCACAGCACCAGCGTCACGGCTGGGATCGATCCCATCCCTTCTGCATCCCGGGAACCTGAGGAGGACTGGTGCAAACTAAGGCTTTGCAGCGGGGCTTTGCGTGGGACTGATGTGGAGATGTCTGGGGCAGGGCTCTGCCCTGTGGTCCTGTCGCTGGATCTGAGCAGCATGAATCCCTTGCTGTCGGTGCACAGCATCACCCGTGTCCCCTGACACCTGCCTAGGGCTGGATGTGGGAAAGGCTCCCTTTTACCCTCCCCAGGGATGCTCTCTGCGGGGCTGGTGGCCGGGTGGCTGCAGGATGCAGGTGTCCTGCAGGTCGCTGGCTCTTCCCACTGTGCACGACTGTGCTCGACCCTGGTGCCTTCGCTGGCGTTGTTTGAGCAGTGACTGTGCTCCCTTCCTTCCTTTCTTTCTTCCTTCCCTCCCTCCCTTCCTGCTCCGCTGCTGGGGGCAGCTGCCAAAAATACCCTGCATCCCTTGCAGAGGGGTGGCAGCCACCAAGGTGTCCCTCCTCAGGAGATGCTGGTGGTGGCTTCGAGACCTCTGGGGGAATTTGCTGCTGCCGGGGCTCTTCCCACAGAGGGATGGGCTTTTTCTGCTGTGGGATATAGGGTGATGCAGGGTGAGAACGTGTAAACACCTACACTGGGCCACCCTAGGGAGCACTCTCTCTCCAAGAGGGACCAATATTTGATGGAAAAAATAAGAGGGAGAAGATAACTGTGTGCTGTGTTCCCCAGCTGATGCAGTTCTGTTATTACCGGGCTGATGCTGCTGCCTCCTGTAACCTCGCAAGCTTTCCTCACCTCCTACGAGACATCTCGAGTGGAGGGCAAGTGCCAGGGAAAATGTAAATTGGGAAGGGTAATAAATCAAGAAAAGCCTGGAGCTGCCTGGGGGACTGGGCAGGTTTTGGGCGATGCTAAGCCAGCATCGGCCGCATAATGAGCCCTGCTGAAAAGGGAGAGAAAAAAACCAACATTCCTGGAAAAAAAAAAAAAAACCAACAAAAAAACTCTCAACCCAGCCCCTGCGGCATTCAGAATTAATAAACGGAATTAGCTCACGACTAATTAACTCAAAAAAATAATCCTGGTCCTAATGCAAAAGGCAGCAGCTTCTCAAAGAGGCGGGCATGCATCGCGGCGATCTCCGCATGGCGTGCTGAGCTAAATTGACGTGCTAAATAATATCCGTGTACTTAAGGATGAAAGAAGTTAATGGCTGGGAGGGTTGTGGTGTTGTTGTGTGGTTCTTGTTTGTGTTTTTTAATGAAGAGCCTAACAGTAGTCACTTAACGAGGGGAAGGAGCCGGCTGCGTCTTACCGGGGGTTTTGCAGCATCCATTTCCCTCTGCGAGTGACTCTGGAGAGAGCTGTGTTGCTGCCTGTAGTATTTTGCTTTTCTCAGAAGTGTAGGAGCTTCGGCATCGGTTGGCTGTGATGAGACCTCCTCTCTGACGTGGATTTGGACGTGTCCCCTGGGATGCCTGGGAACGGCAGCTCCGTCTCTTCCCCTTAGGACGGGGAGCGAGCGGGGCTGGGGCTGTGCATCCCGCGCTCCTCTCTGTCCCAGGGATAGAAACTGTCCCCACCTCCCCAGTGCGTGTCCCGTACCTGGCTTTGGTGACATTTTAAACGCTGGACACCCACGTTGTGGGTCCACCTCCACGTTGATGGGGCTGGGGGTGAGCAGGGGCAGGACGTGGGGCTGCAGCTGGATCCCCTCTGTCCCTTTGGAGACCAAATCCAGTGTTGGCTGGGACCCTCCTGCAGCCCCTCAAGAGATGGGGTACTGGGGGTGTTGGCAGGGGAGCAGAGGTCCCCCCCGAGTGGTGGCAGCAATCCTGGTCAGTGCTCGCAGACCCTTCAGCAGCGTCCCTGCCGTCGGGCTGGCGTGGCATTGGTGGTGGCTCTGAGGAGTGCTGAGATAAGCCTTGGCCTGACCACGAGCAAGCGGGAAGCTTAGCAGAACATGTGTAATTAATCATGAGTTGTGCTAACGGTTAATCTTGGAACTTCATTAAAGCCTGGAGGGGACTTCCCCTGTAGCTGCAGCTTTGGGGAGGGGTTGGGACGCAGAGAGCTGAGGATCCGAGGGGCTGGAGCTGGGGTGTAGGGATGAAGCTAAAGCTGTGTCACCATGGAAGGTTCAGCCCAAATACTCTCATTTCTTACCCCTCCTGCCCCGAGCAACCTCCCGAAGCAGCCAAGCTTCGCTCTGCTGGAGACCAGAGCTAAATTTGTCCTCTCCCATCCCAGGCGTCTCTTGCTGAGCTTGCAGCAGGACAGGCACCAGTGTCGGGGTGGTTTTGGGGATATTGTGCTCCAGCAACGTGAAATGTCGAGTCCGCTTGTTTGTTTTTCTTCGGCACCCCCTGCTCTTTCCATGGCTCGGAGCTGTAGCTGCTCCTGCCCTTCACGGAGCAAAGGCTGAAAGGCTGGTGCCCATAAATTATTCAGCACGAAATAACCTCTCTCCTGGTTTGTTGTTGGTTTTTTGGTTGGGTTTTTTTTGTCTCTTCAAATTTCTGAGCTGATTTTTCTATGTGTATTGATCATTGGCAAGGGATCACTGGGAGGTTTGCCTGCGTACGCTTCAGCCCGTAGTTATCCGAGAGCTGTTCATTATTAGCATCTGTATTGATTACAATGCAGCAGTACCCGGAGGCAGTGGTCAGGATTGGATCTGAAACACTGGGGATCAGGCAAATGAGGAGGAAAAGTAAGTCCCTGGTCCCAACAAAAAGCTGGTGATGGGGGGCTGGGGGTGCAAACAGGTCGGGAGTGTGACCATGTTGTGCTGGGCACCTCTCCATGCCAGGGGGCTCGCACGGAGAGGGATGCCAAACGGTTCTTCCCCTGTTTTGGGGGACCAATACTTATCTAGAGGGAAGCCAAGGAGCTCTGGGGATCTGAAGCCTCGCTCCATGGCTCAGCCAGGCACCATCCACCTGCCCCTGTAGGGTCTGAGATCAGCCCTGCTTTTCCAGGGCTGCTTTCCCTAGCTTATCTTCTGCCCACCATAGACCTTAAAGACCTGTGAATTCTCCTGCTGTGTCCTACCTGAGCCCGATTTTTCTCTTGTAGTTGAACAAAGTACAGGTGTTTGTCCTCTTTTGCATTTCCTGGGGAATTTGCGAGCTTTTTCTGATGTGTCTTGAGAGGGAAGGGGTGAAACACGGGGTTATCTGGGGGCTGGTGCAGAGCATCCCTGGGAGGAAAACAAAATCGAGCTGGAGCAGGGATTTCAGGAGTTGTTTTCCATCCCAGGTTTGTGCTGGGGTGAGTAAGGGCAGCGGAGGGAGCTGGCAGCATTTTGAGCCCTGCCTTGAAGCAGGGAGGGAAAAAACATCCCAAATCTGAATGCAAACACTCGGTTCTTGCTGAAGACCCCTTCTGCTGCTTTGGTAGCCAAAATGTGCTTTCAGGGAAGGGAGAATCAAGGCTGGTTGTGTGTGTGTGTGTGCGTGCGCGTGTTGCTTGGTAGGGGAGGAGTGGGAAGTGCCTGGAGGACCTGAGCGGGGTTGTTAATGAGGAAGATGTTGGATGAGTAGATGTTGGAAAATTACAAGCAGTGGCTTTGGGAGCAGAAGCCGCAATAAGCCGAGCCTCTTCCTCCGGAGCATCCGTGCCCCAGGGGCAGGCAGGGAGGGTGCCCGCAGCCTGTTCCCCCCCAGGAGAAGGGGCACGACGGGTGCCGAGGGGACCTCCAGCTCCTACCACCCCATCCTTAGGTCATGGGAATGGTCCTGTCGGCATCTCCAGCTGCTTTTGCAAGGCTAAGGGAGAGGCTCGGCGAGACGGGGGTGTGAGCTGCTGGAGCAGCGGGGAGTATTGATCTCGGCGACGCTGGAAGGTGCTTTTTGCAATGGCCCCCTTGAAATTAACTGCTCATAAGGCAGGACAGAAAGTCGAAGAAAACAGGATTTGATGACTCGCAGGGTCAGGGCTTTACAAAGTGTTCTCGGAGCTTAATTGCTCCGGTGTCAAGTTCTGGACTCCTAATACTGGCCCTGGCGAGGCACTTAATTTTAAGCACATGCTGGTATCCCGTGCTGGCAGCCCTATCCCTGCCGAGCAGTAGCCGTGGCCAGCGTGTTGTTCGGGTGATGAGCCGCTTGCCGGGTGTCAGGATGGCATGGCCGGGCTGTGTCGGGATGGCATGGCCAGGCTGTGTCGGGATGGCATGGCCGGGCTGTGTCGGGGCCGGCACCGCGGTGGGATGAGGCTCAGCTCCGCTGCCGCCGCTCTCCTCTGATTGCCTGGCACACACTTAATTATAGCTGCTATTTTCCTGCTCTTTCCACAGTCACCGAGGTGCACTCAGGCTGCAAAAAGGGCCGTTCAAATGGAAACACGATGTCCAGACAAAGGCATTTCTAATTATTTCCTGGCAGATAAAAGGCGTCTTTCTGTCTTGCATCTGTTCACATGAAAACCCGTGCGATGCCCAGGCTCCGGGCATCACCTTCCCTCGCCAGTTGGCAAACACAGTCCTGACGTTGTGCGGGGGAGCCAGGAATTGCTTGTGGAAACAGCCAGAAGTGACCGGTTGTGTGCGGTCCTGATGGGGCTGTGTGGCGTGGCCCTGGGATTTATCAGCTCTGCACTGGTGGGGAGGAAACCTCAGCCTTTAACGTAGCGTCGGATGTTCCCATTACTCGAGAACAAGTGTTTTTTGTAAGCGATTAGGGCTACTGGGTTGGTCTTTTTCTGGCCAGGCTTTGATGTTCGTGCTGGGTCAGGGTTGCGTACGGGATGCTGTGGGCTTCGGAAAGGCTGGATGTTTGGTTACAGGTCTCAGAGGGAGAAGATGATGCCCCTGATTGTGGGTGCTCGACTGCTGCAAGCCCTTGCAAAGACAGAGGTGATGAGGACTGACCCAAGAGGTTACACAAATGCTGGCCCCACCACTGTGTGCCTGAGCTTTATTGGATTCTCCAGTCCGTAGTTTAATCGGGACACATTTCCAGCAGACCTGTCTTAGGGGATGGAGTAGGCAGGGGTCCGGGTGGGTACAAATTGGCTTTGCTCTAGTGGTGTCCATGAAGATTTGGCTAAAAGTGTCCCTTCATTTTGAGCTGCTGGAGCGGTTGGGACAGCAGGGGACAGCTCGTCTGTCCGATGGTCTGTCCAGGCACTGCGAGCACATGGGTGCTCAGCTTCTGCTCCTCCTTGGAGGACTCCAAGTATTTGTTTCCCTTTCCTGGGAAGTTTCTTCAATTTATTTGCTGAATTTCTGACTGGAAAGAGCTATTTGCTCTGGCTTCCCCGGGGTCTGACTCTGCCCAGCCAGGCAGGCAGTTCCCACCGTAGGATGGTGGATCCCATCAACCTCCCCTGCTCCTCCTCCCCTCCGAGAGTTGCAGCCGTGTAGCTCCGCAATTAAAAGCCAGGTACTTTGGAATGAAACTGCAAAAGCTGCTCCCTTTAATGACAGCATCTTCCTGGTGCCTCTGAGGAGGCTGCTCGGAGCATCGCTGGCAGCAGCCACGTGAGGAGTGGGGATGAGCTGCCCTGCCGTGGCGAGGAGCAGCGGGGAGTGACTTCTTCCACCTTTGAGGATTTCATTTTGTAGAAGGAGAAGGTGCATAAATGAGCAGGAATTACCGAGCTGTTAAATTGCACTCCTTCATGAAATATGTTTATTTTGTAGCCAAATGACGATTCGCTCACTGGCTTCTTTGCCCTTGCAGAAACCTCGGCTTTTTCACGTAAAGGTTCTTGTAACTTTATTAATTGCTGGGTAATTTATGTAGGGTCGATCCTCCCTGAGGGAGCCCAGAGACCTTCTGGGCTGGTGAGGACGGAGGTTTCAGCATACCCAGAGATGATCCAACCAGGAGCCCCTGGATCAAACCCAGCCTTCAGGAATGTTGACTCCCCATTTCTGGAGGGTTTCAATCCCCTTATAAGATGCAAAGCATCCAGCAGTCTTCACTGCTCACGGCTTCTCT
Source organism: Xenus cinereus (assembly GCA_025774025.1). Taxonomy (NCBI): domain Eukaryota; kingdom Metazoa; phylum Chordata; class Aves; order Charadriiformes; family Scolopacidae; genus Xenus; species Xenus cinereus. The sequence goes on along the minus strand of JAOXJK010000003.1, from coordinate 29,474,140 downwards.
TTGCAGCCCAGAAAAAATGCCTTCTTGGGGAAGGGTCTACTGGATCCTTCCTGTCTGGATCTACTGGAGCTGCTGCTGCTCAGCTGAACAGTGAAAACTTGGTGTTAACTGTCTTCTGGGAATGTGATGCAAAAGCTTCCAGCGAGTGCTGCATCCTGCCACGATGGGAAAACAGGTTTTTGTTGAAACTCGAAAATAAATAAATTGATGACTGAACCTCCTCAGCCCCAGCTGGGTAGGGCTGTGTCCCATGGGATTGATGATGGGCCAGAGAAACATCCTAGATGGGCTTTGCAAAAGTAAAACCATCACAGGTGGCTTAAACAGCATTCTGTAATTGCTGGGAAAACCTCGCTTTAGAGGTCATCGTGTCCCTTTGAGCAGGAGGAAGAGCTGGGAGCAGAGGCCAGGCAGTTGGGGGCTCATCTCACGGGCCCCGATTTGCACTTTAAATTGCTTGTGATGGGCTTGTCACAGACCCCCGGGAGCTGCCTGGGCTTAGCTCTGGCACCTTTCATCCCATGGATAACATCCCTGTGCTTGCTGGGCTCTTGTCAACGGGGAGAAACCAAGGGAGCAGAGAGGACAGAAGCCCTCCTCCATTTCCCCTGCTGCAGTCCGCCTTGCTGATGGCAGCAGATGCGGGGAGAGAAGATGCAATTAAATATAATATAGGATATTGGCCCAGCCGGCCAGCAGATGCCCACGACATCCATTTAGTGCTGGACTTTTCAGCCCCAGGAGTGATAACGTGGAAGGAAACGTTGGGTTAATTTGAAAATAGGTCAATGGGATGTAAAGATAACCCCGCAGTCATCTGATTTCAGAGAGCCTGCACCGCGCTCGGGAAGGGAACGCGTCCCCTGGTTGATTAAAGTACCTATAAGGGGAAAATAGGAGGACAAGAAGCTGCTGTAGATTTATTCTGGAGTAGGCACAGCTGGTGGAGGCAGCTGGCGGAGGGGCGAGCTCGGCGCTTGCATCCGCTTGGATTGAAGCCGCTTCGGCTGCTCCCTCCCAAAGAGGGGCCAGGGCACTAATCCTGGATGTTGGGGATGGGACAAGCCATGGGGGTCACTTGCCAGGGCTCTGGAGGCACGAGCCGGTGGCCCTCCTTGGCTGCTCTGGGAGGGGAGGTTTCTCCAGGAGCTGGGATCGAGTGGTTTTCAAAAACAAATCTCTTGGCTGCGCTGGCTGAGAAGGCGGCATTTGCGCTCATCAATTTTATTTGCGTAATTTCAAGCGCCATTAATAGTACATGGCACGAGGAAAAATCAGGGAAATTTCACTCCAACCATGAGTGAAATTGGGTTTAGTAGAAAATTAGTTGACTTAACTGGCAAATGATGAAAGCCTGGATAAAGAATGTTTAAATAAGACGGAATGAAAAAAAAAAATTCCCCCCCCACCTCAGAGGTGCAGCCTGGATTTGCATGATTGGAATATTAAAACCAGTGGTTATAAAGTGTTTAGGAAGGATAAGGAGGATAAATGAGAGAGATGCTCTGTTTCAAAGACACCGGTCCTGCTTTTAGATCTATTCCTGCCTTGCAGCCTTGGTGCTGGGAGTATAAAGGGATGTGGCATGTCGCGAGCATCCAGAGAGGGGACACGTGGCAGGTCGCGGTGACGAGGGGAAGCCGGGGGAGCCAGACCTGCTCTACCGAAGCGGTGGAAAGTTTTTTTGGAGGCTTCAGCACGAGATACACTAATTGCTGTCTCCCGCAGCCCCGTGTCAAGCTTGGTTAAGGCTTTTTAAAATTACAGATGAATTTGTAACGCGGCGGCTCGTGTGGTGCGTACGAGCTAGAGTAGGGTGTGCTGCAAGAGAAGTGTTACGGGTTGGGGATTTTTAGTTAAATACGAGGTTTATGGATCAGCTGAGTTGCTCTGCTGCAGCACCAGGTCGGTGTAAATCAATGTTGCCGTTTGGCTGATGACTGAGGAAAAAGCAGCGTGTGTGTGAGCAAATGTGATATTTAGCATTGCATCTCTATAAAATCCTGGAGGTTTTTACTGGCTTAAAAATTCCCCTTCTGCTTCAGCCTCTCCGGGGGGGATGGGCCTCCTTGATGCCCTATTTATCATACCGAGGTGGCTGTTGGAGGTGAGAGCCTTTCTATTCCTGCCATCTTCCCAATCAGCCACGTCATGTAAAATTGTGCAGAAAAGTGATAAAACTGCCGCCTGTTTCCCCCGCGGCTGACCCGGCCGGGCTGCCCTGAGCTGATGCTTATATTCCTTGTGACAAGAGCAATGAAGCAGCTGCAAACACAGCTCTTCGCCTTAAATTGAAAATCTGTGGTTTTCATGGCTTTGGAGAGCGATGTGGTTCCGTGTTTACTCACTCTCTGGAGTCAGGGTCATGGTCAGGAGTTTGGGGTGATCCTTCAGTGCTCTGAGGTCAGGATGGGGCTGGAAGAAGGACCTTGGTGCTCAACACTCAAGGTCTTACAAGTCGTGTCAGAAGAAGAGGGAGACATGGCCAGGAGGAGACCTTTGTCGTACCTATAATGACCAACCAATTTCACTGGTTACATATGACCCTTCTGATGTTGTTGGTGAAGACTAGTGAGAGATTGGAGAGAAAATGGTTGTGATGACTGTATAACTTGGCTGTTCCCTGGGTGGGAGATTTCCTCTACAAACAAACAGCCATGGGATGGATAGATGAAATGCTGTGTGTAGTCGTAGGTCTGGGCAAGGGATGGGAACCTTATGGAAGTGCTCCTCAGAGGATGGACCCTTGGGCTGCAGGTCCATTTGAGCGTCACCTGAGTGACAGAGAAAATCCAGGGCTGGAAAGAGGATTCTCGCGTTCAGAAGGGGAAATGCAGAGAGATGAGGAGAACCAGTAAGAGACATCACAGAGTGAAGGCTTCAAAACCTGGGAATTTGAACTTGGCTGGACCTTTTATTCCTAAGAAAAAAGAAAATACTTACAGGGATGGCTGGGATAAATTCCCATCTCCAAATAGGCGCTAAGAGTGAGTGAAGAGCCCAGAAGAAAACAAAGACAGACATCTTGCCAGGCAGGAGCTAAGGGTGAGATTTCACACTGTCTGAGCTCAGACTTACAAAATAAAACATAAATTCCTCAGCCCTGTTAGAAGGACTGAGAACAAAATGGGGCGACTGCGTGGTGGGAGTCAGGCAGAGCCCAGATGGACCAAATCAGCTCAATGCTTTGGTTTTCCATGTTGGTCTTTGGGTGTGAGTGGGGTTAGGGGGGTGAGGATGAGGAATTGCTATCTTTAGGAGGAAAAAAAAATACAAGAACGTTGATACTGAGAGATGGATCGTTTGTATTTCTGAGCAAACTGGCAGTCAGAAATCACAAGTACATGTAACAAGGATTTTTGAGAAACCTGCTGAAGCTGGAAGGTGTCACAGGTTTTTTTCTGAGAAGGAGGAAGCGTGGTCCAGACGAGCAGATGGGCTGTCAGGCTGACATCAGTGGTACATTTAGTGGAACAGCTTTGGAGAGAGGGATTCATCGGTTCACAGAGGTAATTGAAAATGGAAGGAGACATGCTGCAGGTTTACCAGCCTTGTATCATGCCAGATTAATCACATATCACCTTGGCAGCAAGGTAACTGATGATCTTGATAAAGAGATTGCAGTCCATCTAGTTTGTCTGGATTTTTGTAATGCATTTTATCTGCTGGAGGAGGGAAGGGGGGCTGTTGTAAGGAACTGACTGAAAACCCACTGAGCGAGACCCGGGGTCTGACTGCCCTGCTGTTATTGAACTATTTAATAAATGGGACAAAAAGTCAGAATTATTAATGAGATGTGCACAACATCCAAGGACAGGCAGAGGCACCAGCATCGAGGAGAACCTGAGGGTGCTCCGGGGTGTGGTGGGTACCTGTAGGGACTGGATTAAGAGAAACAGTGCATGGTGTTTGCACTGGGAAGGAAATGGGACTGGGAACAGGGATATTTCAGCTAAGCTGGGAGCCTGGCAGGCAGGGTGGAAAGGAAAGATGTGGCTTTACAAGTCTATCACTGATGTGACTGCAGTGAAAGCAAACGAAATCTGGTGTCTCCGGCAAGAGAGACCCAGGGGAGTGTGTGTGTCGCATGAGATGCTGGTGAGCCCTGGCTGGGAATGCCGTGCAAAAGCCTCATCATCCGGGTGCGAGGAGCAGGAACTCAGTGGAGCGGGTGCAAAGATGGGGAGGGACCAGGACTCCCCAGAACCTCATGTTTTTGGCCCAAGAAATACCAGCCGGGGAGAGGAGAACGATCTTCCTCTCCCCTCATCAGCTGGGGAGCTGGTTGATGGCCCCTGTTAAACACTGGGCAGGGAGATGAGTGTTTGTGGTGCCGGGGGGCTGATGGGTCCCTCCTGCTTCTCCCCAGTCACTTAGGGGTGCCACCAGGACGGGGAAACTGCCCCTTAACCAGTCCTTTGCCTTTCGACCTGATTTACACCGACTACCACGGTCTCCAACAGATGAAGCAGCACATGGGGCTCTCCTTCAAGAAATACAGGTAAGCAAAGCCACTCCCTGCTCTTACTCTCCGTTTCATTAATTAGCAAGCACAGACTAATGCTAATGACCTCAAAGGGTAGCCCTCAGCTCCAAGGAGTCAGACCCTTTGATTGCACCTTTGATTTTTGCCTGTCTCTGCTGTGCTGTGTCCCCCGCTGCTACGACACAGGGCAGTCTGCTCGCTCCGGAGCCTCCCGTGTTTAAGATAAACCCTCATTAGAAGAGACTTAATTGGTAAAAAAAGCCCTGTATGTGCTGGCGGGGTGTGTCTGTGCTTCCAGCTACTGTGCCTGTAGTGGGGGGTGGCCACACCACAGAGGGAAGCGCCAGCCTTTTCTGTTTGCAGGAAGCAGAGCCCTGTCCCTGGCTCCTTTCGGCATCAAGACAAATGTCATCATCTCCTGGTACATCACCAGCCAGGAAAATATGCGATTTAATTTAGTGCTGATAGTCCTGCTATTTATTATGTTTTCTCCCATCTCTTCCACTATCCTACACAATTTTATTAGAGAGAAAAATGACAAGCAGTGTTATTGCTTTTATTATAAATGCATTTGCTCTCACATTCAGCTTGTTTTGCTCTTCCCTTGCTTGATGCTCCCCTTCTCTCATCGGTCGTGTGCTGGTAATGCCTGCCTCAGCATTCCCGGGATATTGGGAAAAGCATTAACGAGTCTTCAGGAGATACATCATTCTCAAAACTGTCAGGGAGATGAAAGCCCTGCAAAGGGAAATTGCTCATTACAGGAGGGAGTGGTGGGTTGGGAAGAGCTGCTTGGGATGTTCCTGCAGCATCTGCTTGGGCAGCAGACGAGGGATGAGCTGCCTGGGGACCCCAGATGTTCCTGGCAGTGGGACATTCTCAAACCGCATCCTGTCTCCTCTCCCAGGTGCCGCGTCCGGGTCATCGATACCTTTGGGACGGAGCCGGCGTACAACCACGAGGAGTATGCCACGCTGCGTGGCTACCGCACCAACTGGGGCTACTGGAACCTGCAGCCCACCCAGTTCATGACCATGTTCCGTAAGTGGGGGACGGGGACAAGGTGGGGGGGTTTTGGGGGGCTCACAGGCATTGCAGAAGTGGCTCTTGCCTCCTTTTGGAGGTGATGCTTGGACAATGCCATCCTCCCCGGCTCTGCTCCTGCTTCCACTGCCTCCTCACTGCCTGCAAGCAGCCCCTGAACCTGCTTGGCCACCTCTTGGGCAGTAGAAATGCTCCAGGGAGAGACACATGGCTCCTTCCTCTGTGATGGGAGACACATGGCTCCTTCCTCTTCCTCCTCCAGCACAGCCAGGGCCAAACCGCTTCCATCTCCCAGGAGGGGAAATGTGGAGCAGTTTTGGTTGCAAAGCCTGGTTTTATTTCAGCTGGGGTTCAGGTGAGAGGCAGCTCAGTGATTCGGATTTGCCTGCGGCATGGAAAGGAGATGTGCTTGTCTGAAAGGAGCCCAGTGACCCACTGGGTGCTGGGTAACTCAAACGGTGCTTTTTCCTGGCCGGATAGAGCCCACTTGACAGCCTTAAAAGTGCCTTACCTTTCAAAGAGCTGCTCCAGTGGGTTGCAAAGCCTGTGTTTTAGGAGCTGCTTGGTTGGGGATTCATGCCATTTTCCCCCCAAACTCCAGCAAGGCTCTGGGGTCGAGCTCGTCTCAGCCCCCGTGCTGCAATGGGGCCCCTAAAAACATCTGCCCAGCCACACGTCTTCTCCCCTTTGGTGTCCACAGCTCACACTCCCGACAACTCCTTCATGGGCTTCGTCTCAGAGGAGCTCAACAAGACGGAGAAGCAATTCATCAAGTCCAACAAAGTGAGCAGCATGGCGGTGGTGTATGGGAAGGAGGCCAGCATCTGGAAGGTGGGTGTCCTCGGGGCACCCCAGTGGGTAAGGGTACTCGTAGGCAGAGCTGGGGGGTAGCAGCAGCCCCTGGCTCTTACCCCGAGCTTTTGAGGCACAGATCTCGGTGTGTTTGTAGAGAAGACTCCCTGTCCCCTTTGCAGAGGGGAAGCTGAGGCTGCTGTAGTGATGTGACATGTCCAGTGCCTCTGAGCAAACAGGGCAGAAGCTGGTGAGACCCCATCCCCTGCTCTTTGCTCTGGGGGATGCTTCCTCCCAACGGGCTGCTTAGGCTGAGGATTTCATATCAATGAGTTTATGTATTAGTGGCAACGGTTGCCCTTAGGTAGTTTCCTGTGTTGTGATGGGGATGGTTGGTCTCTGCTTTCAGGTACCCTGAGAAAGGGGGTTGTGCTGCCCTCCTGCCCGCACCTGTAACACCCAGGGGAGAGGGGTGGGCAGCGTGGGGGCAGGGGCTCGCTCAGTCCTTGGTGGTGGCTGGTGCTGGTCCTTGCTGGGACCTCACACTCAGCCACGTTTGGTGTATCCCGGCTGAGGCCACCTCTAGGACAGCAGACGTGGGGTAAAACCCTTCACTCTCTTCCCCCAGCCCCAAACTGCTCTGCCAGTGAGCTGAAAGCCCAACAGTACCCCCACCCCCCCAGAACATCCCCCCTGCATCTGCTATAGCAGCCAGGGGATGTGTGTACTCTCTCCTCTTCTGTCCAGAGCTACCCAGCTGCTTTTCCTTCCAGGGCTTAAAAAAAAAAAGGAGCCAATTCTCACTGTCTCTTGATTTATTTCTATTTTTTTTTCCCTTTCTGCACCTCCTGGGGCTGTTCCAGTTGCAGGTACAGTACCACACCAGCTGCTGCTGGACTTTACCTCTGCGCATCTTCCTGCGAGAGACAGGGTTTTGCTGGTGTTGACTTTGCCTCATTGTGGGCTCGGTCCCTCCGAGCTGCTGGGATCAATTTAGGTTCATGCAGCCGGGGGCTGTATCCCCTCCCCATCCCCACCTTTCCTCATTTAGAGAGGCTTTAAGGCAACATACAGAGTTTTCTCTAATTATAGAGTCATAGAACGGTTTAGGTTGGAAGTGACCTTAAAGATCATCGAGTTCCAACCCCAGTTCCCCGTTTATACCTCCTTATTCCCTCCTGGTCTCTGCTTTTTTCGGGGCCTGTTGCCACACTGGAACAAGCTGAAAATGCAGCATCCAAAGGATAGTCCCTTTGTGGTTTTTCCAAGCAAAAAAATTCTGTAGTAGAGAAATTGTTAAAACGGAAGGCTGCTTTGGAGAGCAAATGGAGGAAAAGCCTCCAAAAGAAGAAAACGGATGACCTCCTTGATTTCCCAGGTAGTGAAACAGGATTAAACCTTCCTGACAAAATCATGGGGACTTGTTAGTTGGAATAAGAGGCCATTAGAAAGCTCTTGTCTTTGCAAACGTCCCTCTGAATCCCCTTGAGTGGTCCAGGACCTGTGTCCAAGGAACGTGGAGGGGAGGGTGTGGGTTGGGCTGAAGCATCGTGGGGCTCCAGGACAGTGGTTTGGGATGGTGAGGGGGGTGTCAGTCCCATCTTCTGGTGGGGTTCATGCTTCTGCCTTCCTCCCCAGGGCAAGGAGAAGTTCCTGGCCATCCTCAACAAGTACATGGAGATCCACGGCACAGTTTATTACGAGACGCAGCGGCCGCCCGAGGTCCCGGCGTTTGTGAAGAACCACGGGCTGCTGCCACAGCACGAATTCCAGCAGCTGCTGAGGAAGGCGAAGGTGGGCGAGAACCAGCCGGGGTGTCTGCGGGACCCCCGCTAACCAGCCAGCGTCGAGGACTCGGTTGCCTTGAGAAATAAAACCTAATTAAAGGAGGAGGCGGGGGGGAGAGGCCGTTATCTGCGCTCCTCCCAGGCTTGCAGGCGCTATCAGCAGGGCTAATTAGCCAGGAGCCGAGCAGAGCACATCATTTCAAATCAAGATGTGGCTGATGAGTTTCTCCTTGCAGACTGTCCGCAGACGGAGCACCAAGTTTCCTGATTAATTCATTTATTGCTAAGTGGGATGGGTTTTTTTTCCTTTTTTTCTCCCTACAGCTGTGATAAAAATAGACGAGATTCTCTGTTGGTTCTCCAGCCCAAATGGCTTTGGCAAACCAGTATTTTTCCATACGGGGCCAGTATGATGGTTGTAAACACAACGGGGAGACTTGTTGCTCCTGAGCACCTTGTTGCTTTGCGTGAGTGGGCTGTGAGCTGTGGAGAGGGGGGGGAGTTTTTAGCACATTTAGCTATGGGGTGTTGAACCACATGGAGCTGCCATAAATGCTTGGTGTGCAGGACCAGAGCAGCAGAGAGGGATGCTGGCGGGTTATTTGGGAGAATTTCCCACGGGGTTGGCTGTGTTCGCTCACCAGCACACGGGTTTCTCCCTTGCAGCTCTTCATTGGCTTTGGGTTCCCCTACGAGGGTCCTGCCCCGCTGGAGGCCATCGCCAACGGCTGCGTTTTCCTGCAGGCGCGTTTCAACCCCCCGCACAGCTCCCTCAACCACGAGTTCTTCCGCGGGAAGCCCACGTCGAGAGAGGTGAGTCTGGCAGGAGGCGAGTGGGTGGGCAGGATGGAGCCACCTTTACACCGGGCTTCGGGCCAGCCCGGGGAACAGCAGTTGCTAAACTGAGATGGTTTTTTTGGGTGGGTGAGATTTCCTCCAAGTGCAGGTACCTGCAGATGGGTTCCTCTCTCCCATCCTCACATCCTCTCCATCTGGAGCGTTTAGATGCAAGGGGCCCTGCCATGGGTCTGGTGGTGCAGGAGGCTTCTGCAGACCACAAACCCCAGCTCCATCTCCGTCAGCCCAGGTCCACGCACAGCCCATACCCTGCTCCCAAACCGGGGTGATGCTCCCCTGTTCATCATTTTGGACATCCAGAGGGACGCCAGGACCTCTGTGGTGTTGCAGGGGTACGAAATCCCTCCCAGGCTTGCCCGCCACTAGGGATTCAATCTAAGTGAAGCAGGAACTCTTTAAAAGTTAAAGGGTTGAGAAAATTGCCTCTTTTATTATTAATAAAGTGGATAATGCAGTGCAACGCTCGCTCTCGCTGAGCAGGGCTTTGCCGGGGGGCTGTGCCGGCTCAGCCCTGCCACAGCCCGGCTCAGCGGCCCCCCATCATGGGTTTGGGGGGTAGGGCTGTCCTGCACCCCCGTGTCTGTCCCATGCAGCCCTCTACTTAGCTGTGGGTGTTAGCACCCATCCTGGGTGGGTGCTGTGGTTGTGCTTCAGCCCGGAGCCAGGAGGGCAGGCGGGAGCCAGGGCTGTGAAATGCCCCAGGGTGTTTATACGCCGGAGGGGAAGGAGGTGATCAATCCTGTTGGCAAAAAAGGGGAAAGGACAGGGAGCTGGAGAATAAAACAGAGGGCACACACTGCTCTCCTCCTCCAGCTGGCAGGCTTTCAGACCCCTCTGCAACGCTCCGCGGTGCCCCCGAAACACCTCCTCTGCTCAGCATACTCTCCCGTCCCTTTCCCCCGTCCCTAGATCTGCGCTCTGGCTGCCTTGCAGCAGCTCAGGGGCTGAAACAAAAGCGGTGTATCCCCAAAAATGGCCTGGTGAGAGGCGGGTGGCCGCTGGGTACCAGTGTGTGGAGCTGCCTGTGGCATCGGGCCGGTGCAGCTTCCTTCCAGCACTGCTTTCTTCTGCTGCCAGACTTCCCCGGCTTTCTGTGATGACGGATTTTCTCTCTGCCTTGTTTCTGGAGCTGGCAAACCTGGGAGTCATGGTGCCTTCCCAGGGCTTTGCTGTCTCGGTCTGTTTTTGCCATTCCAGACCCTCAAATGGCTCGGGTTAGATTGTACCCGGGTTACGGAGATGGGGACATTGAGGGCTGTGGAGGCGATTTCAGTGTTGAAGGGAAAGAGGCATCCCAACCCAGCGAGAATTTTAGAGCATAAGCCTGATGTCGGGGTGCAGCTGGGTTCAGAAAAAACCTTTTTTTTCCAGCACATCTCTCTGTGCGATGGTTTAAAACCCAGCGTGTCTGTGCCTGAGCCTGTTGCTCCTCTCGGTTTTCACGACTGCGGGTGGTAGACACCAGCCGTTCTGGCAGGGACTGCAAAAACCAGCTCCCACTGCTGTGTTTTAGGTGTCCTCCCAACACCCATATGCCGAAGACTTCATCGGGAAGCCGCATGTGTGGACTGTCGACTACAATAACTCCGAGGAGTTTGAAGCTGCTATCAAAACCATCATGAGGACCCAGGTACGGCTCGGAGGAGATATCTTCCCATGGCTGGGTTTGCTGGGACAGATATCAGCAGTGGTTGCTGGTGCCTGGCTCTCTGTTTCGAGCGTTAATTGCTTTTCCTTCCCTATTTCCCCTTGGAAATTAATTGCACGTGCCGAGCAGAAATCCTCCTCTCCTGCAGCTTCAGGAGGACTCGTGCTCTTGCCTTACTTTGGTACTGAGCATCGTAGGTGTTTGCCCAGGGCAGTGCCGTGCCCGTGCCCTTGAGGAATCCCCTGGAAATTCCGCAGCAAGGGGAAGCTGAGATAAGGGAGATGAGGTTTGGGAGCAGGAGGCTGAGGTTGGAGGAGATGTGCCACAGTGCTGGGACCTGGCGTGAAGCAAAGATAAACCCAGAGAGCATCTCCCTGCAAAGTACCCCGAGAGCTACCGACCTCTGCGCCTGCCATTACCCCATTTCGCTGTTCATCGTTATCATTCAAATCGAGCAAATTGATAGAAATAGCCCCAGGAGTTGCCTCTGTGAAGGATGAAGGGATGGAAGGAGCAGGGGGGGATGCGGGGGTCTCTTGGGAAAGGCAGCACTCCTGCTGCGCCCGCCCTGGAAACGCTCCCTCATGAATATTTACCTCCTGCCCTGTGGCAGGAGCCTTTCAAGTTGTCCAAATTATTAAAGTCAATTTTCCTGGAGGGGAAAAAAGTGCTGATCTCAGTTTTGCTTGCGATTTGCTTTGCTCGGGATGAGCCGTCCCCCCCGTGAGGACAACGATGGGCTGTGAAACCAGTGCTCCACATCAGGCTCCGGGATCCACGGTGCCGGGTGGGATTTTGCAGGGGGACAGGAGTGATGCTGGCCGGAGAGGTGTCATCTTTGCTTTTCCCTGCAGTAGGAGCTGTCTGTGACAGTCTGGGGACTTTATTCAGCTGATGTGCCCACCCCATCTGCCCAGGTCTTGCACCTTATCGTGGGTGATGGCCACGGCTCCTCACCTCGCGCTGATTTTCTCTGCGAGTTTGCAAAGACCGAACAAACCCGACTTCGGAAAACAGTTGTTGTTTTGCACATTCATTCCCGTATCTCGATTAAAATTAAATTAAAAATAATTACATCCCTGCTGCTGTGCTGTCGGGCCAGCTGTCAGCGCTTGACCCTCCACCATCTGGGCTGGAGAGATGGCCCCAACGCTAAAGCAACGCCGGGGGTGGGTGGATAGGAGCTGCTGGTGTTTCAGGAGAGGGAAAGAGTTTTTCCAGAAAGGAGAAAGAAAATAGCGAAGCCTGATGCTATTAAAATAATTTCAAAATGGTTGGAGAATTTAGCAGGGGGAGGAAAGGGCTCTGCTGGCTCCTGAGCAGCTGTGTTGTGCCGCAATCTCGACTGGATGTTCACCAGGGCATTTAGATGCTTAATGATAATTCTGGCTGAAAAAAAAGAAGAGAAGAAGGATTTTAGGAAAGGACTTGGTGGCGTGATGGGCATGAGGCAGGAGGAGCCGGTGTGGGGACCTGCTGTCGTCTCCACTCTTCTCCCCATTCCCACTCTTCATGTCAATGCAGCTGCGGCGTAACCACAACACGTCCTGCCTCCCTGCCTGAATTAACATTTCTCCAGTTGCTAAAACAGCTGACGGAGGGCAGGGGAAGCAGAGCTGGACCAGGGGTGTCGGTAACACCGGCACAGCATCCCGGGGCGGCTGCTCTCTCTTTGCCATCCCAGCGAGACACCATCTACAGTCGAATAAACTCCATCTCCCTTGGGACCACGGGGCAGCTAAAGCTGCCGCCCATCTCTGCGGCACCAGGGACCCTCCACCCTGAGATCCCCCCCCCCCTG
>JAOXJK010000003.1:29427315-29453472 GCA_025774025.1 Xenus cinereus | reverse complement strand
CCTGCTTCAGCAGGGGAGTTGGACTAGATGATCTCTATGGTCCCTTCCAACTCTAAAAAATTCAGTGAAATTCAGTGTCTCTGCGGCACCCCACATGCTGCAGCCACGGGAAGAAGTGAGCTCCAAGGAACCATCTTCCATGTGTGGTCTTTGCTTCCTCAACTTTTTTTCGTGCCATTCATCTCACTTTAGGGGAGTTTTCACTGCTGCCAGTATTTCCCCTTCTGGCCTGTCCCCCACCAGGGTTGGGGTCACCTGGTTTGTTTTTGTAGGGTTGCCCACCAGAGCAAGGCTGCGAGCGTGTTGCTATGAGGTTGGTGCTCAGCCCTCCTGGTGCTTGGAAACGTCCTATGGTGAGACTCCTGCATCCTGTAAAACACGTGGCTGGAAAGTTATGGGCTGGAGACTCCCTCCCAGCCCTTCCCTGCATGGAAGAGCTCCCAGCCTGTCTGGTGAGGGGGCTGGAGAGGTGGCAGCCTGTCCTGGTGGTGTCACTGCAAGGTCCCAGACAAGACAAGCTTGTCCTCCCCGGCTCAAGGTTGACTGATGGAGAACAGTGGCATGGCAGGACAAGTGTGTGAGGTCTCCCCTGTGACCCAGCCACTCACTGGAGCTATGCCACATGGCCTTGGCACATCCAGCCTGTCCTCCCCGCGGCTCGGTGGCTTGCAGGTGGGTTTGGGGAGAAAATCCCATTCTTTCAGCTGGGCAACAGCATCGGGTAGTCCCCAGCTCTCCCCCCAGCTCCCCTCACCCTCTCCCCGCTGTGACCCCGGGAAGGGGGACACCACACGGTGCTCCTGTCCTCTGGGCATCCCTTCAGATGAGCCCACAAGCCCATGGACCCATCGTGGTGAGACCGGCCGCATCCTGAGCTGGATGAGGTGGGAGCTGGAGCCGCTGCCATTATCCCAGAGTAATTTGTCATCTTCAGTGCAAAATTGCGTAGGCAGCCTCCATCCTGCCTGTGACGCCAGACAAGGGGAAGGATTGATTAAGTAATTTTTGTGTCTTGCAGCCAGCGTGTGTATAAATAAAAGCAGCGCAAGCCTCTCTTTGCAGAGCTGAACAGCAATACCTTGTGCCTTCCTGTGGCACCTTTCATCTCGGTCTCAAAGCATCGCCCGGCGAAGGCTCCCGTGCCCCTCGCCCCGGCTGCTGCGAGCACTGGGCGGGCAGGAGCCAGCCCAGAAGAGGCACGGGGGATTTGCCAGCAGGAGCCACCAGCAATTCACTTCCCAGGGTTGTAAGGACCACATAAAACCCGGTTTTATAGGACATCTAAGTGAGCTTTAAAGAGGAAGAGGCTCAGGATGCCTCTCGAGGCAGCGCTCGTTGCGCATCAGCTCCCTGGGCAGCTTTCTCCGCCGGTTCTGCTCAGCTGCTTTTAAAATAGCCTTCACCTTTCGGCAGCCCAGCGCCTGCCTCCCGCCGCAGAGAGTCCCAATTATCCCCTGGCAGGAGCATTTGTCTCCAAGCTGAAATAAAAGGCGGCTCACTCGCCTTTGCCGCTGTCACGGGAAATAACGATCTGTCTGGAACCTTGTTGGATCTCGAGCCAGCCTGTAAATTTGGGTGATGGGGCTGAGTAATGCTCTGGTATTGCCTGTCATGTCTCTGCCCCATCAGCAGGACTTGGTGCCGTCCTGAGGATGCTGCCTGGGGAAGAGCCTCTCTTGTTGGCCTGTTGGTGATCGCATGTCGCTCCCGGGTGCAGGATGTAACGGGGACCAGAGTGTGGATGCTCGGGGCAGCCCCTCCTGCCTTGTCCCGCGTGGAACCCCAGCTGCTGGGAGCAGGGGAATGCTTTGGTCTGTAAAACCCCACATAGGGGCAAGGTGAGGACTGGGCTGGTTCAGTAACGCCAGTGCTGGGTATGAACAGCGGCTTTTGGATGCAGAATTGGCACCGAATTGTTACGTGGGGGTGCGTGTGCCAGGGCTGTGTTCAGCTTGGGGTGTATCAGCTCCTGCAATGCTGCTGGTCCTGGGCACCCCGAGACAGAGGTGGCAGCAAGGGACAGAGCCAGTGGGCCAGCAGCAGCTCCTGGAGGAGCTGACTTCAAAGAAAAGAGGTTTTGTCATCTGGAAACATTTTATTTCTCTGCCTGTTTCTGGCCCTGGCTGTGCCCGAGCGATGGCTGGAGCGTCCCACTGCCTCCCCGAGCTGGTCTCCAGCGCTTGCCCCGGTCTCCCCGGCCAGGACATGCTTCTGTCTGGGCAATCTAAGGATGATACATTAAGTTCACATTTTATTAAGTAGGAGCATGGAAAAGATTTAAAGGGAAGCTGAAGCGCTGCCATATGAAACAGATTCTAATTACTGCAGCTAATTACCAAGAATAAATCCCCAGTTGGGAAGGGTACAGAGGGGGAAATGGTGTCAAAACTACGAATAAAATCAAACGAGGAGCTGTCAGCTACACCCTCTGACTGCGGGTGGATGGGACAGTTTATTTAAGAACCAGGGCACGTGCATGGGGATCCCCTGGAGTCTGCTCGGGAGGGGACATGGACCATCTGATGGCATCTCTGGTGGCACCGCAGCAGATAGAGCCTCCTGGAAGGATGTTTTTTTTTAACCTGTTTTCCTCTTCTGGCAGCTGTGAAACCAGGACAGGCGTGTCGAAAGAATGATATTGTTCTGGAAATCCATTTTCCATACCTAGAAATGGAGCCGGGGCAATTTTTGTTTCTGAGCCTCACTTGTCTTAGTAATTCTACTCAGAAATTTCTTTCTGGAGTTAGGTTGGGTTTTGGTTTTTTTTTTTCCTCTGTTTTTAATGCTGATGGCATCAAAACCTTCTATTGCCAGTGCAGCGGAGGGGTCTGGCGAGAGGGGGGTGGTCCCTGCCCCGGTGTCCCCCCGCAGCATCCCGCTGCCGGCTGGGTACCTCTCCCCACACCAGCATCTTCCCCTGCAGAGGCTCAGGCACCGTGGGTTCCCGGAGCCGCAATCTGGGCTGTAAATCACAGCCGGAGGGAGGTAATAGCGCTGCTCCGCTCTTATCTGGGGCTTTATTAGGAAATCGTTAAGCGGCTTTTCCCTCCGGATCCCTTGCTTATCAGCAGCCAGGTAAAATGGCAAATTGCATCCACGATGTGGACAGTCCAGGCAAGAGAAACCCATTTATTTCCCCTAACGGGTTTATCGCTAGATCAAGGAGCTGCTGAAGATGTAAGCACCGGTGGTTATTTCCCCAGGTGATGGATCTAGCTGCCACACAGCCTGCGGTAACCAAAGCACGCCGCCTGACAGGGATGTCTAATGGACCCGTGGTGGGGACTACTGGCTCATGGATTTCAAGGTCTTGCTTTAATTGAGTCCTGTCTCCCTGGTGTCATGCTGCTTTTTCTTTTCCTTTTTTTTTTTTAGTAGTATTATTATTATTTTCTCCCCCCTTTAGAAAGACTTCTCAAAATAAACCAATGCATTTAATCTCCTGTCCGCTTCCCTCATCTCTCCCTCCCTTTGGCAAAGCCAGAGCCATAAAGAAAGTTAGGAAATTGAAAACCTGTCCTCAGACTTACTGAGTGAAAAGAGCAGTGAAATCTGTTGCCTTTTTTTTTTCTTGCTTTTTCATTTTTCTTTTTTCTGGCAGAAAGGACTTGGGGAGGGGAGGGGGGTGAAACCCCCTTTCAAAGCTCTGGGGCTGAGTGTTCCCTTTCTTATCAGCTCGAGCAGTGATGCCCGGTGACACTCATTGTGGCTCGTTAGTGGAAAGCCATTAAAATTCTGGATCGATATTTTCTTAGGAGAGATAGGGCCCATCCGATATTATTTCCCAGGCAGGCAGAGAAATACCAGGACCCATCCACAAAGCAAGAGCAAAACTGCTGAGGATGCAGCTTCTCCCACCAGTGCCCGAGCCGATCCAGGATCCGGCCCTCGGCATCCAGGTCTTCTGGGAAGGGGGAAAAATCAAAGGTTGGGAGGATGGGGAGAGGAGGGAAAGTTTTGGAGGGTGGTTTAGGTGCCTCTGTGGGGCTTCACCCCCCAGCCAGGGTTCCTGGGTGCAGGTGCCACCAGAAAGGGATTCAACGGGGCAAAGATAAATTAATAATGTGGTCATTCCCAACACCTGGCTGCTGGGATTGGAAAGCCGGTAGGAAAGGGGCCGGCGGGGTGTGCAGCCCCTCTCCTCGCCATCCCTCGGAGGGCTCCCACCACCTCTCACCCTCCGGAACCCAGCTCCCAGTAGAGACCAGTTGGAAACAGGAGAGAGGTTTGCTTTTAAAGCGAGCAACCAGACGTATCAGCTTTTCTATAAATATAAACCAGAAAACAGGAAATAACCATCTGCCCTAATTTAGTTCCTTTCATCTAAGGATTCAAAGCGCCTGACAGCATCTCCAAGAAATAAGGAAAGACTTTGCAACCTGCGTGGAAATGCAGCCCTTTCACGGCTGAACGTTGCATTTCAACCCCTTGCTCGCCAGCCCCAGTTCCTTCCCAGATTGCCCCAATTCCTTCCCAGATTGCCCCAGTTCCTTCCCAAATTACCCCGATTTCATGGCACTGAGACCAGGACCCGGCAAGTCAGCCTGGGAGCGGGTGACGTCCCTGCAGCTCGATGCAGCGCACAGCTGGCTTGGTGCCGCTGAGCGTGGAGGATTGTTTATTTATTCAATTAATTGAATTAATTAATTTTCAGGAGAGCGTTGAGAAAAATAATGGGGAGCGCCAGCAGCTGTGCCGGCTGTCTCGCTGCGGTGGCAGCGGGGACACGATCCGTGCCCGTGGCCCAGGGGAGCGAGGCGAGCCCGGCTGTGCAGCCCTGGGGCAGACCTGAATCATGGAATCACAGAAGGGTCCAGGTGGGAAGGGACCTTTAAAGGCCACCTAGTTCCACCCCCCCCTGCCGTGAGCAGGGACATCTTCAACTTGATCAGGTTGCTCAAAGCCCCGTCCAGCCTGACCTGGAATGTTCCCAGGGATGGGGCATCTCCCCAGGCTCTTCCAACATTTCTGTCTCTCTGCAAAGGCTCGGGCAGGTTTGGTGTTGAGGTTTGGGCCACCTTGGTTCCTGTCCTCAGATCACAGAATCACAGAATGCTATGGGGTTGGAAGGGACCTCTGGAGATCATTTTGTCCAACCCCCCCCGCCAGAGCAGGGTCACAGATCCTGCCATCTCTCCATCTCGGCCAAAGGAAGAGCAGCGACTGGGTGGTAACGTGGAGCTCAGCTGGCTGTCACCACTGGTGGCAGTGCCATCACAAGCTCTACGTTATCACACAGTAGCGACCAGCCCTCTGCCCTGCCAGCTGTGGCCAGCTGTGGCAAGGCAAGGACTGGACTTGGGAGCAAGAAGTTCATGAAAGAAATCTGGGAGGCAACGGATTTCCACACTTAATTAACTCAACAAATTAATCCCAATTAGAAGCAGTAATTGGGATTATAGTGGTTAATCATCTTCCCCCCCCCAGGCAACAACCACACTATCTGCCTTAACTTTATGTTAAAAGCAGAGGACACGGAGTTGCGTGTCCCCAGCACCGAAGCTGCCACCGCTGCCACCCGGGCACACCATGGGGACGGGGAACTGGACCAGGAATGGTCCCCTTGATGTGCTGCTCCCCAGGATGGGTGACAGGTGGGGAGGTGGCACTGTGTGACACAGTGACCCCCCCCCTTGTGACTGACTGGATTGCATCGTCTCCGCTTTTCCAAGAACAGGGTGAATTTGGCTGCCGTGCTCCTGTTTGAGCAGTTTTCTACCAGAAGACTAAACCGAGGGAAGATTTCATTGGGGTTTTTTTGTCCTTCTTCACCGCTGTTTTATGCTAAAAAGAGCCTGAATGAAAACATCTGCTTATTATTCTTTTTTTCTGAGCACGTTAATTAAGCAGTGTCCTCCCATGACGGGTTCATCTTGGCAGGAATACGAAGCATCCTCCTGCACCGCTCTTGGTCGCCTTTGTTGTCCCACGGTGCCGGTGGGCTCTGGACCCCTCGGAGTCCCGGTGGCAGCTCAGGACTAAGCCCAGCCCTGGCTCCAAACCCACCTTGCTTCCCCCCACTGCTCCCTGAAGCCCTTTGGAGAGGCTTCACCCCAAGGGCTGGCTCCCAGCGTGGCCCCAAAGGAAATGTTGGGTGCCCAGAGCCCAGGATGCATCAAAGCAGGGCGGGCAAATCTCTATTAAACACCCCAGAGAAGACAAACTCGCTACAGCAACTCCCAGGATCGTGACTGCCCGTATTTAACAGCTCAGAAAACACAGGATTATGCTCCTTCTTACATTTGGCTCAGCTTTAGCCAAAGCCTCAGGGAACTCGTGCAGATCCTGGGGGTTAGGGCCAGCGCAGGGGTGTTTTGCCGTGGAGGAAGGGCGATGCTGTCGGCATCCTCCCCCCCCCCGGCGCCTTCGCACCTCCCCACCTCCAGCTCCTGCCACCGCTCATCGCCCCCGAGGGGCTCAGTCTGGTTTTGTAGACGCTATTTCGGTCGGGTGTTTTTGTTATAAGTGTTGTTGAGCGGGGAAAATAAAAACTCGAGGACCCCCGGTGGTATTTTTAGACCCATATCGGCAGCTAGCTCGAAATCCTCAACAGGATTGTAAAATAAAATTAATCTGCATCTGCCGCGCGTCATTTTACAAAGCTTGTCTCCTTCTCCTACCGGAGGGATGGTTTACAGCCCTGCTTATTTCGGTTTGAGAAAGAGCCAATTACCTGCCAGGCGGCCCCAGCTACAACAGACAGCGGCGGGAAACCATCAGGGATGGGGGCGAGGGGGGGGGCAGAAGGAAGAAAAATTGATGCTGTCTCTCTCTCGTTGAGTTCACACCAAGCTTGTGCCCCATCCGGCTGCTCGGGTGCCCAGGCAGACGCTGTCTGTGCAGGTGTAGTGAGCTGCACTGGTTGTACTGGTTTGCCTGCAGGGCAGAGCTGGTGGGGGGAACTGGGGGAGCTGCTGGGGACCCAAGGGATGCTCTCAAGCTGTGGGGAGCTGCTGTGGCAACCCCCGAGCAACACCCCACCACCCTGGATGGGGAGGGAGAAGTCTTATCGCCATGGAGACCGATGACACAGTTGAAAATTGGCTGCCATGGAAACCAGTTTGGGAGTCTGTGGGGCCATCCCGCCCGAGCTGGTCCCTGCGTCGTGGGGACGGCGCTGGTCCATGTGGCAGGGGATGGCTGGGATGGTTGGATGCCCCGGAGCAGGGCTGAGCCCCCACTGCGTCCCCCAAAATAAGTTACCGGAGGGCCGAACTGGAGTAATGCAGCCCCAAACTGGGGAACCGAGCGGCGCAAACTGGAGTGGCGCAGGCTGGTGGGGAAAGAGCTGATGGATATTTCTGGGCTCTCGGCCACACAACCTGCCAACACTCGGGACTGCGAACTGCACAGAAACACAAACATTAAAGCGGCTGAGGGTGGAAATGAGGCACAAGCCACATCTCCCGAGAGAAATTCCACGGAAGCTGGGAGGGAAGAGCAGGACTGGGACGAGGGGTCGGGGGGAGCAGCGGGAAGGAGAGGGGATGCTCTGGGCTTGGCAGCGATGATGTGACATGATGTGAATAGCGCTTCCTCCCCACCCAGAACCAATAAAGCATCTCCTGTTTGGGTTTTATGTTTGTTTTCCTTCCTAAAATAGGACTTTGGGAAAACAAGGGACGTCTCGTCACCCCTGGGCTGACTCTGGTCTTTGCAAGAGAGAGGTGTCCTCAGTGGGGACCGAGGTGGCTTTTGTCACCCTTCTCACGGTCCATGCTCACTGTGCCACCCAGCAGTGTTTTAAACATCCCGGGATGCCTCCCTGCCCTTCCAGCCCTTGCTCCCAGCACAGACTGGGCTGGTATGTGTGGGCTGGTGGGGTCTGGGGGGTCACCTCCCTGACACCCACAACAGAGAAGCAGCTCTGCCTTCTCCCACCATGTCCCCTCCCTGCCTTTCCCCTGCATCCAGCAGCATCTCCCTGCTGGCAGCTGGTAGAGGGGTGTTCCGTGAGTGGGTGATGAGCACCTCGCCACGAGCTGGTAATTCTTCACTCATCTTTTTGCATACATGAAAACGCCCACCAACATTTCCAGCCGTTTATTGTCTGCAGCGAAGCTGCCTGGCCGGACATGGGACACTGGCTGTGCCCCCTTGCTCCAGGGGTTTGGGAAGCCACCCCACATCAGAGCATCTTCCCACCCCAGACATGCCCCTGTCCCATGGGACCGGGGAATGCTCTGGCTGCAAATTTCAAGACTGAGTATCTCCACTTGTGGTGGGGTGAAGGGATGGGAGCACACCAGACCTGGGGAGGAGATGAGGATTCCTTGAAGCTGTGGTCCTAAAAGCACCTTTCTGCCCTCGTTACCTATTCCCAGGGGTCCAGACACAGCAGCCTGGAGCCAGCCTGGCCTGCAGCAAGCCCACCCCGTGGTGCAGGGAGGGTGGGAGCAGCTGGGGCCTATAAAGGGCTGCCAGAGGGGCTTTGGGCTGTGCTGCTGCAGGTGGGGGGCTCTGGGCTGGTCCTGGAGCCTGGCTGCAGGAGGGGTGGATGGTTGGTGGACCCAAGGCTGACTTTTGGTGAGTTGGTATCCCCACGCCTGTGGGGAGGGTTGGGGTGGTGTTGGCAGCGACATGGGTGATGGTTTGGGGGCTGTCAGGGATCCCCCCCCCCATCCTGAGATAGGCAGCCTGAGTCTCAGGAGACGGGCTGAGCTGGGCAGGGCTTGTGGCTGGGACCCCCAGGTTTGGGGGGGTTGCTCCTCCTGTAACTGCTGATTCCAAAACCTGGTCCCCATGGCAGGGGGAGGGATGGAGAGGCCGTTTTGTGTCGTGTCCCCCCCTGCTGGGTTGGTCCCTGAGAGCTCGGCTTCCTCTAACCCATGGCTGAGCGCAGCTCTCGCACTAACTGCAACCTCAGGATGCCCTTTAATTTTTAATGCTTCAATAAAACAGTAATTACAAACACTGCAATCTGAGTTTTTAAGCAGAAAGTATTAACTTCCCAGGGTTTAATTATTCAACAGAAATTAATGAAAGCGGGGCTGGATAGTGCTGGCTGTCTTGGCTTTTCCTCGCGGGACCGGCATCGATCTGCTCTGCAGGGAGGAGGGCTGGGGGGAAGGCGAAGCCCATCCCCGGTGCCTCAAGGCCACCCAGGAATGCCCAGGTGCTGGTAGCAGCCAGGGCAGAAGGTGGCTGTGGGGACATCAATGTGCTGGGCTTGGGTCAGGGTGAGGAAAATTCCAGGGGGGGGCAGCAGGACCCCCTCTAAATGGCTTTTCCTCTGCTCCCTGCAGGATTCCCAGCTAAGGTGGTGCAGGATCCTGGCCATGGGGCTAGCTTTCTCAGGAAGGTCGGTGTGATCTGGATCCTCGGTGGGAGGTTGTGCATTAACCAGAGTGGGGAAACTGAGGCAAGTGCCACCCCTGTGGCTGCTCCCCTGTGCCCCTCACCCAGCGCCTGCACCCATCCCCTGCCTGGGAGGGAACTTGGGAGCTCTGGGTCTTTGTTTTCTGGAGCTTTCTGCAGTCTTAATTGTGCTCTGAGTTCCCTGGGAATGTTTTGGGCTTGCTTTTAATTACTTCGCTACAGCACGGTGTAGTTCAAAAGCACCTTTTCTAAGGAATGGGTCTGTTGAGACCAAGAGCGCTCCCAGGGCTGTTTAAATATAGCAAAAGAGTCGGTGTCTTGGCAAAGCTTGTGGGTTGGGACTGGCTGATGTTGGACCCCCACCATCCAGGGGGGTTGGGAAAGGGGGATAAAATACTCCCTGCCAGGAGTGAGTGGTGAGGCTGTGGGATTGGGGGCTCGGGGGGAGCATCATGCTGAGACAGGACCTGGCAGGGTTCTCCAGCTCATTGCACCCACATCTCAGACCTCAGCCCTTTTCCCACGTCCACAAAGCCCCTTTTTCACGCAGGCACGAGCCCGTTGCAGCATCCCATCCTAAGCAGCATCTTCATCCAGCGACGGCCTTCAGCAATTAGCATCAGATAAGGTGTCAGGGAACCACGTCTGCTGGAAAAGCAAGTTGTTGTTGTTATTAATAGTTAACTGTCATAACTTCATTAATAAGAAAACCTGCCTGATAACTGTCTGCAAGACAGCGACAGCCAGGGCTCCTTGCAAAATGGAAATGGCTGTTTGTCGGGGCTGGGTGAACAAATTGAAGTGAGTGGAGGAGGCGGCGAGGGCTGGTGGGGAGTGGGGTGGAGATGACGGCTTTGCTGACGAGGGGATGGGGAAGGAACGGGGCCTCATTTGCAAGGGAAATGAAATTATAACCCGCTCCGTTGCAGTCCTTGTGCTGCAGAGCCTGATGAGCTGTGCAGGAAGGTGCTGGAGCCCTGGGAGCACCGGGAGCACCCATGCGTGGGAGTGCAGCCCAATTGAACCTGGGACCCCCCCGTGTGAGCAGGTCCTCAAACAAACAGGGCTCTTGTCGCCCCCCCGAAGACTCTGGGGGTGGTCTGGGTGGTCTGCTGCCCATGGGGTGGGCTTGTACCTCCTTCACCACCTCTCTGCTCCTCAAAGTCTCGTCTTACACCCTTTGGGCTGTATTTAGGGAAGGTCACAGCAATGAGTGTTGGGTCACTCACTCCTGAAGTAGGAGTGGTGGGTGAGGAGAGCGGATGATGCTGGTCGGGGTGAGATCTCTGCTGAAGCAGGCAAATCCTGGGGCAGCAAGACATAGGGTACTCACCCTGTGATGCTGCTGTCACCTCGATTGGTGTCCCCAAATGGGTGTCATCACATGCGGGACAACATTTTGGCCCCTACCTGCCTATGATGGGAAGGTGGGTGGCTTTGGAGGCAGCTTCTTCCTGTGGTTAGGCAGTAAGTCCATCCCTCAGGGCACAGGGATGCATTAAGGACAGGGTATAACCAGCTCCATCCCTGCACTGGGGATGCTCTTCTTCTGTAATGTATTTTCTTATTCCCATCCTGTGACCAGGGCATCAGTGGGTCCTGGCTGGGAACACGACTCCCTGGTCTCTGTCCCTTGGGATGATGTCTCCTGGACTGGAAAAATAAGGGAACTGGGCTTAAACGAGGAGCATCGGTGAGACAAGGAGCGATTTAAGTGACTCAGTTAATCAGTTGTGGCAGCGCTGGTCCGGGTGAGAGACCTGGCTGCTCCCCGGCAGCTCCGCAGGGAGAGTTCACAGAGCTCTGTCACCAATCATTCGGGGCGTTTTGTTTGGGTCTTAACTTTGATTTAACTTCAGTAGATTATAAAGACAAAAAGTCATTCCGAGCCCCTTTATTCAGGAGGAAAGAATAATAATAATAACAAAAGAAAGCCCAAACGGGGTAGTTTGAACTTGTCAAAATGATTTTCCACTCCTTCAAAATAACCTCACAAAACTGACCCAGATTTTACAAGGCACTCCGGCTTTCAAAGAGCTGCCTGTCTGTGCAGAAGATGGGTCTGTAAAATATATATCAGTCTTTTTTCCCCTGTAGCAGTTTTACAAAACCTGTGCCTTGCCTCGTTCCTGTGGGATCCGTAAGGGCGCGATGCTTTGTGGGAAACACGATCCAGCCTTGCGGCTCATCCCGGGGCGGTGAAGCTGCTGGGATGCTCCCCGGGAGCGGGTGAGGTGTTTTGGGGGGAGGCTGCAGCGTGTCTCCACGTGCGGGAAGAACTGAGACCCCCAGGTCACAGCTCCGTGTGACAGCAACACCCTGCCCCAGCCGCCTTGTGGAACAGGCTGTCCTTGGTTTTTGGGGAAGCTCAGGGTGACGTGGGGGGTGTGGGGAAGGAGCAGCCTCACCTGGCACGTGATGTGTGCCAATGAAGAAGGGCTGCCCTGATGCCACGAGTGATGGGTGAGCTGGAGATATGCAGGGATGGGGCGGGCATCCAGATAACAGAGCTGAGCAACAGGATCAGGGCAGAGAGTGCTGAAACACCATCTGAAGGAAGACCTGGCTCTGCCCCAGGGGTGGTCAGGCGTGTGGGCAGCCCCCAGCAGCCTGGGGAGAGATGGGGGGGCGTTTTAGGGTGGGGGCTGGCAAATAGGTCAGATTTTGAGGCTGATTTTTGTCCCTCAAGCTGTCTGGAGTGGCAGAGAAATCTGTTAGCTTTCATTCGAGGGAGGATTGCTAGCAAGGTGCTGGGTGAATTGCTGCTTCCTTGTTTGTTTAGTTAATTGGTTGGGTGCCAGGGAAGAAGGGGAAGGTGACCCCGGGCTGTGCATCCGGAGAAAGAGCAGGGCTGGCTGGCACTGTGCTCCTGGCTCTCAGCCGAGGGACCCGTGCCACCCGCTGGCTTGGCTTGCTGCGGTTCTCCCTGTGTTCTGAGAGCGGCCGTGAGTTAATGACGACGGTGAATGAATCTTGCCGATTGTCCAGGGATCCTACCGGCTGCAGGGGCTGGAGGTGGGGAGAGCCGTGGGAGCAATTGTGATAGTTCTGGTACTTGGATGCCCAGGGGTAGGTGAGCGGGGGGAGAGCTCTTGGATCAGCACAATCCAGTGCCCGTACGGAGCCCGGGGCATTGCTCAGGGCTATTCCTGCCAGATCTGGATCTGCATCTGGCAAAGGGCAATTCTGGGTTTAAATCCTGGCTGTGGGGTGCTCGTGGTGCCCACGGGAGAGGACCAGCAATGATGGTCACAGGTGGGTTTGCTCTGCAAAGCCCAGCGCTGTGCACCCCCCAGGATGTGCACCAGAAGTTGGTCCTGTGCTGAGCAGAGGGGAGCAGGACCCAGATGGGTCCCTTCATGCTCTGCAGAGCCCTTGTCCTCTCTTCTTGCTCGTTCTCCAGAGCTGAGCCGCTCATGAACTGCCAATGGGATAAACTAGATTTGAACCTGGGAAAAAAATTTTAAATTTAATTTTTCATCTGACCTGATGAAAGTGCTGCTTGTGCTGGCTGCCTTGCATTTTCTTTATTAATTTCATCATATTCTGCCGGGGCGCTGCGTTACCTTCATTTAGCAGCAGAGCAGTTTGCCCGTGAGTGGGGCAGCCCAGCTGCAAGGGAGCAGCATCCCCGCACCGGTGCGGTTCTTTGTGAGGGTCAGACCCCACTACCACTTTCTTTAAAACCTATGAAGGTCTGAGCCCTGTTTTTATGACTAATGTGGGTGAGGGAATAGCGTATTACCGCCTTGCAGAAAGCAGAGAGCTCGGTATAGGGTCTGCAGAGGTGCTGGGGGCCAAAAGCTGGGTGGAGGAATGGTAGATTTGCTGTTTTATTATGGAGGGAGAAAAGAGAAGGAAAGATGTAGTTTGGGCAGGTTAAGTGCCAGTCCCAGGTGATACTGGCAGCTGTGGCAGGGAGCTGAAGGAAGATGTTTGCAGCGCTGCCTGCTTCCATCTGCCAAGAGGCAACAGCAAAAGGGAAGTGCTGTGAAATAGTCTCTCCAGGACCCTCCCGACCATCTTTCCCCGTGGCTTTTGGGGTAGGACCTCCCAAACCATGCAGCCATGTCAGGGCTGCTCAAGGGCAGCCTGAGCAGCACTTGTTTTCTGACCACCAAAACACTGCAAGAGAGAAACGGGGTGACAGACGATGCTCATGGCATGGTGTCCCCCCAAATCCACAGCTGCCCTGTCCAGAGCCTGTGCAACTTGGGAAGAGGCAAGAGGACTGCTTTAGCTGCTGTTTTGGGGCATTAGAGCTGCTTCTTTTAAAATACGTTGCTGTTACTCCTTTTTTCCACCAAGGCATAAGGTGGAAAAACATTTGCTGCTTCCTTAGATGGCTAATTAATGATAAGGCAAAGTGGGGAGGAGCCTGGCTGCTCCTTGCATCATGGTGCTGACAACTGGGGCTTTGCTCCAAGTTAGAGCCTGCATGAAGCAAGCTGGTAGGGCTGCTCCAGAGGCATAGGGGGGGGGAAAAAAGAACATTTTCAGTTCGTATTATTTCTTCATTTGTGTCTTTCTCAAAGCTTAACATCTTTGTAATCTACTAAATATAAAAGCATCCCCACGGTTTCCTTAGCTGACCAGGCAAAAAAATTTGCCCAAGAAACAAGAAGGGGAGTCTCGGAGTCTGTCTGTCTAATGTAGCCCAGGGGGTACCAGGCAGCCATCCACAGCTGGACCAGCTCTTGGAGCACCCCATGATGATGCTTCAGGGTGGAATTGTGAAAATCAAAGACAAGAACAAGTTTTCTTCGTGGAGTTTTGCTCAGACACTTCTGGTGTGAGATGCTGTAGTACCTCCATGCCCTGCCGTAGGAAGAAACCCATAGCTCTCCCTGCGGGAAGGCTGGGGAGGCAGGAGAGCAGGGGGAAGATTGGTGCAAAAGCCTTTAGATTCCTGATCTGTTTTCCAAATGGTTTCTTCCGTGTTTGTGCTGCTTCTGCAGAAGAGCTCCCATGCATGCACATGATTTGAGCGACCGTAAAAGGGAGTTGAGAGTGCACTCGGAGCCAGATTTGATGTTGGAGGTGTCTTTAAGAATGTAATGACTTAAACTCTGAGCTCATTTGTTATGGACGTATGCGCTTTATTTGATGCTCTTTAACTAAACAGCCCAGCTTGACCCGGGAACACGAAGCCTGTGAATGCACGGTGAAAAAAGCAAAGCCCTAAGAGTTTAATTGAGTGCAGCAGAGACTTTGGATGTGTTTCGCAGCCCGCAGGGGCTCTGGGCACCGTGCTCGCCTGCCTTGGCCGTGCTGATGTGAACCCGAGCACTGGCTGGGAGTGTTCCCCTGGCAGGAGATGGAGCCCAGGACTATCAAGAGCTTGTGCTCTTCTGCCTTCAGCAAAAAAATTAAAAGGATGCATCGATATTTCCAAGGGAGGTTGCTGTGGGCAGGCTGCCTGCAAAGCAGGCAGCTACCTTCCAAAAACGGGGAGGTGGAGGAGAGAGGAAGAGAAAAATAAACCAAACGAAAGCAGGGACTGTGCCAAAAGTGCCTTCTATTTATGATTTCACAAGGTCAACAATAATCCCCACAGCTACAAGCACATAAAAATTGATTCTTTCCTGAAGAGATTGATGGATTCGTGGTCAGGGCATTTTCTCTGATCCTGCTGCCCTCTGGACATTGCTGAAATTTATGGAGATGCCGTGCGTTTCTCTGTAGAGGAGTAAATAGCTTCTCAAAAAGCGAGCAAACGCTTTCAGTTCAGACCTGGGGTCCCAGGAAGATGCTGTAAATAAGGGAAATGTTTCCTCCCGCTGCTGGGCTGTGTTTCCACAGGTGAGAGAGCAGCTTTCGCTTTGTGGTCTGCCTGCTGTGGGTCAGAGACTTTGTCCTGCCCCATCCCTCAGTGTGGGGCTGATGCTCACCCCATGGCACACAAACCTCTGCTCCTGCAAGAAATCTCACCTCCCGGCACCAATATCCCACCCAAGCCCAGCACAGTGCTCAGAAGCGAGGCAGAACCCATGAGGCTGAAGGCTCTTTTGATTTGCCCTAATGCTCTCACAGGAGGGAAGAAGGGACAAGCATTTCCAAAGCCTCGGTCTCCTTCTCCAACAAGCTCATCTCACGGCTCAGGTGTCGCCTGGAAATCTCCTTTGATTTTTTTTTTTTTTATTATTATTTTAAAAATACCCAGCTTTAAAGTACCAACGTTTGAAACCACTTTGTTTTCCACAAGTAGCAGGAAGCTACTAAACAAAGCCCATTTATTTTTCACAGCTTTATCCCCTCAGCTATTAAATCCTCGGCGCTATTGAATTCCTGAGAAGTTTTCCGGGCAGCGATGGGGCTTGCGCACAGGCTGCACACGCCAGCCCTAATATCCCAGTAAGTAGTTTGTGCTCTTTGTGTCTCCCTTCTGGTTAACAAGCGGCTTTACGTGTGCTCAAAAGACGTTTCTATGAGTTCTGCTGTGTCGCTTCTTCATATTGAGTGCGTTCTATAAAATGCTGCTGTACAAAGGGATCCCAGCACTGGAGAAGCGTTGGTAGGAGGTCAGGGAGGGACGGGCTGGTGGGGATGTGCACGGAGAATGGACGCTGGGCTTTTACACAACCACCCGTGTATCAAGCAAAGCTTTTTAAAAGCCTTTCTGACAGCAGTGGGCTCCCTCCTTATAATGTGCCGGGGTTTATCGTGCCAGAAAGAGGGACACATGGAAATGCTGCCTGCCGTGCTCAGAAAGAACTTGGTGTTTGTCCTTTCTGTGCGGGTGGTGGTTCTCCAAACTGCAGAGTGAGGTTGGAGTGTGGCACCAGCAAAGCTGCTGTGAGCTGGGGCCGTACAACCCACCGTCCTGCCTGCCCTGCCCTGCCGATGGCTCTGCCGTGGCCGGGGAGGGCAGGGGGACCCGGTGGCTTTTCTTCATCTCTGGTGTCCGTGCTGGGTCTAGCCACCCCCTGGTGCTGCTGGAGAGGTGGTGGTAAAAGGATGGGGCAGGAAGCAAATAGGAAGAGGAGCCCAAGGTCAGTTGGAAAGGAGCAGAGGAGCATCGTGCAGCCAGGAGAGATGAGCAATGAAGTCACCTGGACACAGGCAGGAATGTCATAGAATCATAGAATTGTCTAGGTTGGAAGGGACCTTTAAGACCATCTAGTTCAACAATCAACCTAACTCTGATAAAAACCGTCACTAAGTCAATGTCAATCCATCTGTTAAATACCTCCAGGGACATGTTCAGAAGTCTTGGTGGGAAACGTCAGTGTTGCTTTGACATAGGTTGCTGGCAGTGCTGGAGCAATGCCAACCTGCCTGGCAGCTCAGTGTGGGCACCCTGGGGTCCGCTCGTCTGGAGCTCGGTGTGTTGGGTGGGAGCAGCCCTGTGGCATCCCCCAGGCTGCCCTCGGACCCTTCCCATGCCCAAGGACCTTGTGTCCTGGGTTGAGAGACACGGGACTAACTTTTCTTCTAATGCTAGGGAAAATTGCACTTTTAGAAGGCTCTGAATTTTTGAAAATATTTACTTTATAGGCAGCCAGGCTCTGTGGGATTCAAGCTTAGTGTTTTCGAGCCTTGCCAGGCTCAGGGACAAGGAGGAGCAAGGCCTGGGCGTTTGACCCAGGCTGGCCAACAGGATTATTTCATACCATGAACGGCACATTCAATATAAATTAGAAAAGTTTGCTGCGTAGCTCGCTCTCCCTTGATGGTGGCAGCTCCAGACAACTCCTTGCCCCAGTGCCGGACCCCTGAGGCCTTTCCTTCTTCCCGAAGCCATTGCGCTGGCAGCGTCCGCCATTTGCTGTCCCTGCTGGGAGCACATAACTTCCTGCTGAGAGAATGAGCTGAGTATAATTCTTGTGTATCTTATATCAGTGTCAGGATTAATACAGGTTCTTTAGTATTATTGTTAATTATTTAGTCTTAGTCTATTAAATCTATTTATATTTCAACCCTCATGTTTCTTTGTGTTCCCCGATTTTCCCCTTTCCACGTGGGGAGGGGTCATCGGGTGATAAAATAATTGTCTAAATGACAATAGATTGTTATGGATTTTCTCAAACTGTAACACCTTGCAAACACGCCTTCAGGTGGAGGGAAGGAAGACAGTTGGCTCAATCCCTTCCTTGACCCGAATTTCAGCCTCTGGAGCAGTGCTGAGCTTCCTCTGTCAGGGCTGCACAGCGACACTTGCTCTGCCACTTGCAACAGCCTCCAAGCAAGCATTTGTGTGCCTTGTTGGAAGCTGCCGTGGGGTTTTGCTGCTGTCTCCTTCCCCCCACTGTGCCAAGCCCTGCAGAGCATCCCTCATCATCGGGCCACCTCCTCCACGCTGTGTTTCACACCTTTGGCCCCCGGCTTGTGACCCTCTGGGAAGCACAAACCAGGATTACAAAGCCAGGGAAATGCCACCGAGCCCCAGCTGGCCTCGGGCATTAAAACGTGGTGGGTTTTCATCCCCTGTTAACCTCCCTGCGGTGCCTTTGCTTGTAACACTCCCTTCCGCCGCCGAACAGCAATCCCACACAAATCCTTTGGTATAAAGCTGCTTCCCAGAGGGGTTTTGATCAACACTGGATGGAGCCTGGTGATGTCTGCTCTGGTTCTCAGCCCATCCCAGCACCAAACCCCCCCAATTTTTTTCATCTGCCTTCAGGGAGAAGGTCTCCAAGAGGTGACAAATGTGGCTCTGTGCTCCCTGCCAGGCTTGCAAAGCGGCTCTTGATCCCAAATTTAACCTCCTCTTCCTTCCTCTGAAGCGGGTAAACAGAAAAGCTATTTTCTCCTTCACCTCCAGCCCCGGCTCCCTGGACTCTGGGTGCCAGATGGCAGCGAGCGAAGGCTTTTCTGCCCGTCTCCCCTTGCCAGCGTGCCACAACGCGTGGCTGCAGACGGAGGAGAAGCTCTTTCCCATCCATCTCTCGAGTGCTTTGTACTGGCTGCAGCGGGAACCCGTGGGGCTCGACCGGTCTCTCATGGCGCTGCCTGAAAAAAGCAGCATCCTTTCTAAGTGTAAAAAAAAAATCAGAATGGAGGAATGTGGGATCAAAGGGGCTAGGTGTGTGCAAACGGGCTGCCTCCCCTGCGACACAGCCAGGGCGCTTCTCCATAGCATTGCTGCTTTTGTTCATCCCCCTTCGCTTTTTTTTTTTTCCGGTGTCTTTTGATGGGTGTTAAAAGCAGCCTGGCCTTGGAAAGACATGCTGTATGGAGCTTTTATCGGTGGCTATAAGTTATCTGCTGGAGGAGCCCTGGTACGGATGTTTGCTGCCTGCAAATGCTCTCTATTCCGTTTTCTTTGCAGCTTCATGGTATTTTGTTTGACAGGGGAAAGCTCAGCCTGGGCCAAAGGGCAACCAGGAGTCCTTGTGGAGGCAGCATCTGGCCCTGACACTGCTGCCCTGGGTAGGGAAGGGGGCACAACCTGACCCCCCCCGGGGACATTGGGTCAGGAACCACAGTGAACACCCAATGCAGGGAAAACTATTACATCCAGAAGGAAATAACCCCATTTTCCCAAACTGGGTTAAAGCCGCTGCCTGCTTTAGTTTTTACTTACTTTAGTTTTGAACATTGGTTTTCAAACTGGGAAATGGAGGAAAAGCATCCTGCTGCCTGACAGAGGGGACAATAGACCCCAGACCAGGGGATGCCTAGGAAATGTAGCGTATATCGTGGTGACACCTGAGAACTGTCACTCCCAGAGCCCAGCTCATGCTCTGCAAGCTGCAGAGAGGATGAGAAGCCCTTCTGTGCTGTTTTCCCAGTTTTTAACAAAAACTGGGATGCTACAGGAGACAGGGATGGTGCCTGTGGTTGTACACAAGGTGCTGGTCAGGCAACACCAGCATCTTGCAGGGACCCATCACAGGAGGAAAACCAAACTCGTGTCTGTGTCAAAAGCAAGAGCTGAATCTGCTCCGCTGATTTCCCAGGTGAGATCTCTGCCAACGTTTAAAAAGGATAAATGAGATGACCTGGATAATTACAGGCCTGTCAGCTCCACTTCGATCCCGGGCAACTGATGGAGCGGCTGATGTGGGGATTAATAAAGAATTAAAGGAGAATAACATCAGTAAATGAAAGTAAAGGTGTTAATGTCTATCAACAGGTTAAAGGCAGTAGATTTTGCAGGAGCAGCTCTTTGTTGCGAAGACGGCTGGCTTGGAGAGAGTGGGTTCGTGTGAGGTATTTTGCTTGGGGGACAAACAGAGGAAGAAACCGGAACAAGCCCAGCCCAGAAGGCCACAGGACTTTGTGTCACCCAGTTGGATGTCACCGTGTGGTGCAAAGTCCCTGTATGCCCCTCACTTGGGTGGGCCTTGATGGATGGGCAGCACTGTGGGTACCAGGGTGACCTGGGGCTGACATCCATGTCCCCATGGTTAAATCCATGTCCCACGGAGAGCTTGTTGTCTCCATCCCACCCCAGCTTCACAGAGTAATGCCCCATCCAGCATCCCAGTGGAGCCATGTCCTCCTGGTCACGCACAGACCGAGCACAGAGCTGCTATGGGGTCACCAGGGAAGGGAAAACACCAGAAGATGTGTTTCTGCCCTGTTCCTCCCAACATTGTGTTTTCCCCCCCCATGTTCTTCTGGCCTCCTCACAGCCTCCCAGCTGGGAAGGGGTGTCAGCATCTGTGCAGGATCCGTCCCAGTGCTGGCTGCAGTGCTTGCCTCTTTTTCCAGTTGCCATAGGAACAGACGAAGGCCTCTAAAGCATCGCAGTGGGGTGCACGTCTAGGTCATGCTGTGGAGCAGGCAACCATTTTATAGTGATAATAAATTCAGGGAATTGGGAATTTGGCCGAAGTAGCACGCAAGAAAAGGACTTGAAAAGGCAAAATGGAGATAAATGAACAAAAATAATTTTATGACAAATGACCATGCGTTGTGCTAGACCTAACCGAAATCCTTTTCAGAGTTCAGGCGAAAGGGTCTGGGAACACAGATTGTAAGGAATGATTTGTCCCTGAAGCATGAAGACAGACAGGCAACGGCAGCACCTGAAAGTGTTTAGGGACTATTGGATTTCAAAAACCTTCATTATCTTCTGTCCCTGTGATGTCTAGATGTGAATTACTGCTGGCCAAAGATTTACCATCCCTCCATTTGCATGACAGGAACCAGAGAGGCACCAAATCATCAGAGACGAAGGCTGGCCAAGGAGACACAACCTTCTGAAGGTCATTGAGAATCTGCTGGAAACGTCTGTACAGGGGGATGGAGGTGGGTGGCTTGGTGAAGCTCTGCAGATCCGTGCTGACATGGAGACCCTGAAGGTCTCCCAAAGCAGCACAGGGCTGGGGGGTCTGGAAGGTCCCCTGGGATCTTAGGGAGCTCTTGGGTCAGCTGGCAGTGGCAGAAGGTTGATTTCTGGAGCTCTCATCCATGTGTTCATGTTTGGCTGGTTCTCTCCTGCATCATGGCATGGAGATGCTCTCCTGCTCCGGCAGCTGAGGACACCATCCCAA
The DNA here is from genome assembly GCA_025774025.1 of Xenus cinereus. Taxonomy (NCBI): domain Eukaryota; kingdom Metazoa; phylum Chordata; class Aves; order Charadriiformes; family Scolopacidae; genus Xenus; species Xenus cinereus. The sequence continues at coordinate 29,432,710 of JAOXJK010000003.1, read as the reverse complement.
GATGCTGCTCAGGTGCTCCTCACCAACACGGCAAACTCCCTTCATTTACTGCAGCATTTTTCCTACTCGTTTTCCCCTGTCTGGTGAAACAAAAGTAAACTCTTTGCCGAAATGCTCTTTGCTGACAGAGGCCGTCCCGGGGACGCCTGTCTGTGGTAACACCAGCTGTAACACGTCGAGTTTCTACAGCGAGAGTTTGGTGGCAGGAAAACACGTGGGCAGTAGGTGTGGGACACGGTGGCAGGTCGGTGGCTGGAGCTGGCACCCATTGCAGCAGTGTCCTTGCATGGCCTAATGGGTTTGGAAGGGCTGAAAAATGGGTGAAATCAGGTGTCTTAGACAATCTTTGTGTTTTCCCAGCCCTCAGAGTACTAACAGAGGAGTCAGGGCTGTGGGTCGATGCAGACCCCCTGTTGACCCCAGCCTGGCACTGCTGGCTTGGCATGGTGAGCTCAGTGAAGCCCATGCAGATGTTCCCCTCCCCAAACCGCGCTTCATCTTTTCCCTAATTGTGCTGAGATTTGAAACGCAGTCTCGCCATGTCCTGTTGGCTTCAAGAAGCAGAATTTCTCATGCTGATTTAATCACCTCATTATGTCAAACAAGTTAGAGTTATTTTGAGGGTGGCTATTGGTGCCAATTTATACCCCTTGGCAACACACAGCCCGTGCTTAGCCTTAGCGCTTGGGTTTTGGCAAGACAAAGAAAGCCTTGAGCGGATGTGTTTTACGGTAGAGAAGGCTCACCCGGGACCTGGGACATCTGGTGCTGGTGCTTTGCAAACACTTTCCTTGCCACGGCTTGCTTTCAGCTTACACCTAGTTTGGTTTAACAAGGGAGTGGTGGGAACCTGGAAATTCCTGAGCTGGGATGTCACTGGAGGTCAAGGCAGGCAGGCACCAAAAAGCACAGCAGCTCCATCCCTGGTGGTGCAAGGGTGCCTCTCATCCCTCCCAGAGACCAAATCCCTGCCTGCGTGCTCCAGCAGAAGGAATTACACTGTCCTGGTCCTTCTGTCATCCCATCCCCAGCAGAGAGCAGCTCCCACAGCACTGGCTATGGGGCAGCTTTCCCTGTGCTGGTTTGAGGCATCTCCTCTCTCTCTGGAGGCAGGTGGATGATAGGGAGAGGGGATGAAGACCTGTAGTATTTGATGAAGAGTTTGAAGCTCATTTTGGAGGCAAGGCGGGGGGCTGACGGTGGGAACTGGGCAGGCATAACTCAGTGTGGTCCCACCTGCAGGTAGTGGGCTTCAAGTGGGGGCTTCAAACTGGCTGTGCCTTTGCTGCTGCCCCAGTGGTCAGCACAGCACCCTGTGGGGACGTGGTGGATCCCGTGGGAACGGGTGGCCCTGTCTCTCTTGCGGTCCCAAGGCAGGGAGGGTCTGGTGTGGTACAACCTGGTGTTGTCCTCCCGTGCCGGCCATGCATGGCAGATGCTCATCTCCTGGAGCCAACCTGGCCGTTGGTGTCCAGGTGCTCCTCCCAGAGGAGATGGGGGCATTTTTAGCATTTCTGTCTCTGGCAAGGGCTCGGGGGAGCCCCTGGGTGACATGCTCTTGGATTGCCTCTCCTTCAGACCCAATGCCTTTTTTGGTCTCAATCCCAAACCATCAGTTGCTGGAGGGTCCAAAGCACAGGTGGGAGCACAGGGCTGCACTGGCAGTCCCCTGCTGAGGCCAGAGGTCCCATGGATGGAGAAATTGATGCCAAGTCATGAGGCTGGGCAACATGTTGATAGGGGAAGAGAAGCGAACCCAGCTTCCAAAGCAGATGCTCGGGGGAGTCTCAGCCCTGGGGTTGGGTTGATGGTAGACACCCCTTTCAAGACTCCCAGCTCTTCTAGCAAGTCCTGCTAGCTCTTCCCAACCAAACAAAAACATAAGGCATTCCACGCCGCTTGCACCCAAGCCCTTTCCTTTGGATCAGATTTGGGACGGAGAATATTTGCTCTATTCCAGGTTTTGCTTTGTTTCGTACAGCTTCTCCAGCTGCACAGAAAGTCTGCCGCTATTTTGAGGTCCCTTTCCTTCCCCGCCATCCCCAGAGGCTCCTCGCTGAGCAGTGGAATAGAAAACGGCAGATTATTGCTACATCTTGCTGAGCATCTCTCTTTCATATGAAAGAAAGGTGGCCTGGTTTGCTCGGGAGCGGGGGTGTGCTTTGGAAGCCAGTCAGAGTGAGAGATGCAGGAAGGGATTGTATTTTTCCCTGAGTATTTTCCCGGGATGCTGCCATAGCCCGTGGGAAGCTGCACTGCCGTGTTCCTGCATGTCCCCCACGCTGCTCCAGGCCCTGCTAAAATCCAAAATCTTCTCCTCAGACATCTCCCCATCCACTCCAAAGGGACTACACGTCCTGGAGAGCAGTGCGAAGAACCACGGGAACTCAGCATGGAGGGATGTGAAGCCTTTGCTGCTCCCCAGTGGCAGGAAACCCACGGAGGGTGGCATCCCTGTGGGGTGGGCTGTCCTGGTGTGGGTGCTGCCGTGGGGCTCTGCGAACACAGAACGTCCCCAGGCTCCCTGCAGTACCCAAACAGTGATGGCAGAAGCAAGGTGGTTCCCATCTCCCATCGAGGTGGGATGGGTTAGTAGATGGGACACTGCCCTGGGGCTGGCAGGCATCTGCTGCCCCTTCTTGCCCCACCTCGCTGGTAGAATGCCAGTGTGGGAGGATCCTGTTAACACTTTCCTGCAAAACTTGCCTGTCCCACCCATTTAAAATGTGGGAAGGGATGGATTTGGTGGCTGCTGGGTGATGGGACCTCACCTCCCTGCCCTGCGGCTCTGGGCCACCCAGAGTTTGCTGAACATCACGGGACGTGCATCAAAACTGAGCATCAACCATCACACCACTTCTTCTCTAATCCCCCTGGCTCTCCCCAAATCCCTGGCTTCTTTCCTTGACCCGTGCAGTCAGGAACAACTGGAATAAGTGTCTTTCCAAGCGCGAGGCGTTTGACGGAGCCAGGGCCGGGAAGGATTTAATGACCCTGAGCAGCTCTTGGGACTTGTAATTTAGGTTTTTTAACCCATGAGAGCTCAGCACCAGCCTGACAGCCACAGCAGATCCCCTGGCACCATCCCACCATGTCCCACCACATCCCACTGCACCCCCCAGCACGCTGGGGCTGCCCCCCCACTTCCCCAGCCCTTCCCTGGGGTGAAACGAGCTTTAAAGCTGAGAACTTGGGAGATGATTGATTTCAGCCACCCATTTTAATCACGATTTAAATTGGCAAAGCAGAAAGCTTGATTTAAATGATCAGCTTTAATCTTGTTTCTCATTTATACATTTTATTTATTTTCTTAACTCGATTATTCTTGGTTGGTGACCACTAATCTGCAGGTTTGCTTCTTTTACAACTCCTTTTTTCGCTAAACAGAAGAAAACACTTTATGTATGTGAGGTTATTTAAGAAATTATGTAGCTTAATGTACATTTATGGAAATTCTTCGTGTTTGCATTTTATTATGTTATAATATAGGGAATGATGCATTTCTATTTTATGAGATGATTATTAATTTTGGACTCACATCGTGTGCCATGGTCTATTCGGATGGAAATTGGTTTTCAATTTAAGACGCCCAAAAGCCAGCATTAAAAATGGGGTTTATTAGTTAAATAAAACTATTTAAAATGTGCTAGCCACAGATGAAAAAATAAGCTTATCTAAGCATGCATTTAAAACTGATTTCCTAAACAGATAAGTATTATCTGCAATGAGGAAGCTGAGGGCTTTGTTCCCAATTTTCAGATTCTTTATGGTTTTAAAAATAAGATATTACTTAGGTTGTATTCACAGGCAGGAAAAGAAAAAAAAAACAAAGAAAAAAAAGGAGCTTTTCCGTTTTTTCTCATCCCAAATTCCTCGGTTTTGCAATGAACTAAATTAGCGGAAAATGTTGATGTGGGGAAGTATTTATTTTGCTTGCACTTTGGGAGGGTAGCGATGCCGGCGGGCGCTGGATCCAGCCCCGCAGCCAGAGCCTTCCAACGCTTCAGTGGGTTTAGAGCTTCTTTATAGAGCTGACAGCAACCATGTGCTGCTTAACATTTTTATACAAGCTACTTAAATTACAGTAGGTTAGTTCTCAACAATACAGTTCTCTGTCTTTAATAGAAAAGTGGACTTAAGGTAAAGAGAAACTCGTCTGAAACTAGAAATACTCCAACAATAAAGGTGGAAACCAAACATGGCAGAGCAGGCACGGAGTGCTGGAACCCCTAATCTTCGCAGACACAGAAATCATTATTATTATTATTTGCCTTGCTGCAGCACCGAGTCCAGTCCATAACTTCTCTTTCTCCTTCCCAGGAAGGGGAATTTTTCCCTATTTGCAGGTGGGAGCTGACAGTAATTGGCCACTGATGCCTGCCTGGCGTTCCTACTCTAACAATATCACGCAAAATAAATGGCCCTGTGTGGTTACCAACAGCTTTCTGCACGCTGTGTCCGGCGTGGGTTCTATTATCTCGTGGAAAAGAATTCTGCAGATTGCACATCAAGAGGGTTGGTGCCACCCTAATAAAAATAATGAATTTATTATTAATATATTATAAAGACACATATAATAAATAACATATCATAGATTATAAATGAATATATAAAATATTAAAATATATTATTTATTAATAATGAAATATTGTGCTAATAAAAACGTCCCCTTTGTGGGTAAGCTCTCATCTTTTTGGAGAGGCTGAAGCAGTTTTCGGGGCACGTCCTGTGGCTTCACTCCTAAAGGGGAGCGATGCTGGAAGGGGGCTCCCGGCGCCGTGGCCACATTGGACACCCTGGATGCAGAGGAATTATTTGGTATTTCCAGGGACCGCGTCTCCTGAGAGCTCAGGGATGCCAGAGGAGCAGCCCCCACCTCCAGCTCAGCGTGGGGACGTTTTGGGAGCTCCTCGTGGGTCTGGCTGCAGATGCACCATCTGCCTTCATCCCTGGGCATCGCTCGCGCTGCAAAAATTTAATAATAAAAAACAGGAAAAAGAAAGAAAACATGAAAACAAGGCACTTCTCTGCTTTCAATTCTCCAGCAATTGGCAACAGTTTAATGTGTATATATCACTAACGCTGTTTTATGAGCTCCAGTCCCACTGGCATAATTTTTTTAAAATCCCTTTTCCAGTGTAATTGCTGTTTGTTTTGTCATTTCTCAGTGGACAATTACAGTTCAAAACCAAGAGTGCCTTTGAAGATTGCGAGCGGCATATGCGGGCTTCATTAATACACTATTAATACACTATCGAAATGCACTTGAACTCTACCTGCCCGAGGCCTGAGACATAAAAATCTGGCTTTGCAAAGCAATCATTATTTGATCTACTTAAAATACTCCCAGTATTAGCCTGGTCTCCTGGATACATTTCAACGTCAGCAGTTTGGG
>JAOXJK010000003.1:29395605-29407167 GCA_025774025.1 Xenus cinereus | reverse complement strand
TTGTCAGAATTAGGTTGACGGTTGGACAAGATGATCTTTAAGGTCCCTTCCAACCTAGAAGATTCCGTGATTCTGTGTCAGACGGGACTTGGCCAAGTATGTGTCTTTAGAGCCTCCCTTGGCCACTGTGGCTCCAAAAGGCATCTCAGGGTGGGTTTAATACACTGCAAATCCCACTTAGTATTTACAGCATCTTTTTCCTGGCAGCCCAGACCACAGAGCCGCTGAGCCCCGCAGTGACACCCTCACGTCCCCAAGATGCAGCCTAAAATCCTTGGGAAATCTGGCAGAGCATCCCACCTCGCTCTGCATCGGGTTGGTGTGGATTATTCCAGTCTATCAGACCAATCTCCATCCAACCCTGGCAGGTGCAAGGCAAACTTTTTTTTCTACAGGGCCTTCAGCAAGTAGACCATTTAAAAATATCCCCAAAAAATCAAATCAAACCAAAAAATAACCCCCCAAAAACCCCACCTCCCCTAGAATTTTGTAGTGAAAACCAAGAAACTTTTAATCAACGTGGACTTTTGGGTGGATTTCTGAGAGTGGGGACTGTTCCTCTGAAGCTCTCTGGAGCTTGGGAGACATTTGTAAGGACAGGAAAGGGATTGGAAATAGCTTATTTTTTTTGTATTTTGAGGGATGAGGCATGTAGTGGCTGGTGTCAGGACTGGAAACAGGGAGGAAAAAGGGAGGCCTCAAATACACATTGAGAAAGGTTGGGAGGAAACGGGGTTTTTACCCTCCTGTGGTATTTAGTATCTGTGAATCTCCATCCCACAACTAGAGGTAGCTGAGAATTTGATGTAAAGTCCTTCTTTTTTTAATTATGAAATGGTAATTCATGGAGACATTTGTGAGGAAAAGGGTTGGTTTTGATGGGGTTTGGTGCAGGAAGCCGGGGAGTTATTTCAAACTCTGCCTAAATAAGCATCCACTGGTGGTGGGAAACTGCTTTTTATTTGGAGGTTGAATCCAACGTGTCAAAAACTCAGCAAGTGAAAAATCAAATCGCTCGACTCGGTAACATCGCTATTCCTCACTTTCTGTGGAAATAAGATATTTGTTATTTATTTGTTACATTTTGATGCTGTAAGTGAGCCCAGCTTGCCGGAGAGGGGGAGCTCCTCCCATGTGGATATCACAGTTGGGGGGCAGCAGCAAAGCTTCCAGTCTGGACCTCCAGAGATGGAGGATGGAGGGTCAGCTCGGTCGGAGGAGCCGGGTCGGGGGCTGCCCTCTGCCCTGTTCACCCCAGGAGCATCCCAGCTTGTACTGGGGCTGCAATGTGGCCCACCCCCAGTGAGAAAACCAAAATGGCCTTTTGTGCTCAAGGTGAAACCTATTGCAGCAGTAAAGCCAAGGGTCTGGCAACTCTTGGGAAGGGGAGGATGCTTTTTAGGGGGATGTTAGCTGACTTGGGAAAGGGTGGATGCTTTGAGGGAGATGTTAAACAGCTGATTTGGGAAGGAGAGGATGCTTTTAGTAAGATATTAAATAGCTGATTCACTGTTGCCAGTAAGAGGGCTTTGGGGACAGTGCAGAGCCCACGCACAGGGTACAGCTGACCCCACAGCTCGCCCGTGCCAGCCTGTGGGATGGTCCATGCAGCTCCCTCGGAAACCCTGCATCCCACCCCTCTTTGCACATTAACAAGCTGCTTGTAGCACATCCTTCAAAGAAACTGCCTGATTTCTTTCCCTGGCTGTTTTCACACGCTGCTTATTGCCTAATGAGGAGTAGTTGCCTGCTCCGCTGAAGGATGCTGTCTGCTTAGTGCTGGGGATGGGGAAGCGGGATTCATGATACCCTTGGCTACAAGGTTCGGAGACTTCCCCTGCATCTCCCAAGGGGCCAAAGGGAGATGCCTGGAGATGGCAGGTCACACTAGGTGTCCCCAAGCCTTGGAGGGAGGGTACAGTGGGAGGCCCATACCCAAGGACCCCGCTTTTGCCTCCCCAGCGCTGCTGCCAGGATCAGCCCTTCCCAAGCAAAGGCCCAGCTCCAGTCTTCACTGACATCTAGTGGCAATGGGGACATTTAGAGCTGGCAGTGGGGTGGCTACTTGTAGTCAAAAAGCAGAGTGCAGCCTTTTCTGCAGGTCCCCATTCTTGGTGGGATGTCACCTCCTCCAGGGAAAGCTGCACACACCAGGTAGGGACCTTGCAAATAGTGTCCCTGCCACTACCTTGGGTCTGCAGATGGGGACGTCTGGAGGCATTAAAGGATTCAGGGTGAAAAGGCTTTTAAAACATAACAGCAAACCTTTGCCAGCTGCAGGTTGCCTGCTCTGTTGCCCTTCTCCATGCTCCTCCAACAGCCTGGAGCACGGCTGCCCTCCTGGGCAAGGATGGGTTTTGAAACATGCTACTGGAGGCACTAGTCATGAGGGCTTCTCACATCTTTCCCATCTAAAGAAATTGAAAGTTTTGGCAGGAGGGGCTAGCCTGAGTGAGCCCTGATTTGCTCCAATTGAGCTAAAAGCTGTAAAAAAGCAGAAAGAAAAGCAGCAGCAGGAGAGGAAGCTGCGAAGGGTGGGGGACGTTAAGGCTGGGATGTGCCCAGCTCCTCGGAGATTTCTCTTGATGGCAGTGGGTGAGATGCCACCTGGTCTTGTGGCCCCACTGAGGATGATGGATGACGTTGCTCTGCAAACCCAGTTTGTAAAATCTGAGCCAGTGCAACCCACCCCTCAGCACTGGAGCTGCTTTTGGGACTGGAACCGACCCTTGGTGTTGGGACTAATTTTACCTCCTCCACCAAAAAACCCAAACTGGGTTCACTTTGTTGCAGCGCGAACAAGGTTTTCTGGGTCTTTTAATCTCTGCAGTTCTGAATTTCCCTCTCAAAGTGCCACAGAGCCCAACTCAGCCTCCACACTGCTGAGAATCACTTATACAGGAACACATTATTTGATAGGAATCTGCCTGGGGTTTTTTATTCCCACTGAACATCCTTATCGCTGCCCTGGTTGTACATGTGTGCGTGCAGGACAGCGGTTCCTTCCCGTTCATCTGCTGGAAATTCGGTCAATTCACTGCCCTCAGAGGACTATCAGAGCACAATGGTGTGGCCGTCCCTTTTCTGCAGAACGAGGATAGAAATTAGCATCTTGAAAGCCCCGTTCCCAACTCCGTGACAGGAGGAACAGAGCGAGGGGAGCCTGACCCGACCCCAAAGGGGAAGGTGAAACCCTTGAAGAGCTGGGACCCCTCTCCATGCCCATAACCCCTCAGCTACAGGGGTTCCTAATCTAATTCGCTGATTTTCAAGCAAATTAACTCCTGGGCGGGGCTGAAGCCAAGTGGATCTGCTAAAAAAAAATAAAAATCTCTGCACTAAGAGAAGAGGAAATGGTTTGCCGAGGAGGAAGGAGCCAAAGCAGCTGGCAGACGTTTATTCCCATTGCTCACCCCAGTCAGAGCCCAGAATCATAAGGCCCAAGGTGCCCAAAGCTCGAAGCTAAATGCTTTTTTAACGGGATAACATACCTGTGATATTTGAGGCTCACGTTTTGCATGCAGGATGGGATTTTTTCCCTATTTCTGTTTTTTTTTTTTTCTTGCCACAGGGAAGAAGAGAATAAAAGCCTATAATCTTCAACTGGCAGGCGCAGAGGAGATAAGCTTCAGGTGCCTCCCAGTGCTCACGGAGGAGTTTTGTTCTCCCACCTTATCTCTACCTCCAGGTCACGCCATCTCGGGGCTTAGCGCGGGCCCCGGGGGGAGCGCAGGGTGGTGCCGTCCCCATCCCCGCTCCGGGCAGGGGGTCCGAGGGAGGTTGTGTTCCCGGGCAATGGCAGAGTGTTTCCCGACGATAACCCTTATCCCAGCCCGGCATCGCTCAGCTGCGACACGTAGATCCTGCTGGCGACAATGCAAACACCTGGACCATAAACCCAGCCTGGCAAGAGCATCCCTGGAAGGACCCGGTGAGCACGAAGAAAACAGTTTTCCCCATCTCTTCAGGTATTGTAGCTTTCAGTGCTAATTATTGTGTGCTTTAATTCATCCATAACTGATATTATCTTCAAAGCTTAGATGTCTTGCTCTAATGCTTCCAGTTTTTTATTCCCTTTTTCCTTTGAAATCCTGCAAGGGAGCCTCTGGGACCCCCCAGCCCTTGCTTTATGTTTGCTTTTAATCAGCTTGCTTTTTTTCCTCAAAACAAAGACAAATAATACTGCAACGGTTTCTCCTTGGAAATTTCTCCACATTGAGAAGAAGAGAAGGGGGGGGAGAAGCGTGACTTATTAAAGGCTGAACTTCTTGATGTCTTTCCTCCTTTTTATCTGGTTTACTGCAAGACAAACGACTCTCTTAATTTAGCTGAGAAATTGAAGGCTGCCCGTGTAATTTGGCAGCGGTCCAGCCCGCCGGCTGCCTGGGGAACCGCGGCACCTGGGGACGGTGAAAACAAGGTGATGGGGTGCTGCATCCCACCCGATGCTGTGTGGTGGCCAAGCCAGGGAGTTCAGTTCTGGCGCCGGAACACACCGGGCAGCATCATGGTGAGAGCCTCCCTGGTCCTGGCGTGGTGAAACCCCGGTGGCTGATGCGGTGAAACACCTCCTTCTGGTAGATGCTGGGGGGATGGTTGTGCTGCCCCAACGGGGAGATGGCTGGGTTGGGTTGAGGTGGTGGTTAGAGAGGTGGAAATCATCTCTACCTGCCCATGGGTGCCCTTCCCAGCTGGCAGCCTTTAGGGTAGCACTGGATTATTCCAGAAGATGGATTTGTTGGCCAAAAGCACAAATCCTGCCCCTGTGGAGGCCCCAGACACAAGGACTTCGCTCCAAGATGCCTCACTTCATAGATGAGCGTTAGAAATGGCTGGTAAATGCTCCCCTGCCGCCACCCAGATGGGTTCCATGCGGCTCCTGGGGTGCAACCCCTAAACCCCCACATCTCTGGGGTACAAAACCTCCTTGCTCTGCCCAGGTGGGCTCCAGGTGGATGAGGGGCTGACGTGGGCAGGAGCCGGAGGTAATGCGAGGAGATGTTGGAGAAGCGTGGTGGGTGTCCAGGCAGCCGTGGCCGAGGAGCAGGTCACCCTGTGGTGCCTCGGGCAGCGATCAGAAGCCCCGTCACAGCCCGAGCGCCTCTAAGGGACGTGATCCGTGCCAGGAGGGCGATGGCAGGGCCCCTGCGCTCTCCTCCTTCCAGAGAAGCCAAGCGGAAAGTTTGGGGTCATTTTTCTGCTTTTCTCATATTTGCTCCCTGCTGGAGCTGATTTATCCCTGTGGCTCGCAGAGCTACATGCGAGAGGGACATGTTTTGCCTCTGTAGTACATGAGATTGCTATAAATTATTAGCTTCTTTGTCTCAGCCAGAGCCCGACACAGCCCATAAAACTCTCTGGCCGTGTTATTGCGCTCCAACGTGGCACCAGGCTGCTGGCAGGGAGCCGGCCCAGACCCAAAGGAAGGGGTTGCCAGCTCAAAAGATGTATTTTTCTGCAATGTGACACCCCCCCTCCTTCTTCCTAATATCACCCACAGACTTCAGGGCTCCACGGAACCTCAGAAGGAAGAGCTCTGTCCTCGCTGTCGCTTGTGTCTCCGGACGTGTCACCGCGTGGTCCAGCCCTGCAGGTAGCAGGGACACCCCTCCACCGTGAATGGGGGGGCAAAGCGCCCCATAGCATGTGTTTGTGAGGCTTACAGGTGGAATAATCATTATTATTACTATTATTATTTATTAACCCTGAGCACAGAACCAATAAGATTAAAAATTAGTGGTCTCAAGTCAAAACCGCAGCATATTCAATATATTATCGGTAAGTGATGTGCGCAGGAGGGCAGAGTGGGAAGCAAGGGGGATCTCACGAGAGCCACAAAAACTGGACTTTTAATTTAAAACTATCCTTCACTGCCTTGAGTGTTTCTCCTGCGAGTCCATTTTTTATTTCCCCCTGTGCAGCAGTAATCAGGAGGTAACAAGGGAGAAGGGGAAACGGATTGTCTGGCAGCTCTGTCTGGCCAATTTCAGCGGTGTAAATTATAGATATATATGGTACAATGGAGTGCTGGGATATTAATTTCTGTTGTTGAAAATCGCAGACCCTCTGCTTTAATTTACTGCTAAATAATAAATGACTTTGTAAGATACTCAGCAAAGATAAAGACGCCCCGGTAAATCAAAGAGCTCATAAGCACTTACGGAACAGTCTATCTTGTATGTGTACTTAAGTGGTTTATATTGTTCTCACAAAGCAGAAATAAGCAGGCGTTTAACTGATGCTATCTGCCAAAATAAAGGATGAACCCGTGAATCAAATGGTTCCCTGCAAATCCTCATTTGCATTTGCAGAATTAAATGAAACGTGGTGTTTTAGGGATTCTGAAACATTTAGCTACAAGCCTGAAATGTGCCCCACAGGAGGCAACGGATGCAGGCAGTGGGGCCGTCACGGGGAGCAGCAGGTGGCTTTATATAGTTTTTATATAGGATTTGTGCGCAGCTCAGCAGGAGGAGGAATGGAGGGCATGGATAAGCCTGGAAGAGACCAGGGTTTAGAGCCTTCTCTCCTCACCCCTCACCCTGCATTTGCAAAATCACCCTGAGCGAGGATCTGCAACGGAGAGCCAGACCCCTGGCTGCTTCTGCCTCAGTTTCCCTCTTGGCATGCAGATGATGCCATCTGCCTCCCCGGGCTGCCACGCAGGTCTGTCTTCTGGCTCAAGCTGTACTTTTCTCTTCTCCCTGGGTCTCTTTGCACAGGGCAGCAGTGGCAGAGCTGCTAATTGCATCTGCAGGAAAGGCAGGAGCTCTCGGGCTGCCGTAAGTAAGATGGATGTTGGGCTCTCAGAGCACAGCCCCAGGGATCCGGGAAGGTGACGTTCCCAGTGTGCCAGGCTCCGGCTATTTGCAAAGGCAAGTTACAGTCCAAACGATGCAATTAGGGTCTGAAGTGAAAATAAGATATGGACGCGGCCCATTTTGACATTTATATCGGGTGTTTGTTATGCAAATTGGCCAAACTCTATAGGAACGCAACAGAAGGAGACTGCAAAGGGCACCAGCTCAGCCGAGGCGCCCGCGTCGGAAGCGTGCCCGCAGCCTCGGAGAACAGCTCGTCGGGGAGGCGGCAGGGGACACGGGGGTCTCTGAGAGCAGTCGTGATGCCCGGCTGGGGACGGGGGACGCTTTGGGCTGTGGTTTTTGCAGAGCAAGAGGGTGTCAGCCCCAGTTCTCCAGAACGCAAACACGGAGGAATTTCCTCGGGATTAATTTCGACACCCGGAGCTCCGGGTGCGCCTCCTGTTTGCTGCCGTGACTTGCCCTGGCTCGTGAGGGTATGGAGGGCTCCTGGCTGGAAAAGGACCGAGTGCTCTGGAGTGTTTCAGGGGCATTTCAGAGCATGGCTGCCTGAGTACAGAATAAAAGGGACTGTTGCGGAACCTGCAGGGCTGGCCCAAGTTACCAGCCTTCCTCCTACTCAGACAGGGGTCTGCTGAGGTTCAAGATGGTCATTACCCCCATGTCTGCAGGCACCCTAAACACCTCACTGCCAGCCCGCAGAGCTGCCCTTCTCACACAGTTGTCGCGGGAGGACCAGATGAGTAACTGCTGGTGTTCACTCCTGCCCTGAAGGCACACATCCAGCCAAGAAACATCACCACTGAGATCCAGCTGTGCTGCTGGAAGGAGTCAGCATCCTGACTGGTCATGGCTGGATGCTGCTACCCTTCCAGATGTGCTGCTCATGCAGTTTGGGGAGGAGACATTGTCTCGCTTCGGGGTTTGCTTCAGCAACATGAAGGAGTCTGACTGCTGTCCTGCAGGCGTTAATTCACATACGCAATGCTGAGCCACCAGGCAGCAGAGAGGAGCTTGGGGCTGGGCAAAATTAGTCGGTGTCCGAGAAGTTAGTCAGGCTCCACAACATACTCCTTGGCGGCTCGATGCTGTCTGCTGGAGGATAGGTAATACCTGGTTGTCTATAAAAGGAGAGAAGCACAGCAATATGATACTGGATCTAGCAGAAATTTTGCCACGGTGAGTTATTCTTCCAAAAAGCTCCTGGTATGTGGGAGGCAGCAGCGTGCCCAGCCACCACAGCGCTCCTCATGGGGTTGCCTGCTCTCAGATTTATCCTCTCAGGAGCAGACGGACACCAGCCCAGCTGGCTCGGACTGGAGTTTGCACACAAAGTGCCCTGCTGGCAGGTTGATGGGAGAGAAACCTCCAGCTGGGGACAGTGACAAGCGCCTGAGAGAGAAAACCTCTTTCCCCGGCACGGCTGGATTTGGTCGAGGATGTTTCTCTTCGAGCAAGTGGGTTTGAATGGCAATTCATTAGATACACGAACCTCTGCCACCATCTCTGCGGCAGGGGACTGGGAGCAGAGGAGATGCTGATGAGAGTAAATCTAGAGACAGCTGAGCTCTGCGGAGCAGGAAATTTTCACTTTGTATTTCAGGGTAAGCCAGAGATCCCCAAGCTTTCAGCTCAGCAGCACTGCAGCCCCACGGACAGGCATATATCAAGGGCCTTGGGCTCAGGTGACGTGAGCTGCCACACAAGCAGCCATGGTGCTCTCCATCCAAGGGGGACATCTGCATTTTCCAAGTGTGAGATGGGCCTGGGTAGCCCCGCTCATGGCCCGTTTCAGGTGCCGCAGGGACCCGAGCACATCAATGGTCCTGCTCACGGGGGCAGGTGAAGTCCCTCGGCACGAGCAGCCCTGGGAGAGGCAGGAGTTTGGGTGGTGGGAGCAGGCTGGGAGCACTTACAGAGCCGGGTTTTCACCTCAGAGATACCCAAAGTACAAACTGATGCACAGGACAAGGGCTCACCTTCACTTTTCATGCTCTCTGGTGAGTGCTTTTCCCCATTTAACTCAATGTCTGGACCTGTAAGAGACCAACTTTCTGGCAAAACTTCCCACCAGCACCCAAGGAAGTGTAAAGCTTCAACTCCCTGCTCTCGAGTGCCATGTGCTTTGTCACCGCAGCACCAGTGTCCCTGGGACATTTGGCCTGGGGGCAATGGAGCAGCCATGGAAGCTGGTGGTCCCATCAGCAGGAATCATAGAATCATAAGGGGTTGGAAGGGACCTCTGGGGATCATCTAGTCCAACCCCCCCTCCAGAGTGGGTCTACCTAGAGCAGGTTGCACGGGAACTTCTCCAGGTGGGTTTTGAACATCTCCAGAGAAGGAGACTCCACCACCTCTCTGGGCAGCCTCTTCCAGTGCTCTATTACTCTCCCAGTAAAGAAGTTCTTCCTCATGTTTCGATGGAACTTCTTATACTCAAGTTTGTGCCCATTTCCTCTTGTCCTGTCACTGGGCACCACTGAGAAAAGAATCTCAGCTCTGTGGTCTGCCAAGTTTCACACAGCAGTGACTCCCAACACGGGAGGACCCAGCCCCAGCACCATCAGGCTCCTGAAAGCGTACGCGATTTTATTTTGCTAACGCTGTTGAAAGACAGGGCAGCTCCAATTTGCCCGGAGCTGCTCAGTTGTAACATGGCACCGCGGGGAAAGACTGTACAGAAAACCACATTTGATAGTGAAAGCTTCTTGCTGGAGCGCAGCATGAGAAAAACAAATTACTGTGGCATAAACGAGCAAATCCATCATCAGAGGGAAGAGGAGGAGAGAATTGGTTTAAGGATCCACGTACGAGACTGTGACAGTAATCATATAACGGCCCTTTAAATGTCAAGGGGGATGAACATGGTTTAACAGCAACAGAAACGCTGCCAAGCTGGGCGACGTGTAACAAAGCAGGCGGATGGATAGATCTACCTATTATCTGCTCCCCGGAAAAAAAAAGGAGAGGGAGATAATTCAGGTTTATGCTTGATCTAGTGTGTAAATCTCAGAGAGGTAATGTTGTCTGTTATCAAAAAGGAGGGGAAAAAAAAAAAAAAGAAGAAGAATTAGCTTGTTTTCAGAGCTGTCCCTGCCATCAGCCGGACAGCACAGGTTCAGCTGTACAAATGAGATACATAACATTTAAGGCTGGCTGCAGCCCCGGCAGGGTTACACCGAGGAAAAATGAAAGGATGGGGGGGGGGTGGAAGCCGATCGGTGGGTGCTGGGTGGCTGTGTGGTCCCGTGGCTCCTTTCAGCAGTGCCGAGATGAAGAGGAGAGACAAAAGAAGGTGTGTGAGGGGAAGGGGACACGGCAAAGGCAGCAGGTCACAGCGTTGGTTGTGAAATGCATTTGCTTTCAGGCTCGGCACACACGTGTCCTTGTGCCACCCCGCTGTCCTGCCCCGCAGGGAAGGGGGTGTCTGTCTGGAGCGGGGTGTCCGTCTGCACCTCTCTGCTGGGCTGGTGCAGAACAAGGTTGTGAGGGTCTGGGAGCCCCTCTCACTCAGCTGGGAAAGCCCATCTCTTTTTTGAGGGTGCCTGGGGTGCCTGCCGCAGCCTGGCTGGCTCGTCCAGGTCTGCCAGGAGCCTCCTGTGGCCACTGCATGCCAGGTCTTGGGGTCCAGCCTCGGGCAGACTGGCTGCAGGGCTCTCCCACCATGTCTGGGCACCTTCTAGCACCACTAAAGGTATTCACTCTAATAATAAGAAAAAAAAAAACAACCTACTGAGCATCACCACATCCAACATTACACCAGCAACACATGAGAACCTGGGCAGTGCTGTGAGAGAGGCCAATGTCCCTCGGCTTGTGACCGCCTGGCCGAGGGGCAGAAAGGGCTTTGTATCCTGAAAAGCGCAGAAGCAGGTTTTGAAAAAGTGAGCGCCTCAAATCTGCGGGTGTTTGTGTTTCCATTCATCCCTTCGCATCACAAGTCTGCGTGCAAAATGAGGATCGCGACCTCTGATTTCACGGGGACTGGAAAGACGTTTCCTCGTTGTTTGTAAAACACTCTGCCTGGCTATTTACAGCCACCAGAAGAAAAAATCACAAGGAAATGAAGAGTTTAGTATTCAGAGCAGGCTCCGAGCCGCACGCAGGCGGCACAGCACACCCACTAATGGGAAACCAGAGTATTGAATTACCTGCTCAGGCGGTGGGGCTGATCTGCCCTCGCAGGCGTGGGGCCGGGCTGGCAGGACCACGAGCTGTCACCGCCTCATTCAAGCCCCTTGTTTGAATGCGAGAGGCCACAGGAAGGTTTTCTGGGCAACCTGAAAGGCAGTGTTTGCTCGCAGTGTGGTGCTTGGCTTTGCCAGCTGCTCTTTTTGTCCAGGTTTTGCATGTCTGATAGGGATCTGTATGTATATTTTATAAAAGGTCTGCTAAAATGTGTTATTGCAGAAATAAAGCTAAGCGCTTATTCATTTTTAATGAGCCATCGGGGAGAAAGCTATTGCATGTGTGTTGGTAGTGTTTTTCTTCTGTTGGGCTAGTTATACTGAAGTGCCTTGGGGGGAAATTTGTGATTAAATTACACGAGTGAGATGCCTTTATTCACACAGAAAAGCCCCTCTCGCTCAGCCAGGAATGGAGCTCTTGGAGCCACTGAAAGTGAAGCACAATTCATGGAATCACAGAATGGTTTGAGTTGGAAAGGACCTTAAAGATCATCCAGTCCCACCCCCTGCCCTGGGCAGGGACACCTCCCACCAGACCAGGTTGCTCCAAGCCC
>JAOXJK010000003.1:29328830-29372485 GCA_025774025.1 Xenus cinereus | reverse complement strand
GATTGGTAAGTGGATGTGAAGCCACATCATTCCATTCTATTAGCAAGGTGACAATGTTCTGGTGGCCCCCGGCGGAACCGGCGGCGGCGCTGCCCCGCGCCGGCATGAGGCCAGAGCCCGGCCGGCCGTCGTGACGGGAGGCGGTAAGGGTCCCGCGTGCTGTCTGTTCCCCCCTTCCCGGTCTCCCTTTCCCTCACCCCCCGCCGTTCCTGCGTCCCTCCCTACCAGCGGCGAGTTTCCCGCCGGTTCCCCTCAGCCCCGCACCCTGAGGAGCGGCCGGCGCTCCCCCTGTGGTGGCGGCGGCGGTTAACGGCTCTCGGGCGGGTGGCGGCCGTGGGTTTCGTCCCCCGCTCCCCCGGGTGCGGGGAGCCCCTGAGGGCCGCCATAAGCCCCTCCGAGCGGCGAGGGGCCCTCCCGGCGCCGGGCATCCCGCGGGCAGGCCGGCTGTCACAGGTGTCCGCCGGGTCACCCCCCGCTCCCCGGCACGGCGGGGGCACGGCGGGGGGCGGCAGCGCCGTCCCGGCCAGCGCTGAGGAGAAACGCCGAGTTTCTTTGTTGTGTAACTCTTTTTGTCCAGGGATTAGAGAGGGTTTGCGGCGCTGGTTTTGGTTGTTTTTTTTTTCTTGCTGATTCAGGTCTTTTTCTTTTTTTTTTTCTTTTTTTTTTTTTTTAAATGGAGAGTAGTCACGGGTGAATTCCTCTCTGGAATAGGATGTCGGGTGAACTTTCTTGTGACTCTTGAATTTAGTGTTGGCCGCTTCTCGTCTCCGAGAAGCTGCGGTGCCCATCGCCTCAGCTGGGGCTTGATAAGGCTTTCCAGAAGCGCTGTAGATAACGTGAGAAGGCACTAAAAAAAAAAATAAAAATAATGCTGACTTATTTTAATAAAGCCACTTCTCGGTAAAGCGAGTCTGGCTAGCAGCCCGTGGTTTCATCTGCGAGTGCTCCTGCCAGTATTTTTTCAATAAATGTAATTGCATTCAAGAGAGTTTGGGCACACTTTCCAGGCACGAAGCCGTTGGAATAGCTTCTGTCTGTTTCGCTAGTGATTTTTTTTTCTGGCTGTGTATTGGAATGTTTGTAGTTTCTCTAAGTTTTTTCTCCCCAGCTATCTCTTAAGTTTCTCTCTCAAAAGTCTTAATTAATTTAAAGTGATGAAGGATTGCATTATATCTATATGCTGTAGTGGTCTATTTTTTTCTTTCTCTCTGAAAACAAGGGATTTTAACACTCGATGTACTTCTTAACCCCCTTTTTTATTTTCTTTTTCCTTTTAAACCAGTCCCCATTCAGATTAAGCTATAAGCAAGGCAGCCCACTTACTGTGCTGGGGGAATGGGCAATGCTTTTTTTCCTTTTAGCTGGTATGTGTCAATGTTTGGTTCTCAGCAGCAGCACAGGAAGTCTCACCGTCCTGATGAAGAGTCATAAAGTGTGTTGGAGATTTGTTGCTAAAACTGGACTGGAAATGTGCTAATTTTGTGTCATCTTTGGAAGAAATAAGAAGTCATTTCTGACAAAAATATACATAGCTTTTCAGGGCCCCGTTGCTTTGTGAAGGATTTCCTATAGATTTGCTAGCATGATATCATGCATAGAATAATTGTAAGAGAAAACTGAAAATGGCTTCCTACATTTGACAGATGGTTTTAAAAATTTCTTTTTCAGGTTTGAGTTGCTCTTACTCACTGCAGCTATGGTGCAGAAGTATCAATCACCCGTACGGGTGTATAAACACCCTTTTGAGTTAATTATGGCTGTAAGTATTAATTTTTGCTGTAATTTTCTTCCTTGACAGTTCCTTGTACTGCTAACTACTGAGCTCTGTTTGATAGGTACTATAGAACATACAAATCTGAAATGATACGCAAAATATGAGATACATGTGTTTTGATGGTTTGTTCTCTACACAAAGTATTATTTTACATAATGTGTTCTGTTTTTTTTCTCACAAAGTTTATAGTTCATAGACTTACTTGAAGGCTAGAGCGAAAACGGGCTCGGAGCGTACTTCCCAGTTGATTACTGGGAGCAATCTATTCTAGCATGGGAGAAAGTGTCAAGTACATTAAATAAGATTGTTGTGGTTGCTTCTTCATCAGTATGGGGTTTACAGGACTTCAGAGTGCAGGGAAAAGCCATGAAAGCAAGGATAAGCCTGAGTGAAAGAGGAGAAAGTGTTCAGAGCATTAGTAATACTTTGGGGGGAGGAAAAAAACCTGATTGCTATGGAGGCCAGAGAGATGAACAAAAAGCTTTTTGGGTTCATCGTTGCTAATTTGTGTGCTAGTGTTACAAATAGTAACAAAAAAAAAAAAGAAGAAACCCCTAATTAGGTTCCCTCTTCTTTCTCTCTCTCCCCCTCTCCCTTCCTTTGTTCTTTTAGAAAATAGAAAGGAAGTAGGTATTTGATATTTTCAAGTATATTCATCCAAAACCATAGCTGTGTGGCTCTCATGAGTTACAAAGAGCAGTTGAGGAGAGCAGTGAGGTCAACTTCTACCTGATAAGAACAGTTAAAACTAAATAATAATTTAAATAGTAATTGCTTTGTCTCACTTGCTGAAAAGACTATGTTTAATGGCTTCAGAGGGGATTTTTAATAGTGTTCATAGTGTAAATATTTAGATAGATCACATGGTTTGGAGTGCAGAGTTCCTTACAGAAAGTTATCCTTTGCAGTTGCGGGGCAAAAAAAAGGATTACATCACTCTAAAGGGAATACTTCACTTTCTTTTTATCTTATTCCTAAAACTGCCTCCAGTATTATACATGCAGGTCTTGCTCTTAAAAACACTTCAAGGCAGAGAGTAGTTATTTTTCATGAGTGGTGGAGAATCTGACTGTGAAATGTTGAAGGTCTTTTAGGACCTTGCTACACTCTGCCAGCTAGGCTTCAGATGGTTTCCAATTTAAATGTGGTTGTGTGTGTCAAACTTTGCTCTTCAGTGAATTACACTGGTTCTTCTTCTTAGATCAGTCAACAAAAATGAGTTTCTTGGACAAAATTGTTGAACTGATGAGTCTTTATCTTGCTGTTGAATTGAAGGCAAAAATTCTTTTATTTCCTCGAGGATATTTTGGGTTAAAATGCTGACATCAGAGTTTTTCATAGTGCTTTATTGGGTGTACACAGAAACACTTCTGACTATTAGTATTAACTTCGAATTCTCAAAATGTTCTGTAGCTTGAGATAACATTTGAAGAACAATCTCTAACAAATATTAAGTCTTTTCCTACGTGAAAGCTTTTTTCTCCTTTGGAAAGAAAGAGGCTATATTACATATGCAACTAGGAGAAAACAATAGTTGAAAAACTAAACCAGTGAACTAAGAGGAGAAGAATGTTTATAAAAAGAAACAGTCAGCTGAACAGGATGCTTTCTGAGACTAGAAGTTTAGATTAGCGATAATACGTATGATTTATTTCATCTATGTCAGGGCAGCGAGTTATCACTTGAACTTGTTCAGAATGGGATCACTGGATGAACATCCTTCTCCTGCCGTGTCTCTTCTGTTACGTTACTGGTTTTTAAAACTTGCAAAATTCCTGGTGGTGATTTATCAAAACTGGTCATGTGTTTTCTGAAGTATGTAGAGGAGTGCCTCCATGAGCCAAATTCTTTAAAGAATATAAACAGTATATGATAGTTTCATGCCTTCTTACTGTTTTCCCTTGGTTGAATTGCGTAAGTTGATGAAGTATTTCTGGAAGGAATATTCCTGTCAAATTTTGTGCTCACTGAAGTAGATGTACTATGTTGCATATTCTCAACCCAAAAAGTGCTATAATGTTATTTTGACTGTATCAGCAGTTCTTCTGAAATGAGGAACACATTCTGGTATGTAGCAAGCTTGAATTTAAGGTACCCAATGAACAGCTTTAACAATATGGTTTTTGTGTTTGATTTTTTTTCTCTGTCCCTCTCTTTCCTATGCACACAACCTTTGAGAGAATTGTTCTCAAATAGGGGTTTAAACCCCCACACCAGAGATGCTCAGTTGTCAGTGAAAGGTCTCTTGAAGAAACCTTTGGTCAATGTGGCAGCAGTGTTCTTTATGCTGAGTTGTCTACAAAACCACTGTTTCTAGCTTGGGTCTTGTTGCATGGGATCTCATCTTTGTCTTAAGGTGCAGAGTACTTTTAAAAATGTTATTTGGAAAATTGTCCTCCATTTCCAGAGAGTTTCATGGAATGGAAGAGGTAATTCATTCTATAGAGTAGTAATGAAGATCACCAGTGTCAGTGAAACTCGTGTGGATGGACTGTAAAGATCCCTGGATGATACGTGTTCCAACTACAAATTGGAGCTCATTAAGTCAAACTAATATTTAGCTTTCAGATGGAGAAATCAGCATAAAATTCTTCCTTCCTACAAGTGGCTAAGTGAAGGCCTCTTGCAGAATGGATCATTTACACTACAAACTTCCTATTTGCCCACTTTTCCTTTCCTGGGTTTCAAAGAGGTACTTGAGGGAGAATAAAGTACAATCAGCATTCCATTCATGCTGCTCCAGTGTGTTTTGAGAGAACTTTGTTCTCTCTGTGAAGGGTGAGTGCAGCTATATTAAGACAAAAAACTGGATTTAATTCCACTTTGATCTAAACCAAGATTGACAAGTGTTTTGTAGACAACTATGATATAAAGACATTTAAAATAGATGCAGTGAAAATTCTCTGTCGAATTGGTGTTGAAAATAAGTTTCTCTTATGCTCTTCCACTGAAATCCAAAAATCATCTGTGGAGCCCTAATGTCATCTCTGTGACACTATGCTTCAAGGCACAAGCCCTTATCTCTCAAGTCTGCGAGAGAACTGATGAAGTGCTGTTGCTGGTAGAGTCGGGAGATCTACTGCTGCATGTTTCTTGCCTTCCTTTATCATTAAAGGCAAGCTATGTAAAATCTAATATAAGCTACTTCCCTTGAAGATTCCCTTTTACTAGTGAATTGTGTAGTTCCAGGTGATACCTAAGTTGCTTTGAAAACAGTAAGAACTGGATGCAAATCTCTCAATAAAGCTATCTTCTGGTTCAAGAATCATAGGCTAAAAATTATCACATTTTAGTCTGACACACCGAACACAGGCGATGTGATTTCACCAAATGGTTACCAATGCTGGCATGATGACTTTTGGCTGCTCTGTGGCATATCTGTCATAATCAACTTCTTGAAAACCCTGTGTGCATGTATAGATATATATTTTTTTAAAAACAACCAGCCAACTTGCACAGCTGTTCATCAGACTGAATAGAATCTCGCCTTGTTTTTCCTCCTGTTCGTGATGAAGTTTACGTAATGCTGGAAGCAGCTGAGATGTGGAAAAATGACTGTTTACTTAGAGTCACTTGTCAAGTTACCAAGGTTAAATGTATTGGAGGAAAAACTGAGAAGCTGCTTTTATAAAACCTCTAAAGATTATAGATTCAATTTTTGATATTAGCTTAAAGAGGTTTACATTTAAAGTAATATAGGGACTTTGCTGAATAAGTAGTTCTTAATGTTAAAAGACAGTTAAGGACTTGAAACTTTATTAACACGCATGAGGCTAAAATTAACTTTGGAGATTCACAGCTCATTTTCAGTCTGACATGCATTAGATAATTCCCCTTGAGTTTAATTTTCAAAGCAAATTTAAATAATGAATAGTCAGCTACTATGGCATTTCAAGGGTGGAATTTATGCAAATGGAAAATAAGATTTTTGAAAGAACCACATGGAATTGAAGCATTGACCAGAGGGTTTTGGGGTTTTTTTTTTAGTTTCTGGAAGCTCTATGCAGAACGTATTGCTCTTCAGCCCATTTAGAACATGTCCTATTTACAGCCAAAAATTACTTAGTATCAGAAATAAATATGAATAGTAACACAACTGAACACAGCAAGTGTGTTCTCAACCTGTCCTGTTATGTTTAGTCAAATTAACGCAGATTTTAAGAACATGTGTCATTGTGAAAACTAAGATTTTCAAACCTGCCTGTGACAGGAGACAGACTTTCAAAGGTATTCCCCAGTCTTTTGAATATCTAAAATAATGTTTCCACTTTGCTGAAGTCCCTGGTATTTGTAAGCGTCCACCGGTGCCAGACACCAAAGTCCGTAGATAAAGTAGTCATCAATTTTGAGAGTTTACGGCTGTGGAAATAACACATTTGATTTTTATTTTAAGATCAAAATAGCAATTATCTTGCACTGCCTTGAGGTTGATAACTCTTTCCTTCCAAACTACATTCTCATCAAAATTCTCTAAAAAAAAAAAAAATTGGTCTTGTGTTTTTCCTTTGTTCTGATAGAATATCTGAAGTATCTAAAGCACGAACCTTTCTTTCTTAATATGTATAATGTGTAGTGCCCTTTTGATTATATTGTAATTTTAATGGTTTGAATTTGCTGCTTTTGGAGAACAGGCTTTCTTTGGGTTTAGAGATCTGAAAAAAATCAATGTTTAAGGTAAATCTCCATGATTTAGAGCATCCCTAAATTACAGGAAAGTAATAAGATTGTAGATGCTATAAATACGCTTCAGTGATAGAGTAGATTAGAAAAAATATATCTGATTTTTTTCAGATTGACAAATCAAAGCATAATCCCCTTGATCTAGATTGTAATGAGTTTCCTGATCAGGCAGTACATCATTTTTTCATTTTAAAGGTTATTACTTTAAAATGTCATTTAAAAAAAAATTACTATGTACGAAGGTAAGTGCCACACCTCCTTATAAATCCCTACAATTTTTATTCCTTCTAGTCTCATTTGCTTTTCCTTGGGATAAATGCATTCCGCACGTCAGGTGAAGAGGGGCTGAGAAGCCGATGAGAAAAAGGAAGCCGTTCTCCAAGTGCTTTTGAAAGCACAAAGTAGGCTCTAAATGTATAGAGAAGTAACGTGTTCCCCCACGCCGTCTTCAGGATTTGTCGTGGGCACTTAAAGCCCAGGGAAGGAACAAACTGAGCGTCTGCTCCCAAAGCTGCTCAGCGGTTTTCCCTTTGCTTGTATGACTCTGCTTCCTGGCTTTGTTCAAAATTCAGCCTTATTTACTGTTGGAAATGCGCTGGTAAAACTGTGGTGGAATAATGCCTTGTATGGATATTCTTATTTTATATTAAGTGTCTGCTGTTTAACTGCTGGTTTATGTCCTTGTTGATGTTCTCTTGTGTTAGCACGCATTGTAAGAACAAATGAATTTTTGGCTGCTTGTTTGGAATGAGCCGTGGTTAACGAATGTAAGAGTTAAGTTGAGCACCAGGGAAAAATATTGACTTAGCAGGCTGCTTACTGTGCGATTTACGTGTTGTTTCATGGCCTGCTTAGATATTTCCATGGCTAGCTGTTTCCTGTTTTCCGTGGGCAAACACATGACCTGACTGTAGCTGACAGCTGCAGTTCTCTTGCGCACCAAATGCTTTTAGTCAGTGTTTTTAGCAAGTCTTTTACACTTTAAAAGCTAAAACGCCACTGCTGTCAAGCTCTGAAAGGTGTCAATAGAAGAAAAAAATATGTATCAAAATGGTTCTTGTTCCTTTGTTCTGAAAGCATTCCAAGCTTTTCACCCTTCGCAGGTGTTTTAGCTCCAAGACTGGTGTGAAGTGCTGGTCTAGGATCTGTTGAGCGGACAAGGAACTGTTGCCTTTGAGTTAAAAAACTCAAAGTTAAATGCGTGGGGACCTGGCAGAAAGGAAGTGGTTAATGCATTCCGCAGAGTCTACACTGTGGTACTACGGTTATCATCTGGAGAAGGTGTAGCTTCGCGATCGTAATTTAACGTGCGGTTAGCCATTAAGAAGCATGCGTAAGAGCCTTCAAAACCCCATGGGAAAGAGGTACGCTATATGGTTTTTTTTTTTTAATTCTAAAAATGTCTCCAATGAGGAGCCAGAGGTTGCGCAGAGCTCAGAGTTGTTGGCTACAGATGTACAATGAGGTGTTTCCATACGCCATGGCCAGTTACGTGCACCTCTGGCGTGAGCAGCCTGCACTTCCCGTTCCTGTCTGACAGCAGAATATTCGAGCTGCTCTGCTTTTAGGAAACGAGCACGCCGTGAAAGAGGGGGTAGAAGGAGAGCCTGAGGGATTGGAAGCAGTCCCTGAAGATTTTCTGTAGAGCACGTTGACTCAGAGTCGAGATTTTTTTTGGAACACAGAGTTAAGGGGTATTCACTGTGATTTTTCATAACCCAAGATTGGTTTTGCACTTACTTGAATTCATTCTGTTTCTGGAAGGAGGGCAGCGATGTGGTCTTAAAACTGTTGCGTTACGAATATAGAATGAATCTTCTGAGAATTTGCAAGGAAATCTGTTAATTAGCTCAAGTTAAAATTAATTACAGGTTAGTCTTAAATGGTCTATTTTCTTTTCTCCCAAGTGAATTTGTCTTCCAATTTTTCATGTAGTTTAAAATTACTGTGTATATATTCTAAATGAAGCACTAGGCTGTTAAGCTGAATTATTAACTCTTTTTATCTCATTTTTGCAATATATTTAAGACAGGTCAGGTTAGCAGCTCAGGTAAAATGTTATGTAGGGCCTATTACAGGTAATTTAAGAATTTGGCTTTCTTACAGTCCATTTGCATGCAGCTTGTTTCAGTTGTAATCAGTGAGTGATGTCTGAGGTGAGAGTCGTGCCAAGAGCTCAGGCTGGTGGCCGACAGTGGTGGCAGTGGCTGGAAAGCCTGTGTTGGAAGGACTGGTTGGCATCATCTGGGCTCCGCTGCAGCCTGGGGTGGCCTTGCCAAAAGAGTTCAAGCAAGCAAATGAGCCATCAAAATTTGAGATGAGGTCCCAAGGTCCTGGTGTTTCCCTGCATTGCTTTTCATCAAGTACTACTGATTTCCTCCCAGTCCACTGAGGTTTTTGGCTTGTGATTCCTGGGCTCTCGCTTCTGAGGGTCAGAGAAACTTAACCGAAGGTGCGGTTTCCCATTACAGCTAAGCTGGTGTTCCAGCTTGCTCTTCTTGCTTTCTTGCAAAGACATGTTCATCAGCGAGCCAGTTTAGGGAGCTAGGCTGGTCAAAAGCTATCTTGGAAAAAAGGAAAATAAATACCTCGTTAGCCTGATTTCCTCGCCAGGCTCCGGAAAGGCTGATGAGCCACCCCTGTGGGAGCCCAGGCTCGTCCCCCCTGCACTGTTAGTGACCCGACGGCAGCTCGCCACAGGAGAGGAAGAGCGAGTCAGCAGGGCCTTTGTCAGTACACGTTGCGCTGTGGGAGCCCTTGATTCCGTGGGGAAATAATTAGGGATCTGCAGTTTGAGAAACGCTGAAGCCCCTTGCCGTAACAGTAAATGAAGGGGCCATTAGAAACTTGATTCGGCGGTCTTCAGGCCTGGTATTATTCAGCAATGCAAAGTGTTTGCAAATTGTGCTTAATGGCTTGGAGCTGTGCATTCTGTGAGTTGCTTTGGTATGAAGGGGAATCTGTCCTGACCATAGAAAAATGAAAATTAAAAGGAAAAAAGGTACTTTGGATGATGTGATGGGGTAGAATACAAGCTGATTAGTTGGCTTTCTTGCCTTGTATGCATGTATGAAACTTCAGATTTGAATGTTTTCTGTCTTGGGTCTTACTTCATGATAACAAGGTTTGGGGACTATATATCAATAAATTTGGAAATACAAATATCACAGGGCTCTTGGAACCTAACAGCTTTAACTGGTGACAGCAGAGGGATCGTGGGAGGGAGCAAAGAGAAGCCACCCTTTTGTATTAAAAATGAATTTTTAAATTGTTTCAATTCTTAATTATATACAGTTGGGTTCTTGTAAATTAGCATTTCAAGACTTTGGTTCAGACTTACGGAGTTTGATATCTACATCTGTCTGGTTGTATGTTTCAGATTACTTGTTGGATAATTACAACTGTTTTCATTCTGATGTTGTTTATATTCTCAAGTCTTGAATACAGGTGGGTTTTGGTATATATGCAGCTCTGTCAGCGTAAGAGTTGAAAACCACATCGCAAACCTCTTAACATCTCAGCCTCTCTGTGTCTGATAACTCTCTGCTTGACTACTGCCACTGTAATATTATATCATACTGCTTTGATAGTAATAGATCTCATTTTGTGAAAATGAATATTTCTCTGGTGATGGTCAGGACGGCGATGTGTCATTTATATTTGTTTCTGCCACAACAGAAGGGGAACAGTTAGTTTCCTGATGAGAGCACTTCCTTTCTCAAGTGTATTGTGACTCTTCATTTAGTGTAAAATATGATTGCCATAGACATTAAGTCCAGTTCAGGAACATCAGTCAGCAGAATCCAGAGGACATTTTTCTGGCTATTTCTTTTGCTGTGTAAATTATACAACTTAATTTGCAAAACTCCTTCTTTGCCGTGCAATTCATTGGCCTGTGGATAAATTCTTCATTACTGAATTCGTGGCTCTATGAAATTACTTACTTCTATTGAAGTGTTTCATGGTCTGCGTGGTGCAGCCACTGATGTTGTAATGAACAGGATTTAAAGCAATTTCACTTCATCTTGTTTGTTCTGTGTTGACTAAACTGATTCTTGCTTTTGTGTGTCTGCCTTTCTTTGCTGTAAAGAAGAAAAACTGATGGTCTATAATTTATCGTTTTAGTTGCTTTTTGGAAAAGAATCAAAGGAGCCTTGACTGTTCTTTTTCAATTGGTTTATTTTTTGAAGCTAGGTGGCATCTTCCTGTTTGTATTTTACTGGGGAGCAGATTCCAGGGGTACAGAAGTTGGTACCACCTTAGCGTGCCAATGATGCATCTAGCAGTGCTATTACCTGGTTATTGATGTTTTAACGATGTATTTGGATGCGAGGGGAAAAGGATTGTATTCTGTTTCTTAATGAGAACCACGGTACCGAATTGCACCATAAGGCCTATCTAGCCATAGTGCTATGTATCTGGCAGTGGCCAAGGGCAGCGTCTGCCTCTAGGGAAGAGGATAAGAATGAGATAAACATATTGTAACACTCTCTGGGCATACTCTCTCATCCTACAGGAATGTGTCTTGACAGCCCTTCTGGTCCAGAATGTGCCCGTTGTCTGTAATAGCGCCGCGTGTGGCTTCTTTCTTGTGCCTGCCCAATTCCTTTCTGGAGCCAAGTGAACTCTCTGTCGTGACACCCTCCAGCAGGAGTTTGTGCTTCGTGACAGGCTCTGTCAAGAGATATATCCTTTCTCTAGAGCCTGGCTCCTGCTCACTCAGCTTCACACCACCTGCTCCTTGTGTTGGAAGAGGCGGCAAAACCCTACTCACATGCTTTCGTGCTGCTTGCCCTGTTAGATCTGTAAGATATCTCCCTCAGTCTTTAAATTATTCTTTTTCGTGGTGATGTCTTAGTCTGTTTAATAGTTTATGATTCCGTATGAGAAAACACTGTTGTTCTGTACTTTTGATCTTCCACCATCAATTTCTAACCTTTCTGAGGCATCTCCTGATACATCAGACGTGTATGTTAGGTTAAGATTTTTAAAAGGTAAGTTTAACTTCCTAGTTTAAGAGGTAAATTGTCTGCAGACCCCAGGCTCTGTCATGCTGTATTTTGATGACATTCCATTGACATTAGGGAATGGTCAAGTTTTAATTGCTTTACTTAATACATTTTAATTGGTTTGCTTAATAGAGTACAGGTGCTCTCCACCTGGAAGCTTGTATTTTGCTGGTCAAAAAGCCAAACCGAGACCTTTACAGCTGAGCTGTGCTACTTATCTTGAATTATGCCCTTTTGGCAAAGCTTTCCTTGCTGTACTGATTATACTCTTGGTAGAGTGAAATCACTCTTGCAGTGCTTAGAGCCCAGTTGCCTCTGGGCCAAATTAAAACCTGGTGGCTGCAGTTTGAGACAATGAAGTCAAACCTGTTTCACTGAACCGTCATGCGGTGGGGGGTTTGATCTGGATGGAGATCAGGAGACTTTTGTTCTTTGTGGTAGTACAAGTCTTTAACCTTTTAGACAATGATTTAATGAGGAATCCTGAGCCGATACTGTAGCAATGCTGTAGTCATCCTTTCTTCCTCCTCTCATAAATTAGATTTTGTCTACACAGTAATAATTTTATTTAAAATACCCTAACATATTCCAGATGTTAAACCTGTTTTAACAGACCTGCTTAGTGAAACTGTCTGTGATTCAAAGACCAAAAAAGTGACGAATACCAATGGTAGGACTTGTAAAAGTGAGGGTTAAGCATGGAGCAGTAGAGCAGTAAGGAATATTTGACTGTTCCAAAAATAGATCCTCAGTGGACAGAGTAGGATTGCAGCTGAATTTTAAAGTAAAACTGACTGCAGAGGAATCAGACATGCAATTTTGTTAACTGGAAAGGAATGGGGAAGCTAAGTACCGAATTCTGCTTTCCGTGTGACAGTATCCTGTGCCGTTGTGAGATGCCTGCTAGCAATGCAGGACAACATAGCTGTCACCGTTCAGCTGCTGTAAGACAAGTAATGGTTATTTACAAGCAGTGGTAAGACAAGCTTAATGGTTTACAGTCATTTTGATGTGTGCATCTTAAAAATTTCAAAGAAAGATACCTTCCTTTGTTGTGTAAAGGTTTACGTGTTCCTGTTGTTGCAAGAGGAATAGGAAGTGCTTGAGAATAGCTCACATTCCCCAGCAATCACATGTCGGTCTCTAAGCGTTTAAGCTTTCCCTGGCCTGCTGCCAGCCTTTACTGTGATGCTCTTTTGGAGGTCAGTCTCTTCTCCATAGTGCTTTAACCTTGAGCCCCACCAGTCATGTCCTGTGCAATTGGGGTCAGAAGCCAAGTTTCCTATCCTAGAAACTACTGAAGTTGATTCTAATTGCAGGGCTCATTCTGTCAGACAAAGCGTTGTGCTCAGAGCTACATGGCTTCTGGGCCAGAACTGATTTCCATCTGTCTTGCTTGGAACACAGGCAGAGCAAACACTCATTTTCTCTGTAGAATGGTTTTGGGTATGCATTTAATATAAACAAGTTAAAGTGAAATTGCAAGTCAATCTGATACTGCTATTGCCCCCACTAAGTCAACTAAGGTCTGCATGTACTGAAGAGCAACTTACAGCAGCACGGCTGTAAAGTTTGTCCTTGATATTCCACCTTCAACCTAGACCACAGCAATGTCAGGTTATTTTATAACCAGCAATTTTATATTGGTCTCCCAGTCACAAGCCAGCCTAACCTGAGTGGTTGGGCTTTCCCAGCTTACTCCAAAGGAAAGAAAGATTAACATTATTTACATTCAGCATGTTTGGTTTTCTATCCTTAATCTTTTTTTTTTTTTATATTCTTGAGGAAGCAGTGGTACTTGCCGAACTTCTCTATTCTGGCTTCTCATTTTAGAGAGCTGGGTCTCACGATTGTGCAGAGGCTGCAGTTGAAGATAGCTTCGCTCACTCTTGAGTGGAGTGGCACCGTGCCTTGGGCTCTTTTCAGGCTCTCCAGACTTCTTGAAGGGAGGAAAAGAATTAATGATCCTCTTGTGAGTGTCTGGGAAGGGAGCAAGTGTAACTCTGGAACTCTCACATTGGCTATCCGCTTTCTCCTCAAATCCCACCCTGGTGATTCATTTGTTCTCTGAAGATGGACATTCAGGCTCCCATATGAGAATCAAGTATTACACAGTTCCAGCTGTGTAAATTTATTTAGGCAAACCACAGATGACTTGTATCTGTTTTTAAGAAACCACTCTTCCAATTAAAGTACCATTGAGGCATGCCTGTGGTTATTAAACATCATCTTTTACAGATAAAAGATGGAATGTTAGCCCTTGTCTTTAGGTCAGATTCTTTCTCCCCAGACTGTTTTGACTGCTGAATCAGTACACCTTTACCACTAAAAGCTTGAATAAAGTTGCATTAAGTCATTGAAGAGTTTAGTTTTTATCTGGAAGAAGATTCTCTGGATGCAGCAAACTGGTTCTTAGGTGGTTGAGAGCCAGTCCCCTTCCAGTTTCATTACATGCAGCTGTATGCAATGATCAGGCCACCAAAATTTTGCTAGTAAAGCTTCTCTGTATGACCACCCTTCTGAAATGAAAATGCCCATCTACTGAATGCTATGGATGCAGGAAGGTTACGCTCAGAGGGATAAAGTGGTGATCTGTATAGAAAGAGCCTATGTGGGTGGCTTTGACTGGTCACATCCCTCCTGAGAATAGAAGTTTCTGTGTTTGGCTATTTCTTCAGTGCAGGACAGCAGAGGCTCTTTGCTTGGTCTGCTAAGTTGGTTACCACAGTTGCATAACTCAACAGTGAATTACCAGTAAAATTCCACTTATCTGAAAGATTGCTTCATAGCCTGTTTTGAATCTCCTGTGTTATTTATAAGGTCTAAATTATTTTAATGAAATATTAAAGTGACTTTATTCATGCTTGAGAACACTGGGTGCCGAGGCTGAGACTGACTAGCTCTGTAGCCTACAGGTTTATGCTCACGTAAGGAAGAAGTTCGCTTCAGCCCTTCCTGTACCCCGGGAACTCCTTGCTCCTCCTTTTTGCCTTCTGTCCCCTGCCTTGCTTTTGGTTTTGGGCAGTCTTAAGCAAATATGCTATGCTTTTTTTTAGTATAACTCAAATTTGTCAAGAAAGTTTTATGAATATATATTCTCAAGTATTTCCTTGGATAAGCTTAGAGTTTTACTGATGTTTACTTGTAGGTTCTATCTAAATGGAGCATCCTTCCAATAAGCTGCCTGTGAAATCTTTTTTGATTTCTGGTTTGTATGCCAGTGGAAAAATTTGCGCTTCCACACACAAGTATGCTTGCTACGTTTTCAGGTGGCACTATAGCATATTTGAGCTTGAGCGTTACACCTCAGAGGGACTCAAAGCTCGTTTACAAGAAGTAGCCCGCAGGGTAGTTATTAGGGCTGTTTAAAATGCCAAGCTGTGCATTGGGGCTATATTTGGAATGTGCTTAAAGCCAATAGTGATCAACACTGTAACCATGGAAATGGTGCCTGAACTGAAGAGATGAACAGAAATGCCAGTATTTGTGTGTTAGTGCTATTACATTCACTCCAACGGGCTTTGTAACAGTGTTAACTCATGAAAGGTCCTGTTGCCAGAAATCCAGGGTGGTGTGTGATGTGTTGTGTAAGCAGCACTCTAACTGCAAGCTATTGAGGATAGATACAGCTTCATTTGTGATGCCATTTCAGTTGTATTTCATGATTTTTGTGATTTTCGGTGGCGCGTATAAAGTATTGTTATGCCTGAAATTGAGCATGAAGCTCTCCCCTTTTACAGCGCAGAAGACTTCAAAGAGGTTAAATAGGTGTAAAGTAGCCTGGACTGTGTCTGCAGAGCTGTGAGGAGATAAGGGTTGGTACTTCCTTTTCGCTGTCACAGAGCTTTCCTCTTTGTCAAAAGGGGCTCTGTTCTGAAAGGTTGTTTTTCTTCCCCTGCATGTTTTGAGTGACTGGTGGTAGATGCTGTTTGGAGTGATGGTGATCCAGAAGCAAACAAAAAATTGTGTCTAAATTGTTATGGTCTCAGCTAGGGTAACTTATTTGAGCTGAAGCAAAAGAATAGGTTCTGTGCTGTTTCCTGACTCCATAGAGATTTTTAATTTATTGAATCAAAGCTCTTCATACAACATTACGAAGTAGCAATTGAATTGGAGTTTAGTCTGTATACTGAGTTATTTTGTAATAGCTGTGGGCAATATCCTCACTGCTCTCAGACGCTTACTCTTCCAGGAATTTGCAGAATGGATGTGAAGGTCAGAAGCTTTCTTGCTGTGTTTCTACGATTTGAGCAGCAAATTGCTGTGCCTGCTTTGCGTGTGGCAGACCTGTTAGCCTATTTGGTAGAACAAATAGGTATTGTTTATTCTGTGGTGACAGCCACAAGGTAACTTTAACAGGTTTTTGTTCATTAGCTCTGTTCATACCATCTAGGAGTAGGGAATATTTGAAATGTGCAAGAAATATAACTGGATATGTAACTTCAGAGTAATATGGGCTTTAATACAGCTAAATGTAGAAAAGGACAGAACAAAGTATTGAAGCCTAAAGCTTTATATAGTTAAGCTAAGGGGAGAATTTAAATGTATTGAAATAAATCTCTCTTCTCATCCTCCCTTCCTCTTTCTGGGTGGGTGTTTGCAAGGTTTAAGTAGGTCATTCAGCAGCCTAGGGTCTGAAATCCTTTTCAATGAAACCTGATTAAATCAAGCAGACCCCTTTAAATAAAGTATGAGCATCAAAATAAGACAAGGAGGAGTAGGGACTGTGCCCTTCTGTATGCCTAATAAAAACTTTTCTTCCATGCAGAACTCTTGAGTGACAGAGGAGTTGTCACTGGCAAGAATTTAATGACTTCGATGAATGCCAGGGAAAGAAATGTTTTCTTGTCCATCTCTGCTTATAGTCACTTTCATTTCCCTCAGCTCCTGGTGTCCTGGAGAATTTCTCAGGCATTTCATTTCCCTTCCACAAAAGGAGAGGCGAGCTGAGAAAGCTCAATTTACTAGCTTGACTGGCTTTCAAATGCTTTTCTAGAGACAAGGATACTGTAAACAGCAAGTCATCTTAGCACTTGGTACTCTACCAAGACCAAGTGAAGCCCTGGTGATGTTAATTAAGTGGTTTTTGTGGTGACCTTCAGTGTTTGTAGGGTCAAATGAGACGCTTGGAGCAGAGGTTGTTTAATGCCTGTGGGAGCTGGAAGCACAGGGAATGCTTTGAGACCTGTGCAGGATCCAATAACGTCTATATGGTCATGACTGATTCAGTGTGTTAGTCTCTCTTGAATCAGCTGGGCCTTGATCTTCTGAATATGAGCTGTAAACATGGGCTATAAATTTGAGCACCACTTCAGTGCAATATGATAAATGCAGCATTATAAGAATCTGAATATCACGCAGAATAAGTTCTTGAACGATTGACAATTTTTTCCTTGCAGATACTCTACCCAAAAAGTCTGTTGATTGCATTGGAGAACATCTGAGATTGTTTTTCAAGCTTGCTTCTCTCACTGTTTGAGAAATTAATTAGCCTTCAATTAGAATACATGAACAAAATCTGTGCGGAGTAGATTCTTGTTAGCACTTGTCTTATAATTTGTATGTTAATGTGTATTTTTGTGGTCTATATTTTAAAAAACTACAAAAAATAGAATTTAAAAAAACAAAAAGGCATTGTAGTTCAAGGTTTTGATGCATAATTATATAAGACTTTAACAGTCCCCTTTATGAAAACTAGACTATCTCAGTCGTTAGGAAACTGTAAAGTATACTGCAAAGTAGAAGCAGTTGGGGCCATTTTGGGCAATTCTTGGGCATGCTTTGCTTTGGTAGACTGGATGTGAACAGTGCAGGCACTGCTTGTTCCCGGTGCTGCAAGCTTACACTCTTAATTTAATCAGAAAGTCCTAGGTCAATAGCACTTTTTACACTTGTGTAGTAAACAAGAACTTTTCAGCTCTAAAATGAAGCAGAATGCTTGTCTCACTGATATTGACTTGTCCTATTGATTTTTCCGTGTAACTTTTAGAAGGGTTATTTATTTTATCTTGGATGAACTTAATAGTCACCATTAATACTTAAGAGGCCAAATTTCATCTTGTACCAGGGAACAGAAGACAGTATATCCTGTTTCTGAGTGACTTGTGCCACAGCAGGGTAAAAGCTTTAGGAGTGTAACAAGGGGAGGATAGAAGAGGGATAAAATAAGATCAGGATGCAGTTGCCAGTGTAGTGAAGTGTGATGGGGAGAAAGGAGAGTTGTGCAATTTTTTTTGCCTGTAGTTTAGGGTAGGAGGCTACCCACGTTTGCCAGGTGAGTGTCCGTCAGGTCTCATTTTAAGAGCTCCACCGGAATACATCCCACCACAGGATGTGGCTGTCCCCTCGGAGCCATCTGCGCGGCTGTCGGATCGAATGTTCTGCCAGTTCTTCTCTGCTGTTCGCACCCTTCTGGAGCACAGCTCTATTTGTAAAGGCTGGATATTCCTCTATTTGGTGAAATCCCACTCTTCATAAGAGTGGAAGAGTTTTTCCTGTTCCAAAATTAACGTATTAAAAATAAGATACATTCAGATGTGGGCCATTGGGATTTAGTTTCTTCTTTTTTTTTTAACAAAACAAGATGGAACACAGAGCTTTCCTTTTTAATGGATGCTCACTGCCTGCTTAATTTGTCTTGATTCTCAAAACCTTTGAAGTAGCTCTCAGGTGAAGGATTATAATTTTTAATTCAGAGAAAGGGCTTCCCCATGAGGTATTTCCTGATGTACTTTCTCATTGCTTAAATCCAGTTCAGTGATAAGTTGTTATGCAAACATTTTGTTTGTTGATCTTGCTGTGATAGCCAGCAGGTTAACCATTGGTGAATCTTGCTCAAAAACCTTTGGAGGGGTGTTCTAGTGTGTTCTAGTTCTCACTTGAACCTTTAAAAACACTTCTTAAAAGGTAGAAATTGCAATAGAAGGCTTAAACTCTTATTTTTTTTTTTCTCCCTTTTAAAATAAGTGATAGGTGGGTTGTCTGTAGTCCCCATGAACCTCATTTGTAATCTTGTGTAACTAAAGCCTCTTGGTCTTTTCCAGAGAGCTAGCGAGCTCTTAGTACTGAGTCACTACTGAGCAGCCTTTGTTTCTCAGCAATAAGAAAATAACTTCCTTCTTTGTAAATGAGAACATTTAATGAAGTGAAAACACAGTGGAGAAAAAAAAAACACTTAAGCCTGTTTTGAACAAGGGCTGCTGTGGAGAGCTGTACTGATGGGGCAAGTTAACTGCAAAAAAGCCAAGTTTAACTCTGGCAGTGGGGGTCTGGCTTGGAGCAGTGTCCCTTTGGAGGGCTGTTGGTCCTTCCAGAACTGGCTTCACAGATATATTCCTTTTCAAAGAGCTGACAATCTGTACATAAAAGATGGGTTTCTTTTCCAAGCTTCAGTACAGTTCATGTTGCCCCTTCCCGGTGCCGAGGAGTGCTACCTTACAAAAAAAAAAACTACTTCTAGAGCTTTTTGAGGTATATCCGCTCTAACCATCTGCTTTCTTCCACACACACGCCCCCGAGCTGATTACTAACACCCATGAGATACACTGGCACTGAGATATACACTTCTTTGTAGAAGTATAATGATTTTTAAACGTATGTTTTATAAAGAGAATGGTAAAGAGCTAGGAACAGCAGTATGTGGAGGATGAGAAGGTATTTTCTGATTTGTGAGGTTTAATCCAATTGTTTCTTCCCAAATGCAGCTGCCAAGAATTTGAAACCTCTTGGTTGGCCTCCCATGAGCTGATGTTTTTCCTATTGATGTGGAGAGCTGTAACGCAGGAGGAGGAAAGGGATACAGTGATGTGCAGGACTCACCAAGCTGCTGGAACCCAGCCTGTCCAGCCAGAGCAGCATCCTGCTGGAGTCACCCTTCTTGTTCCTTGTGTGCTTAGGAATAGTTCAGGAATTCCACATATTCCAAGGGGTTAGGAAAGCATGGTGAACGTTGGGATGCACTTGCAGATTAATACCCGAACATGGTGAGGTATTGCAGGCAGAAATTAAAGTTTGTGTGTGGCACACGAAGTGCAGCAGAGTAGATTCCATTGGCAGGACGAATCTCTTCGTTGTGTTCTCTTGGAGAATGTTGGGCTGCTCTTAGAAGGTTACTGTTCTAGCAATTTTGAACAGAAAACATCTTAAAAATAAAACATCTTCACAGCTTGTTTCATGCAATGAAGCTGTTAAGAAAGCACTCAATATGCTTCATTTTCTGAATGGTGCCTAAAATTCCTACTTATTTCACTAGGTTAGAAGCTCTACATGGAGGGTTCAGCTACTGTAACAGCACAAACTAAGATTGTTCGCGAGTTTTGTCAAATCTTTTTTTTTGCTTGTAAGCATAGAAAATTAATTTTAAGTCATCTAATAGAAATATTGAACAATCCCTATCCTTTAAGGTATGAGACCGGGAATATATTGATCTGGCCAGAGAAGCTGAGTAATTTATTTGCATAAATGACAGATTTTCTCCACTGAGGACTGAGCACATGCTTATTATCAAAGTATTTTATTAGCCCTAGGCAGAGCCTGAGAAGGAAAAAGCCAGATCAGTTGGCTTTGATCCTTCTGAAAATTGGGTTGGGGTCATACCTCAATGCTGTTCTAAAGGTGGTATTTTGAAAGGATCATGTTATTGCTGATATTATAATCCCAAAATCTAAGGGCAGCAGCAGCAAGTATAATTCCCTTGGGTATCAAAAATGACTGCAATGGGTTTAAAATAGTCTCACTTTTCAATTGCTTTCATGTCTTTAAACACAGCTGAAATACTAGCAAAGATAAAAGTAAAATAAATCCCATTATTTTGACTCTGAACACAAGTTGTTAAGGGGAGCAGTTGGAAAAGAAGCTTTAATACAATGCTATTTTGGTTGAAATTATGCTTGTCGGTGTTCTCACTGTTAACATGCATTAAGAAAGTTAAGGGTTTATATAATGAGTCCATTAAATTTCAAGTTCAAGCTGCTTCACCATACTGTGTTTTTCTTGATGCACAATGCTGGCTCCTAATGTATCGGAGTACACAAATGTTCCAGAGGCTGGAGGGGAATTGTAAAAGTATGTTATTAGGGAACAACAGCATTGCAGGCTTAAAATGACTTTTTTGAAAGGTCTGTACATGGATGTCTCTCAGCCAAAGAGATGTTGTGACTTTAATGTCAAGCCAAGCACCAGCTGTAGAGCCTTTGAGGATGAGCAGGCCTGCCCTTTTTACTTGTGTTACAAATCAGAATCTCCACAGGCCCTGTTTTTTGAGTCTGACAGAAGAAGATGGTAACTTTAAGTAACGTACTTGCAACATCCTTCTT
Source organism: Xenus cinereus (assembly GCA_025774025.1). NCBI lineage: Eukaryota > Metazoa > Chordata > Aves > Charadriiformes > Scolopacidae > Xenus > Xenus cinereus. The sequence continues at coordinate 29,351,708 of JAOXJK010000003.1, read as the reverse complement.
AGATGCCTTTAGTCCTGCAGCAACAGCATTTCGCTCTTGCGTTGAGTCCATCAGGATTGCTGCAGCTGCTTTGCTTTTGAGGAACTAACTGGCTTTTGTGATTGTATCTACACAGTAAAACTGAAATATAATGATTTTATTCGTAAAGAGAGACCTATCAGACAGGAAAAATGCGTGGCATCTTACAACATACTCTGCGTTATCAGGCTGCTAAAGGAATACTGGATAATGCAGTTCAGTCATTTCCTGTCTGCAAAGCTGGACTTGAGACAAAATTTCTTGCTCCAAAACACCACAATAATGTAGAAAAATCTATTCAATTCTATTATTAGAAAAAAAAAGCAGCATTTGATCTTTCTTTAATCTTCTCGTGCTCTTTTAATAGCTCCGGTCTTGGCGATGCGTGTGCTCCTTTGACTCATGTGTCTCTCATTGTGTTGTACCACAAATTACAGGTTTTCTTCCCGTGCTGTGTTGCTCCATGGTGAAGCAAGATCTTTGTGTCCTATAGTCTTTAGCAGCTTTTTCCTGCCTGCTCTGCAGTGCCACAGAGAACTGTTTGCCACATGTGGAAGAGACAGCTATGCTTAAATCAGATGGAATATTTTGATGTGGCTATGGTTTACTATAATCACTTTTTCTTCAAACAAGGCTGTACTGAGAAATGATGCATTACAAGAACATATTGGCAATGGTACATAAAGAAATAAACCCAGCCTAATTTAAGAGCCCAATAAAACGACTGTGAACAGCTTTCAATACTCTGTGTGCATGTTCTTTAGGGAGAAAGAATCCTGTGTTGCTGTTAATCTCTTTGAAACCTTCAAGTACTTTGTTGCTGTAAGCATTGCGCTTGCCAACTTTTGGCAGATAATTATTTTGTTCTCTTCCAAATTGAACCCATTCAATTCAGTCTTCCCATTCAGAACAACAAATTCTTCCTGGGCATTTTTTTGCTCACAGTTCAATAAACACGAGCAGGTAATGTTGTCATTTGCAAGTGTTCACAGAGCAAACGGGAGGCATTTTGAGGACCAAGATGAGAAATGCATCGATATGTGCAATGAAGGAGATTTAGAAAGGCTTGGCATAGAGGAGGCTTCTCAGATGGGGAAAACTCATTGTCATCCAAAAGTAAAAATGCTTTTAAAATAGTGAAAAGAATGTTAGATATCTACTTCCCCTTCTTGCCTGTCTGTAAAACAATTGTTATAGCATAAGGTCCTCAAATGAAATAAAAGTGTTAAATGAAGCAATCTGTAAAACAGAAGTACTTCTGCATTCCGCTGCTTCTGGAAATCTTTTCGTTTTCTGACTTAAGACAACATTTAACTGCAGTCAATATCATTAAAATAGGGATTAATTTGGAAAGAATGCTGAGACTTGTAGTGAGAAGACTGAGAGATTCTTGAATGACTGTAAAATATACAGCCTTTCTGTCCAGAACAACAAGAGCCTCATAAAAGAAATAAAAACTTCTTATACGATATTAATAGGACCCATCCTCCCTTTCTCTTGGAGCTGTGAAAGGTTTTTCCCCACTGCTTGCTATTGTGTTCCAACACTAATGCTCTGTCACATCCCTGAACCCAGAAATTATTTCTATTCTTAATTTAAACAAAACCAGCTGTGCACAGATGAAAAGTTTGGAAAAAAAAAAGAGCATGTGTACTTACTCACTGGTTCTACTTCTAGTGTGTTACAGAGGGGCTTTATGAACTCAGGACAATCATGCTGCAAAATGATTCAAAAAATATGCATGAGGGGGGAAAAAGCTGACACTGTCTTAGTGCATTGCACCACTGTCACCATAGTAACACTGTGTTCAAACTAAGTATTTTTATTCTTATAAAGGGAGAATTAAGAGGCTTTTTCTCTTCCAGTGCCACCATTGCATACTTTTGCAGCTGCTGCTTATTTTCTTCCACACCCTCTCCCTGTTGGTGCTGTTCCTGTGCTGCAACCCAGCTACATTCAGAGCAGTTAAAATCATCTAAAAGTACCAAGTCCATATTTCAGCTCTTTTAAGGAGTTGTTTTATGTTCTGCTCTCAGATTTATGTTACTGACGTTTTCTTCTGCATTGGGATACCTTACAAGTCCTGCCTTTTCACCAAAGCCAACTAGGTTCTGATGATAGCGAAAATGAAAGAATTCAGAATACGGAAGGAAAGCTAAAGAATTAGTTTACTGCTGCTCCACAAGGGAAAAAAAAAACCCAAAGAGAAGTAGAAGTAAACTAGTGTCTACAAAAAAACCAACAGTTGTATTCTCCAGCCACAGTGGTTCTAAAACAAAAAATTCAAGTTTACGGATGGGGATAACTCCCCTTTTCCTCTTACCTGTTTTATTGATCCCGTATTCTTAACAATCCTTTCCGAGTGTGTCTGATCTAATACCATCTTCTTTGCCTCTGTCAAGTATTTGGGATTAACTTACATGCCTGTATTCTTTACCCAGCTTCAAAGGCTATTGATAGCTCTGTGTTGTTGCAAAAAGTCTAAATTTTCAGAAGTATGAAGTGGCCTCATTGTATTGGAAATACTTAGTGTATGTTGGTGGACAAAACTGTGAACTGATAAACTGTGCAGTGAAATCATTATGAATACTCTGCACAGGGAGCTTGAGAGCTCTATTAGCTTAAGAAATAGGTTTTGAAATGTTTTTATTAGACCTTTGGGAGCTGTATGGAAAACCCTCTAGACAGCTTGGTGAAACACCGATAATTAGCATGTGGGTTTTTTTAATCCAACACATAATTGTTTTGTCTTGTGGTATTTTAGAACTAGAGGGTCTTATTTGCTTGTTATTGCTGACAAGAGGATTGTTGTTGTACATAATGAACAGTTTCCTTGTTGGAGGGAGGGGAGAAATGGAGTATTTTGTGTATTTTAAAAACTGTTTTACGTGGAATTGGCTATACTAGGATGTGTTAATAAATGGATTGTTTGGAATGCTCTGTGACTTCTTTCAGCTATAATGTAAGCTCCAGGGGGGCTCAATCCCTTCTCTGAAAGGTATGAAGGGCATTGTGCCTCCAAATACTGGTGATGCCAACAGATGAACCTACATGCACCCTCAGGAATTAATTGTGATGACAGTTTTTCTTCTCTTTCCATCTTTATAGGCGTATGAAAGAAGGTTTCCCACATGTCCTCTGATCCCTATGTTTGTAGCCAGTGACACTGTAAACGAATACAAGAGTGAGGATGAAGCTATCCATGTGATTGAACGGCGCTGTAAGCTGGATATAGATGCGCCACGTCTATTGAAAAAGGTGATTACGTTTGCAGTGCCTGTTTTATACTTTTGGATATCGTTTCACATGAATATTGTGTCTTAACGGAATCTATGTCATCTTCCGCAGATTGCAGGAGTGGATTATGTCTACTTTGTCCAGAAGAATTCTTTGAACAGAAGAGAAAGGACTTTGCATATAGAAGCCTACAATGAAACCTTCTCTAATAGAGTCATTATTAACGAACACTGCTGTTACACAGTGAGTAACAGGCTCTTGGTGGTACTACAGATGGAGCTAAGTCAGTGTGTAGACTTCAGGACTCATAAACAGAAGTTGGGTTGTTCTTGGCTTTTGCCTCGCAAGAAAAAAATAACCAACACGCCACCATGAGTGATAATTGTTGTTGGTGTTAAATGTAACACACTTGCTTGAAGAACTGAAACAAGTTTGGCACCCTCTTGCTTGAGCATCTTCTCAGAGAGCAGAACACAACATAATTTACTGTGTTTGACAGCTCTGTAGAGGCAAATCTGTGGTCTGTAATAGCAGTGTGGGACTTGGTGAGGCTGATGATACCCTGACAGAACTGTTAAAGGAAAGTTCAATGTAGCTTAGTTGCCTTCTGCTCAACTCAGACAAATGTTCATTAAGTCAGCTATGTTTTAACCTAATTCTTTCCATCATTTTTGGTCTTCAGTGCAGATGTTTTCTGATAGAGAGGAGTCTGGTGACACGCTTACTGCTATGCTCTGCTCAGGTTATTTTCTGAGCCCATACCCATTGGCTCACACAGCACACATGTACAGCAGTAAAATTTCAAATTGATGTTCCAGGTCAAATCAAAGCTAGCACGTGGAACCGACTTGTATTGTAGCATTCTTTTTACATGCAGGTGATAACATTTTCTGTTATGTACAGAACCATGGTTTAAAGGTCACTAGATGTCAAACCCACTTGACACTATTATCTGATTCTTTTTTAAATTATTATTTCTGCAATTATTCCCAAGACACATTTAAAAATACTTTTCCACCAACATTTTTTCCTTGAAGGCTCTGTTTAAGCAGGGGAAATGCTATACAGAAAATTGCATTTGATACATATGTACAAAACAGAACACTTCCCCTTGCCCTTGTTCTACTTGGTCAAGAAGTAAGTAAATACAAAACCAGAATTTTAATTGAAGAATAAGTTGGTTTTTAAAGTTCATTCTTATTAAAGTTATTTTATGACTGAATTAATGAAATGACAGAAAGATTCTTAAATGTTATTATTATGATTTGTACTCACTTAGGCTGTTCCTTAATGCAGAAGAAGAAAATGAAGGGAAAAGTATGTAGTTGTCTTGTTCTAGTGTTGATACTGTTCCCAGTTAATTTTAGTATGTTGTGAGGGGGAGGGGAACTTTAAGGCATCACTACAGTCACATGCTCAGAAATCCAGCCTTCAGTGATGTTTGTATAATCACAAATTCGGAGCCTGGCCTGGAAATTCCTTAGATGAGTCTTTTTTAGCTGAAGAGAGTTTAGAAAACAGCTTTCCTTCGGAGTCGTAACATCTCTGTTTCAAGATCAGCTTGTTCGGCTGTCAACTGAGACGTTTACACTTCTTTCTGTAACATTATCGTAGGAGAACAAAATAAAATAGTTTTCAGTCTGCAGAATACTAAGGTACTTCATAGGTCAATGAGGGAATGATCTATTGCAGTGTGTCTTGTTGCAAACGCGTCCAGGCTGCAGTGGGTGGAAATGCTTACGCTGCACTTGCTGCAGTCCTCAAGCTGCTGGCCTTGGGCTGTCAGTCCAACCTGCTGCAGCAGAAAGTTCACTGTGGAGCTTTATACCCTGTTCCACAGATACACTACAGTCCCAGCCCGTATCTAGAATGAGATAGTGTTAATTGGATAAATGTACTCGTCCTTTGTCTCTTGGCTGGAGCACTGATATTTCTCTACCCTCTCCTTTCTTGTTAAGAAACAAAAAGGGCTGTGCTGGCCATGATACTAAAATGCTTCTCAGCCTTTTGTTCTCTAGCGTTACCTTTTTCTGAAGTGTGTTTTGCAAATAAAACAAAAGTCTGCAAATTCCACTTAAATATTTTTTACTATGTGAACCTGTAAAACAAGAAACAGTCATTTCAAATACTGTGAGGAAACAATACTATATGGGTAACCAAGCTGTACGACTTCCTTTTAACCAATAGGTTCATCCTGACAATGAAGACTGGACCTGTTTTGAACAGTCAGCAAGTCTGGATATAAAATCTTTTTTTGGTTTCGAAAGCACAGTGGAAAAGATTGCCATGAAGCAGTACACCAGCAATATTAAAAAGGTGAGCCTGCAGACATGAAGGAGGTGCCTGGCTCTAAGTTATGAGCTAATGTAGCTGCTGTGCTCAAAAAAGCTGGGCTGTTCCCTCTTTAGCCTGGGGCTGTGTGTGTGGAGGTCTGTATTTTTAAGTGGAATCTTTAGAGAGGTCTGGCCACTTAATAGCCCAATCCTTTCTGTGTCTAAATGCATTTTTTTAGCAGCTGAAGTAAATATTTCTTTTTGAAGGGAAAAGAAATAATAGAATACTACCTGAAGCAGCTGGAGGAAGAAGGCATAACTTTTGTTCCTCGTTGGACTCCCCCTGTTGCATGTAAATTGGAGAGCAGCACATCCCACACGAGACGACCGGTTTCACCCGCTATTAATATACCAGACTCTGCCACAAAGGAGGGCTTGAACAATAAAGAGATCCTCAACACCTCCAGCAGCCCCTCGGAGCCCACAGCGGGAACACCTGATGGTATGGTGGTCTGACTTGTTTTACTGGGATTCTTTGTACTGTAGAGGCTCTTTCTCATGGGCAGCTGAAAATCTTCGTATTTTCTCTTTGGTAACATACAATGTTGAAGTTCGGGCTTGCAAAGCAGTAACATGTGGGATACCTCAGATAGCTGTTAGGAGCTGGGCTTTAGTAAATGGAGATCAGGTATGAGTGGAAAAACTCTTCACTTGGCTGTTCATTAGGTTGCAAATGGATGACTGACTTCTTGCCTTGAAATTCAGGGTTGGGTATAACTATAGGAATAATGGGGAGGAAAGGGCTGAAGCTTTCCTGAACAGTCTTCTGTTGTCTTCCTTCCCCTGTTAATAAGGGAATTTGGGAAAATTCTTGTACTGGGAGATTTAGATCAAAGCTTCTCTACAGAGAAGAGAAGAGAATCCAGAAGCTGTGGATTGACAAATCTGAATGTACTGGTGAAATGCTTTTATAAATGTTTGGGTTTATGCCTTTCTTAGTTGCAGAAGGAGAATTACTCTTCTTGGTTTACCATTAAGATGACTGTGTATGTTGCCTTGCTGATCTTTTCATTGATTCAAGAAACTTTATTCAATTCTGACTGCACAGAACACAGAGCAGCTGCTTCTGTGCCTCAGATATCAGCATAAAAGATCATTCAGGACCACTCTAATTACATGTACGTCTCCTTTTAGACAAGCTGGACGCAGACTACATCAAGCGGTACCTGGGTGACTTGACACCGATGCAGGAAAGTTGCCTCATTCGACTGAGACAGTGGCTCCAGGAGACACACAAGGGCAAAGTACGTTACTGCTGGTCTCTTGTGGCTAATTGTTCCTGTTAAGTGGCCCTCCGTGATCAAAACCTAAATTAGGTCTATACAATGGCAATAGAAGAAGTTCATTGCGACTGTCCAGCTGACTTTGCCAGCTGAGGTGCTTAAATGGTTAGCGTGACTGCCTCTCAGAATGTCAGTAAACCAACACAGGGGAATTACATCAGTTTTATAACTCTGCCTTGTTTGTTTTGGTGGCCAAACCAATCATATTCTCAAATCTGTATCCCTAAGCGCTGTACTGAAAGGGAAGCGGTGTGGCCGCTTAAATCACTGATAGCAAAGCTGGGGTTTTCCAGTGGCTTGTGATTTGCATGTATGTCTCAGCTTCCTTTTACTTAGCAACAAAATACAGTCTGTGTTTTGTCCCTCAGTTCCTTTAAATTGGACTGACTTAGCATGGTCATACAAGTGTAAACGATTACATTAGGGTTCATGAAATTTTTATATCCCTTATATAAAGGCAGCTGCAGTACCTGACAGGGATCCTGGGTTTGTTGCAAACAGAGACTGATTTGCTTGAGTAACTTCCAGTGTTACAAACCATCCTTCTGCATTGGTGCAGGGCTGCATATTTTTCAGCTTCTGTTGTTTGTGGTTTTGTTCTTGTTTCAAATCTTGAGTACAAAATAAGGTTTGATTTGTTGGTTTTGTTTTGTTCTGTTTTTTTACAGATCCCGAAGGATGAGCACATTTTAAGATTCCTGCGTGCCCGGGACTTCAACATTGATAAAGCAAGAGAGATCCTTTGCCAGTCGCTGACGTGGCGTAAGCAGCACCAGGTAGACTACATTTTAGACACCTGGAACCCTCCTCAGGTGCTCCAAGATTACTACGCAGGAGGCTGGCATCACCATGACAAAGGTACGCTCTAGAGGGCAGATACTGAACAGCTTTTATGTTCTGAATTAACAGTGATAGTTGTCCCTCTGTTAGCAAGAGGTGAGCAGAAAGATGGTTAGGACTTCTCCGTTGTTATGTATTAAATGGATTTAAATTGGTATTGTCAGCTCCTTACTTGGTGGAGGCAGACTCCTAGGTCCTAATCTTTCTGACTATTACTGACATACTTAAGTCTCTAAAGAGCTCTGCTTTGCTAGGAGTTTAAAAAGGTTATTAATTGCACTTCTGTAGTGCTCTGAAATGTTTAGAAGGGTGTTATGCAAATGCTGAGTATTCTCTTTCAGTGATTAAAAGATGTTTGTAAATAAGTGTATCTTCCTAATCAACTTATTTCTGATGTTGTATAAGTCTGCTGATGGCATAAATGAATACTTATTTGGCATTACAATCAGCTTAATGATGAGAAGTGGGATGTTGGAAAAACATCAAATAGAGCAGGTTTATTTAAGAAGGGAAGAAGCTTTGGCTAAATTCCATTTTTATGATGAGCCACGGCCAGATCTTTAAAACATGAACGACTGTGGCTCACACACTCCCCTATCCCTCCGCTTGCTTTATCATGCACTGATCTTATTGCTAATACATACACAGAAATGAAATGTTTTGGAATTTGTTGCTTGAGGGAAGCTGGGCTCTTTAGATAAGGAAATGATCTCTTACTGTGAGCTATCTGTGTTCTGATTTAGTTTTTTCCCCCAGTAGGCACCGTTGTTTCTGCTGGCTCTTCCTGTTACAAAAAGCGTATGAAACAGGACAAGATACTGTCAGCAGCAGTGGCCAGGAGACGGGGAGGACGCAGCAGAAGTTTAATCGCTGTAAAGCTGCAGAGCTTGAATGGCTCTCCCCTGCTGCTTAGGGTTTGACAGACCTCAAACCGAGAAAATGGAAAATGAGAATATGCTTGTAAAGATTGTAGGGAAAAAAAATGTGAATAAGTTCTCCCTTCTGTCAGTTCCTTGTCCTTACTTTGTAAAGACTTCCTCTGTCAATAGCACGGAACTGGGTCCTGCCAGTGAGTAGAAAGGTACAGAATGCATCAAAGGGTTGTTTCATGTTTTTCTGAGAAGTTGTTCAGTCTTGTGGTGAACTTCATGCTCCCCTCCCTTCCCCTCCAGTTCTTTTGCAGCACACCCACAAGTAAAGCACGGGTTTGTCAATAATGGAAACAGAAATTAAAAACTGAGCAATTCTATATAATTTAAAATCTTACAGTGGTAGGTTCTTTTTTTAAACCCTCTTCTCTAGTATTGCTCCTTTCCTCCTACATGTGCTAAATGTGCCAAACTTAAACTAGCTAAATTCTGTACGGCTTTTAGCGCTAAAGCAAAGGCGGCAGTGATTGAGGCATGTTGTACAGAATGAGCTATTAGTGCAAAAGAATAAAAGTTATTATTCTGGCATGCAATTAGCCCAGTTTTCTATACCTCTTAGTGGCTTTTATTTTGACAGGAAAGCTTCGGTCAAATGCTTTTTTAAATTGCAAAGCTCTAATGGAATATAAAATATAGAGTGAAAATGCAACACTGTCAGCTGAGGCTTTCTTTCGTGTGTCATTTGGGTGGACCAGGGGTTAGTAAGCTGTTAGCTTGATTTTTTGGATGCAAGTGCAGCTGTGAGGGAGGGAGACCTGCTATGAAGCTTAATAGCGCTTTTTGTTTAGTGTTTCAAAAGCTAAACAGTACATTCCAAGATAAGTGTGTGCTGATGTTAAAACAATATTTTCTTTTAGACCACCTGATAAAATACAAAAGGCTGTGATCTTTCATGGTGGTAGTGTCTTTGCCAAATAAATGACTTGCCTTGAGTCTGCAGTTTTGGTTGTTTGTTTTTCTTTTTTTTTTTTATTAGCATATCTTGACAGTTTCTTTCTTTGTGTCCCAAAGGACTTAATGATAATTTGATACCTCTCTTTGCAGTTGTTGGAGGGAAGTGAAGCTAAACAGACAACAGGACTTTGGGGAGATTTTTATGCAGAAAGCTCATCTTTTTTATTTTCTGTCCTGGCATATTCAGTTTTATAAGTTGGTGATTATTTAGCTTGTGTACTAGAATAGATGGAGCAAAGCTTAAAAAATGCATCACAGCTTTGGGAGGGGGATGGAAGCTGTTTCAGACAACTAGCTCCTGTTCTGAAGAGCCAGAAATGCAAGCTTTGATTCTCAAATTCAGCCAGGGCAGTTGTTGAGGTTAGTGTTTCTGTATCCTGGACAGCGTGGAGCTGCTCCAGTATGCAGCGAGACGTCTGTGAAAAGGAAGGGCTTGGAACGCGGAGGGTCCATCTGAAGCTGATCTCTGGAACGGAGTCTGTTCTCCCCGGGCGTAACCTGCATAAGTGAGGCCCTGTGCCAGTTCCGCATAATGTGTAATGACATAGCTGAAAGGTGTGACTTCAGCAAATACTGCAGAAAGCAACTACTCTCTGGGTTAACACTGTGTTTCATTAATTCCGAGAACTCAGGGTGTCTACTTTTCCAAAAACATTGCTGTAAGCAGTATTGCGTCCTGTATGATAGAAGGCTTACAGCCTTCATTGCAACTGTTTCGTTACGCTAATGGCCTCAAGTTTTGCCTGTATCTTAGCTGTCCTGGCAGCTAATTATAGCCCAATGTCCCTAATTGTGTATACCAAGATCTTGTGTGTATCAGTGTACTTGTTGAAGACCTTTGAACTTCCCTTGCAGATAGGGGAGCTATTTTTGCATCAAGATGTCTCCATTAAACTTTTGTAGTTCATTTACAGGCAATCTTTTGGTGTAGCTGGAAAAGATAAAGCTTATATTGCTGCTCCAGTTCTCTCTCTTCCAGCTGTACAGCGAAGTTTGAACTGACTAGACTTGTTTCCGTTTGGATTTTTAGCATAAAACTAGCTCACTGAAATTGTCTATTGCTGTAAAAATAAGGGTTATGTTGATATATTTGTTCTCATTATTCAGATGGTCGCCCGCTGTATGTGCTGAGGTTGGGACAGATGGATACCAAAGGCTTAGTGCGAGCTCTTGGGGAAGAGGCCTTACTTCGATACGTAAGTATTTTTGGAGCCAGCAAGTTGCTAACAATGTGATATTTTCATTTAGAAATTTCCTCCTCTGCCAGAACATTCATCACTCTGGATATTTTGATGTACTCTCTGGCCGTCTGTTTTTGGTTTGAATACATCTGAAAGCTCCTGGTAGCTGATCTTCTGCATTCTTTCCAACTGCAAACTGATGGCGGAAAGGCGTAGTTCTTGGCAGCTGCTGTAGTTATTGGTTAGCATTTTCACAGATTCTTCTGCAGCTTGTGCAGTGCTTCCAGTCTCTGCATTTGTATAGAAGAGAAAAACGCCATGCTCAGATTTTGTCAAGCCTGTATTCCAAGGATAAGAATAATTTATTTTTAGAGAACTAGTACTTGCCTGTAATTTTGCCTTCTGTAAAGGCATCGCTCGGACTGTGTTATTGTGGATCCACTCAGTTTCCAAGCAGAAAGCTGGCAGAATTCCAGGTTTGCAATGATTTTTTTTTGACTCCCAGTAATGACAGCCGCGACCATAGTAACCGCTAGAAGCAAGGGCTGGATTTGACTTTTTTTTTCTTCCAGTGGCATTTCCAGCCACAGACTAAATTTTGTTTGTTTGCCCTAGTTCTGTTTCAAGGTTACTTGCTTTCACTTAAAAAGGGGCTTTAATTTCTGAGTAAACAGGAAAAAAATGCTTAAAGGCACGGAAGAGTAGGGAGACTTCTTGTCTGTATTACTCCTGGGTCTCAGTTTTATGGAGGATCTTGTCTACGTTTTACTGCTTTTATGGAAAGGCATGTTTATTTTTCAACAAGATCAATCAATGGTATAAATGCAGCGATTTCTGATTCATTCTTTGAAAAAAAAAGTTTATGCTTGTTTGAGCTTGTAGTTCTAATTAGTGTTTGGATATAGTCAGTTTTTTTCTTTATCCCATCTATGGAGTCTGTCTTCTCAAAACAACATGTTTTCTTATACAGGTTCTTTCAATAAATGAAGAAGGACTGAGGCGATGTGAGGAGAATACAAAAGTATTTGGCAGGCCAATAAGGTAAAATACAGCAAGGGGATCTGCTCGTTGGGAATTACCTGGTTTCACACCATACACGGGGGAACATCCGGCGACATAATGCTGCTGAGCAAAGTTTATTAAATGAAAGAAGCACAGGGTAGGCTGTGTGTCTGAGTGCGGATACAAGCACAGTTACAGTTAATCAAGAGCCTCCCCAATTAATGTTAGAGTGAATCTGCAGGGTCCAAATCTGTATCTGAGGGAACACAGCACCTGCTCTGGGTGTCTTGGTGTCATGGTCATAATGGTTCTACATGGCAGGTGTTATGATTCTGCTCTCTTCTACCCTTGAAAGGGTAGAAGAGAGCCATGCAGCCTAACCCCCATCTCTGCTTCTGGGGGATTTTATAGTCAGATGTTGGTACAGGCTGCCAAAAAAATCAGGCCATGATAATATCACGGATGACCTTTCCAGTAGTGTCAGGTATTGTTTGCATGTCACTTGTTCATCCATAGTCCATACCAAGGCTCTTTACACTCAGTTCTTTGCCTTCTCCATTTACTATATGCAGTTACTCAACTCGTGATCCAAGGTAAGGTCACGAGACTCCTGTTTTCCAAGTACTGGCATGACTTCATGTGAAGTTCAGTGAAAAATTGCTTGCTGTCCCATCTTTGTCATTGTAGGGGTCACTTAACTAAAGTGTTAACTGCAAAATGGATTTAAGGGTGTGGTATGAAAGCAGAACTGCTCCTGAAAAGAAACAGTGTTTCTTGGAGTCGCTTCAATTTCTGACTACTTCCCTTAATCTGAAAAGGTTCAGGGATGGATGGGATGTCTGCTTATCTTTCCCTGGTAAAGAACTTGCTGTCCCAGCTCTCAGTAGGAGGTCAAATGCAAGAGATGGATTTCATGTGTGCAACTAGGCAATTGTGCTGCTTACTGGATCTTGACTTGTAGAAGTAATCCTGAAGGACTACGTATTAAACATTTAAAGTGAAACAAAGACGTGTTTGCTGTTTCACAGAAGCATAGTTTCATGGATGTTAGCTGGTGCAGCACAGCTGTGCATCTTGAATTCATGCCCAGGGCAAGACCTGAACTTGGAAAGTAACTAAAGCATATGCTGAAGCTCAGTATTTAAGAATTGAGAACATACCTCTTCCTACAGAAAAAGCTCCCCTCCCTGAGATCTGACAGCAGAATTAGCTTTGATGTGTAGTGGCACTGTTACTGTACTGTGTTGGGAGGAAATCTGCACCATGAATGTTAAATTGCTTCATAGCAGCGTGGCCATTTGATTGACTTTCCAGTAGAAGCAATGGTTTAACATTTGGGCTAGCTATTGACAAGATCTTTTTTGGCTCCATATTGACCTTCATCTGAAGTTTGAAATGGCTGTGGGGGGAATATGCATGACGTGGAAAGTGAGCTATCAACATAGTCTGCAACTGTAATTTGCCCCCTCTAAGACATTTCCATTCTAAGGATCTTAAACTCCAGCATCTACAGGTAGCTCAAAGCAGGAGGTAAAATAAAAGAAACCAAAACATGCAGTGGGGTCCACACATTTCAGTAGACTGGACACTTGCATAAGAAAGAATTTTGATGCCATTGAGGTTCTTCTTTTCCTTTTTGTCTTTCTCAAATTCAGCTCCTGGACCTGTCTAGTAGATCTAGAAGGCTTGAACATGCGGCATTTATGGAGACCTGGTGTCAAAGCGTTGCTGAGAATCATTGAGGTGGTTGAAGCTAATTACCCTGAGACTTTGGGTCGTCTTCTAATCCTAAGAGCACCTCGAGTATTCCCAGTTCTTTGGACACTGGTATGTTTGTAATTCAAAACATCCCTCGGCTCTCTCAGTGCACTGCTACACAGTTGTAGTTTGTAAAAGCACTTCAGAAATCAGGCTTTGTATGCAGGGAATGTTACCATTCGGAAATACCTCTTTTATAGGATTCCTGGAATAGATTTAAATGCTCTACCTAACAACTTACTTATATAATTGGTTAATTTTGCTTCTTTTTAGTGTCAACTTTGCATAACAAGGATGGTAACATTTAATGCGATCAAACTGATTCCTTCAATATTGATCTCTTTTGTTTTTTCTTTGTTTGTAGGTTAGTCCATTCATTGATGACAACACTAGAAAGAAATTCCTTATTTATGCTGGAAATGACTACCAGGGTCCTGGGGGACTGCTGGATTACATCGATAAAGAAATTATCCCTGATTTTCTTGGTGGAGAGTGCATGGTATGAATATAAACTAGTGCATATAACAATTATTTGTGGGTTTTTTATTCCCCTACTCCTTTAAACAAAGAAGCCTACAAGCACAGAATGGTTCCTAGTGTAGTTTGGAGGAGAGGGTACTATGATGTAGGATTCCAGACTTAGTGTGTTCTTTCAGATCCACTTTAAAAAGAGAAGTGACTTCTTGACAATAAATATCAAAGAACTTATCAAAGTAGCCAGGCATGGTTAAAAGCCATAGTCTCTGCTACCTGTCAAGTTCAGGCAGACATGGCAGCACAGCACTGAGCAAGAGCTGTCACCACCAGCTAAGAAGTCTCTGTCACCTGAAAGAACTAACTGATACCACAGGAAACCCAAGGAAATACGTGGCACATCTGCTCGGAGGGCTAAACAAACAGCCGAGTCTCCTGGCACAGTATGTGTGGTGACCACAACAAACAAAAAAAATAGTTTAACTGCAGAATACTGTCATTTCTCAGTCCCTTGTCCTGTGCCTTGACAGCTGCTTTCTGCCTGGACTATGGGTGTCAGTCAAATCTGTCATTTTAACATCTCAGTGATACCGTAAGGTTTATTTTCTCTGTAATGTTTTTCACAACCCAGGCTCACTGGTGTGACTGAGGTGTAGGAGTGCAACTCAGGCATTTTCTGGAGCCTCCGTCACAGTGAAACTTAGATGATTCTTTTTTTCTGAACTCAGCTGTGTTAAAGTACAATTTCAGCGTTGCTTTTTAAAGCCCCTATACATTTTCTAGATTAATTTCTTTAACATCCTTGAAAATTAATTTGAGACTGTTCAAATACAGTCTCAAATTATAATGAAGTACTATTAGATGTGTTGGAGTAGAGCATGTGTTTATCTTCAATGGGCTGCTTTTTGCTGCAGTAGTAGCTTTCAGTGGAGAGGGTTTGTGCTATCTAATTTGGAGCTTGAGAAGCTGGCAAAATCTGCTGCTAAGTAAGCAAAAGTCAATGTTACCAGAAAGTAAATTGCTAAATACTTCCTGCCGGTCACAGGCAGCAATAGAATCTCTTTCTCTTCATTTTTAGTTCTGGATATTTGAACAAAAATGACTTCTCAAAGATCCTTTCAATTCTTTGTTGTAATTTAGTTATCAAACACTTCTGCTGCCCCAAACACTTATATGGAACGTATTCCTGATCAGATAGTTGTCTAACTTCGTTATGGGAGACTTCTTTAAAAAGGCGATTGCTTAGGGAAGTTGTGTAATCGATTCCAGTACAGAGCTGTCAAGACAGCTGTAACTTGAAAACTGTTACCTTCCTGACTGCAATATCCTTTTACCTGTTTGGAAACTTACTGTGTCTCCTCACCATCCTTCGTCCTTAAATTTAGCTACTGGGGTTCTTTCAGGGCTCTGTAGGCTGTATTTTTTAGACTGAGTCGCTATTGCCACTTTCCTCAGGATTCCCAAGTGGCTCATGTCTTTCTTCAGTATAGGGCAGTGTGAGTGACAACTATAGCATTTGCACAGTCATTTTCTCTGGTGGCTGTTGTCTATATACAATATCTGTTCCGCTCGTATCTAGTTCTGCAAGCTCACCTAAATCAGAGCATTATAAAATAAATTTATGTACGTATGATGTACAAGCTATAAAATTACTTTCAACCTCTGTTCATATGTCATTTTTCAGGGTACTTGCTAAATGTGAGGTTTTGTTTCTGAAGCTGGCAGGCGGAGAACATGATAGGGGGTGAATGCACAGAGGGGATACTTTTTAATGGCTGTTTATGCTCTTAGTGTGAAGTACCAGAGGGCGGGCTGGTCCCCAAGTCCCTCTACAGGACAGCAGAAGAGTTGGAAAATGAAGACATAAAGCTTTGGACTGAAACAATCTACCAGTCTGCAAGTGTCTTCAAAGGAGCTCCACATGAGGTATGGTTGCAGCCGACCCTTCTTTTCTTTTTTCTCATCCCTCTGCTCTGGACTCTTGTCTCTTGAACTTGATGATTTAGTTGCCCTGCTTCCACCTTGTTGTTCTATAGTTCTGGTACACAGTGATGCTTTAGTAGCTGAAGTTTGTGACCATTCCTGGTATCCTCTAGTTGTCATTTAGAATATCACTGGTTTCCATTTTATTCAAAGAATATTCTAAGCAAAGACAAATGATATTCTCAGAAGCTACTTAAGAGCTTCTGAAAGTCATGTTAAGGTAAGGACACTCCATCAGGAGAGAATGTGTAGCTACACTGCCTTTTTAAAAGTCTAAATTAAGCCCAGCAACAAAACCTCTGGGTTTTCTTGTCTTTTCTGTTAAGAGTTTCTGTCATTACTGAGCAAATTGCTGTTGTCTAATACGACTTTTCTGTCTCAGGTTCTCATTCAGATTGTGGATGCCTCCTCTGTGATCACATGGGATTTCGATGTGTGCAAGGGCGACATTGTTTTTAACATCTTCCATTCCAAGAGAGCCCCGCAGCCTCCTAAAAAGGACTCTCTGGGAGCTCACAGTATTACATCTCCTGGTGGGAACAACGTCCAGTTGATAGACAAAGTCTGGCAATTGGGACGCGATTACAGTATGGTGGAGTCTCCTCTTATCTGCAAAGAAGGGGAGAGCGTGCAGGTAAGACGCTGAATCCTTGTGTGGGAGCAGATGGAAACTAGCTCCAAAACTAGATGTTCTTAATTCACAATCATTATTGATGACTGAGTGGTGATTCAGCTCCAGACTCTCTGCTTGCTTTTGGCTGACATTTCAGTGGATGTTCCTCGCTGGATGCTGCAGGGAACGGGGACAGTAGTTACATGGGATCTGCTGGGAGAGGAGGCTGCAGCAGGCTCATAGGGATTGCGATTGAGCAGCAAAGAGATATAAGGAAGCCACGTAGAACGTGGTGCACATCCAAGAAGTAGCAAGATGTGCTTTCTCCTGTCATTTTGACCATTATTTTCTGAAGCAAACAGTCATGAGAGAAGCCTGGAAATTAAGGCTGAGCTTCTGTGTGTTTGTCCCTCTAACAGGCACCTTAAGGAGCTCCCTGTGGCCAAGGTTCCTGAAGGGTGTTTGTTTTTTATGTCATGTGCAGCCTATCCTTTAATTACCAAGTTTGATATTACATGCAGCATTTTTACAATCACACTCTGCCGCTGCTATTCCTTTTGACTTGAACAGCCTTTGAGAAAGGAGCTCCTTAAGTCATCTAATTGGAAGTGTTAAACTGGAAATAGGGGCAGAGACCTCTTGAACCACACTTTGTCTGTGAGACAGGAACCTTGACTGTTCTTTTCAATCTCAAAGGACAGCCATTAATTGAAACTAAATGGAGAAAATGAATATTGTTTTAAACAGGAATGTTTCAGTGTATTTAAATCCTAACCACTTGACACTGTCAAAAAGCAGGAGGAACCACTGGTGTTCTGTCACAGCTTTTATAAGCTGTGGGGGGAGAGTTCACCAGCACTGCCAGTGGTTGAGGAGCTGAAATATTGGCATTGGGGAAAAATATCTGGGCATGTAGGTAGTTCTAAGCTTGGAAATTTCAAGCCTACAAATCATCGTGTTAACAAAGTTAACTTTCCATTTTCGCTGTGGCTGCTTCCAGGGATCGCATGTGACCAGGTGGCCTGGCTTTTATATTCTCCAGTGGAAATTTCATAGCATGCCTGCCTGTGCTACAACCAACCTGCCTCGTGTGGATGATGTACTTGCATCTCTACAGGTCTCTTCTCACAAGTGTAAAGTGATGTACTACACAGAAGTAATAGGATCGGAAGATTTCAGGTACGTCTGGCCGACATTCATGAAGGTCAGCCGATGTCAAACCTTTCTGATACTTGGATGATCAAGCCAATGTCAAGTTGGCTTAAATACAAGTGAATTGTGAGGACTTGTGTTTTCTTAGGCCTCCTCCCCCCAAAAAAATTCAACCAATACTGGCACTGGGGGCAACTAATCTATAAAAGGTGTTAATTAGTTACCTCGATGTAATCATTATTGGTCACTTTGCTCTGCTTTGAAAGTGTTGTTTGAGTTGTTGAGCTTGGCAGGTTGTTGTGTAGAAACTCCAAACTGGAATCGGGTCAGTTCAGCTGCCTGCCAGTTGATACACATGACTGAAACTGGTTCTCAGTTGCTTTGAACAGCATCTGTTTTTTGCAGGGTGTTCAGTGTCTCCATTATTTAATGTGAGGCAGAAAAGCTTTTGAGCGTTACTTTTTATTCAGTATGAAAACAAATACAATATAGATACACAGCAGAAAGCAAAATCCTTGTATGTTCTGAAGCTTAAAACTAGTTTATTTTATATTGCAGGGGTTCTATGACCAGCCTTGAATCAAGCCACAGTGGATTCTCCCAGCTCAGTGCTGCCACCACCTCTTCTAGCCAGTCCCATTCCAGCTCCATGATTTCCAGGTAGTGCCACAACAGATGAAAAGCAAGTGGATGAGATGGCTGGACCCTCACCTGTGGCAGTGACTGCAATACAGCGTATTCAACTGGCAATTGTGCAAAAAAATCCCCACCCCATAAAAGCCTTTTATAGATAGTAAAGTAGCTGTTTGAATTTTAAACGTAGTGGTTTTGGTCGTTGTTAGATCCAACAGCTTGTCTCTTAACTTTAACCCCTTTTTCCTAACTCAGCCATAAATATTTTTGCAAGCCTGCTTGCACAAATCCTAACTCTGAACACAAGGGCTCTCACTGAAAGGAAAAATAACCAGTGCATCAGTTAAGAATGATTTTATTTTAGTTTTTTTTTTAACTGTATAAATGTTAAAAAGCAAAAAAGAGAAAAACCCTACCAAAAATGCTCCGTAGTGCATTAGAGATCAACTGCAAGTCTCCTGTCAGGACATTCCTTGCCATCTTAAGAAATCCCCTGTGATCTTCCAGTGCTGCAAACTCTTCTCCCTGTTGCCACTAAGTGATGTCCGAGACAAAGAAAAGCAGTTGCTGGATACTTGACTTTGTGAGTCCATTTTTTTCAAAGCACGCCCACAGAGCTGTGGCCAGGCTGTAAACACTAACACCTTTTGTATGAGCACATTTTTGGGGAATTTGAGCTCTGGGTCTCAATGGGTTAAAGCAATTCATTCTTTCCTTGGATTTGCGCTTGAAGCACTGCGGAGAGAGAGGCAGAGAGCGGGCTCTCCCTCGCTGAGCCAGAACTAGTCTGGGGATTTGTTCCCAGCTCTGTGCTGGAGCTTCACTCCACTTCCTCAGCACACTCCACGTGAATTGATTTTACCGAGACTCTGGTCTTATCAGGAATTTATGCAGAGCTTAAGCTTGCTTCTTAAATCAGTCTAAAAGAGGTATGGCTTACATCCTTCCTGCGCACTCTTCAGTCCTTCCCTGTGTACGTCAGAAATAGAGCGCCTTAGTTCTGAGCAGCGAAGGCTTCAGTGTAGGCAGGGAGCAGAGGGATCTTTGCTCCAAGATGCTCTAAGCGGTGCCTGCTCCACCGTTTTCACTGCTCCTCCTGCCAGTGGGGAACTGACAGTTTGGATTTTGTCCCTGTTCTACCCGGGCCCAAGAAATCCTACTTGTTACAGTCTGTTCAGGTATTTCCCACTCTGAGCCCCCTCTCCCACGCACGGCAAAAGACACAAAGGATTGAAGTGCTGAGCCGAGGGCTGTCAGCAGACAACTACAGACCTTACCTGGCAGTGATGCTGCAGAGAAGATTTCAGTCTGAAATACAGCAGGATTTGCATAGTTAGATCCTGCCTGGTCTTTCCTCACCCTCTTAGAGCTAAACTATTCATCCAGGCAAAAGGGAGCCCCCCCTGTGCTGGCTGCAGTCCCTGCTAGAAAGCTGGGCAGGCTCTATTGAGTCTTGGGGAGGCAGCACCGTTATGGGTAAGTGGTAGAGGAGCTTGCAGAGGTCTTGCACCTTGAAAGCAGAACTGACAAGATATCGGATGCCCTACCTGAGGAAAGCTGGTTCTGAACTCAGTATAAATATATTTTATGACTGGAAAGCATCTGCGAGGCAGGTTACTGACCTCTGACCAGGAGCACCTCTCCTGTGGACTGAGTCCGCCGGGGAATGAGGCAGACAGAGCTGGCAAAGAAGTATTTGAGTAGCGGATTTAGAGGTGCGGAGAGGCCAGTCTCCTTAAACTGAACCAAACTGGTCTATTTTGTCTTTTTTGGATTTAGAATTCGAAGATGGAGTTTAGACTGTTTCTTAGGCTGCTGAAGTGTGCTGTTGTGTGAGACAGGCCACCGCTTTGGTGTCAGGCAGCTCCCCATCCTGGTGTCTGCAGAGCATCCAGCCCCACGCCAGGGCTCTTGGGCCCCTGTGAGCTCTGCCCAGGCAGGACCCAGCTTTGCTAAAGACAAATTTGTTTGGTTCTTGGCCTGCAGGAACCAGTATCCCCCAGCACAGGGGAACTGGTGCAGCAGGATGCACAGTGAGCTTAGTGACACTCACGGCTCTTTGCAAATGCCACTTTCCATTTACCAGGCTGCAAGGGCTGAAGGTCCCCTTTCTTTCTCTCTCTCTCTCTCTCTCTCAGATGGCGATTTTGCTGACAACTGTAAAGAAACTGCTTCATTCAACACTCCACATCTGTCCAGAGGTGTCTGGCTTTGTAGACCTTTTTGAGTTGCAGTCACTTTTCAAGTCTGAAGATCTGTATTTTGTTTTTTCACTTGAGCTGGCTCAAAAGTGGCACTTTGGGTTTTTTCCTGCTGTTAACCTTAACACATCTTTTAGAGCTCAAAGCACATGACAGCACAAACAGCTGGGGAGATAAAATTCCAGAAAAACAATAGTTAATCCTCCTCTAAGCGAAGTGCTGTGGCAATATGACTTGATCACCGCAGTCTGACTAATTAATTTCCCATACCCTGGTCTTTCTTTGTGTGATATAATTGCTCTTCTTCCTTCTCCCAGCCAATGACTCTTCTGTTGGCTTTTTTCCCGTTCTCCGTGTCCTTCTGCACTTTTTCCTGTCTGTACTCATGAACTGCATATCAAATTCTGTAAATGTTTTGTATACATAATACCTCATTCTTGGTAATAAAATACAGATAGTCTTTAAAAGATTTTTTTATCGTTATCAATAAATGTGAACTGTTTGGAAAAAAAAAAAAGGGTCAGCTGCTTTATTTCATTCCTCCGATGCAAAACTTCCAGTTTATTACAGGTGCTGAATTCAAGCCTGCCAGAGCTGCTCCGGGGCGATGCCGTTACGGGGGACGCGGGAAGTGCCTCAGGTCTCTGCCACTGTAAGAAGCTTCAGGAAAACATCCTGTCCTGGGGAGCAGGAACTGAGCCACTACAAGGTACGAGGAATGTGGTTTTAGAAGGAAAACGGCCTCTGCTGGGCACTTCCCTGTCACGGAACAAAATCCTTTCCCCACTGTACGCACACAGTTTTTTTTTACTACTCTAAATACATAAAAGGAACAAAATACTGTGCTGAAATTCTTCAGGTAGCCCTAAAAAGAGAAAATGGTTGCTTTTTATGGTTTATATGATGACTTTATCCTCCTTTTTCACAGCTGATTGCAGCAGCATCCCTTGTGGAGTGCGTTATGAGTGTAACTAAAAGGCTCGCACTGCCACGTTCAGCACAGCAAGGGCACGGGTAAATGGCTCTCGTTTGCCCCTGCGGAGGATGAAATGTCTCTGGCCACCTGACCTTCCAAGTGCAATTGCTGTTTTCCACCTGATTATCTGCTTTTTCCCAGCGGCCCTGCCATGGGCTTTCCAGCAGAATAAAGGGCTGTGTCCCTGGGCTGGGCAAGGCCTCTCTGGGGAAAACCTGAGTGGTCTCAGCTGCCCCCACCACCTGGGTGGGAGGAATCACGGTCACATTTGGGGGAATTATGATTTATTTATTTTTTTTATTAGTAGAAGCAGACAGAGCTTTAGCTATTTTTAAAGCAGGAGCCAATAAATGTCAGGCTGTGGTTTCTCTAACCCCTAGAGCTGGAGCAGTGGCTGAAACATCCATTTATGGTTGGTCTCTCAGATTTTATCCAAGCTGTAAAGTTTCTAAAAGGAGACTCTTTAACTCTGGCCGCGGAGGTCTGTCAGCAGGACCAGATGGCAGCCTGACCTACTTCAAGTTTTAACATGTGGCCAATATTTTTTATGCCGGCGCATAATTATAATGGGCCGGCTTATTGCTGCTCCGGATGTTACTAAATACAAAAGCCCTTGAAAAGACGTGGTGCAAGAAAGGTGGCTTTGGCTGTTCAGCTGCGCCGTGCCCGGGGCGGTGGTGGGGCTTTCCTGGCCTGTTCCTCTCTTGAAATGGCAATTAAAAATGAGAGCTGCAGACCTGATTGGAGCTGAGCAGGTGATAATGGTGCAGGCAGGGGCTTGTGTTACTGGGTGAACCGCGTATTTTGGTTTGGGGGGGGTTTAGTGGATTTTTTTTTTTTAAGACAAAGGAAAATTCCTGGAAGAGATTTCACCTGCCCTTTTCCACCTGCCTCCCCTGCCAGGGCTCCCTGTTCTCCAGGTGTGAGACCCTGTTGCAGATCTAGCTTGCCAAAGAGCCCATAAATTCCCAGTCACCCAAGGGGAAGGGTCCTGAGCTGCCATTTCCAAGTCTTTCCATGCATCCTTCCCGTGGAGCTGGGGCTGGCACTGCCTCGCTGTCATATTGCTGCCTGAACACATGGGGTCCCTGTGGGAGAAGCCGTCTCTTCCCATCACTTCCAGTACCTAAAGGGGCTACAGGAGAGATGGGGAGGGACTCTTTTTGAGTGAGGGGAGCCACAGGACAAGGAGTAACAGTTTTAAACTGAAAGAGAGGAGATTGAGATGAGATCTCAGGAAGAAATTCTTTGCTGTGAGGGTGGTGAGGCACTGGAACAGGTTGCCCAGAGAAGCTGTGGCTGCCCCATCCC
>JAOXJK010000003.1:29308320-29322725 GCA_025774025.1 Xenus cinereus | reverse complement strand
TTCTCAGCAGCGTGCTTCACCCTGCCTTTGCTCAGCGCGGGCGCCGTGGCTTTGCAAACACTAGTTTTCAACTTTTATTTTTTTTTTTTAACAAAAACTTGACCCAAAGACAGCCATGTGTGTGAAAACACTATTCCCCTCATTCACAGCCCTGAAAGACCACTTTATCTGAGGGGAGGAGCAAGGGGCAGCACTTGTCAGAGGCTCACCACGCAACTGTCCCCCCCCGGACACCGGGGCACAGGTACGGTGCCATCTGGAGCGTGACAAGGCGGCAGCAAATCCAACTCATGAGGCAGCAGGGCCAGAGAAATGCCAAACACATCTGGCTGTGCCAGGTCACCCCGCACCGCTGGCGCCTGTCATACGGATCTAGGACAAACCCTCGCCTTTGTTTTCTTCTGTTTGGGCATCACGAGCGTCCCGGGCTCTGTAGGACGGCAGCTCGGGAACATTAACTCACCGTAGGGTTATTTTGTCTTCATGCTAAACTCTTCCTGGAGATGTCAGCTGCCAGAACGTGTCATTTATGCTTCACGGCGCTGCCTTAGCAGTTCGTGGACATGACACAGTGACAAGAAACAACATCCTTGAAGGAAGGGCTCAATCTGGATGGTTCTTCTCTAACAAACAAGTGCGAGCTGGGCTGAGCCGGCCACTCGGGGTGGCTCTGAAGGGCCCAGGGACATCCATGGAAGTGGCCGTGGTGGTGGGGACGTGCCATGAGCATCAGTTACCGGGGGTTGTTCCCAAGTCCAAAGGCAAGACTCGGGCTGTTACAGCTCTGCTCAGACCCGGTGAATCCGGTGGGACGCTGCCTGCCCACCTCCTGGGCTCTAGTGAGTCACGGCACATCCCCTGGGAAAGGGGAGGTTATGGGACTTAACTGGGTTGTTAACTTGCCATGAGCAGGCAGAGTCAGCAGGGCTTTTGGAAATTAAACTGCAGGTCGTTTCTGCCTGCGGTGGCTGCAGGTTGGTGTCATCATGGGGCTCCTTCTCCCCATCCATCCCAGGAAAAGGCTGCGTTACGGCGAGCAGAGACCGGCAGCCCGCACCACAGCCCTGATCTCCCGGTGTTTGCCTCTCGGAGATGGAGCAGGATTGGTCCCAGTCTTAACCACTTTTAAAGAAAGTTTTAAAGTGGAGGATTCCTCGCTTCCGAGTATTCAGTCCTCTAAAAATGGGAAAGGCTCGTGCTTTTGCCAAGCACCGAAGGAGGGATGCTGCTGGTGCTGCTGCCCACACACACCATGCCCCTCTTCCTGCTTTGCTGCAGTGGTTCAGCTCAGGACCCCTTGTGCCCCCTCTGGAAGGGATGCGAGTTTGGGGGATAATTAGTTGCACAGATTAACTTGTACCTGTCAGCAGCCAGGGTGCAAGAGAGATGGGTCTGAGCACCAAGGTGTCACCGAGCAGCTCCCTGGGAGGACAACGTGCAGGACACTTCTGCGCACCCCCACACCGCAGCACATGGCGTTTGGGGGCATCTCAGAGCCATTTGCGTGCTTTCCCCTTGGTGGCCACAGCCCTGCTGGACCGTGGGCTGGAGAAGACCCCATGCAGGGTGAACAGGACCATGTAAAGGAGCCGGCTGCAGCCCTGTCTGGGTCCAGCCCCCGTGGACGTATAGTAGACAGTTGGCATTTTACAGCTTTGCACTTTTATTTTCCCCTTTAAAGAAGCTGCTCTACAAAAGCAGTGCTTTGCCTTCCTTGACTCAGTTTACCTGGTAAAAATCTCACCCTTCTGGCTGCTCCTGCAGAGGTTTTTGGCAACACCGGGCACTCAGCCAGAGGGACAGACCCGAGGAACCGGAGCCGTGTTTTGAAGGCTGGGACTTTATTCCTTCCCACGTCCCTGCTGTGAAATGAGAAGGAACTTGGCCAGCCTCAGCACAACAACATGCCACATCCATCAGCTCTGGTTAAATACAGACAATTGTTTGAAATGTTATTGGAAGGGAGAGCAGAGAAACACATGACCAGGCACACAGGCCATTGCACAAGGAAAATAAAGGCAGTGGGGTGCTGCAGGAGGTCCTGCCTGACCCACGGGAGCGTGGCCCCTTTAGGGAGATGTGAAGAGGTCTTCAAATCCTGGCGTTATATCAGCATCCCCTCCCCTCCCAGTGCCACTGGAGTTACACCGGCCTTGATAGAAACGAGACCTGATTTTGAGCATAAAGCAGCTGCACGGGGTATCTTACTGCTGCCAGCTCATCTCTGCTTCCCACTGATGCCCGATGAGGCTGATGGAAGTGAAGTGCACGTCGTTCCCCATCTTTGAAGCCATTGAAGAACCACAGAGCTCTTCTTCGCCACTTGGGAGCAGCTCTGATGCCAGGAGACACCATGGCTTGCAGCTGTGCCCTCTGATCCTGTGGGGAAGGATACTCATGAACCCCCCTTTCCCCTCCAGACCCCCAGGTTGGCTCGTGCGATGTCCCCTGCCCTCCACTCCCCTCTTGCTTTTGGGTTCTTCATCTTTTATTCCCAAAGCATCACCCCTCCCGGCTTCGCTGGCTGTCTGTCCTGCTGGGGACTGTCCCCAACACCTCTGCTCACAGTCACCCCATTAACAACCATGAGAGGGGCTTGTTCTTGTTCACGGCTGGTTCACAGGTGGCCAAGGTGTTCTGCAAACCAGAGACAAACCAGACTCCAACCGCGGGCAGGGAGGGGAAGGTGCCATTTTCACAGCTCACCGACACCAGTTTGCTCCTTTCGAAACGAGAACAACGTGGGGAAACCAGAAGGGCTGAAGGGTTGGGTGGATGCCGGCGGTTCGGAGAGCGGCATGGAGCCGGGCACGCAAGAGCCCAGCGCGATGGTGCCCCCGGGGCTGAACAGGGACGGCTGCGGCTGATACTCACCGACAGAAAATATGTTTTAAAAATGAAATGTCCTGACAGGCTATGGTCGCGCCGGAGCCCCCGGCGCAGTCTGCAGAGCGGAGACTGCTCTGCTCAAGCAATGCTGTCAGGAGCCCTTACAGTGACGCCGGCTGCGGCGAGAGGGCAGCCAGGCAGTGGGGATGGCATGGGGAGCAGGCTGAGGTTTCCTCCTCTGAGCCCAAAAGGGGCGGGAGGAGAGGTTTTGGGGGAAGCCAGACCAAAACGCTGAGACTCAGCAGCCAAGAAGCTGCCGCCCTGGCTCACCGGTCCCCCAGCTCGCGGGACGCCGGGGCAAGGGACATGCAGCCCACGCTGTGGGACCTGGGACATTCAGAGGGAACATCAAGATCCCTTGTAAAATGAATGAAAACACCTTTTTTTTTTTTTTTTTCCCCCAACCTTGCTTTCTGATAGATCCATCCTTTGCTCATACCCTGAAAAGGGAGGAGCTGTTTGACCGCAAACATGGCTTCAGCAAAAATCAGCTCAGATCTGGGACAACACTGAAGTCATTTTTGCCTCCGAGTTGTAAAGGTTTATTTTGTTATTTGAGGACAAGGGGTCACTGGGGAAAGGGGAGAGGACAGAGAAATGGAAACCCAAGGAGTCAAGGCCACACAGTCAGCGGGGAACCAGCCTTCATGGGCAGAGACAGGCAGCCCCCCGCGGGCGGGGAGCATCACTGGGGGATGTTTACAACATGACATTTTCATGCACCCTGAAAAAAAAAATAAAATAAAGCAGCGGTTGGTTTTCAGGGCGAGAGCGTCACGTCTGCCTGCCTTTGCAGCGGGGCACGATGCGGAGCGCTGCTCGCATTAAGACACGGGTCAGGGGAGGCAGCGCTGCAAACGCCGCTCGGGGACAGGAGCAGCCACCCGGCTGGTTGGGATCCGCGGCCAGACGTGACGCTGGCTGCAGCAGCAGCCTCGGTGACAGCCTGGCAGAGAGGGGACGTGGTCCCAGCCCAAGCAGGAACACCCTGGCTGGGTGAAGACAGGCGAGGGGGTTCGGTCCGGCTCCATGGCAAACTGGTGGGGTGCCCGTGAGACCCCTCTCTGCTCCCACCTCCTGAGACCGGGGTCTCGGACATCTCCTCCCAGTGTCAGACCCTGCTGCACCGACCTTGTGCTAACGCTGGGGATTCACTAAAGATCCCGATTCCCTTCTGACGCTGCCATGAGAAGCCATATAGCCACTCCCGGCCCCCCAAAGCCCTTCAGTCTTCCCTCAGAGGTGGCTTTCTCTGATCTTTGGAATAGCTCCTCTCTTCACGTTTAAGCTTCTTGGACAATGGCAGGACCTTATGCTGTATTTCAGGGGTGTTCTTACCTAGTTCTGCCATTTTTCTCCTGGAAATACCTTAGCTGTGCACGTATCAGTCATCCAGAGATGCACTGCCAGCATGCCCCTGCAAGCCCTACCCTGGTGAACACTATTACACTTTGTACCCTTTCTTTTCATCCTTCTTTCACGTTCAGTCTCACTGGTCTATCAGCATCCTTGTCCCCCTGCCCTGTCTGATCCTGCCCCTGCCCTTCCCCACCTGTACCCCAAGCCCAGGAGAGCAAGACATGGCTTGTTTTGGGGCTTTCATGCCTACAGAAGCATCAGCCATACAGTCAAGAGCCTCCCACCGCTGCCCGGACTGATTTATTTGCAGTGGCCAAGGGCAAATGGAGGGACCATGCATGGGGATGGATGGTGACAGCATCCTCCCTGTCCCCAGCCCATCTGCCCATTGCCTCCGCGGCTGCCAGCTTTATTGGCCCTCAAAGTGGATCAGTGCTAACATGAAGCCATATGCTTGTGTCTAGAGAGGTTAAGGCACGTGCCAGGGCTGGACTTCCCTCCTTGATGCCACCTCAGTGGGCAGAACTGGGCAGAACTGGGCACTGGGACCACCGGGACCGCTGCAGTCTGTCCGGAAAGGGGCTGGGCTGGAGCCCTGCTCCCGCACGGCACCTCAGGGCTGCAGAGACACACGTCTGAGACCCCGGCATCACACATTTCATCTCCTGATGACCCGAGAGCGTTGCCGCAGAGAAATGTCACCTCATGTCACCCGAGGAGAAGCCGTGTCGGTGGCCCCTTAGAGAGGCGAGCTTTTCGCTGCAGCTAATAATCCCGGCCAGGGCAAGATAAGAGATGCTATAGAAACTCCTCCAAGCTGGAGAACAGCTGCGCTAAATCCCTTTAGTCCTCAGCAAGACATTTGTTTACAGGGAGACTAGATTTTATTACCCGGGGTTGTCTAGTACAGGCTGTTCGTGGGCTCCCTGCCCACCCCCCTGCAGCGCTGGCGCGGGTCCCTCGGTCCCCACGGCGGGGGGGCACAGGGGCTGCGGCAGGATAAGGGGCTTGGTTTGGGTCAAGGTGGGTTTTCAAACCCGAGATGACCTCTTTTGCTGGGAAGAGGTCAGTCATCTGGAGGAGGAATGAGCTGGGTGCCGGGGTCAGCTTCTCTTTGCCCCCGGCTGCTGTGACACCAGGGCTGAGCACCCCCTCCGATGGCTGCACGTGTGACATGGGTTGCCATCAGCCTGGCAGAGGGTTGGAACAGCCCCATCCCCAGGGGGGGTCCCGTCCCCTCAGGCAGGGCATGCCACGAGGATGCCCTGGGTCTCCCTGAAGCGGTTGGTGATGCCAGCAGGCATCTCCTCCCATCCCTCCTCCACCTCCTCCCATCCCTCCTCCACCGGCGCTGGAGGACCCCAAATCCAGCTCGGTTCTCCTCCCCTCTCCCCTCTGATGCCCAGCCCAGGGTTTTGGGCAAACCTCAGCCCTCACCTCTTCCAACCAGCTCCTGCCTCCTGCTGCTTTGCCATTACAGCCTTTAAGCCATTAACCCCAGCTGGCACTGGGAAGGGGGGACACAGGCTGCAGGGAGGCAGCGGGACACGAGCCAGGCTTGGTGTGACCCTCTCTGGGGCTGGTCACCTCCATGTGCGCCCCCCCACCACCAAAATAAGGCTGAGCCACAAGCTTTCCCTGCTTGGGGTGGCATGTACCCCTCATCGGCCCCGCTGGCGCTGGGAACAGGATCCGCGGGGCGACACGCTGTTCCCGACGGAGCACGGAGCACCACGTATGGCTGATCCATCTATGCATCAGGGAGGGCTGCGGCTCCCCTGTAAAGTGGGGGCGGAAGCCATGGCGGTTCAGATTTCTCCTCTCACCTGTCGCTAAATCAAAGGCCATTCGGATTTAATCTCCGGGAGAGGCAGGTTTAACCCTCTCCTGCGCGGCTGGGTGTCCCCGCGCCGGGGTGAGGACCTGCCTCACCCACCTCTGATACGGGACTCGCTGCCAGCCCTCTCCTCCCCTCTCCCGAATTTGCCTGGTCTCCCACCCAGGGCTCATTCCGGGTGGGAGAAGCGATGCTTCACCCCGCCAGGCCATTGCCCGGCCACCGCCTGCAGTGATGGGCAGCAGCTGGGGACACGCCGCTCGGCGGAGACGGCCTCGCCGGGGTTTCTCATTACTGACCGCTTCCGTCTCACCTTCTCAGCTGGAACGCCAGAAAGCCCTGCTGAAAACGCAGCCGCTCTCACGTACACCATGAATTTAACCATGGGCAGAAACAGGAGGCAGAGGCACAAGCAGGTGGGGTGGGCTGGAAGCATCCCGAGGGCACGGGCTGCTTTTGTGTCCTGTCCTGGGGTGCTGGGTACCCCATCGCAGGGGTCGGTCGTGTATCAGCTTCCAGAAGCTGGCACCTGCTGCAAACCGTTTGCCACCACATTTTTAACACTGCTTCACTGCCTGGGAGCTACGGGCAAGGCACATCGCTCCCGTCAGCCTGGAAAGCTTCACCCAGTGTGACCACACGATGCTGATCTGCTCACTGGGCAGCACAGGTTACTGGGGCACCGCGTCCGGGACTGGAGCGATGCCCAGCTGGAGAACATTGCTCCTGGCTTCCTCCGTGTTTACCGTCCCCTCTGAACCATGACATGCCGAGCACTGGGATATGAGCTCACCAAAAACACATCCAGATGCAGCATGGGCTGGTCCTGAGGTTCACAAATCATTTTACTGAAGGACATCTCAGCCCTGTGGTGGAGCTGAGTCCAGGAGCAGAGCTGAGGAGCACTTGGCTAGTGGGAAAAGGTCCATGCTCTATTGGGTGTCCCCTCGCACAATCATGTTAAGGCACCAAGCATAAGGCTTGCTAAGTGAAATAAAAATCACTGTTTATAAAAGACACTGCCAAACTCGGCAGAACACAGGGGCTTTGTTTGGGAGAGCTCACCCCACAACCCCCAGCAGAGGAGCTCCGTCTCTCCCATGTGTGGGCTCAGGAACAGAAGAGCCCTCACAATGTCCCACGTCCCATGAACAGCAGTGGGAAGGGAGCGTGTTACTCGTGCAGAGCCCAGAGTTTCTCCCATTCTGAGTACTGCTGGCTTTTTCCAGGAGCAGAGAGGTCCAGCTCCCTCCTCCACTCTCATCCCTGCATCTGTTGCTGCTGCTCCCCAGCTCCCCCCCACCAGCACACGGTGGGAAGCAGCAGCCTACACACCATTTTCCACAGCCCTGTCCCAAACCACCCTCTCCTGGCTGCTGAAGGCTGCCCAGCCCACGGGGCCCATGCTCAGGTGGGGGCTGGATGGTGTTTCAAGCTGGAGTCCGCTCTGCCTGTGCCCTGGCACTGCCTGGGACCTTGGGGACCATCCCTCAGCTCCTCCCGGGGGCATCCCCCCGCTCTGCGGCTGTTGGCCCTGCAGAGGGTTGGCTTTAGGGTGAGGTTGACCAAGGACCCTCTTGCCACATGCCTCCGAGCGTCCCTTGGTCTAGATCTGCCTGCGATGGCCGGGTGTGGGGCTCCACCTGCCCCAAACCCACCCCCCAGCTTGCTCGTGCCCCATCCCAGCCCCTGTCCGTCATTGCTCTTGTCCCTTCGTCCTTCCTCCCGCTGCCTGCACTCCCTGCCAGCAGCTGGGGGATGTTCCCCCTGCCTGCTGCCTCCCTCCTTCCCTCCCTGCCTCCTCGGGGCGTCACGGTCCCCTCTCCCGCGGGCACAGGCTGCGGCTCAGTGCTGGCAGAGGCTCTGCCCCCGCCACGCTCCAGTCCCCAGGGGTGCAGCGTGTCCCCTCGGTGCAGGATCCAACACTCCACCTGAATTGCTAAACCCCACAGGGGGTGGATCCTGGACGCTCCTGTAGCCCTAAAGCCACGAGCCATCTCAGCTCCACTCACCGTGTCCCCATACCCAACGCACGGCTCAGGGGACGCAGGGTTTTTCTGTGTCCCTCTCTCCGAGCGCCCATAAAGGTCCCCTGAACCTTTCCCCGGGGGAAACACAAGCTTTCGCTATTATTTTTTAATAATACCTGACCCAAGCTGGCCGGCCAAACCCCTCCTTGAAAAATACAGTATTTAAGCACATCATTTTGGACACAAAAGGCTGCAAGTGCACGTGGAAAACAAGTCGCTGCATCCATCCCTCTCTGGTTTCTTCCCCTCCTTGCGGTCCCCCCGCGCGCTGCTTTCCCTGCTGTCAGTGGGCATAAGCTAATACGGAACAAGATATTCATGCAAAAGGCCTTTGGAAATATTCATTGCTCATCTCTTAACAAGATTACCCCTGAAATCCTCCATTGCTCTGAGGGAGATTTAAAGCCTTTCAGGCTCTCGGTAACCATAGCAGCGCAGATGTGAAAACTAAGGGGAGACAACTGATGTGAAAAATCACCGGGGATGTACAGACAGGCTGCGTGCGACCGCAGCGCCAGGCAGGGCAGCTTCTCCTCTGCAGCACGTTTCTTTGTCTGACCCTGGCCAGACCACGGAGGACACATCTACTCTTTGCAGAAGGACAGCGCCAGTGATGTGACTCCCATGGCACCAGGGTCACTTCTCCACCTACAATTTTGGAAACCCTCCATGGCTGGCATTGCTGCTCAGCATTTCCCAGCGTGTCCATCAGCTCCTTTCCCGCAGGGTGCTGGAAATAACGGGGATAGTTTAGAGCCTGGATGGGGTGTTTGGAGCCCAAGGTCCTCCTGCCACAGGTTCCTCCTTCACCTTAGGCACCTGTAAGAGAGACACTGGGTGTTGTGAGGTTGAACAAACCCATGTTTTGAGGCCCTTTGGAATGAAATACTGGGAAAGGGAGCAGCAGTGAGGGCATCACACAGGTCCCCACACAGGTCCCCAGCACCTCCCAAGAACCATCTTAGTCCTGTGGATCTTCACCAGAGCCAGCTGGGAGGAACCGCAGGAAAACCCTTTCATCTCCTCTCTTGAAACCCCCTGTCACTATGTCTAGCTAAACACAAAGAAGATTAACCAAACTATTAAAAAAAAAAAAAAAAAGATGTGGTTTTGGCTTTAAACAGCTTCCAAAACTAGGGTATCTCCCCCCCATCATGCTTTGCTTCCTTGCCATCTTTGGCTCTTCATTTCCATGGATGCTGATGGCATGCCAGGCACCAAAACACAATCACTGCTTCATTCACGTGCCTAAACCTGGCACCCTCAGCTCATCCACCCCTTCTCCTGGTTCTTGGTCCACCGAGGTCCTACAGCCATGCCATCACACCCTCACCTCCTTCCGACTCCTGCGGCTCAGTCCTTTGGGCTCTCCTTATGGCACCGTAAGTCTCTCCAGAGAAAGAGCTTGATGTTGGCGAGTGAAGGTGCCATCATCACATGGTGCAAAACCCCGCAGGGTGCCATGGTGTACTGGGGATTTTTGTCCCACTGCCAGTCCTGTTAGGGACCCAACCTTCACCTTCTCCCAGGACAAGCTGAGCTGAGCACAGGACTCTGCTCAGCCCGATGCAATCTCCTGGCTCTCTCAGGAATAAGATCAGGCAGGGAAAGCTCTTAACGTGGCTACAAGGTAACGATAATTGGGGCATCAAGAGGCAGGAATAATTCTTGTGAAATTGGCTTTTGAAATCAACAGAAATTCAACCAGCACGAAACGCTGAAACTGGCACTTTGCTATGGAAAGAAAACCAACTGCACTAAAACTACAGAAACCAGTCCAAAGCTAGAAAAATCCAGACGCGCACATATTTGGGGTAAAAACTTACTTGAACTTTTGAGCAAGTTCCCTTTGTATTTGCACTTTGCATGAATCAGCTTGTGAAACAACTCCAGCATGAAATGGGGACGGTGACAGCCGAGGAAGCACACCCAGACGGGGCGACCTGCACCTCTAGGAGCAAACCCGCTTCCAGAGGCGATGCCCATCCACGCGGAGACGGGGACGGACACACGTCCCGCCCCTCCACCCAATAAATCATCCAACCGTTCTGGGTCACAGTTTTGCTGATGCTGGGTCACGGCCAGCGCTCCCACCCACGCCTGCTCCTGGAGACCGCCATGCATCATTTCCAGGGGGATTTTTATTTTTTTTCTTTTCTCCTGGGGTTAAATATTTCAGAAAATCTCCGAATAACTGACAGCTGAACGTGGAGGTTACGACGCACGGGTTTCAGGGAGATCTTATTTTTTTTCCCCTGGGGTCAAATATTTCATAGGCTCACGGAAGAGTTGGGCACATTTACAAACGAGTCCCCAGCCCCACGTAAGCGCAAGGACCGCTGTGGGTGACCGGCCAGCCCCCTGCCACCTCCGTCCATGAGCCACCCAACGGCCGGGGGACCCCCACCCCGCTCCCCTGACGCCAGCGAGCGCACGCCAAGAGGGAGAGGTTAATCCCCAGGGAGGGGAGAAGGGCAGGAGGGCTGGCGCAGCGCGACGGCTGCGATGCTGCCGGCTCCCCGGTGCTACCGGCGGCGGCGGGCGATGCAAGCGCAATGTGCAACGTAGCGCGGTGCTCTCCAGGGCTGGAGTGGCTTTCCAGGACTGAGCTCCGCGGATTGGCCCGGAGCACCCCACTCTCCTCCCTCCCTCTCCTTCAGCACCCTCAACCCACGGAGATTGGACAGCGGGTGCCACATGGCAGAGAGGAACCAGGATAAAAGATGAGCTGGACTTGGGGACTGAAGCGTCCGCGCGGCAGAACAGCCGGGAGAAGTTTGCAGGGAGGTGGCACCAAACTTCCCTGGCTGCATCAAGCCAGTGCAGGGGAGGACGGACAGACAGACAGACAGACACCGGGGCTGCGGCTGCCCAGGGACGCCCTTGAGTTGAGCGCCAGCTGCGGAGCATCCCGTCCCCTCTGCACCCAGCCATGTCCCCGGTGGTGAAGGAGAAGAACCACGTGCGGTTGGTCTTCTTGGGTGCCGCCGGCGTGGGCAAGACAGCCCTCATCCGCCGCTTCCTGATGGACACCTTCGAGCCCAAGCACCGGCGCACGGTGGAGGAGCTGCACAGCAAGGAGTACGAGGTGAGCGGGGCCACCGTCAAGGTGGAAATCCTGGACACCAGTGGCAGCTACTCCTTCCCGGCCATGAGGAAGCTCTCGATCCAAAACAGCGATGCCTTCGCCCTGGTCTACGCCGTAGATGACGCCGAGTCCTTTGAGAGCGTCAAGAGCTTGCGGGAGGAGATCCTGGAGGTGAAGGAAGACAAGTTCCCTCCCATCGTGGTGGTCGGCAACAAGGCGGAGAGCGGCGGCGAGCGGCAAGTGCCGGCGGAAGACGCCCTGTCGCTGGTGGAGCTGGACTGGAACAGCCGCTTCGTGGAGACGTCGGCCAAGGACAACGAGAACGTCCTGGAGGTCTTCAGGGAGCTGCTGCAGCAAGCCAACCTTCCCAGCCGGCTCAGCCCCGCGCTCTGCAAGAGGAGGGAGACGTTGCCCAAGGAGCAGGCGCTGAGGCCGCCCATGAACAAGACCAACAGCTGCTCGGTGTGCTGAGCCGGCCACCCCGCGGCCGGGAGGAAGGCGCTGGCAGCAGCGGCACTGGCTGGAAAAACTCAGGTGGGCTGGGTGGGGAGAGGCGCTGCCTCGGCCAAAACCATCCCCGCTGCCTCCCACCCCTTCCCTCCTCTCCCCCACCCAGCCCACCAGCACCGGTGAGAGTTGGAGATGACAAGGACGAGGGACTTGGAAGGGACGCTGGTCACCCACAGGGTGCGGGGAGAGGGTGAGTGCCCGAAAAGGCAGGAGGGATACCTGGGGGACCACCAGCGTGGTCTCTGCCGTGGTGATCTTGCAGGCAGGAGGCAGGCAGGAGATGGGCAGGAGACGGGCAGGAGACGGGCAGGCAGCTCCTCGCGTGCTGGGAAAGGGGGACAAACGACGGGTCTTTGGCCGCAGGTGTCAGAAGGCAGAGGTGGGCGCCGGTGCAGCTGCATCCCACCCGCCGGTGTCGCTCTCCCGGGTCTCCTTCGGGTCCTGTGTCACCTCACCCCACGCACCTGCACGTACACCCTCCTGGCACGGCTACGGTCACGACAGATGCGGTGTCCAGTGTAGTTTTGGTTTTGTACCTCGAGTAGGCACATAGAGCATGCGATAGGGCAGTCTGTGCACCTCGTCGGTTTTCTTTTTTTTTATTTTTTTTTTAAGCATTCCCAATAAACACGTTGTTGCAAAGTGGAACTGGAAAACGCCTGGGTTTCTTTCTCCTGTTACTTCACATGCTGCAGTGCCCAGTATCAGTGTTTTATGCCCGGACCCCTTATCACTGCGTCTGCTTTCCCTCCTCCAGCCTTATCTGGAGCATCCTGGCACTGGCAGAGCCTCCCCAGCTCTCCAGCCGCCCCGGCAGGGTCAGGACATTCGGTGTTAGGATTTTCCTGACAATTTAACCACTAAAGTTTTTATCAAGCATGAATAACTAAAAATAAAACAGCTCTTCGCACGTCCAAGTACAGAAAAGAACAAGAGCCATTAAAAGACAGCTGAGCCACTGAAATAAAACCCATAAACACATTAAAAGGAGATAATAAAAGGAGCGGGAGAGGGGCACAGAAGGGCAGTATTTGCTGTGCTTAGGATGGACTGCACTCATTTACTCGCCCCTGGCACAGCCCATCCCTGCTGTAACAAGCACTTAACCTGCTCAGCAGCCACACCGACACAATAAATAAAGATATTAAAGCTGGGGGATTAAAGAGTCATCCACCCTGGTCCAGATCTAAGGGAGCTGGGCAGTTTGGGGGTCCACTGGCTTTCAGAAGCCCAGCCCTAGGGTACGGTGTGCCCCTGCCCAGCCCAGATGGACAGGCTGAGGCAGAATGGCACCCAGTGATCCCAGTCCCTTCCTGACCCAGACTGGGAGAAGGTGCCAGCCGGGAGAGCTCAGCCTCCCCGTGGGCATCCCTCGTGGGGTTCCCCCACTGCCGCATCCCTCGTGGGGTTCCCCCACTGACACATCCCCCGTGGGCAGCAGCGCAACGACAGCCACCTCTGGGAAGGTGAAATCCTCCTCCTGGAGCCCGGGGCAGGACGATGCTGGGGGGCAGGCAGTGGGGAGGGTGGGCAGGTGCCTGGGTGGGTCTGGTTGCCCTCACTCTCCGGCTCGCAGCCACGTACCTCGTGCTGCCACTGCCACGCTCTGGGAAGACGTGTGGCCGCTCCTCGCCCAGTCCCTCGGGGAGACACGGACAGAGCCCTTTCCTGGGGAAAAACGGGGCTCCTGTCTGAAGGGAATGAAATACTAAGAATGTTCACTTTGGGCAGCTGACCCAAGGTGGTGGCACCCGATGGGCATGATGGGTGCAGCCACAGGTGATGCTGCACCTTGGCTGTACCCATCACCCCGGCCACCCCTCCGTGGACGGATGGGGACGGGGATGTCCCTGCATCCACCCTGACCAGGGGGGACCTGGCTGCGGTGAGGCACCCCCCGGATGATGCAGTGGGTCCTGACTCCATGATCTGACCTTTCGCTAATTAACCAGCCCTGAAGGAGTTTCCCAACTGGCAGAGGGGGTTTATTTTGTTCTAGGGCAAGGTTATGCTCGAATCAGGAGCACCAGGCTCCTTGCTTTGCAGCACTATGCTAAAAGCAGAAGAAAACCTCTTTGCAGCATAAAATTAGGAAACTGGGATGAGCAAGGCTGCCTGCCAGCCCCCTCCTGGGCAGCGTGACCCATGGAAACAGCCCCTTATGTCTGGGGTCTCCCAACAGCCTCCCCAGGCTCAGGCTGGTGGAGCCCTCCTGGAGCTGCAGTGGGGAGATGCTGCCCCGTGCCCCACCACCGGCTTCCCCCGGGCAGAGCAATAACTCCTGGGGGCTTCAGGACCCACACACCCAGCCAGCCCCAGCCCAAAACCTGCGGGATACACACAGCTGCTGGTGCAGAAATGCTGACCAAGATGCTGGAGCTGTAGAAGCTGCAGACCGAGATGCTGGAGATGCAGAAGACGCAGAAACTGAGATGGCTGGAAGTGGAGGAGATGCAAAGACTAAGATGTTGGAGGTGGAGACCGAGATGCTGAAGATGCAGACGATGCAGAGACCGAGATGCTAGAGACACAGACCAAAATGGTGGAGGTGCAGAAGATGCAGAGACTGAGATACTGGAGGTGCAGAAGATGCAGAGACTGAGATGCTGGAGATGCAGACCAAAATGGTGGAGGTGCAGAAGATGCAGAGACTGAGATACTGGAGGTGCAGAAGATGCAGAGACTGAGATGC
>JAOXJK010000003.1:29252372-29295483 GCA_025774025.1 Xenus cinereus | reverse complement strand
CCCCGCTCAACCTGTACAGTCAATAGTTACCATTCGGATTCATTACTTTTCTGTACCAATGGTAAATATCACACTTCACCCTTTCTGATTATTGGGTCCGCCTCTGGTAATGTGCATAATAGTCACAGGCTCATTTTAAATAGGCTTCACGTCTCCCTCCCTCCCCCACAGATAAAATAACCCTTTCCAGCCCAAATTCTGAAAAGTGCCCTTCATGATAGACCTATTCTAAGCAGCTTTTATACTTTGTTTTTTGTTTTTTTTTTTTTAAATCACCATACAAACATAAAAAGACAACATAAAACAAAAAGCCATGAAAAAAAAAAATATAACCTGTCATTAGCATGTGACACTGACCAAAAGGAGCCCATACTGTTTCATCAACAGTTCACAAGGACTCCTGCAGTTTCATATTCGATATTGGACAGAGGTACTAAAAAAAGGGCTGCCAGTCTGATCTGTTAAAGCTGGATTCTTCATCAAGCCCGGGACTGGAAAGGGTTACAATTTTTATTTTTCCTTTTAGTGCTGATGATTGTTATTTCCATTTTGTTTCCTCTTTGTTTCCTAGATGGACTCCCCGCTGAGAAGGTCACCAGGAAGAAGAGTATTCAAAGGTGTCGGGCTTCCGATAACTCTGCCGTCGTCGGCGCTGGGGGGTCCCCAAAGGCTGCTGGAGTACTGGGGCACCCCCCCCCAGAGCAGGTCGCTGCTGCCCTTGCCCCCCAGGCAGGGGGGGTTCCAATGGCCCGTGTCGGGGCGCACCAGGCCGTGGGAGCTGCTGGAGGAGCCCAGGCGGGTGGGGTTGGTTCCAGTGTTGGATTGCCAGCTGGAGGTGGGCGGCAGCGCCTGGCCCTGCGCTAAGAAACGGTTGACTTCTTCTTCACCAGCGAACTCGGCCAGGATGGTAGTGTTTCCCAGGACACACCTGGGGAGAGAGGCAAAAGGCACAGCCACATGAAACAGGGGCGCAAAGGGCACTTGGGGAAATATCCAAGATGGATATAAATCCGTTCTGACCCCCACAAGTTGAAACCGGTTTAAATGGAGGCCTCCAGATCGCTGATAAGGTAAGGATATTGCCATGTACTTATATAAAATAAGTACTTATCTTTAAACTTGCATATTCCTTTTGCCTTTGGCATGATTTCTTTCCCCTGATGCCTACATCTAATGTGATGTAACTAAGATGGGTCTCTTTTTCATCTCCAATTGTTCTGAATGCTACTTCATATATTTAATTAAGGAATGGTCAACAGTTAAGGGGGGAACGCGGTCATTAATATAATTATTATTACTACAATTTCTGATAATCGGGTTCATAATGGGAAAGTAGTTGCAACTTTACATCTGAAGTAACCATTACTCCTAAATCTCTTAAGTACAGGGAAGCTAACCAAGCCAGCAGCATAGCTAATTCCCAATGTTGTTTCAGCTACAATCGGTATTTTTCATTATATATAACCTGCTGATAAAGAAAATTCTTTCCAGCTCTAAGCACCCAAGTATTCTTTTGAAACACCCATCTTCATATTCTTAATTTTCCCTAATGTCACTGATTTTATCACTCAAATTCTCCAGCTCTTTTGTAGGATGCCAATTAGTCGCAGGGATTTTAAAACACCTAAAAAGCACATTTTGTTGTCATACATTTCTTTCAAAACTCCTTTAAAAAAGGTGACCACCATGAACACATTCTTCATTTATCATCGTTTTACGCTTTCTGTCGAAGCTAAAACCTTGTCTGATGCTCTCTCTGAGCTTCCTTTGGAATTCTTATCACATCTTACAAATTCTTTGCAGCCTTACAGGTGACAAATCCTCACCGAGCACATTACTCACTGTGAATATCTATTATCAGGTTTTGTAATCACCTCTTATTCAGTAGTGTATGAGTATTTACCCCCCCCATTACTTTTCCTCTCTCTCATTAGGTAATTTCCCAAATCAGATTAAACTAACTAGTGATCAGCTCTGAGTCCTAGCAAATAAATGCCTCTGAAAATTATTTCTGAGATAAAAAACTGGCTTCGTAACAAAGGAAAGAACGAGCAGAAACGTACATATGCAGAGACTTTTGGGCCTTGGCTGCTTCTTCCTTGGAACTGTATCGGACCACAGCATTCCCTTGCGTCAGGTTCAAGTGGAATGTTATCAGAGGACCATGTTGCAAACACAGTGTCCGCAGTGTGGAACCATCAATCTGGCAACAGGGAAGGAGGAAAAGGTATTTTTGTGATTTTACTTAAAATGTTTTTTAACTGAGTATGTTTTAAAAGCTAAAGGATACGTAGAGGTGAAAGAAAAAAAGGTTCTTCTTCCATAAGAAGAATTTAATTAAAGATTTATCGCCGTCTTTTTAAGACAATTTAAGCACAGAATCTCCCAATTTAGGTGATACAAATTGTATTTGTCATTAGAAGTCCACGGAAGTTCAGGAATAAATCTGCAGAAAAACACATGGTTCAAAAATACAACAAAATTTTCCCCAAGATTGGTTCGGATGTGATGTCTACATTCAAGGCTTTGTGACTTATGTTCTTCCTTGTGAATGACGCTACGTGGAGGATTAGAGGATCTGACAGACTTAGGAGAGGAACAAAACAAACCCATAGGAAAAGCAGATTATACGTCTATGTATCTGCTTTACAACATCCTTCACCTCCAAACTTACATATACATGAAGGGTGCACACTGAATGACTAATTACAGTCTTAAAAGTTCATACTTGATTTGACAGCACTTTGAAAACGTAATAAATTCCCTGTAGGAGACAGACACTTGTAATAAATGCAGAATAATTATTTTCCCTTCCAATGAACCAAATGACCAGGGTTGAGAAGTGTTGTTCTTATCATCTCTTAAAGGTGATGAGTCTCTTCCCGTAACTAGTTCTGTACAACTCCATTTACCTGGGGGGTGAGGTTTCGAAGAACCAGCCAGCTGCTTGTTCTCCCTGAGCTGTCAGTACTCCACGCAGAACCTACGGTACAAATTCCACAAGAAAATGCTTTATCACGGTGCGGAAAGCGTATTACAAGAAGAAAAGTTATCTGGAATCAGAGCGTACTAGCAAGCGTTACTGCTACTGAAAACAAATCCTACAGCAGCTTCCTCACATCTTGATTTATTGCCATCTTCGCAATGAAAGGCTGCTGAATGAAAACCTGCTTTTGGCACATTTAAAAGATCTGTGGCATTTTTCACATTCCCACAAGAACTATTAGAAAACTAGCGGATGCAGCTATGACACCGCAACAAACTGCATTTTCAGGTTACATTAGAATTAATCTGGAAGACATATTTTAAAAGCAATTCAGATATCCCAGCTCAGATTGCTGCCTGCTATTAAAGTTTTTCATAGCGCTGCAGCATTCTGCTATCTTGCCAATGATAAATTAATGTATATGACTTATTCAAAACAGGCACTTCTGCACCGACGATGTTCTGATTAAAGATACAAGGACACAACCAACAAAACCTGCTTTTCCAACTTCAGCCTGGTGGTTTACAATGAGAAACTGTACGAGCTTGATATTTATGAGTGGCATTTGAGAAACCGCAGTTCTTCTGTAGTCACACGCGTGACCACACTCAGGCTCCAGAGAGAACCCTGGCACCAGCAATATCTATCTGCCCACCAGGTGGGGCTTGGGTGAAAAAAACTCATAGAAAATAAACGGCAAGAAAGGGGAAGCACATTTAACTCCCAATTTAGTGAAAGTTAATTAATAAAACAGCTTTATAAAATAGATGTAATACTTTCGAAGCTGGCAATACTTCCCAAACAAACAGTAGAAATATATATATATCTATTTATGCAGCCACATCCATGGTTTCTCATATTTGTATTTAAGCAAAACAATGACATCTTATAAAAAGTCTGCCTGAGAAAATCAAGACATTCCCTGAAGGCTCTGCAATGCCACCAGGTCCTAAAGGCTTCCCATCCATGCTCCAAAAATGTGTTCCGTATTAACTTCCAGGGGGCTGATCCACTCATCTTGAAGCCTCGTAGGCAGTCATAGATCATACCACAAAACGATAAACATGTTTAAAATGTAATTTTAGAAATTAAGGAGATAGAGAAAAAAATTCTAGTTGGAGTGAAATGATTTGGCAGCTCCTACATAAAATTACTAATATGAGCACCTGAAAGATGACAGCTTCGTTTACGACTTATCCCAACTAAAGCAGCCACGAGCTTCATCCCTAAAACATACACACTCTACTTGTATTAAACCTCAAGTTTCTGGAGCCCAATAGACAGCTGTGGGGTGTCTCACTGTGGTGACACAGAGAAAAAGCAAAGAATTCTAAGAAGCAAAGAGAGAAGCCAGGAGTACCAGAGGAGTAAGAGCTGGTCCAGCCCAGGGGACTGGCACCCCACGTAGATGATGGCTTGGTGTTCGTTAAGCCTGGAGGTGGTCTCGTAGGAGCAGTAGTGTTTCTGGGTACCTTCCAGAGTTCATGGGATAGAGAGGCTTGTGTGTGAGATATCGGGCCAGAGGACCACGTAGACTTGATGTCTGACAATTTACCTGCAATAGAAAAAAAAATACATTTGTGTATTTTTAGTTAGCAACAGCTGTTAAACCAGGTAGGGTGGGTAACCATCTGCATTGACTAGATTCTTCCAATGTTTCAGGAGAAAAAGAAATGCATTCTGTATTATCCAGTGATATAAATCCTGTATTACTTGAACCTACTTACACATTTTCGAAAGATTTTCTATTTAATGAATCTCACATCACCTGTTACATATACAGTTCCCTTTAAAAAAATCTATTTCACTTTTTCGTAATAGATGATACATGAAAAAAGGAGCAGAAAATGGACTTAAGTATGTGAAATATAATTTCATCAAAATTATAATGAAACACCTCAAGATTGTCTCTCTCAAAGGTTTAATAGAACTTAACTGTTTTTTCTTACACAACTCATTTTATCTAATATAAAGTAACCAGTATATCCATATGTTTTTCTGATATATTATTGAAATTCCAAAGATCAAAGACCAACAAAAACTGTATTTCTGGACATTCAACGTAACAGATACCTTTTTCCAAGTGTCTTTGAGAAAAATGAAGTCTTCAGAGATTAGAACATGGCACAACCTGTCACGTTTTGTAACTTTTTACAGTTGTTTGTTACTTCCCTAATCAATTTTTAAACTATCTTACTAGTGTTCCTGCCAAATCAGAGTTTTATAAAATAATACAAGAAAAAAGAATAACAAATACAGCTTAGCATTCACAGTGGCAGAGAAAATGGTTTCAAATTGTGAATGTCAAAACAAACCTCTTTATTTTATATTAGAAGCCTTTATTTTCTATTATAACCTTTGAGACTCACACATCCCCACCTTTCTTCCTTGTACCAACATAAGTTGTGAAATTAAGAGTCCGATTTCCCAATTACCAGCACGTGTTTGACTGGAAGGGACTGGAATGGTCACATCACTGCATCTTCTGTCAGAGCAAATGATATTGTGATTACGCTGCCTTAATGCTTCAATGTTGATTGCAGACAGGAAGAAAATACTTGGTCTGGCAAAGCCCAAGATGCAAAAATCTTGTGAATTTTTTAAAAACCAGATTTGATCTGGCAGATGAAGCTTAAACTCAATCAATGCTTTGCATCAGGCAGCCATTGAGGGTTTTCTGTTAGTCCTAAAGCCAAATTTACCAGTTACCAAATCACAGCCTCATTATATACACACACTCCCCAAATTACCTCAATTTATCTGTATCATTTAACTAAATTATTTTATACTGAATCATGGCAATTTAAGTGAAAGAGCAACCACTCTCCCATCTTCTTGCAAATTGTAGCAACAAAAATAATTTGATGACGATGAAGACATTGACACGGGAACATGGTGGGGGGAAAGGGAGAAAAATGGGAGTTTTAGAACTGAGAGCAGCTCAGCCTGCGATGTAGCACACGATACATGCACATCACCACAGATCAGATGTTGCTATGTCACCACTACTCATGGGGTTAACACAAAGATTAGATGACACTGCAAAAAAAAAAAAAAGGCAAATAAAGCAGAAATGCATGGCAGATAAAAGAAAAGCAAGCCATTCCTTTCTTCTCCTTTCATTGGAGTAAAGCATTTAAATCCACCCTTTTTGTTTTGAGTTCTGCAGTATGACCTGGAGGCTGCACCTGCATTTATTCACAGTAGAGGGGTTTCATTGATTAGATGTGAAAATGCTAATATGACATACAACAGCCCCAACACATTTTCATAATGGGACAAACTGGATATTTGGTTGCCAATTCGCAAGGAAAGTCTCCATGATTTGAAGAGAGAGATATGCTCCAGAATTTATAGCTCATTAAAAAGAATGAGGTAATTATTTAGACCATTTACAAGCTCAGGGATAAAGGGGAGCATCAGGCTTTGGATTGACTTTTAAGAGACATTTAAGAGCCTCAAACCCAAGCCCTCCACAGCCCTGCAGAGTACCTCCCTGAGGTACTACTAAACATTTTCCTGAGCTGAAGATGGTTCACTTCTAACAGTGAATTTATTAACAAAAATTTCATATCAGCTCTTACTGGAAGGGTCTAGTAGGGGTATTTCTACTGAGGTCCTAGACAACAGAATATTCCTTCTCAAAGTTGCAATGGAAATAGTGAATAACAGATCTCGATGCCAATGCAGAGTGATGGCAGGTGGCACCAAGAGGAATAAATACATTTTTTCTTAGCGCAATTCCAGGCATACCATCCAACGCTCCCCACCGAGAGGCTGCCAGGAGAGCTGCCTACCCCTAGCGCAGTGCTAAAAAACATGCTTCTGTCTCCAGTAGCACTGCTGTAATAACTGGGAAAGCAATTTCTGGGACCTCCCTCTTGGAATGCAGACGGATGTGAAAGTAGAAATGCCATTTTTCGTACCTGCAATGCTAGGTGCGGATGCAATGCTGCTGAAAGAGCTACTGTAGCCGGAGGCACTAAGCGGCCAGGCACTCGATGAAGGCAGCGTGGCATTCTGAGATGATGTTGGGGATGACCCTGCAGAACCAGCAGAGAAGCAACTAAGAAAGATGGGCATAATGAGGTTTGGTGTGACATAAGCAAATCTATTACGTGCAAATACAAACCATGCAAGGCATTTTCCTTAGTCAGCCTGGTCTCTCAAGTCTAGGAATGAAATGTCACAGAAAGCATGATAAAGTGAAGCAAAAGTCTTTAGTAGAAAAGCAAAGCAAGCTGGCACAGCAGCAAATGTACTAGCGCCTGTGCAGAAGAC
Organism: Xenus cinereus; assembly: GCA_025774025.1. Taxonomy (NCBI): domain Eukaryota; kingdom Metazoa; phylum Chordata; class Aves; order Charadriiformes; family Scolopacidae; genus Xenus; species Xenus cinereus. Next base: position 29,288,216 of record JAOXJK010000003.1, on the reverse strand, counting down.
AAATTCTGCATTTCCTTTATGATATGTGACTCTCTCAAAAAATCAGTGTTAAACTGTTTAGTCTCAAGGAACAGGCTTCATTTATAAAGGTGCTCTGCCAGCTGACTTCAGCAATGGCAACTGTAGATGAGCATAGATGTATATGATAAACTAACCTCTTACCATGGGTGATTTTCTCCTAAATTACTGGAGGTAAGCACTTCTCCTACATCCTAATGCCCACAAACATCTTTAGATTTTTGCAGACTTTCAGTAATGCAAGGATATATCTTAGCAATCTCTTCTCAAACTGATAACATTAAACAAAATAGCCTGAAACCATCTTGGTAAATCATTGATAGTCTGAGGAGCTATCTAAGCATACATACAATTTCCTTACTGGCAGCAAATGAAAGAAACTGAACGTAAAATAAAGTATCTTCATTATAAAGACCAGAAGAGCTGTAAGTATTCTCTCTAGCCACCAACAAAATTGTGTATCCTGGGTGACTGACCATTCCTGACATACATAGGTGGACAGTGACACTGAAACATCTTTAACTGACTAATAAAAAATAGGTGAGTTCTTTGGAAAAGAGCACTGTATTGAGGTAGAGGGGAGAAAGTAAAAAGAGAATCTCATCCCTCACAGCTCAATAAAAAACACGGGCTACTGGAACAGCAACCAAATTTCACCTTATCAAGACTCACTGTGCTCCACAGGACACACCAACACAGAGATCAGTCTTAAGCAAAGTAACTCTATATCAAGGCTTTTTCTGGAAATAATCTATTCCCCAGGCAGAAGGGAGGGAATTATATCAGATTGAAAGGCCCATATGCCCACAAAGCTGAAACTGTTCCCGATTCCACATGGCTAAGACTTTCAGTTGATAGTAGCTGATCCTGCAAAGCTTCATTAGCAAACAGTGTAAAACAAAAATCAACCCAAAAGCTTAAGTTTTGTGTGTTTCTAAGTGCACAGTGAAAGGACGGTACAGGCCACAGCCCAGCCCTCTAAAAGGATTCCAGCTCTGGTAATAAATCCATATACTTCCAGTTGCAGGATTCAAAGAGAGTCTCTTCCAAGCCCCAATCTCACATGGAGGGGTACTGACAGTAACAGGTAAATTTACCTAAAAACCACCTAGTTATATGAGCATAAAGAAACAGATTCAGCAACTATATTTCTTATTATATTAATAACAAGCCTAAAAAGCTAATGTAGAAAGGAAGCGTAGATGGATCCCAACAGCCACTGCTTTTCAGAGGGTTTTGGCTCTTGAGGGCCTGTTGACTCTGCAAAGATCATCTGCACTGACTGTCTCTAAGGAGCGTTATTATCTCTTCATTCCACAGACAGATTATACACCAACGGAGTTAATGTACACTTTACTTCTACAAAGAAGGAAATACCTACCAAAAATACTTAGAAATATCTACTACCTGTAGTAGGTGCCATCTAACTGACAGGTATAGCTCTCTAGGGCTTGGCTTCTGGCCTAAAGGGGTATTTCTTGGGTGCACCATATCTGAACTGTGACTGAATTTTATACTTTCCTTTTTATAACTGGAAACCATCCGGGTTGCCAGCCCCTTGAAGTACATTTGGGTCATTAAAAGCTAGTTCAACATTATTCATGCACACAAATACTTCATGTTTCAGCTCAAATAAAGATTGCTTTCTGGGAAGAGAGAGCTAAAACCATCCAAGGCAATGAAACCTCTGCCTCCTTTCCCTCACCGTTCACATCCCTTCGCCTGAGTTAACAAGCCCAGAGCTGGAAACTTATTTCAAGCACAGATTTACAATTTAAAAACTTGTTTACAATCTATGCAGATATCACAGATGTAACTACTAAAACAAAATCCACATTTTTAACCCTGGCAGGTCCCGATTATACTATTCCTGTGTATATTGGAGTGCTCTAATAGAGTACAGATGACTCGCCTATTTCAGCACGCTGATCACAATTAAACCCAGCCACCTTTCCCTCGATCCACGTTCAGTACATCTAGTTAGCAAGTAGCACAGTCCCAATGGCTTACTGTTTTAGAGAATAACTTTTTAGTTCTGGAGTAAACACTGCAAGGCCAAAAGGAATGGAAATGGCACTGGGAAGTGCTAGTTTACTAGTCAGTTCTCTTTTTTTTTTTTTTACTGTTTTGAGGATAAACAAGCTCTGATTTATTTTGCTGATTGGTCTTCTAACAAAGCTACAACTAGTTAGCGTGACAGAAGCCCACTGCCTCAGCAACCAGTGTGGAACTTTGGGATTGTGTCTTCTGAGCGTTTCAGGAAGTGTAAGAGGTTGGTCAGTACGGAGAGGGAAACCTTGTTCAAAACAAAGTGTTATATGTTACAAAAACTTCCAGTGACCACAGAAGTTTCTATTACATCTCACAGACTTTTCCACCATAAAAATATTTACATTCCCACGGAAAACCACAAACTTCTTAGTTCCATATTTAAATCAAGTCTTTCTGGATTTTCAGTGAAAGTTCAGAGCAGAAGCATTATTAGACTAGGATTACATGTGAAAACATAATACTTCCAGAATATATGAAGTCAACTTTTTTAGAAAGAAAATGAAAGCATTAACAGATGTGAAAGTAATTTGCGTGTTTACCTCCACTCTTGAGAAGATAGCGATTAACATCCTGTATCGTGGTGTTTATGGTAGGCCCAGTTGGAACACTTCCAGGAGTGACATCGGGGTCATTTTCAGGATCAATATTCTGCAGTCCTTTCCATGGCACTCCTGGATGAAACTCTGTTTCAAAGAGAGTAAAAATAAGAGTACATAAAGGCCTTATTCTCCAACGTTCCTGTATATAAAACCGGATGAGGATTCAGCAAATAACACCAACAATGGAGTTTAAGGACATCGCTTTAACACAAACGCTTTGTATGTTGTTACCTGGTGGCCAGTTTATGCTGGAGCCATTGGAAATTTTATCACTATCGGTTTTGGCACGTGACCAGCTGTGAGGAACAGCTACGGGTGGGCTGGCGGGAGATTCACTGTTTTGAATCAGATCATACCGGCCATAAGAGTCATCAATGGAGGACTTTCCCGGAGGACCAATACTTAAACCTCCAGGTATAGCACCTGTAATGAACGAAATGGAAAGGCTTTGTTTAGGAGTGGGACTAATTTTGGGTATGGAATTTCATCAGTCCCTGTATTTTGTTTCTTTTTTCTTTTATTTTCTTTCTGTATTACAAAGATAAAAAAGAAAATTAAAATAATAACGCAGTAAGCAAGGCTTAAGAGCCTCTGCAGCCTTACTAGGAATTAAAGCTGTGAGATATACCGCTGGTGCGATCTAGACACTGAAGTTAAAGAAATTCAGATTACATTACTGCCAAAAAGACACTGAGCAATTCATATCATTAAACTGATGGTAAACAGGAATTTGCTGAGACAGCATACTAAGGAATATCACTGTAGGCAAGCCCCCTTCTCATCCATCTCCAGACGGTGCACAATTTGAAATGGCCTTTCTCATGTTCCTACAAACTCTCAAACAACAATTTTGGCATAAACAGTACAGCTACTCGAAGAATGAAAAGCTATTGTAAAAGAAATAATTCATGCTGCTCGAAATAAAATCCAGGGTACAATAAAGTTAACGAAGCACTATGTTCTAACAGAATAAACTTGGGACAGGAAATAAAGGAAGAAACGACTCAGGATACTGGAGGCATTAGGGATAAAGGTGTTCAAACAGATTAGCAATCACTTCTGGAAAAATATGAAGTTTGTGCTCTGAACTCCCAGGGTGGGTAATTAGGTAATCCATCACGTCTTTGTACGGGACTGGCTGCGAAAAGTTGATGATGTTGGAAAAACTGTGGGAGAAAGCCAGTGTAAGGTTTTTTTGGATTGAAGGTATGCAGATCTAGAGCAAGGGGAAGCCTGTGGGACTTGTTTTGCCAACACTAACAACTTGTTTTACTTGAACTCCATGTTCTGAGCAACAAAATTCAGAAAATGAAAAAAACATTCCTACATTGCATGTAGGAAGCGGGAGAACTTCAATGCATTGCTGAATGTGACTACAGAAATCATCTTTAAAATGCCACAGTCTCAAGGGCACTCAGTACCAACCATTCCTGAGCACTTACCGAAAATAGTAACACGAGGGAAAAAAAAATTACAATTGCAATATGACTCCAGTGCCAGAAAGCCAGCCTGACACAGAGATTAAAGGCGACGTACCGTGCTTGCTGGAGTTCTGGTCAAGTGAAGAAGCAGCACTAGACAGATTATCCATTGAGTTGGGGTGTGTCCACTGAGGAAGGCGAGACTGGGACTGAGAAGTGTCCTTCACTGACAAACCACCAGTAATGTCCATGTTATTTACATTCATGTTCGGGTTCAGTCCAGCTAAGGGGAAACAGCTCATTAGAGATCCGTAACGCACTGGAGGATGAAAAGATGCGTTTAAAAAATTCCAGCTAAAGCAACCATTAAACATTGATTTTCAGACATCTGTACGTATGTAGTCATTTACTGTGCACATTTTCGGTCTGCTGTCAAGAACTTTTGCTTTTACCGGAACACCAATAAAACTCCCAAGAATTCAGAAAATGTTAAAACTTTGCTAAAAAAAAAAAAAAAAGGAAAAATATGTATGGGTAATATTTTAAAGCTGTCAGTATTTCTACTTGCAGTCTCTTCCCTTGGCTTGGAAAAGGTATTCTGGAAGAAAGCTCTGGAATGCTACGTTTAAACCAGTGAAGAATTTCCAGCATTCCATTGCTAAGCCAAAAATATTCTTCATGTCTCTTCAGCACCCCCCCATGATGTCTGCCATTTCATTTTGCTAACAATATTTTTTAAATCTCACACAAAGCAATTGATTAAAAGGTCATACAAACAGCCGCTACCCATCAGAGCAGGTACTGTACTACTTGGGCACATATTTAGTGTACACAGAACAAAATCACTCAGACTACATTCAGGGAATAATTTTGACATGCTTCTGTGACACGAATCTGGGTCCTTTTTGATATATGATCCTGAATGTTCGCAGATCACAGGAAGCTGAGATATGATAAGAACCTCTTAAGACTTAGGCCTTTAATTCATAAATTCTTTTGCCTTCTGATGCTCCCTGCTCTAACAGCTCAGCAGAGCAGTCAGAATTACCTTCTTAACTGCTGCATGGCAGATAAAGCTGGCAATTCTATTGTACACAGTATAAAGAGAGTCACAAAGAGATTAAATTAATTCCTTTATGTCATAAATGAAGTCTGTAGCATACATCAATCACACAGAAAACAGGTCTGAAAGGTTGTACTGTTCACCCTGTCTCAAGGCCAAATCGATTATTTTGACATCAATCACATTCGACAGATCTATGTCTAACCTCCCATAAAATGACCAGTGAAGAAGATTTCAGAAACTTCCCAGATAATTTATTCCACTACTCTGCTTTGCTGAAAGCAAGTAAGTGATCCTTGAAGTTTAACTATATCTCCTTCTACGCAACTAAAGTTTATTACCTCTCGCATTAGCCATATGCAAGAAAACTTTTCATTGCTATCTTTTACATTTTTTTAAGATTCCTGCATGTCTCTCAAGTCCTCTTTAGACTAAAGTGAGCAGACTGATTTCATTTATAACTTAGCAGCCATGTTTCTGAAACTTCTAATTGTCTGCACAACACTCTTCTCTGCAGTCCTTCAAACTGATCCGGACCTTTCTTTAAATACACTGATCAAAACTGATACCTTACCAGTGCTGGTTAGAGTGGAAAGATGATTTGGCATGACTTCCAGATAATATTCCTGTTTATCAACATGACGTTTGTGTGTTTTGCAACATGGCGCTGTTAATTTATATTTAGTTTATAAATAGTGACATATGCAGATAGTTAATTTAGTGAATCTTCTGGTTTGATATTTGTAGGCAGAGCACAGGTGAGGAAATACAGCCCACCTGAGCAGCTACCAGACAGGCATGTAGCACCATGATTTTGTTTTGGCAATTCAACATTATTTAATAAACACGGCTTTTCTATTTCAGTATTATAGTGCAGAGCAAAATATTTAGATGCTGAATTCATGAAATATACTCCCTCTGTCTGTTTCCTATGGAACTGCTTTAAGACAGGGCACTCACCAAGAGGGTAAGGAGCAAAGGTGTTCGGTGAAGACTGTTGCTCTTTGGTCTGCAGGTCAGGAAGGCCGGGAGCCTGGGGATGGGGTGAAAAGCTATCCATGGCTGATTTGCCTGCAGAGGGGTGCAAAGAGAGATGCGGAGGGGGAGGCTGCTGCTTCATAAGCAGGGCCTGGGCCAGCTGGCGCTGGTGCTGCTGGATCTGCTGCTGCATGTTATTGATTGTACGTGCAACCTGGCAAGAAAGAGAATCAATAAATGCTCAATTGAACAAAAAGACACCAGACTTCTTATGCCTTTCTCTACAGCAAAATAACACAATATGTCTCTTTACAAATAAAAACTGACTGTATAAAGGGTTGAAGAGCTTTCCTCCAGTAACAGAATGCTGTGAAATACAAGTTTTACTCCAGAACTCTTTCCTTTTCAATACTCAAGCTATGCGCTATATTATTGTTTCTAAGGATGCTTTAGCTGCTTTGCTATAATGTAGTACAATCTCTTTAAGCTATTGAAATCAAACTCTAATTGGAGAGATTGAACTGGCAGGAAAACCTACTTGCTGCTCCTGTTGTCTCATGGGTCCGGAAACATTACGCTGAGCCTGTAACATCTGCTGCTGGATTTGTAAACGTTGGTACGCCTACGGGACAGAAAGGAGAGGTCAGAGGTCCTAACACACACAATAAGCCCAACGAGCCTGCTTGAACTGCTCTGGTAATTATAAAATCAAAGACAGAAACATTGGAGTTTTCTGAAAACAGTCAATGAAGCAAAAGTAACAATCTTGTTACGTGTGTGTTTTATAATACGTTTGTTTAAATCCAGTGTTGGTTGTTTTTTTTAAACCAAACACATCAATAAAAAAATCTGATAAGTAGGTTTGTGAGCAATAAGCTGTCATTAAAGATAGGAACCTTGGGTTTTTATTCTGAAAAAATTGTAACACAAAGCAAAAATTAAAATAGAAGTTTATAATGCTATACAAATAGGACAAATACCAATAGTTATTTTTGCTTTGGCCCCTCTGAGTTCTGACAACACTGGATTTAATCAGTTGTGCTGCTTTATTCCAGAAAAATCCCACAATTTTCATGTGGTTAACTGGTCAGATTTGGGCTTTTTCCCAAGGTGTTTCTCTGAAACACGTGAATTTAAAATGTAATGAAGTTCTGTACAGATATGTTTCAAGTAGCTGGGTACTGTTCAAGTATTACCACGGCATGTGATCAATGCTGCGGTCCTCAAAGCTAGGAAACATAACCAGAAATAAGTAATACTATCAAACACTGTTACTAATAGAAGAGTTTGACCAGCACATTGAGATCAGCAATTAAGCTAGTTTGCAATCCTCAATTTCACGTTTAACCCTAGCAAATACTGACTTACTGTTAGAATATTTTAAAAATACTCTAAAAATCCAATGAAATCTTTTCATACACACACATATATAAATGTAAAATTTCCAAATATTGCAAAAGTACACAACTTTTAAAAGACAAGCAGTTTTTATCACATGATGTGCTTAATATACATTCAATTAACCAAAGGAAATTTACTGTACACTTTATTATTTAGTGAGGCAACTGAAGGGAGTTGTCCAGGTAACTCAGGTGACCAGCTCTGCCAAGATTTCTCTCTTGTTCTTTGTGACACAGATTTCCCCGTTGGTCAGTGAGTTCCATACGTTGCCATGTAATACCCAGATCACTGTTCTTTGAGAATACACTGTTACTCATACCAGTACAAGACAACTGACTTTTTAGTTCTACTGATCAGCTGTAAAGAATAATTATTCCACAAATGACTATTTATAAAGCCTGAGGCAAAAAACATGATTTTGTTTCTTTGAAAAGAAACTCTACTAAAAAAATCAGCATCTGATTGTTTTAAAGATCTGTCATGTTCATTTAAAAATTTAGTTAGCCATTCTCTTATTTTATCTTCATGCCTTCAATTCTGATTAAGAGCTTATTTGCCATGTCTTTTAACTTACCAGCTGCAGCTGATAGAGCTGGTTCAACATCGTCATATGCTGAGGATTATTAATTGGCGAGGTTAACTGTGCAGGGCTGAGACCAATGTTTTTTGCTGCAAACTGCAAAAGCTGTGCTTGAACCTAAGAAAGAGCAGTGTATTAAACATTGTACATTTACCACTGGCAACCGTGTAAGCCATTAATAAGAGTCACAAGGCATCAGCTGGAAAATATTATTATTACCAGAAGTAGTACCATGAACTATAACTATCAAAAAATTAACAAGAGGCTCTAATACAAGTCTTAATAAGCATACCCAAACCTCCCTTTATAGAAAAAGAGCTGAGAACAAACTTCTCAGCTCTCTAGAAATGCTACATTTTGCAAAAAGGAACAAGAGAATGTGCTCACACAGATAACAGAGAGTATACACGTGAGAACAACTTACCCATGTAACAAGCTTAGTGGCTAGTAAATACATCAACACAGAGCCAAGCAACAGAAGCTGCTAAGCCTCAGGAGCATGACAGAACGCATATGGAGAGGAGAGCGAATATGGAAGAGGTCCAGGGAAAGAGAAAACTCAAGGCTGTCTAACCTGAGGGGATAGAAACTGAGGCACTTGAGCACGAAGACTAGGCTGGGATGAATTAAGAGGTTGCACTGGCGGTTGCTGCGGCTGTTGCATGGTCCTGGCTTGTGCTGCTCCGCTATTGCCAAACATACCCAGATTGCCACTCGGTATCTGCAGCAGGGCAAGACAGAGATCGGCATTTCAAGACATCACTCAACACATAACCTGGAAGTTGCTTATCTGTGCAGTCCTTATCCCCAGTGATTATGACAGGCAGGGATAAAGTCACCAGTACATACAGACTGCACTGACAGCCAGGTTTACCATAGGGCATGGCAAAGATCGCCATGTACCCAATATCCCAAACTTCCAAAACTTTGTACAGATGCCTGAAGAAAAGTTGAAGATCGCTTTTATAAGGATGCATTACCCTAGAGGGTCACAAGATGAACAATGAAAAGTACTCGCCAAAAATGTTTCTATTTGGGTAGCAAGGAACAGGACAACGGAGTCATTAAACTCACAGCATCCCAATCCTTAAATTATCTAGGCAGTTTTTATACTTAGACATTTTACAAAGCTCCTGATAATGGACATGCTATTAGTGCAGCCTCTGCTTCTGAAAGATATGCTTAATGGACAAGTACTGCCTATTGAAAACTAACTTTAAAAGAGTATCTGTAATAAAAGCCGCCATAGAATGATACATAGAGTTTTTCTGTGTTGTTATTTCTTATCTTTGCTGGAACTTCAATTTATATGGCAAAAATAACCTCTCCACAATCAACAGTAGCTTATGAGCTCTCACTCTCCTGGTGTTCATGAATCTTCCCCTCCCTCTCCCTTTGCTTTTCCTTCCCTTTCAGAATGTTCTACCCAGGGGCCACAACATCCCTCTGCCACAGCGCTCAATTTGACCAGAGGTGCAAGAAGCGCAGTTTCTTTCTTGCCAGCTGTCAAAGCTATGAGCTGTCTTGACACTTACAGCAGGAATAAAAAAACCCCCATCACTTCTCACCCATCTCATCACTGAATAATTACGCCAGCCAGGAAAGACGAATTAGAACAATGTCTCTGCTTTAGAGTCTGTGACAATTAGCAACGCCTCAAAAAAAGAAACCGCACATCAATCACGGCAGAGCTATACCAGGGTTCAGCGGTATAAATCCGTAATAATAGTCTCTTCTCAATGGATGCGTGTAATTAGCAGGCTAATTACAACTAAGCAGTTGTTTTATGTCCTATAAAGTGAAACGTTTACACAGCAGGTAGTTTCTCCATTGGTGTTTCACGTGAACAAAGATGTTGCACGCACTTTGTGTTTAAAGCACCGTTTTCCCCGGGGGAAGCGACGGGCGTGAGCAGCGAGTCCAAGGGAGCTGAAATTCAACTTGGGATCTCCCCCTCCTCCGGCCTTACCTGTCTAGAAGAATTCAAGTTTTGCATGCCCAGCCCTGAGGCAATCCCGCCCAGGGTCTGATTAGGGAGTGCACTGTTTGAAAGGGGGAGCTTCAGGCTTGGTGAAGGCAAAAATGGTGAAGTAGTGGGTTCTTCCACTAGGCCGCCATCCTGATTGGAGAAAGAAAGGGTGAGCTGCGTGCGGTGCCCAGGAGCAGACAGCGCACAGAACAGTGGCCCATGGAAATATTAAAGGGCGTGGATGAATAAAAATATTAAAAAAAAAAAAAAAAGGTATGAATAACAGGGAATGAAAAGTATGGAGTGAAGGGAGAAGAAAGAGAGAAATACGATTAAGGTACTGTTTTTCTTTACTTTGTCGCACTTAATCCACAAATGCCCAATCACCCTCACCCGCCTCTCCAGCAGGAAAGCAGGGATCCCAGCAGCTGATGGCAGAGCTATCATGCGGCCAGCACCGCCGACCCCCTTAGATTTTCTCCTCTTTTCTCCACCAGACTGAAAGGTGGAAAGGGAGGAGACCCAACACATTTCAGGGAAGTCTTCTGTGAGTTTGCTGAACTCTCAGCAGCGGAGCACAGACGTACACACACCGCTTGTGCCAACCCAGAACTTGGGAAAGGCCAGATCAGCTTATTTAGCATCAATCTGCCTTTGGTTCCACATCACAGCTCTGCTCTTAAACAAGCATTTTTGCATTGATCCCCCTTCCTGACTGAGACACACGAGCCACTTTTAATATTCACATAGCACTGAGTTATTATCATCCACTATGAAACATCCCAATCTTAACACACCCAACGAACATAAAAATACTTAAAACCAATAGTGATAATGTCGTCTGCGCAGCCTTCCTGGGAAAGCCATTAAGACACTGCCTGAACGTCCCCCAGGAGGAGGCAGATTTTAGCAAGACATAAGGAGCCCCCTCTGATACCGGGGCTGTAAGGAACCGTGGTTGAACATGGATACGATGCACAGAAGGCAGCCCCCACGGAGGGCAAACAGCGAGTCAGAAAATAAAATAAATCATATAATCCCCAATCAAACAGGTAGATATCTAGCTGGTATTACAGTGGGGTACCGAGTTCTATCTCAAACTGTGCTTTGATGTCTGGGAAGCCCGCGGCAAGCATGATCAAATAACACTGTGTACAAAGTAGAGCTCCAAAAACAGGCAGAGTGAAAAATCTTTAATTTGCAATGTGCTGGACTGGTGTTTTTCAGGCAATATATTCATTGCAAAGAAAGGCTTTTAAAGAGGTGAGGAGCTGGGTTATTTCAACCAATAAATTCAATGCCCCAGAAGATTGTGAGATACTGACAGACCTCCTTTGTTAAAAAAGCAGCCCAGTTCCCTAACCAGATACCCAAACAAATGACCTAATGCTGCAAGCACGCTCCGTAAATTTTATGTTCTAAGTTAATCCTGAAAAATACATTTTCAACAGCTCTCCTTTGATGCAAAGCAAAAGTTTCTCTACTATCAGGCAGAGTGACACTTGACATGCTATCTGACTATCCTGAGGGGGACACTGACATTTTCTAATGATATCCCCAAGGCCTTTCAGCTCAAGATATTTTACATTCTGCTGGACATCAGTCACACTCCACAAACAACTGCAGCTTGCATGACAGTAACAGGTTCAAGGATTTCTCCTTAGATCACAGACATATGTTTACAGTTCTGCCCTTCCCCCTTAAAGTGAAAATAATTTCAAGCCTGGTGCCTGCTCTCTCCTTCAGATGCCATTGTTTCCTACATGAACAGACCTATTGACCATGAAAGACCAACGCAATCCCTCCCTGCTCCCAAAATTTATTCAAGTCTTGTCTCATTGACATTACTTTTCCTCATTTTGGAAGCAGGTAGTGCCAGGGCTGGTGGAGGACAAGCCACACGGGAGACTCAGGCATCTAATTTCCAGGACAGGTGGGCTCTTGCTGCAAGGCCACCTTCCCAAGCGCATTCCTTGGCTGGACTGCAGCAAACGTCTTTGTAGCAAGTTTATAACACACAGCTCACATTCACTTTGTCCTATTTTTTTTTTTTGAACTTATCCTAAGGTGCAAACTGTGCTGCACAAACCTGTGCTTTTTAAGTGAAGCTGAAATCAATTCATTTCACATAAAGCATTTGAGTCGGTCAACATAAAGTACTCCTCAGTCATCCTCGACCTAGACTGGTGACACCTTTACCACTCACGATGGTTTGTGGCCCATTATTTTTCAGGCTCCTTTACGTAATAATCGTATCCTGCCTCATTTTCTGCCTGACCTTTCCTCTTCAGCGATTTTCTTACAATTTTATGTTATGTTTCTCCCTCAGGGTAATCAGTTAAACAAATCCCCTATCTGAATCGTCAAAATCATGCTCTATCCAGCACTGGATTTAACTTTTTTGAAGGGACTTGACACAACTGTAAAATCCTACTGGCAACAGTATGTCCTTCTACATTTATCCAACAGAAAGCCACACACTGGTGCTCGACAATACATTACTTTTAGGACTTTGGAAAGTCTCTCACAATAGTCTCACGTACCCAATATGACAGAATGCAAGTGGCATTACTCAAAGATTTTTTAGCCCTGTGAGATATGGACAATTTAGCAGAGGATTCTTGGAATCTTTGGCAGTCACCTGCCAGCAACTGCCACTTCATGAATCAAAGTGTCCTGACAGACAGATGTGAGACTGATGAATTTGCCAGAGGTCTTGTATTCCAAGTCAGTTACAGAAGTAGTTAGCAGAAAAAAGACATTAATAACTTCTTAGAACAGAAAAAACCTTGTCCAAAAAACAAGGTTAACGTAATAAAAACTCACCTCAAAATAAGTTCTCTTCAAATCTGACAGGAGCGAGTACAGGCAAAAGCAACTTCCCGAAAATGCAATACTCAAAGAAGTTCTCATAATTGGTATTTTTAATTTTGAAAATATAGGAATATGAAAGAGTTTTCCATATTTAAAAGTTCAAAAAAGAAACAATCACTGGGATCACAGATGGATGAAAGAAGAATTTAAGTCAACCTTAAAATTCTATTGATCTAGATTCTTTTGTAGATAAGGGCCTACAAGAGTGTTTGTGCATAATGATAAAATATCCCATTCATTATGCCAAAGACAAAAAGCAATCACACTCACCAGAGACAAATGGGATCAGAATGTGAAGGACAAGGTTGAAAAAACCCAACAAACACTATGCTCAAATTAGAAAGAAGGAAAAAGCCTAGTCAGGATATTTTTGGAAGAACGTGACTGCAGTCAACAGGCATCAAGACTTGGAGACCTGGATTTCTCAATAGCAGAGAAGAAGAGCTGATCAGTGAATAAGACAGTAGTGGAAAGGAGATCTAATGTGTAAGGTTAGAGTTTCAGTGTCTCCTCTATGCTCAAGAACTTGGGAGAAAGTCTGGAAGCAGCATCAGGGAAAAGGAAGACAGGACTCTGCCATCAGTATGGGAGAAAGCATAAAAAACCCAAAGACAGAGAAAAGCAGGAGAGAAAACAGGTCTGCCATGGAACCAAGAGAAGCCTCCCAGAAGGCAACCTTGAGCTACTGCCAAACCAGGGCGGTGGTACTTCTCCTCAGAGACTTCACCTGACTTTTGATCACACTCGTCTAATACAATGGTCCAGGGTTCACCGCTCACATCTGATGGTGTTAAAAAATTATGTGACATCTCCATATGGTTCAAGATTTTCAGTGATGGGGTGGTCAGCACAGATCAGCAAACCAGCACATTTTTCTTCTGTGCTTAGAAGAACACTCAATAGGTAGAGTGAGAAGACACACCTGAGAAGACAGGATGACCTGAGCAGGAAGTGAAACAGCTCCAGGCTCATCCTCCAAAATCGTACCTTAAAGGGGAAAAAGGTTTTGGAGAAGACGAGTTGCTCTAGTGGCATGAGTTGTAAATCTGGAAATAATTTCTTTGGAAAGAATATCTTTTCTTGTAAGAATAGAGTAGAAACTATATTTGTTTAATTCACTTAGCAAGTTGCTCAACACTCTGATAGCTAACAAATATAGCTTGGGATTATTTCCTTTGTTATAGTAAAGTCACTGTGACAGATTATGCCTAGACTGACAGATTTTACTTGCTGTATGAATATTAATGATTTTAGTACTCCCTTCTCAATAGTTGTGTTTAACATATGTTTCCATAATTATGCATCATGCTGCACATAATGCACCTCTCTCTCTCTGGCAGTAATTTTACTGCTCAATATTGTTACTCTAGCAAAGGAAAGGTTAACTGGCATGAATTTTGTGAGCTTCATCAGGAGAGAGATCTTTCCATTAACATATTCATTAAAGTTTGCCATCAGCAAGTAGATTTGCCATAGTTAAGAATGAACTTTACATGGCAGGAAGAGAAAAAGAAGGAAGAGGACCCAGGTTGAGCCTTACATTGTAGGAAACACACAATTGGTTTAGTCTGGTTTGGGGAACAACAACATGACACCACACCATTCTGATAGAATTGGAGAGCCCAGAAACAACAAACGTTATTATTCCCTAAAAGCAGAAAAGCAGCTTTCTAATATATATAATCTTTATAAACTGCCATGAACTACATTACGCAGCACCGTGGCAGCATTTGAATTACTATAGATGCTAATTTTTCCTTATTAATATAAATAACTCATAATTACGCAAGACACATTTGTGTTTAATCAAACTAACTTGTTTACAGTTTGCAGCGTCCCAGCACTAAAACAGCATACTGTTTAGACTGTGGTGACAGCAGCAATAGTAATAGTTGTCATTGAAAGGTCAGTATTTATCAGATGTCCCAGCATAGCACCACACTTAATTCTCTTAGCGCAACACCTGGGAACCTGTCACAACACAAACCAGAACTTTAAGGATTGCGCTACAGTTAAGACTATAAGAAAACACAGGGTGAAGGACCGGAAAGACAATCGTTATTCAGGGTCAGTGAAGTTTTTAATACAGTCTGTGTTAACAAGACCAGATATTGTTACTGTCTCACAGTCTGTAAACAGCTTATGTAAAATGAATTGGTTTCAGCACAGTTTGTGAAATGCACAGATTTCTGCATTCAGAAACCACTACCACTCATCTTTACGAACATTTCAAATAACCTGTCAAATACAGAATGGCACCCACCAGAGATTGTTCTTTCCTTATTAATAATTTTCAGGGCAACCCCGATGTGTTTTGGTGGGTCTCTGTAGGACTTTCTGTCAGGTTGTAAATCTCATTTCCTACTGAAGATCTGACTGCACTTTTCCCTACATCCTTTCCTTTAGGCACTTTGAATCTTGGACACCAGAAACTTCTGGAGCCTTCTCCTCAGTCATTAAATGGTCCAGGAAAATTTGTCATATGTGATTACAGAAAAGGAATCTCATCGGAGAGGCTATTTATGACTGTGCATGTCTGCTCTTTGACTTAACAAAAATACCTCAGCTCCCCATTCCTATTTAAGTACTGAACTTTTACTGAAATTTTCAGGAGCTCAGAATTAAAACAGGAATTAGGAGCTCAATTTTTGAAGATTCTGGCCTTGGTCCTGCCTGATCGTTAATTTGGGCAAGGGTTACTGATTCTCTGGACTCTTACAGAGCAAAAGGGCTTTCTCTGCTCCATTTCTTTGTTTTTCCTGTTTCTAGTTCCATTGCACTACTGATTCCTTAGAAAGTTTTCTTTTCAAGTGTAACACTGGGGATGGCCATTGTTTATTTCTATGTGGGAATCAAATCATTGGTCCTCTCCACAAGGACTAAATTCCCCACAAGATTACAAAAGAGAAGAAAAAGAATAAAGCAATATGTAATTATCTATCACATTTCTCTCTACAGCTTTCTAAACAGAAATCTTCAATATTTCTACACTGTTTAAGTTTTGACTTGTAAATCACATTCGTATTTCTGAACTCACCTTGTCAAGGAAGGTGGGGCGGTCCATGGAAGACTCTTTGGAGATTGGTGGTGGGCGGCAGCCAAGGGGTTTGGTGACCATTCCATTATAGTCGGTCACTCCCATTCCACGCTTGTCCATTTCCACCTTCTTTTCCAGCAGAGCACCTTCACAGAAAAGGGAGAACACATTGAAAAAGGTGATGCAAAGACAGCAACTTTGCCAACAGTACTTCAGAGAAGTAAGCATTACTTACAAAAGCAAAACAAGAAAAAAATATTATCAAATATATTTGGATGAGATCAAACTCTCAGAATCATGAATGGTTCCTGTGTTGTTTCAAAGAACAATAAATTAGTTACACAGACACTTACTCATGGCCTGATCGAGATTCATATTGTTGCTCTTCAAGGCCTCTTCCGCTGGCTCTCTCTGTCAAAAACACAGATCATGTTAAGAGAAAAGGTGATCTTGCTTATATGATTTCAAAGCAAACTGAGAAAACAGATGTCTCAAACACTGGATTTAATATTTACCCCACAGCACAAATAATATCTGCACACATATTTTTTTTTCTGCTTTTACCAATTCCCACAACAATTCAGTTAGTTTCAGTTTGTCAAGTAAATACTAGTTCTACAAGATCAAATCATACTGTTCTATTTGAACTTCTTCCTGTTTTCTATGGACAACTTAAATATCACTATGATACGCCGTTCTCTAAAAAAAACCAGCTATCCTGCAATCTCACCTGTTTAGTAAGAAAAGAGGAACAGGAGTGGAATTCTTACTGAAGTTCAAAGTAACACCTATTGTTATAAATGCTGAACTTCAAAAGGTCTATAAATGTCACCGCACAAGTATTATCACCAAGTAACCTCAGAAAGCACTCTAATAGCTCAAGGTAGATTTCTGAAATTAGAGTAAATGTCTAAATGCAGGTAACAGAACTACTTCCCAGCCTGAAGAAGAGACTGAAGACCTTTGTTGTAGCTACAGTCTGAAACATCCAGAGTCAGAACCAGAAGCTACACAAGCTGAGCCCCAGGGGTGGCAGCTGTGAACACTACTCACAGGGAAGCCCATGTCTGTGAGCTGTTTTATCAGACGGTTCATGATCCAGGCCTCATCTTGCTTGCTAGATGTCTTCATGCCCTTAGTAAATAAATGGGAAATTCCATTAACGGTCTGGTTCCCACATTCATACTTGTGAGATGTACATAAAAGACGTGGTAAGTTTTTCTTATTAATAACACATGCTATTGAAAGATGTATTAGTACATTAATTTAGAAAGGATTGAAGAACCCTCCGAACAACGAAACTACGATTTTCTTCCCCCAGAAAGTGTACAAATTTTATCTCAGCTGAATAGGTGTTCAGTGTACTATTTAGTATTTGATTTGCCGACCACTGAATTAAAGCCACCTTTGAATTAAAGTATTTCATTTTAATCCTTGGCAGGAAAACATAATGAAATCAAAGATTCTGAAATAGTACAACACTTCCTGAAAAACATTCCCAAAAATGAGTTTGCAACCTTGAAGTTAAGAATGTTACTCAGTGTATTTTCTTAAAAACAAACAAGAGCGTCTAGATAAACACCTTTAAAAGATCTCTGTGCAGCTTTTCTATCACAAAATCCTTAAGAAGTCTCTTCCTTTCAGTTCTCCAGAAAGTACCAAGGGACAAGCGTGGATTTGTTTTGGGCTGCGGACAGTACAAGAAACAACCATACTTGATCAAATCACCGGCCTAACTGTTGGCTAATGGAATAACAAACAAACTGGCTAAATGCATTCCCAATTCCTTTAAGTAACAGCCTGGCCTTGTCCTGAAACAAAGACTGTGCAATGGAAAACTTCATAACATAATTGCCTGTATTATCGGTTGAGTGAGGCATTAATACAAATTTGCTTTGTTCTCATACCAGTACAGACCTCAAAATTATCTACTTGATACTCACAAATAGGAAATAGATATTTTTTGCTGAACCGCTTCATCACAAACTACTGATTGCTTTTCTACCATGACAGAAAGTGTACGAAAGCCCCCTTAACACTTTTTCTGTTAATACATTATCATTTCTTCAGAATACATGGAAGCTTACAAAACTCAGAGAAAACAAAAGCAACAACAACAAAACCTCCCGAAGCATCTGAAATGCTTAAAATCAAGGATCTCCCACTTTCCCCCGTGAGCAGGTAGGCTGTACTTGCACCACTGTAGTGGCAACCTGTGTTTGTGTTCAGGCATCAGAGGTCTATTTAAGAGTTCAGGCATAATGCAACACAAAACTTGTGACAACTTATTCTAGAAATGTTACACTAATTCCACTCTTTTCTAGAGAGTACCTTTATTTTTGTCTTACCTTTTGAAGTCCTTTCTTCGGGGCGTTCCCCCAGGAATTACAGGAGGAGCTGCTCTCTTGTGAAGCAGTATTATTCCACATATCTCCTTCTTCATCTTCCCACTGACTAGTACTGAGATTCACTTCATCCCCACCACTGCCCCAGCCTTCTTGCATAGATTTTGAAGCTGGAGGGAAAGGCAAGAGGGAAAATTAAAATCAGATTCAATTTCCTTTTAGGCCAGTATGCTAACATTTGAGTGTTTTCAACCGATACAGAAGTTCAACAACCAGCTTAAACGCCATTAAATGATAAGGAGTCCTCCTTTGAAGCTAGCAAAAAAGAAGAGTTCTCTAAATACTTTCTAGAAGAAAAAGTCCAGCAACAGCAAGTCTTGCTTTTTCCTAACAAGTAAGATCTGTGGTCATGGTCATTTCAGTCTCCTAGGAACAAGGAACCAAAAGTGTGACCACACACTATTTTGCTTTCAATGAATCTCACCATTTTAGCTGCCACATTCTTCCGCTGAAGAAAACCAAAAACAAACTAATGGTCAGAAACTCATTCCCATCTCAGAAGAACGGGATCTAAAAGGAGCACATGGGCTGCAGGGAACACTTTGCATGAAGTGATGAGGTTGTGTCACCTCGTTCCGTTTTTTTTGTTCACTCTGTTGAAAGCCAAGATGACTCATTTTAAGATCTCTCACTCCTGTGTTTAGGTTTTCTGGGCTTTCTACGTAGCTCTCAGTAGGGCATTTTGTGGGAGTGAAGCTTAACGACTACCACAGCCAAAGCAAGTCTAACACAAGCCCTGTAGGCATCACAGCATTTAGAGATGGAGGATTTTTATCAAATAACATTAGTTAGGAATTGTGAAACAGTAAACAGCCGAGGACGTTCCTGAACCTATGAACAGTCTGAATAGCTGAAGAAGGTATCCACTCCCTCAGTTTAACAGAATAGAGAAGTTATGACAGTTAATCTCAAGTGTTTCTGTTACCAAAATCAATCCTATCCTGACTGAGTTCAGTTGCTTTTCATCCCAATACAGGTTTCCTTTAGGCAGTGAGGGATAAGTACTGTTTCACTTTCTTCTGCAGTTTCATAGTTTCCTGCATCTCTACAATTTATACTATATGATATCAAAGTACACAAAAATGCTCTAAGAATACCTTTAAACTTACTGGATTGATACACTATATTCATATTTTTGTATTAATTTTGTACCTGGAATATCAATGTTTGGAGACAGCTAATGGGGTTTTACAAAGGAAATTATTAAGATTTAAATGCACAGAAACTCAGACAATGTGCTGTTTAAAAATACCGGCAGGAGAAAACACACTTTGCCTTTTTCCCCTCAACCTTTTATGACATCCACACACGTACCTGGTTTGCACAGTGCTGGGGCAGCAGCTGGAGCGTTTGTTCTTCCGTATGTCCCTGCCGCCTCGGCAGGATTCTCTCCCCACCCTGTACCACTGCTGGGGGGCTTCCCCCACGCTGAAGTGCCATTATCAACTGCAGCAGAAGGGGACGACGGCTCTCCCCAAGAAGCTTCGGTCTTTGTGTGGACAGTAGGCATTTCTCCCCAGCCTGCTGGAGCAAGGGGAAGGAGAGAGGAAGCGATGAGAGGAAAGGTTACTTTTGTTGATAATTTCAAAGGTGGACACCGTATTAAAGTCTGTGTTTAGAGAGAATGTATGAACCAGTAAGTAGACACAGTGACTCTAATTAAGCATATTTTTTAAATCCCTTTGATTTGGTCTCAAAAGTCTTTTTCTTAATTGAATACTACTGCCAACTTGTCAAGACAGAAGGAGTATTTCCCAGCGTAGCCAGGAGCAGTCAGGCTGCCCCGAGAGCACCAGTCCTGGTCCCACGGGAGCAGTTCCTTCCGACGCCACCGCTCGGAGCAGAGCAAACAGGGGAGCACTTGCAGCAGCGTGGTGCGAGCATCCAGAAGACCGCGACACAAATCTGAGCCAAGCCTTGCTTCACTGACACATTTCCAGCTATTTTAATTCCTTTGAACCGTTTACAAATTATCAAATCTCTTTTCTCATGCCCTGTGGGTAAGACGGTACTTGTTTGTTACCACTTTGAACATAGATTATATATGTTGTTGTACGCATTTCTTAAAGCTCTTATTACAGCTCATGGTTGACTGTGCTCTCTACGTACCCCCTCATCACCAAGTCTCTACATTATAATAAATGTGATTTTTAAACCTAACTAAACAAGGTTACAATTAGAATCTATAATCAAAACATAAGGAACTGTAGGCAGAAGTCACTGTTTTCCTTCAGAGTATTTTTTTAACTCAAGGAAAAACGTGAGCTACTATGAAGAAACGGACTTAGTCTGGCTTGGCTTGAATGTAATGCGCTTAAATCCATATGACACCGATTTTAGCACTGAAGTCAAATGCGCCAGGAACAGCCATAGAGCTTCTAAGTCCTAAGGAGCAACACTGACCAACAAGGCAAAAGCCTTGATGGAATTTAAAATGACCATACCCTCCTAAATTTTTTTTTTTTTTGGATAATAGATGAAGTTCAAAGCACTTTTTAAAAGCATACAAAAGAGCCAGGCACACAACAGGCAAGAAAACAGCGTTTTTACACATACCCCACATTAACAGTTTTTCAACAATTATCACAAAAAACATTTTATTACATGACAACTGAGATGTCAGAAAGTATTGCAGAATTCAGTGTGGTTATAGCTTCCACTGTTCATTAGGATGCTATTTCAAGAACCTGCCCTCTTTTCACTGGAGATTAATAATATTAAGTATGGGTATTTTACTCTCATCAACCATTGTGTTGACAAATCTGTAACCCCTACCAGCTCACAACATGGAAACAGATCTGGAAAGAAAGAAACCTGGGTCTGCTACTACCCAAAAAAGTCTATCATTACTGTTTCTAACAGACGTTCACAATTAAAAGACTAGATGCCTACTTTACTGCTGCACTATTCTTTTTTTTTTTCCTCTCCTGTGATATCTGTAAAAGTACTCTGGAAAGGTTTCAAAGGCATAAACGTAATGTTTTCTGCACAAACCGACACCTACAGTAGGTAGAAAATGGCAAGGAAGTTGCCACAAAATAACTTCATTAAAGAGTACCCTGAAATACATTAAACTAAGTAGGCAATAGTGTAACACTGAACAAATCTGGCAGACTTTTTGCTACACATCTGTGCAGAACTTACTGATTTCAACAGAATTTCTGTTACTAGAGGCTGCAGGCAACATACACAGCCAATAGTGACTCCAACACCGGCTACCAGTGAAAAAAATTCCTTTCAAATACACCGGCTCATATCTGTTCCCCACTCCGGTGTTACTGTATTACATATTTATTTTAGGCTCTATTTCTTAAAGCAACTGCAGTTCTCTCAGATACTGATTAAAAAGTATATAAACATTTTAGGCATAAAACATATCCAAACAAAGCCTACATGTTCAGGAACTCCTAACTTAATAAAGCTCCTTCACTACCAGCAAAATTCATTGTGTTTTAAAATGTACAGCTGAAACAACCTCAAATTTCTGTTTTATTAAACTGACTTCCATTTTAAACAAAAGTACTGTGTTTTAAGCTCAATCAATTAATCTTAAATTTCTGTGTACAGAAGACAAACTCACACATGCATGTAAAGAAACAAACCTCTACTGAACACGAAAACTTCCTTGGTGTTGCACCTAAAATATTTATTCAAGCTTTCTGCTTGTATCTTTAAGCCAACTTTATTTAAGGAATTGCTTTACTTGAATTTCTGCCTCACTACTCAGGAGGAACCTTGTAAGCCAACTGCATGTATTTAATCACATTGGCATCTGAAAAAGATTAACTGCAGGCAAATGAAAAAGAAAACAAAAATTCTCTGAAGCACCAACTAGAATACAAATACAGCTTGAGAGAGTGCGGAATACTAATATTGCCCTGAGTTCATGCAACCTATACTGAAAACTAAATAATTTCATCTATGAAATCAAACTTAAAAGAGAATTCATATATTGAAGAGGCAAAGTGTGGTAGGTTGTAGAATAAAAACTCCAAAGAGCTGGTCCTTCTGTTGCTCTTTGCTATAAATTCAACATTGATTAAAGACCACAGATGTGTCCAAAGTTATTTTGAGTTAAGTGCTTTAAATGCGCTGAGCAGTAAATAATACGGGATTACAAATAATGAGGGAGCCGGCCTTTACTAGAAGATAATACTTACAAGCACATAGAAACAAAGAAAATGCATCAACTCAAAGTTTTCAAAACTATCTTAGCAGATCAAATTAAGGGCAGGAAATCTGTAAATAAAACCTGACGGCTGCTGGAAAAATAACTAGTGCAGTGCAAAAATTAACCTCCATGCAAATTCCAGAGTACTTCTCAATTATAAACTTGTCTTCCCCTCTTTGTTATTATCTCTGTACTACCTTTTTATGACTCCATATTATTCTATTTTACAAACCTAAAAGGTGAATAAAGTGGTATTTTTGAATGAACAATGCAACATTCTATGGCTGAAAGAAGACATTGACTTTGTATTCTCCAAAAAACTTTCTTTTTTAAACAAGGTTTTTCCTCAATTTTTAAAATAACCCAGTATGCTTCATATTTGAAACAGATCCAGGTGGAATGATGCTCTCCAGTACTACCATTTACCTCCCAGTAAAGGCAGCTCACAAATGGCGTTACAGTGGGTTGAATGAAAGCAAGAAGCTACTTTTAAGTTCCTTCACACAGAGGTTTGGAAGAAAAACGCCTTCACAGTGGTCTCAAAATCTGAACCTGCCTAAAATTTTTAGAAAAATCTGTTCAGAGAGAACTTACTGTTTTCTTTATGAAAATAATATGCATATAGGCTTCCCTGAAAAAAGCTCTGCTCCTTAAAAGCACCCAGATCTGCAAGAATGTTGTTTTGCAACAAGAATAAGCTCCGTTACAGGGTCCTTTGGCAAGAAAGTGAGGTTTTAATATTGGAATTTTAAAACACTCTTAGAATTGCAAGAAACAAAAAGATCACAGTGAGTAATAAACACGGACACATTGGCAGAGCTTTGTTTTAGAGAAATAAAAACATAATTAACATTGGGCCTCAGCCAACAGGAAATCCTCAAGGGAAAGTGAAATGTTAACTAAGCTGTGGCAGGATGCAGTTGTTTTCCCTCAAAATAACCCTATAGCCATTTGGATGGCAGAAACTGTTTGCCTTGAAGTTGTTTGGTCTGTGATAAATACCAGAGCATACGACTACAATACAGGCAAACCAAAGTATTAGGACCTTACGTAGATAAAAAAGGAAGAAATTAGGTAGAAAAGAGATTGTTTACTAAATAGTTACTAGTGAGTCTGCTAATAACAGAAAATAAATAAACTGAGGGGGAGGGGGTGTAAAAGGGAAGGGCTTTTATATACAAAAATATATATATAATTAATTTTTATTTATATTTAAAGAGTCACCTGTAACCCTTAACCTTTCAAGTCTTCGTTTTCTGAAAGGTTTCCAGTTCACACAGTGGAGTTCCGTGCCTTCTTATACCACTCAGCATTAGGGAAGCTCTAATTTATTTGGCTTTCAGCAACGAGATCCCCCTTGTGTGGAAACCGAAGGCAGGTTTCTCAGTGTCACCAGGCTGTCCCCAGGGCTGAGCACCCACAACAGGATTTTGGGTTTTTATATGAGCATCCTAAAGGAACTCGAAACTGATCTGGTTTCAAATCCATTCTGATGAATGCTCAGAGTAAGAAAAAGGCATGACTTGCACGCTCTGGTTCTCATAAATTACACGCTACGAATGACACAGAAGCCGCCACTGAGACAATGGCACTGGATTACAAAAGGAACAGAGATGTTCAGAGCTTTCTGAATTTAGACCCGGTTGAGATTTTTTAAGCTCCATATTCTCTACGAACCACGAAGGCCTTAACTTTCAACTTAAAATCTCCATAGGGAAGCCTGCATTTTCTTTTGTAGTTCCTTTTCTCAGCCGGATGATGGGCAGTTGGAACCCCACCAGTCTCCACCTACCCACTGGGAACAGGAAAGCACCGAGCCCACTCCTCAGCACTTGGAGAAGGATCTGGTGCCGGTTGGGATCCAGAAATCTCTCTTTTCATCATCCCTGTCTGCAAAACCTTTTCTCACTTCTTATGCTCCTTGTATCAAAGTTGCAAGAGTTAAGAGTGCTAGTAAGAATAATGCACAAGTAATTTAGATAAAAATTGAATCTAAATCAAACCCACTAGGTTTCTGCTCCTCTTTCTAAAAAACTCACTGGTGGTTTGGGAGCAAGCTCCTCTAACCAGGAAGGACCACATTTATCACTTTATCTATCTCCCTTTTTTCCCCCCAATAGAAAAAGAAACTCCTCAGAGCTTTATGTATTTACATCAAGAGTGTACCAACATCTGCTTCCCATCAATAGTTTGAAGTTCTGCAGTCAGAGAACTTTGAGAACTTCTGGGGATGGGTGACAACTTGAATAACAAGCCTGTAACTTGGCCTCCATTTCTAAACTAATATACTATAAACTTAAAACCCAAAAGGGACTGCTGCTCCGTTGAGAACTGTTAGCTAGTGCTGTACAGCAAAATTCAAATCTATTTCTTTGCTTTCAGGATGCCTGACCGTGCCATCTTACTGCTATGTCAGACTTCCCACTAGTAAAGGAATAGAATCCAGGGCTCCTTATTCATGATATTCCCTGAATAACCGGGAATGATAAATCCCACTGGCAAAGCATGTAATGACCTGCGAAGGGGACAAAATGCCAGTGGTAACTACTTAGTTCAAGCGTTGGAAGATTTGAGACGAGCACTTAACCTGGGCCCCGTGGCACAACCTTTAATTACACGATCGTGTTTTGCATGGAAATATTGTACGTGGAAAACAGTTGTTGGACAACAGAAGTCCCCTGGCTACAGGATTCTTGTCTCCCTTAGCGTAGAGGTTGGAAATGCAGAGCCAATGGGATGGGGAATTGGAATAGGAAAAAATAAGAATCAACAGCACAATAAACTGCATGTCTGTGTGGTAGGAAAGCTGCTCATTCCCCGCTTCTTATCTTTTAGCTGTCCCAGATGGGACATGATTTGTTGATGTTAAAATGATGTGCAAATTTCCACAAAGACCAACAGGATCTGGCTGTACAGCGCTATGTGCTGTAGGCAATGGTAAAAATAGGTCTCCTGCACTTTGAATGGGGAAACTAATAACGTCATTTAAAATTGCACTACCACTAGACCAGTCAGAAGTAAAGATGGGCATAACACAGAGACGCAGGGGGCTGCTCCCAGCTCCCATCTGCAGATTAGACAATAATCCTTCACAATATTTCCATGTATGGCCTTTCTATCTGCACCTATGTACACAACTGGAAGTGTATGTAAGCAAAAATACAAACAAAAGACATAACTTACGCCCTCGATAACTTGATCAGAATTTTAAGATCAGAACTGGACTTTAAATCATCTTCACTATTACTCAATTTATACTCTTTCTTGCATGTCGTCTTATATTCTGAGAGTTGTTTTTGCTTTAGTATCTTAGAATCTTTCTAATGAACATTTTTGCGAGATGCACAATGCTGTCATTTTAACCTGGTCGTGTGGTAGCTTGAGCGGATGGTCACCAATAAATAAGCAGTTGTTCTTACTTCAAAGAAACCCTTCCTTTGCTGTCTGTTCTCCAGAGGAATCACTGTAGGTTAACACCAGTTTTTAAATTCCATTTTCAAAGCCAAGAACTTACTAAATCAGTAATTTCTCCTCTGCAAGCATTAACCATACACTGCTGTATATGAACAGCACCGATGCAATCACCCAAAAATCAGCTTAATTAAAAAAAAAAACCAAAAACCACCCCACAACCCAAAACCCCATCCCAAAATCAAACAAAACCCCACTTCCATGCTATCTCCACTACAATTCAGGAATTTGAATTGTCAGGTTCATGGATAAAGTTTTAAATATGAAGTAAGATTAAGGTAAACATGTCAGACTGATCAAGTACAAACCTATTTAAAGATTTCTCCTTCTGAAGCACACGCTATTTTATTAAAATAAATACTCTCAACTGTTAAAATATTAGACCAGAGTAGGGAACAAGAGACTATTTTACACAGATGTTATGGTAAGTTCGAATTATTTCACAACATCAAAGAGAAAAACCATGGAAATAGGAGAAGTAGAACAAACCCCACTTGGAGAAAAACATGGTTAAAATGTCAATATTTAGCCATAGCCAAGACGAAACAAAAACTTGGAAAGAAAAATCAGATGAAGAAATTCAAAGAGCACTGCAAGATTAGATTTATTTTGAGAGGTCTCTGCTCATGATACAGAGCAGGGCTGCTGGTAACTTTTATTTAAATACCTCCCCTCTAAGCATTTTTCTCATTTTTTCCCCATTTTCATTCCTTGCTGCTTGTCTAAAACAGTACCTCGGCTTTGATTTGAAAAATTCCTAGATGCCTAAAACCTTGTCTTTGGAACACAGCTGAAGTTAAAACAACTTTTCCCAGCCACTCAGAATATTAACATCTTTAACCAATCCAGCTTTATGAGAATCCCATAAAAGGCCAGGATACTCCCCGTGCTGGAGACCTGAAGTACGGAGGAGAAAGAACCATTTCTTCATGAAAGACAACAACCAGAAGACAGAGAAACAGCAACAGCCGAGATTCATGCAACCCTTAAAAAAAACATCTGTTGCCAAGAGATACGGTTTGCAGAAAAGAAACAGATGCACAATGTCTAAACAAGAGCAAAGCCTGAGCAATGGTAACAGAAGACAAGTAAGAGGGGAAAAAAGGGTTAGCAAAAAGACTCCAAGCTCTCCAAATGGTTGAATTAGAAGTGAATTAAACTGTGGAAGAGCTAACAAAAGAAATACCAATCAACAATCTACACACTTATTGCCCAGGTGTTGTTTCAAGCCCTTCTTACGTTCACTTGGACTATGGAAGTTCGTCAGGTTCCATGGGTTCTGTCCTCAAGACAAGACGTTAACGCTGCTTCAGAGTAAATGAGTAAACTTATTCTATGACATAAATACAGGGCTTCTGTCTTTAACTACACACCGATCAGGCCAGACAGCATTCAGTAATCAGTACTGGTATAAAGTGTCTTAGAAAACTATATTCATACCTGGACCAAGCAGCGGGGACCGGTTCGGCTGGGCACTTGACTGGTGCGATGGCTGAGGTTCAACCATATTTGTGTTGATAATGGTGCTAGTGGTGGTGGTATTGGTTGTGGTACTGCTCTGAATTATAGGATTATTTCTATCCCACATGTTTACAGTCTTGTTGTTGTTGTAATTTGGGTCGCCCCAAGCTGAGGTACCATCATCGATTTCCATCTTGCGGCGAATGGACGGGGGAGATGGCTCTTCCCAGCCAGTTGCCTCACAGTTCTCTTTTTGTTTGGCTGGCACTGGCCCACCAACCCACCCTGACCCCGTCTGTTTTACAGAAGCAGCTCCTCCCCAGTTACTCACATTGTTGTCCTGGGGTTTATTAGCCCAATTTTGTTGGGGGTTTGGCTTTAAAGATTCCCCCCAACTTGTACCTGTATTTGCCTTGCTGTTTGTGCCATTTCCCCAACCACTGGTCCCAGACCTCGTGGAATCGTTCCAACCAGACCCCGACCTATTGTCAGAATCCCATCCAGATCCATTCTTCTTCCCATCACCCAAGTGTCCAGGAACAGATGATGAATCTGTCCAATCTCCACCTCCTGAAGTCCAGCTTGGATTTGATTTCTGTCCATCTCCCCAGTTTTGAGATTTGGGTTTCTGAGGTTCACCCCAGGTAGGTGATTTGTCCTCCTGATTTGCGGTCCCACTCCAAGCGTGGCCGCTTTTGGCAGCAGCAGCATTAGTAACAGTAGTAGAGCTTGCTGACTCTCCCCACCCCCCTGGGCCATTTGGTGCTTTGTTGCTATTGTCTCCCCAACCTGTATTTGTTGGAACAGCTGCCGGTGGAGAGTTGACCCACCCAGATACTGAAGAGGTATTTGTACTGTTCATGATGGACCCATCGTTCTTCCCCCCTGAGTTTGAAGATTGAGTAGCTGCACAACCCCAGGCCTCTGTTCCATTGTCATTCTTTCGTTCAGACCTTGGGGACTCTTCAAATTCCCAGGCAGTGTTTTGCTTTACAGGGGTCTGTCCCCACCCCGTATTGGACAGGACCCTGGGGTCAAGGTCATTTCTTGGCAACTGAACTTGCCCTTGGTCTATCATCCCTTTGTCTCTCCTCCTGCCCTCTCCAGCCCCCTCCCTCCCAGTACTGCCTTCGTTTTGGCTGCCACCGCTGTCGTTACTCCCTTCGCTGGCTGTGGTGCCGGACGCTGCAGCTTTGGCCCAAGAGTTCATTTGTTCATTGCCCGGCTGCATGGCAGGATTCGGACTGGTAACACTAGAGCTATCCCACCCTGTTGATCCTTTCCCATTGATGTCGCTATTGGAATGCTGGTTTGGGGACTTGCCCCATTCACCGTTCACACCGTTACTGGTGTTGCGGTTGGGGTGGCCCCAAGCTCCAGAATGCATACTACCAACGCTGCCGGTGCCACCGCCCCTGCCCCACGCCAGTACCCCAGGACCAGAGGGAGGCCCCGAATCCCACGCGCTCGTTCCGTTTCCTTCCTTTTGCACAGCGCTGCTGGATCCATTTTGTTTAGCACTTAATGCTGAGTTCACAGTGTCTCCATTCCCCTGACTGAACCCAGAATTGCTGTTTCCTGTGGCAGGATTACCTGGGGACATCCCCCACACTGAACTGCCCATTCCTTCACCACTGCCCCCGCTGACTTGAGAAACCGATGTTCCGTTAGCACCAGGAAGGCCTTGCAGGTGGGGCGGGATGATGGCCCCCATACCAACAGCCATCCCCCAGTTCGGCAGTCCATTTGTCTGCATTGCATTGATAGGGTTTGGTGAAGAGTTCATGGGGTTAGTGTTATTTGGTCCATCAGTGTTAAGGTTCTGAGGTTGTACGCTGAAAGACACATTCTGAGAAGTGGACGTTTGTGGTTCTGTGCTCTCTTGCGGCAGCAAGTTTCCCCAAGCACCTAAGGTGCCTGTTGGGTTCCCATTCTGGTTGCCCATGTTCTGACCTATGGCACTGACCGGACTGCAAATACTGGAAGGGTTGCCTGCTCCCACAGTTCCTTCATGTCCAAGTACAGGCCAGGCAGCTGGATTGGCATTAGGGTTAAGGTTAAGATTAATGCCAGCATTCGAGTTGGAAGCACCCCAGCAGTTCTGACTTCTACCATCTCCCATCATGTTGTCCATCTTTCCATCCCCACCGCTGGCAGAGCAGTGGGCTAGGCCAGAGCTGGAGCCCGCAGCCACCCCCCACACTCTGGCCGAGTTGCCGTTACCGTTTGCTCCACCAGCTCCAAGGGCACTCTGGTTAGAAGTGCTTTGGACGAGTGCTCCGTTGGCGCCATTATTGCCATTAGTTTTCTTTGTATGTCCAGTGAAGTTGCCTTGGGCACTCCCTGTAGCCATGCTACTGTTCTCTGAGCCACAGTTGGAGGCAGAGTCAGTGTCTGTAGTACATTCTGAGGCAGACTCAGTCTCGGCTCCGGTAATGGAAGGCCACGCTTCCTTGTCAGTCCTGTCTATTATCACTTTATCCCAGCTGCAGTTGCCTTCACTCCTGAAAGCGGGCTGCTGTCCCCAGTGGGAATTCTCATAATGGTCTCCCAATCCACTGTGGCTGAGATCTGAAAGGATGCAACAAGGTTAAAAATGAGTCCACTGTTCAAGCACTGCAAAAGCCCTCCACTAAGTACTATTTTACATTGCTAGTAAAAACATTGCGTTCTGCTAAAATTTAGAGTACATTCTCTAACATAATACAGTAATTTTCCTCACTACAATAAAGCATGATGCTCATATTTAGTTGGTTTTTTTTTTTTAATCTGGCAAAACTCTGCATTAAAATAATAGAACAATTCAGTTTTAGAACAGAGCAACAAAAGTGTTTTGTATCCCTTAGTATACTAGCAAAAATAAGCAGCCGGCAATAAATAAGGATAGCAATTACACTAATCTATGTGAAAAATCTAAAGAGCAAACTTGGAAAAAACACAGAAGAATATCCAGCAGACTCTTACCATTGATTTTGATTCAATTCTCATTCTTCAGAGAAACACAAAGAAAGAGCATCCAATAAAAAATGTACAATGTCTGTTTGCCATTAGATATTACATACACACCCACATCACACTCAACACACTAAATTCATACTGCATTTAGGTTTTCAACCCTTTCTGTAAATAAAAGAACAAATACGGACAGTCACCTTCACTGCTCAGTGTCAATTATACATTTAAATACCACTTACAGAGAATTTGGGCATTTCTAAGTAACAGACAGTTTTGTCAAGAAACTTATCTCTTAAAGGACTTACATGTGGTTTAAACGTTCTTTTGTTCTTGCACACACAGCCTGATTTCCCCCCAAACCAATGCAAATCAATATTACAACATACAGGTACTCAGAAGACGGACTTTTCAGAGCACCTCCCACATCCTCAAACATAGACATTAATCCAAAAAATTAAACAAAAGCTCCTGAGCTTTCAATTGCTTGCTAGGGTACAAGGTAAAGCTGGAAGACACAACACTTCTCATTCTAAGAACTCAAGCTTAGGTAAAGTTTTTGCATTTACTTTCTATCCTGATTGCTCTCTACAAAACTTCTAGTAGAGATCACTCCTTTTAGTTTCTTTTGATGGGAATTTTATAGCAAGTAATTCAATCTGATCCTAGGGATATGTACTAGAGACCATCTGCAGAACAGTTCCTCTTAACTGCTTTTCAAAATAAGGGAGGAAAGTGCATATACATAAATTAGAAATTTTGGATGTCTGTTACTTTTACTTGCTGTAAATCTGCAGAAGCCTGACTTTTATTTTTTATGGTTTGAATAGGAAGAATATTTTCTTGGGAAGATGAATGCAACAAACCTCCCAAATAAGCTGTTAACTGTGGCTGCCCGATATGCATTATTTAAATCACAAGGTGTTCTAATACTGCAAAGAATAATTGTTCCAAGAATAAATAAAAAAAAGGTCATTTTATTCATACATTTCACCTGTAGCTTTTCAAGAAAGGAGCGTGATTACTTGGTTGCCTCCTGAAGATTTCTCAAAATGAAGAAAGAACACACTAAAACCAGGATATCTTTCCTCCCAGTCGTCCCCCCCGCCTTTTTTTTTTAAACAAACCAATGAAGCAAGAGTACAAACACTAGAGAAAGGAAGAGAAAATGGTCTTAGCTCATCCCTGTCTTCTCATGATGCCAGGAAAAGCCAGGCATTTCACAGAAAGAGCTAAATAATGGACACTGTGTATGACAAATCCAAAAGAGAATGTGCTAAGAGCCACTTGGATTTACCTGGGTTCTCTCCCCTATATGCAATGGCTAGAAAGGAAGAAAGCATCACGTTATTCCCAGATAAACCTGACCAGATACATTACAGAGCTAAGGAAGAAGGTTGAAAATTTGCCTGATAATCTGGGTTTGCTACACAGGTGTTAAATAGAGATCAGAATCCCAGATAAGACATGGAAGAGAAAAGGAAGCCTGCGAAATGAGTTTAAAAGGGTCAACAGGGTCAGAAAAATGAGGCAAGCAGCATTCTTAGCAGGGTAGGAATGAACAAAGGAAAAAAGCAGCAGCAGTCCAGGCCAGAAGATAAGAAGTTGAGGCAACCAGGGAATCAGATAAGAGGAGTTACAGGAGATTTTTTTCAACACTGTGGGTGGTGAGATTCAGCACCACATTTCAGACACGACAGAAAGATTTAAAAGTGGCTTGAAATACATTGTTCCAATAAAAAGGTCTTGTCAAAGCCAAAACCTAAGCTACGCATGCAAGTGCCTGGGAGAACGGTGGTGCTGCCTAAGGCAAGTGAGAGCAGAAGGTTTGTGAAGAAGGATCAAGACCACAGGGCAAGACGTCTCTACTCATAAAAAACAGCACTAGGAGCCGACAAGATGAAAAGAAAGGCAACTGCTTGTTTAATCATTTCTATTTCTTTCTCCTCTCCCCCAAAGATGATGGTTAAAGCAATGCTCAAGTCTGAGAGAACTTAGGAGACAGAAAGTTGGGCAAGAACTTTTTCATAGTGTGCAAATAGTTACTGGAACGATTGGTTCTACCACCAAAGGCTGCTGCTATGAAACTTGTAAGAAACGGGACAGACAAAATAAAGAGAATGAAAAAAAATTTCATAACATAACAGAAAACTGCATAAACTGTGACTTTGCTGCTGGACAAACGTAACAGAGTTTGAGCACAGAACTGATCCCAAAGAGAGGACTTTCACATTATTGTCTTTAGAAGCAAATAACCAAAATACATTTTTCCATTTTCAAAAGAATTCATTCCTATAAATTAAATAACAAGTAACAGAATCCTAATTAATCCACAAGGACTTTAAACATTTGAGAGAAATGATGAAAGCAAACTATTTTATATGATTAAATCTTGAGAATTTTTTGTTAGTTTGAGGGGTTTTTTTGAACACACAGATTTCCTCCAACTTTCTAGGAAACCAACTCTTCATAGAAATTGTGAATATTTTCTTTTATTTTTAAAGATGTTAAGATTGAAATGAGAAACCAGTTTTAAAAATTCAAGAATCAGTTCTTCTTTCTTTAGGCAAAGATCAGAAATAAAAGCACTGCAGCCCACCGGAAACATTTCTGTCCTTCCTCTGTGAACTGAGCAAAGATTTTGAACAAAGCATCAGGAACAGGACCCCCAGGTATTTTATATTACCAAATCCTAGGGCTGGGACACTGCAAAGTGAAAGTCATTTTTAAATTAATACCTTATGTTTGAAAATTTTAATAGGGCATCTTTTATAAAATATGATTCCTTTATTAACAATGTTTCTTCAGCAATCAGGCCAAGAATAACAGCTCAAATCTGTTTTAAACATAACTTCTGTCAAATTCCCATCATAGCTGTTAACTCAAAAATGCATCGCTTCAATCTGCGTTACCAAGAAACGCGAGAGTTTGGTTTGGTTTTTAAGTAATATCCATAATGGGATGGGAGGAGCTTGCTGCTGTTATTCTTACTCTACCCAACATATTTTACCCACTTTAATTTAGTACTTATTAAAAATAGAAAACATTTTTGGCTGTGTTTGATAATGAATATGAATAATTAGTTGCAAAAATCAGTTTAATGTTTACATAGATTACAAATCTAAGGTACGAGTAGAGTGAAATGGGAGAAGCTGTTGCATGCATTTCTTAGAAAAGCAAAATACTTTGCCTGCACAAGCAGTTTACCCAAAATCTCAATTCTCCTCTGAAAATTTTATTTACAGTAGTATTTCTTTTCACTTTTACTTCCATTAAAAGTAACTGTATCTTCATAATGCATCCTGAACTATAATATAACATTCAACTGACTTAGGAACCGAAGCCTCGAGAGGGTGCAAAATGGAAAAATTGGGGTAAACTTTTGATGAGAACCACATTATTAACAAGTTTTGCTCATCCAAATTTCAATCAGATCTAACTGTGACTCCCTTCCTTCTTTCTAGCTTTATTTTTCAATTTGTGTTAGTCGGCGGAACAACAACAGCAACAACCAGATTCATTGGCTCGTCCTGCCCTGCCCAAAGGACAGGTTACAGATGACGATGTTCTTTGCTTTAACACACAGAAGAGAAAAATCCCAAAGGCCAGTGACAGCCCCACTGGGGATTTTACCTGTCACACAAAAGTTAGTGATTCTGAGTAGGAAGTCAGGAAGAATTACAAATTGCTTTCTTGCCCTCCCCCCCCAAAAGAAACAATTTTCAATTCAACATGAACAGATCTTTAAAAGACTATACATGATTTTTTCTGAATCTGAATTAAATAGGAATTGCCATAAACGTTCTAAGTGCTAGATCAAATGTAGCCTAATTTCATAAAAGAAAAAGATGACATAAGATTCTATTCTGAAGAACAAAATATAATAAAGTAGAAAATCTGGGAACTATACAGTGCTAGTATTTCAGGTTTCTGCTACATCCAGCTCTATGTTTACCCTGTCTAAAGCTGAGGATAAATTTGAAAACTGTCATCTACGAAGCTGACTTACAACAAGTCTCACAGATGTCGGGGAGCTGAAATCTTGAATAGTGTACGTAATGTTCAACCACAGAAAAGGGATGGAAGCATTGAATAAAGCAGCTTTATTTATTTTAAAACTAACCCATAGTCAAGTACACAAGTGGGAAAGCCTGTTCTCCTGTTGTAATTTGCTGCACTACGACATTAAAATGTAGTTCTTTTCCCCTGATGCTGAAAGCTTTTAAATGCATTAAGAAAACAAGCAAAAACAAACAACGCTTTTCATTATTAGTAGAGATTCCACTAAACGCCACCTCTACAAAACAAAAGCAGCAGCAACAAACACTGAATAATCGCATTTTTTTCTGCTCGGTGCAACATATCTTTAGCAAAAGCAGCTCCCTGCGAAGACGCCATTTTATCAAACCTGAAACGCAGCCAAAAGCCGAGGACGCGGCGCTGCTGAAATGTTATGTAATAAATTGATTTAACAGGCGCAGATGCTATTTTCTCAGGGTTAGGGTTTCTTTTTTTCCTTTTCCTTTTTCTTTTTTTTTGCCTTTTCGGCTCTAAAAAAAAAGGGCTGACGGGTAATAAAATACCTGAAGAAAGGAGCCGCCCAACCATCCTAGGAGACGCTACATTGTGTGCAGAGCTGTTTCTGCTCCTGCATCTACGCTCGCCGGGGCTCTCGGCTTCAATATGTCGGCTGGGTACAGCGTGAGCCTCATCCTGTAGAGCTGCCAAGAAAATCTCTCGCCGCAAGCGTGCGCCCAGACGACCTGCGAGCTCGGCCGGGCCTCGGCGGTGC
This sequence comes from Xenus cinereus, assembly GCA_025774025.1. NCBI lineage: Eukaryota > Metazoa > Chordata > Aves > Charadriiformes > Scolopacidae > Xenus > Xenus cinereus. The sequence goes on along the minus strand of JAOXJK010000003.1, from coordinate 29,252,972 downwards.
TGGCGATGGAAACACAGCCCTCCTCCCCCTTCCCCTGGCGCCGCGACTCGAGGTGAAGGTATCGACACAGGGGGATTTTTAAGCTTTGATTATCTAATTGCAGCTGACACTAAACCGGATCTTCCTTCCTCTTTAAATTCTTTCAACTGTCACAAAACATTTTCACTTCAGGACCCGGCTACAATTAGCACCCGCGCTGCTTTTGAAAGTCAGCCAAGACGAGAGGCGGGCGATGCCGACCGCCTGCCCGGGCAGCAGCTCCTGCCTCCTCCAGCCACCGCTCCTGCCTCCTCCTGCCTGTCCCACCAACACCTCCTGTCCCACCAACACCTCCTGCCCCCTCCTGCCTGTCCCACCAACACCTCCTGCCCCACCAACACCTCCTGCCTCCTCCTGCCTGTCCCACCAACACCTCCTGCCCCACCAACACCTCCTGTCTCCTCCTGCCTGTCCCACCAACAGCTCCTGCCTCCTCCTGCCTGCCCCAGCTCCTGCCTACAGCTCCTTCCTGCCCCAGCTCCTGCCTCCTCCTGCCTGTCCCACCAACACCTCCTGCCCCCTCCTGCCCGTCCCACCAACAGCTCCTGTCCCACCAACACC
>JAOXJK010000003.1:29241337-29252272 GCA_025774025.1 Xenus cinereus | reverse complement strand
CCTGCCCCCTCCTGCCTGTCCCACCAACAGCTCCTGCCCCCTCCTGCCTGTCCCACCAACAGCTCCTGCCTCCTCCTGCCTGCAGCTCCTACCTGCCCCAGCTCCTTCCTTCTCCTGCCTGTCCCACCAACACCTCCTGCCTGCCCCACCAACACCTCCTGCCTGCAGCTCCTACCTGCCCCAGCTCCTTTCTCCTCCTGCCTGTCCCACCAACACCTCCTGTCCCCTCCTGCCTGCCCCACCAACAGCTCCTGCCCCCTCCTGCCTGCCCCAGCAGCAGCCCAAGTCCCAGCTGTATACTGGGGCGCTGCCAAGCCCTTAATGACTTCCCTGCCTCTATCTAACAAAGATCTCAGTGGCAAACACGAGAGCGCATTCATCAAAGGCGCTGGTGTTTACCAGCAGAGAGAAGGAGTGCCCCACAGAACCCAGCGTGGATCAGGGAGGTTCTGTCTCCAACAAAAGGGACCGACCATCTTGCAGGTCCATTTAAGACACATCAACACACAGAGCGTGAACAGAACGGGGGACAGCTTCATGTTTTCAGCACCTAAATATTGTCACAAATTTGTGAACCTTTCTGCATATAAACAAATCTCCAAGGATAATTTACACACAAACTTCCAGTATGTCTAACAGACGCCTTTACAATCTCCTTCTCACCTCCTTACTCTTCCTCCTCCTCCTGTCTGCCCCAAATACATATTAATTACACAATAAATGAGCAGGTTTAAAATTTGCTGTTTCAATTCTTGTCAGGTGTGTTGATTTGAACAGTTTCACCCTTCTGCACTGGCTCGTACACAACTCATGTCCCTTTTAAAGGTCTGGCTGCGTTCTCAGAATTGCTGCCACTTTGCGACCAGAGCACAATCGCTGCTGCTATTCTTGGCTCAAGAACCGTTCCACTAAAGTACTCCCCAAAATAGTCGGTTTCCTTCTGAAGACATTTATTCTCCGTTTCTTTGCAGTAGCCTCTGAATACTGCATGGGTTTAACCTCACGATGAATGAAAAATCAAATCTGTATGGGTATGTTTCCGTTCAGAAAACTATTTCAAATGCAACCTCAAACTAAGCATGAGAGTCAATTTTGCAATATCTTTAAAGTGAAGATATTGTTGTGGTTTATTATGTTCCTTTAATACCAGGTATACACGATTGAAATTTCCATTAGTTAAAATGGTATGTCAAAACTAGAAGAGAACATAAGTGCCCATGTTCCTTGTATTTTCCTTATTAATAAACATAACTTCCTGTAATCAACTTCAATTTAGGGAGGCAGGTGCTTATAAAGGGCATCAAACCAAGGGGATGCGTTTTCCAGCGAGGGGTACAGAGCAAGGCAATGCAGAACCCCATGGAAGAGTACTCTAAAACTCACTTCCAAGTCAATCGTTAGTTTACAAATGAAGGGAAAAGGCATTTAAAGTATTCCTGATGCCATCTATCAATGGTTCTCCTTCTTGAACATCAGGCCAGTTCCTCTACTACTGATGGACTTCAAAAAGTGTTCTCTTTTTGTTCTTTGGGTTTTTCTCTAATAGCAAAAAACTTCTTTGTTCTATATTTATTTCTTGCAGTATTATACCTGAGCTTTATAAATTCAGCTTTCTGGTTAATTTTCACATGATGTTACTCCTCTTCTGCTCTTCCCAAGGACCAAATTCTTATTTTCCGGTCATTTGACCTCAGTTAGTTGCTTTCTGCCTTCTAGTTCTCCACCGTCAGAGACAGATCCTGCTGCTTGGTCTCTTCACACGCTTTGTCAGGAAACTGCCATCTGCACATTTTAACAACTTGCCAGACTCTTTGTCTCCTGAGCGTGTTCTCCCTGACACCCCGGCAGATCACGTACCTGGCTCTCACTAGAGCAAAGCCATCTGCAGTGAAGCCAGAGGCAGGACCCAGATCTACTGATTCCAGGGCAAAAGCAGTGGCCTTTTGAGTCACGATGTTTTTGCAGAGCCCTACTCTTTGTAAGTGAGGCAGCAAAACTATAAAGGCATCTCAGTCAGTTATCCTTTTAGAGTTTCCTATTTTTCCTTCTCCCGGTGAAAAATTCTAATCACTGTCAAATAGATTTGAAGCAGCAGATTTATTTTTCACGCTCTGCTGCCTGATGTCAGATAACACACACAATACAGAAAAATTCATTCCAAAGATTAGTTTACTGATGAGTTTTTACCATCATTTTTCATTCATAATGCCCGCATTTGTGCTACACAGCGGTTGCTACTTCTCCATCTATATTCCAAGCATTATATGGAATTTTTAAAAATTTACATGGGAGACAAAACCCTTTAGTGGCTGAGAGCTTCTCAAAGGCTTTCCCGTTACAGCATTTCAGAAGATGTTCATCCCTCAGGAATAGACCCAGACAGTACCTACTGGCTAGATCCCATCTCCATTTTAACTGCTACATTTTCATCCTTCTACAATGTGGGGTTTTTTAATTTTCTTTTGTCTAAACACATACCTGTCACTAGCGACCTTTGGTAACGCTCATGCAACACCTGGTGGTACCTGAACATCCCTTTACAACACTAATTTGATGAGACTATTGGCAAAATTTGATCCCACTAGTAGGAAAACTTTCCATAGCCACGTTGCAGAACCGTTGTGTATGAGTGATGAGCTGTACAGAGAACTGCTCTGCAAATAGCAGACACCACCTGGTTGAGTAATGTAAGAATTGAAAACTCTTAGAGGAGTTTTTTTGCAGATAAGCATTATGTGTTTGCTATATACAGTTATCTTCTACAAAATAATAGAAATAGCCAATTCTTGTCTTTACAAAGAAACTTCACCATGCTAGTTCCTTCATTCAAGATACAAAAATTAACATCTTCCTAGTATTATGTAGCACACTTTTTAAAAGTGTATTTTCTATAGAAAGTGTGAAATTATATACAAAGACAATGTGCAAATGAAGTGAATAAATATACTATCTAATCCTTCATTTCTACTGTATAGCATTTAGTGTTTAACTACTACATATGGAAAACACTGCTTATGGAACATCCAGAATAAATCAATTTCTAAAAGTTTCTGGTTTGAATTCTGTAACTGTCCAACTAAAAGCAAAATCATAGTAATGTTTTGCCAGCAAAGATATTCTGCCTCATGGAATCACAGAATATGGGCCCAAAGAGACAAAGTCTGGCAAATCATTTCCATAAAGGCAGTTTTCACATGCGCTTTATTTGTCAAAAACGGGCCTGTTTGCCATGCCTCCAGGAAATCCAGCTAAATCTTACTTCAAACTTTTGAAATGAGACTTTATTCACATGCTACAGAACTATTTTTGCATATATATGCCTTTCCTACAGTCATCCTTAAGTACAATAAGCTAAACTGGGCAATTGTTCAAACCTGCATTTAGCATGAAGGTCACTACTACTTTGCTAGGTCTCGTGGAACAACTGTATGTCAAAGCTTATCTGTGTTTTCCAACTACATTGACTGGTTTTAGAAAAAATATTCTCTCTCTCCCTAAAACTCTTCTCCAGATTTGACTTTACAACCATATAAAATTGCATCATTACAAGGATTTCTATAGTAACCCACAGCTAAAGGACCGGATGGTTGAAATGAGTGTTGTCAGACATGATGTTAACAGGAAACAAAGTTAATACAAACAGATTTATAAGAAGAGTTAACCTGCCACACAATGGCAATCAGCAACTTCCAACCGCCTGCAACACTTACTTCAACGTGCCCATACCATGCCACAAGCATGAATATGCAAACTGCAGCTAAAGAAATCTTGAAATATTAAATAAAGCTTCCAGCTTCATAGAAAAGAAAAGTTCAGCACAGAATCTGGCATCAGCCCACACTAGGAAAATAAATCTCTGCAACTGCTGTCAAATTCTCACTTCCCAGAAAACAACAGATAAAACAAATTAAAAGCGTAACACTTCAGTTTCCACAATGCTTGTGTCTTCTCCCATTTTGACTGCTGCATGAATTATTTGCTTTTTTTTTTTAACTTTGGAAACATATGTTATGGATCCATTCCACAAAATACTCTGCTCGCCAATACAAAAGAAGTGCAGAGGTTTCCTCATGACTCCTGCAGGACATGGTACATTTCTTTGGAGTTGATGGATGTTGGTTTCATGTTGCTGAATTGCAGAAAAGTGAAAGGCATCTTCAAAAAAAACTGATTACTTCTTTTGATCTTTATTCTTATAATCATCAAACACACAGCGGTTGCCTGGAGACTCCTATACAAACTTCATAATTTGTAAAGAAACAAAGAAGGATATATTACTTGTTATTTTTAATCTCCCATGGTAGTTTCCAGAAATTACCCTGACTCTTTTAGATCACATGGCAAAAGGATCATTCCCTTAATGCCTCACACTTTAATGAGGGAGTTAACTATTCACCACATTTATCGGAGTTAGTTGACAAAGTGGGGAGGGAAAACACAAAAAGCTCCATCTTTTAAGTAAAAATAACAAGACTAGATTAGAATACTGCTCATAAATTACAAGTACAGCTTTCCTTCAGTGTAATCCTGAAAAGGATTAGAGAAGGGCCACGTCAAGAACAAGCTCTGTAGCTCAAGAGAAAAGTTCCAGATAAGTAACTGCTCTACAGAAACTGCTATTAAAGTACTACGGAAGACAGTTTCGTAACAGTTAACAATGAATAAGAGACTGTTTTCAGGGGACAGGATTTCTAAAATATTCTAAGCAATTTGAAATGTTTTCATTTCTTCTCTTAACAGTTTGTCTAGTTAACGTTTTATAGATTACCTTAAGAGAGAAACAAAAAATCACTGCTCTCATCCACTTCATTGATATTTCCAGATGATAAACCTGACAAAGAATATATTAGTGGTCATTAATTCCCACTTCCCTTACACTGGCAGAACAGCCTTTTCAATTCATGATATTGCAGTTAAGAGTTTTGAGAAGTGTTTTGGAGAGGCCAAGGCAGTAGATAACATAGACCGCTGATAAGAGAATAAAGATATAAAACAGTGTGATTTTTACACTGAAGGGGCTGGCAATGCCTTTCTAACAGCCTTCCTTGTATCCAGGTAGTTATAAATAGGGCTTGGAAGGAACGTGGTTGCATAATTTCAAGTTAACGATGAAGGAATATGAACCTATAAAAAGAAAAGCTAGAGACATGAATTTACATTAGGCATCTTCTGGACACAAGATGCTAGTTTATGACGATCCCGGCTCCTTGATTAATACCAGGTCATCCATCAAAAGAAGGTTACTATTGTTCATCATGAGTCTAGAGAAGCCACGTATGGAGATTCGCTCGGGCAGAAGCCAGCACAGGTCTGACAAGCTCTGGCTGGGGAACAGCTCACAAGAGAGGGAGAGAGCCCCAAGAACTGGTGTGTCACTGGCTGCCTCTGGACTTCGAAGACACCTAATAATGTTCATTAAGTGGTCACTCACCTACAATGCAAGTGCTGTTCAGACAGATAAAATCCCTGTTTAATGTGGATCAGGTACATACAATTCTCTGCTGAACACCTTGGATTATTTTGTTCCTTCTCTTCACTTCCCCAGATAACTTCTATTTGCAAAGATTCTAGTATATCAAATACCCAGTGAAACAGAAACAAGACATTTAAAGGAATACAGTTCCTGCTGATGATAAAAGGAGGAAAGCAAAAAGTTTCCTTCTGACAATGTATTGTTCGGTCTGGACCCTCTTTTTTTTTAAATTGTTTATTTTCATATTCACAAAAATATGACCTAGTTTGAATTAAATTCCATGGAAATTTCATAACTTAAGTGCTGGAGTTTCCAGGATATTGAATCCCAACAAGGCTAACAGTTACTCAAATCCTAACAGATTAAAAGGCTTTGGCCTTCCTTGAATACTCTTCTTACTTCTTTGGTCTTTATTCTCATCAAGGTAAAGACAAAGCCAGGATGAGAGAACGAGTAAGACCGTCAACACACCTATTCCATGGCTACGACAATCCCTCAGGGGTGAGATATGCTCTATCCCCCCTCGGCACACAGCTGTCCTGGTTAGAAAATGAGCTAGATAGAATTATTTTTTTTGTTTCTCCTGTTTGTAGTTAGTAAATGAACTGATGCTCCACCTGCTGGAAAGAGAACTAACTGAGCTCTAATACTCAGCATGTTCTTTCTATGCATTTCTTAAATGCAACCATTTAAGTCTCAAAACACAACCTCCTGCTGTCAGCAGACAAAAAAGTAGCCAAGGATTTATTTACCTTGTCTAAGATTCTCTTCCCTCACCCAAGAACTGTGCACAGATTTTCAGGTGCCTTCAAAAGTTTTTTTTTTTTTTTACTTTACCTAAACAACAACCTGACAATTGTTACTCTGTGCACTAATTGCTTTCAAGTAATACTTTTGCTAAGAATTTGATATGGGTTAACTTCTTTTGTGCAATACGGAATATAATACGGAGCAGGAAAGCTGCTGCACCCCTCCTCCCATCTGTACTAGCTTTTACTGTATTCTGAACTTTCCCAGCAGTGACAGTAAAAAAGCAAACTAATTCAACAGCCTAAAACATCTGCTGATAGTTGCCAGGCTGACAAAATACAGAAACAAGTGCTTATTTTATGCAGCAAGTTAAAATAAGAATCAGGAAAAGAAGTCTGAACCCTCAAGGTACAAATGCATCTGGCAAGATCAAAGTCAGACAGCTCGTAGTCTGCTCTTACAAGCCGAGTTCTTTTATGGATTATGTTATGATTTACAGTGGACTTTGTTTCATGATTTACAGTATGTTTCTGAAAGACTAAACAAAGATGTTTCAGATACGTCTATAATGATGCTTGGGAGAAATCCGATACTGACTCTCAGCCAGCCTGAGCCACTCAAGTTGGTCAATCTGTCTCTACCATATAAATAATTAATAGATTTCTGAAAATAAAAAATACCTCTCTCTACATATATACACATTTATGTATAAAAATATATCTAACACAGAACATTAATCTGACAATTAACAAACACCTCCAAAACAAAAAGAAGCCATAAATGGCAGCTTCCATCCCTGCTGAACTGCAAAGCTGAGAATGCCACTAACTGGGAACTGATTACCTCCCATCTCACCAAAGCCAAATACTCAAGAATACGAAGGCAGAACCTCCTCCCCTCCCTAAAAAAACAACATTTTAAGTAAATAAGCAATTGTTTTATTTTGCCTTTTCAGATTTGTGTTTCTGGGGAGTAGCTGAGTAATATTTTCAAATGCAGCTTGATAGCCATAAAAGCAATAATTTCTGAGAGAGATGATTTTCTTATCTAACTAAAACTTCTAAGGACAACACCAAATAATGTTCTCTGCTGGAGTTCAGTATCACAGCAGCAAGTACAGCAAAAATAGTGAAAGATTCACTAATGCCCAAAGGGAAAAACTGCAGACAGTTCAGATTCGGCTGTGATGTCTGACAGTATGAGTGATAACGAGCAGCACTTGAGATCATACAGAAATTACCAATGTTCAAGGTATCGAATCCCCCCTTGTGACTTAGTCCAGACAAGTTTCTCTAAGCCATAGATAACTGTAGCTCAGAACACTCCCTGCTTTGCCCAACACGACATACACACACAGCAGCGATGAAAAAGGATATTTATACCAATTACTGACTAAGCTCATCTCCGCTGTAAAAATAAAAGTTACATGATCTTTAGAATAGAAAGGCAATTAAGAGGAGAGCTGCTTATTTTCTCAGCAGCAGCTTTCGGAAATAAAGGTAGCCGAGAGACCTACTCCTCAGTAGGCTATTTCCAGCAGCCAAATGAAGGTCGGTGTGTCTATCTGCAAAGGATGGAATGAAGTGGTAGAAAGGCCTAAGATGTCAAACTACTTTTCCCCAAGTATTATTTTGCCAGTATGAAAGTAACTAGTGAGAGCATATGCAAATAAAGGCATAAAAGTGTCACAACACAACATAAGCAAAGTTCCTATTTTTGATTTACACACGCATGCAAAACTCGCTTTTTTAAAGAACATTAAAATTGCCAAAACGATGGTCAAAAACTTGGAAATATTCAAATTAACAATTCTTCTGTAAGAATGATCCCAAAGATCATCTATTATAAGTATCAAAGAAACGGAAAAAAAACGGAGAAAGACCCCACAGGTCTGAAATCTAAATAAATAAGAAAACCTTTTAGAACTGGATCCAAGAAATGACATAATATACTCTGTAAGAAAAAGAGCAACAGCACACGCTTCACTTTAAATCCTGTTACTTAAGACAATTCTTAACACGCCTTAAGTTTTTGCGCCGCCCACGCTAACAGCGGAGGGCACGACTACATAAAGAACCAGTCGACACCCTACTGGGTTTCAGTCCTTACCGGTTTGGGTCTTACTGGGATGATGCTGTCCACCTGCTCCTTGCTGCGGAGGAGGACTGGCCCCTGCTTGTCCAGTACCTTGGGCTGGGCTGGTGCCGGTCAGAGTCCCAGTAGGCAGTGGCTGACCCCGCTTTAGGAGCTGCTTCTGTTCTTGCTGGCGGAAGCGTGGAGGCACCTCGCGAGGCAGGTAGCGGGACGCGGCTGGCTGCTGCCCGTTAGCAGACGCGCGCTTGCCATTGCTGCTGTTGGTAATAGTGCTGGTGGAAGTACTGGTACCGGTACCGGCAGGTTGGGGCTGGCTTAAACTGGTCTTAATAGGTTCTGGCACTATAATAAAAATAACAACAACAAAAAAAGATTGCTTTAATACCAGTTGTGTTTGGTTTGGTGGTTGTTTTTTTTTCCTGGAACTGAGCAAAAGAATAATGTTTTTCTATCTCTCAAACAACAGTTGGCAAAACACAAACTACAAAATACATAAAATATATTCTAAATGGAAAAGTGTTCTGACCAGAACTCAGAGCTAGTTTATAATGTATGTAGCCTCCTGAAACATTTTGTATAACAGAAATCTATGTCTAAAACCACTGATTTTGTACAGCTGTAAAATTTAGGTGCCGGAATACAGCTGATAGAGGCTTCTGTGCGAGCCTACGGTCTGTTTTTCACTTTGCAGCGTCCCCCGGCGCATCTCACCCACTTCCCACGTCCCGGGCTGCAGCGGGAGCCAGCACCACACAACTGAGAAATTGTTTACTATAAATATCTGGTACCCACTGTGGGAGGAGAGGAGAGGGCATACAGGCTGAAGGCTATACAATCCGTATATACACAACCGAGTTCATGGCGGTACTCAACTGGCTCCCATACACACACACGTGTGTGTGTCTGGGGGTTTATACTAAATATGATTTAGGGAAGTCCAACACTAAGAAGAAAAACACTGATCTCCTATCAACTCTACAACACAGCAAGCAAAAAAACTTCTCTGGTTTTTTTCACTTCCAGCTTTTCTAAGACATGTTGCATTCTTCTCAAAACAAGATGTCTGAGAACATTTACCCTAAAACAGTAAATAAAAGCGCAATACATAAAAGGCCAGCTAGAAAAAAATGTTGTTATGCTCAAATAATGTGCAGGGGAAAAAATTATTAAATAAGAAATAGTGGCACAGTAACTTTTTTTTTTTTTAAACTGGAAGAGTTATTAGGACAGAGAAAGTAGCATGCTGTGAAATCTGAATTTCAGAAAATTAACTCGATTGAAAAGGAGTGTGTATTCAAGGAGAGAAGTTTCCAGATAATGAAAAGCTGTTTTGTCTTTCAGAGAAGGGTAACAGCTCCCCAGTATATGCAGAGCGGTACCAAACCAATCAGCCAGTTCCCATTAGGACAAAAAGAACACCTCAGCGTATCTCACCTTCTCTCTGATTTAATAAATGCATTGAACCAGTCTGTAGACAGGCTGAAGACATCAATTTGTGACTAAAGTTTACATTGCATAAAAATAAATTTTTACGGTTATTTGTACATCAGTATTTCCACACAAGAGTAACACGAGCTTTTATTGAATCTTTCAAGTCTATAAACCTTTAAACATATTGAGTAGTGTATCGACTACTCCTTTTCCATAGTTTTAGCCTCTTCGTTAATGCCAGGACAAAATACAATGCCTTATAAACTCTACTGGAATTAAAACAGCATTAAGTTTTAAAAATAAGGGTAAATTCTGGTTATTCTCTACTTAGGGGAAATGCATTTCCTGTTACAGTATTTTAACCTTCTACTCCTGACTGTAACAAATCTTCCATATGGTTTAAAACAGGAGGGAGGAGAAGAGAGAGGAGATGTGACAATTTAGCATTGACCAGAATGTTCATTTAAACTGCACAGTAAAGGACTGCACCCATCTAGAGCATCCACCACCTTTTCTAGTTCAGCAGTTTTTCAGTTTGGGACGTGAGATTGCTAATATTAACATCATATCCCACTGCCTATAGCTGTGAAAGCATACATTTTCAGGTTTCTAATATCTCCCAAAAAACAAGTTAAACCAGCTGATCTTATTCAGCACTCGCACAAAGCTTTTGTTTTCTTGGGAGTCTTTACCTAAACCTTTGTGCGAAGCATTTCAGGACACCCCAGTCTCCTCCATGAGCACCCCAGGCGTACACTGGATGTGCCCCGCACTAAACTTGCCTGAAACAGGCAGGTCAGACCCATGCTGGTCTGTAGCGGGCTTCGCTGACACAGCTTGGCACTGGGAGGTCAGCAGTGCCAGGGCTCTTCAGGAATGAGGGAGCTGGGATGGGGGTAGCTGGAGCAGAGCAGCACGGAGCCGGCCGGGGACGGCAGCGCCTGGTGGGGAACCGCACTGGTTTGCTCAGTGCACTTGGCAGCGTCCGCCAGAGACGCCCAGAAGAAAGAAACCCTTTGGGCTTCCCAGACGCACAGAACCCAGTGTTCCTCCAGCTCATCACAAACATAGAATCATAGAACGGTTTGGGTGGGAAGGGACCTTAAAGATCATCCAGTGCCACCCCCTGCCCTGGGCAGGGACACCTCCCACCAGAGCAGGTTGCTCCAAGCCCCCTCCAACCTGGC
>JAOXJK010000003.1:29225714-29241237 GCA_025774025.1 Xenus cinereus | reverse complement strand
CTGCCCTGGGCAGGGACACCTCCCACCAGAGCAGGTTGCTCAAAGCCCCATCCAACCTGGCCTTGAACCCCTCCAGGGATGGGGCAGCCACAGCTTCTCTGGAAAATCCAAGCATGTCCAACAAGTACCAAATTCCCTCTCCTGTCGTTATACCTACGCTATAGACCAGCGTTTGGTCTCTCTCCAGGCTCTGGCACACCTGGAAAACCGACAACTTCCCCAGCAGAAATGGTGACCAGGCAACAAGGTTGTGTCGGGGCCGTTTCAAAGTGAGCAGGGACTTGGACAAGTGAAAATATACCAAATTTGACAGCAACAATCACTTTGCTTCTCCAAAGCTTTGATTTCGGAAGCCTAAACAATTTCTGTGCTTATTTCTATAACAAAAAAAAGTAACTTTGAATATAACAAAAGTACCGGTAACACCCGAAGAGCAGAAAAAAACCAAAACCTTCTTTGCCTTTTCAAGATACATCATCAGCTTTGGAAATGAACAGTTAATCCTAACTCTGACAATTAAAAAAGTAGATGAAAAATGTCATAAAATGTAGAATAATAATTTCAAGTATCAAATTTGCATATTCAACGTGTGTGTGAAAACTGTGTTGTTTCCACAATATAAAAAACCGCAGTATGACCTATGGATAAAGCCGATCCTGTCACCAAACAGCAGTCCCTCTGGAGACAAATCTCTCTGGAGAGCCTGCCACGGGGGAAGGCACAGCCTCTGCGGGTCACTGCCACCACCACCCCATCTGGAAGGTACCAAACCTGCTGGGAACACACAGGCTCAGGCTCCCAGCACCCACCATCCCGGCTTTGGGGTGGCTGTGTGTATGTACATATCCGAGTGCCCGTTACCTAAACTTGAAACGGTATCAAAACCCGACTCCTGCTTAGTATTGCCTGCTTTGACAAAATGAAAGGATAATTAATTTAGTATCATATTTTATGTTTTGGAACAAAGTGAATATTTGTATTTCATTCGGGAGATGGAGAGCAGAAAACAGAAAATTAGAGATTTTGGAGTATTTAATTTACTACTACTATTACTACTCATACTATTATTCCCGAGATGTAAGCATTTACCAACAGTGAAATTTCAAGTACTCAGTACTTGTGCAAAGGATGGAGCTGTTTGAGATCTGCCCACGGCCACAAGATTGAAGAAGAGCACTCCAACATAGTCTGACCTACCAAAAATACTAAACCACTTCAGCCAGGAAGTTTCCCCAGCTGGGATACAGACCATACAGACTAGCCACACAAGCCCTGGGCCAGCAGATGGGAGGGAAGAGCAGGGAAGGGGCTGGGCAGAGGCAGCGGGTGGGGATGAGACTGCTCCCCCCATCGCTGCCTTCGGATGTGCCACCCAACACTGACTTAACTCCAAGGTCCTGATCAGCTGGGAAAAAAGGCTGGAAGGGGCCAATCGCGTGGCAAAGCAAGAAAACAGAGCCTGCCTTCGATCTGCTTATTTTTTTAAAGTAAAAAACGATTTTTCCACGGAATTAAAAAAGGGCACAAGAGCATTAGAACCACTAACTGGCACAATGCAGCAGTCACTATTTGTCTAGCCTTAAGATTTCCTTAAGGAACATTAATTCATTTGAAAAATATTTCACAGAGCAAGGCAGGCAGCTTTTTGAAAAAAGCATTCTACTCTCAGTCCTGTACGTATATAAATCACAGCTGATACTTACAAATAGGTGTGCACATATACAAACCATCGCTAATGCAAGTCATAGAACACATGACACTTCTTGCTTTAATGCAAATTAACAAAGCTGTTTCATGACAAAGGTATGACCAGAAAAACCCAGTTTCAGTGTTAGAAACAATGTTTCCTTCTGCACATCTGAATCACGGATGAGAGAAAAGAACAAAGAAAATCAAAATATCAGGAACGCTGTACTTCAGAAAAATATTTCTGCATATTAATAGTATTGGTTTTTTCCTCTAATCAACACAGCAAGGTGTGTTTTATTTTGTACATCAAAATCTCTTTGAGGCCAGTTAAATGGAAGTTCTTGCAAGAATACTGTGTATACAAATCATGGTAGCTGGAAAATAACGTTTAATTACACCACTGACAGGAAATAAAGCAAAAAGAGTGAACTACATCATAGGAATGGATCCAATTCCCAAATTCCAGCTTCATATCAGGCTAGAATTTAGCCTTCAAATTTAGACTTCAAATACAGCAATAATATTTGGTGAATATACGTTACAAAGACAATACAACTGTATTCTTTGAAAAAGCTCAACACCTATTTATTAAAGTCATCTTCAACGATGTTTAAGCAGCAATTTTCATTTGATATGCACCGTGAGAAACACCTACCCTTCAAAGTGTCTACATTAGATTTCCTAATTATTAATTGTCATACGTTATTTGCTCTAAGAGCTTCTTTATAACCCACATAGACGTTTTCCTTTCCTGCGAGGGATGTATTTTGAGATGCCGGCTACCCCTCGCAGAACACACAATGTACAAAGACACCATATTTTAGCCAAGTGCTGGCTGAAAGCGAAGCAGACGGCAGCCTCTGCCCGGAGCCGGGGGTGCCTGGGGGAACACGGGTGCTCTGGGCACTATACGTTTAATCAACCCCAAGGGCCAAGCTGTCCATCTACAGAGACCCTGCCGGTCCCCCAAGGAGCAGCCGGTCCCCTCTTTCACCTGAAAGCAATACCACTGGCACGGGTAGCATTCTGTTTGAAACCCAAGAATTAAAGTGTAGTGTTTATGGCTAAATTTGCTGTAACGGTAAAAATATTATTTTCATAACTAGCACATGATTAAAGAGCTAAAGCAAAAACATTTCAGTAGAAAGGCTCTCGCAAAAATACAATTAAAGGCGTAAAATAAAAGCCTTGAGATTGCTTGCTCTTCAGATGTTTGTGATGGGTATCTGCTTATTCCACATTCTGAGAGCTGTACATACACTAAACAATGAGCTTGCTTGTAATAATTATCAGTACTTAATGGTATCTAAACTTCTTAATCCAATTTTACCCAAACAAATCCAATAATTACTCCATATGCTTTTTGATGATTACAATCTCGGGAATCCCAACTGCATAAAAAAGTGTTACGAGCAATTGTAGGTGGATTTTATTAATATAATGAATAGGATCAGTCTAACAGATTTCAATTACAACAATAGCTTTTAAGTACATTTCTACGACATAAGGAAAGAACATGCATAAATGAAAGAAACTGGTTAAGCCACATAATACTGATTTATGGCAGCTTTTTCCTTTCATTCACCTCATTAACATTTCTCTATGTTTCAGAAACCCCCACTCCGGGTCTGTAAAACTTGCATTTCTAAAGCCTTCAAGGACCAGACATTCCAGAAGAGAAACAGTTAAACCCAGAAATGCATTCTTGGCTGCTACTGTGACAGGATTTATTTACAGCTTCTATTAAACACAGCAGCTCCATTACAAAGTGCTGGATGTGAGAAGAATTTTTGATTATACAATGCCAATGCCTCACTGCGTTAAACATATCATGCCAGTGTATTATTTTTTTTTTTCCCTTCACAATTCGTTCAGGTCATTGTTTGATGGGTTTATGAATTCATTACAGGAAACAGATGGATCCCATAATTCAGAGCTATTCTCCCAGCCAATCATATGGGCAATTTTTTTTCCTCATCTCGCTCCCCCCTCCAAATCAACCTTAATGAAGCCACTTCCTCCATGTCCAATTCCCCGCACATACACACTGGAGCGACAACTGGTGCTTATTAAAGCAACCTCCAAACACTAAGTGCTTTCAGAATAAAGCTGAACAGGAGCACGCTCAGACACAGACCCCCCGAGGAAGTCAGACAGAAAGCCAGGAACTTACCCAAGTCGGGCGAAGATAACCCGAAAACCCAGGATGGTAGTGGGCAAAAATAGATGTTCTGATTAGTAAGAAATCCATTTTTTGTAAGCTGAAAAAAAGTCTTTCTTTAGGAAAACACCGTTCAACCCTAATCTACTTTCAAAGGATGAATTTTCATTTAGCAAATTACCTCCTTTGTCTACTAAGCACTGGTATTTTTTATCCACAGTGACATCTACTGGCAAAACTAAAGGTATTTCAGTAAACTACTGCATAAAACCTAGTTCCTAATTATTTCTATACAGAAGTAGGTAATTTTCTGTCTGGATCTTCCCTTCCCCCAAGAACACAAACTTCCCCTGAGAAAAAAAACAAAACAAAACAGAAAAGTTACAGTCTAAAGCCAAGAGAAGCCCCAAAATTACTTTTGGATATTACTCATAATGGCTTTAAAAATGTAACCAGAAGCTGCAGTTTGCCATCAAAGCCCACATTCAGGGTTAAAAGTAAAAATACTTAAATACTTACTTAAAAATTCTTATGGCCCTTGAACTTTTACACCATTTATTTAAATAAATGCTTGAATTTTGCACTAATTCCTAAATTTATGATTTATTTAATACTAAAAACAAGTGAAGTCTTTTCCTGGTTTGACTTAATTTGCCCCCTCCATGTAACCTCCTAGCTGACCACCACACATCTTCTTCTGCTTCCTCTTCCACACATTTCCTCTCCACTTTCTTCTCTTGAACTTTGCAACATTTCCTGCCTCCTTCCTTAGTCTTTCAACATCCCACATCATGGAAAACCTGTAAATCAATTAGTAGGATTTCTCTACCATCTTCAATAACTCAATTTTGTGTAGGAGATAACCAAGACGTGCCATCTAATCCCTCACCCCTGCTCCAGTCTGCTTTACAAGGAGCGACGGTCTATGGTGTGGTCCTAGAGACAGTCTGAGCCTCATGCTGCCAGAAATCAGCTTTAGTTCTGAATAATTGCTATTCCTTATATATTACCTAAACTGCAACTGATTAAAACTAGTATTTTAATGTATTATTATACACTGCATAATTAATTATAACAGCCAGAAAAGGAAATCAAAGCTCTGAATACACATCTACTCATCTAGACCCGCACCAGCTTATATCCAAATCACATTTGAAAAGTCTTTCCATGACAACAGGAGAAAGAATTAAAAAAAAAAAAAAAATTAATGGATGCTGCACAAGAAAGACATTTTATTCAGAGAATACCTACAGGTGAGGGCTTTCTTCTTTGCCTTGGAGTAGCTTTTAAAGTCCTGTTTACAATATGTTCATTAGTTGATGGAGCTCTCAAACCACAAATGAACGTTTCTGGTTTTGGGTGAGAAGGTCTCTATGCTGGGATGAATTCAAACCCAACTCTGCGGCTCCCAGTCTGATCTGCTCATCTGAACACACTTCACAGGATTCATCAAGATATGAGCATAATTTATTCCAAAACTATATTCATATGATCATTGCACGAAGTTAGCAGATAACTACCCACCATAAATTGATACGTATTAAGCATTGAAATTTATTTGTTATCTATTCAGTGGATTGCAGTTCAGTCAAAAAATAATTCCTAATTTCGATGCTGGGAAACCTCCTTTGAAAATGTGTCATCCAGAAAGATTTTACAACCATCTGTGGGAAACCGGTATTTTATGAGGGAATCATAATAACTTACAGGGCCCACAGTGACAAGGCAGTCACAAATCATCTTCCCAAGAGTGAGACTTCCATATCACCTCTTAGAAATTAAAGGGTTTTATCTTAATCTTCATTCCTGGATCTGCTAGAACCATACAGATATTAAAGTAAGCTGGAAAGCATACTCCGTTTGGCTGTATTTCACAATTTTTGATGCACTAAACATTCTTTTCTTAAACATCCATTGGTGTTAGCAGTACTGTGGCTTGTCAGAGCTGCCCCTGGTTGACTGGCCAGCTGGCAGACTAACCAAAATAGAGGACCATTAAATTCAGATTAAAGGCTTTCCTCAAGACCTCAGCAGAGAGGTGGGAAGGGGAAGTAATGGCACTAACTAGGGTCCTGCACCCACCTGCACATCTCAAAGAAACACTGTGGATCCCTGACCAAGTCGGTCAGTGTCCGCCAGGAATTTCTAAAGCCGGATGGGGAGACCGAGACAGGGAGACAACCCAATCTCATTAGGAAACTAGGCCAAAAAAATACCCCAAAAATGTATTTATTAGAGCATTTTTCCATAGTTTTATATAAAGGGTCTCTAGAACTATGAATCTGCACTATTTTTACAAAAGTTAATATTGATAAATTTGTATCAACAAAGAAAAGAGTAGAAGCCATTTGGGGAAAATTAACAGGAAAAATTAAACAAATTGTAACTTCATAAATCAGGGAATAATGGAGGAATTTAAGTATTTAAATTAATACATTTTTAACACATACCACCTCAGTTACTGATGGAAAAAATATCCATAAATGGACAGCCTCTTCTCTATCTGAATGCAAACAAAACCTCTCCAAATCATTAACACAAGAATTTGTGACCTGCTTTCTTTTAGTCCTTGCGCCTCCTCAAGTAATTCCACATTCTTTCCACATACTTCCCTACCCACACTCACACTCTTTACTCTCTCACCCCTCTTTTTCTCCCACCTCTGTATCCCGGGGTCCTAACAGCAGATGCATGGTTCAAGCTTGTCTTAATAAACCCACCGTATCCCTTTGTGTGTCTTCAGACCTCTGTCCCCACCACAGCATCTCTCAGCCCAACCTCCGTCTGTAAACTGAGCTGGAAGAATCTCTGAGGTTTCTAATGGCATTTTCTTAGCTAGAACTTGCTGCCTTAGTGCACCCACTTTATCAGAAATATTTATGCCTTCCTTCAATCTGTCCCTTGCTCTTACAATTTTTTTCTCTTCTTCTGTTTTTCTTCCTAATTCATTTAATTACACGTTACCTTCTCAACTGTTGGTTTTATGGAAAAACATTCAGGACTTCATCCACCTCTCTCTATTTTGACTCTATCCACAAATCCAGCTAACCCCTAACTCTTACCCTGACACTCATCTCTTCCTTCCTCCACTCAGTCATCTGCTTCAGTTCAAATAAATTCTACTTGTTTCCTCACGTTTTCCATCCATGTTCCAGCATCCAGAGCTGTCTCTATAGATCTTACCTTCATGATGGTGTCTGACATGAAATTCTTACTTGATACCGTCATAAGCAAATTGGGGAAATGTGAGCTAAATGTGAAATGGGCTGAAATATTCTCTGGGAGAATCAATGGTTTGCTGTCAAAACAGAAGCATGTTTCAGAATAGATTCCATGGGGACTTGATCCCAGCCTCCACTGTTCAATGGTTTCGTTAACAACTGGATGATGGACTAGAGAATACCCTTATTAAATCTGCAAATGACACCAAGCTAGGGAGAAAGAAGATGGGGGTGATCAGATCGCTGCGTGACAGGATCAGAACTCAGCAATGATAAACTGGAGAAGAGGTGTGAAAAAAGCAACTACAATTCAATAAGGAAAATCACTTTATGAGGCAGGAGGAATTAAACGCAGAACAGCCACCAGCTTGCCCCATAGCAGTTCTGCAGAAAAAAAACCCACAATGCCTTAGCAGATCACAAACCAGAGTCAAAAGATCAGGCTACTGTAAGAAGATAAGTGTTGTAATGGAATAAATAGCCAGCTTTGAGGCTCAAAGTAACCCCTCTGCTTCAGTCTGGCATCTCAAAGCCTTCACTGAAGCACTGCCCATGCCCACGGTTGACCATCTCTCTTCAAGAAAGAGCTGGACCACCTGGATGGAAATCTGGAAACATGAACTGCCACAGCAGAGGGAAGGCAAAGAAGTAGTTCAGTCTAGAAGACACCGAGTACAGAGTGCAAAAAAAGAAAATAAATACAAAGGAAGAGGAAAAAAAAATTGCTCCATCCCACAGTAAGACAAGACTTGCTGGGTTTACATAGCAGCCAGAGAGATTAAGATTTAAATTTCTAACAATAAGGATGATTAAAGATTATCATGCCTGCAGATACAGGTTTGGTGATCTTGTCTCAGGACAAGAGGATGGAACAGATGACCTCGCAAGAACCTTTCCAGCATCGTTTTCTACAATCCTACATGTAAAATGAAGCTCCAAATCCATCTTATTCACTTTTCTCTCTTCCCTCAGCCATGCCAAACGAACCATCTTTCCCTCAGGTTGACACCCACAGCAAACTCTCCCGCTTCCGCTCTTAAGTTTAAGACATGGTCTTTCTTCATCTGTCCCACTTGTCCAGACCCTCCCCATTTTGTTCTCGATTACCGTGAATTTGATATTGTATCAAAACCAAATGACACATTATCCCTCCACCACAAATGGGTTTGATGTGAGGCTTTGTGAGCCCATCAGAGCCCCCCGAGCTGCAAATAGCCCTTGCCCAACTCTACTGATACAACCCGATATTCACAAATACTACTTTTCTCTTAAGAATTGGAGAAGCTCCTAATAAAAACATAGTTCCTTGCAAACTTCAGAGCTCAGAGACTAGACTTTGTTTCCCTTTCTTGAACAGCATCTAAATTTTTTTCTTTCAGATCTGTCAGCAGAGAGGGTGCAAAGTACTTCTTTTGACAGTAAAATACAAAACCTGTTTTGTGCAATTCATTACGTATTTTTAAATGTTTTCTTCAATTTTATTCTACATTATTCAGGTTGGTTTCACATGGAGCAGTCTTGTGAAGAATACTTATAATTTTAGCAGCTTCTAATATTTTCCTTACCGTTTTCCTCCATGTTAGCACTGATTATAATTTTAATTTTAAATTCACAATTAATTAGCTGTGCCATTAAAAATCCTACAGCTAATTAAGTTGATAGGTTGCCATCAACAATAGATTGATAATCCAAAGCAAATATGATGCTCTTTCACTGCAAGTCAAACTCTCTTATGTTTATGGAAGGCTCTGAGTTCACACACATGGTTTACCATGGCCTAATTGATGCACAGAAATTGGACCATACACATCAGGCCTCAAACGTAAAATTCCAAGCTATGAATCAGGGTTCTGAGTAATGAACGGTTAAATTATCATAGCCACATTCCTTCAGGACGTGAACTGGTAACAGATGGTAACTTTCAAGACTTTAAAATTCGTCTGTTTTCTTTCAAGCCATAGTTCTCCAATTTACAGGCGATGGGAAGCTGACATTTATAAATTCATGTAACTCAAATACCAGTATTAATCATGTACATCACTCTACGCACAGGCGTGTCCAAATATGCACCCACTGTAAAGCAACAACAGCTAACTAAATAAATACATCTTGCTAGAAACTGGTCTCCAGACTACATTTGTCCTGAAGCCTCTGACATTTCAGGACAAGTATATTTCATTTAACACGTCATCATATATTTAACTTTGAGTTCAGACTCCTGTAAACTCAATTCCCACCTCCCCAGCAGGACACACTGACACTAAGAAGCCAATTTGCCTATTAAAAAAAGGAAAATAATGAAGCTAGTAGAAGTTTTCAATCACTTATGTTAGTAACATTAAGAAGTGTCTGGAAAGGCCAGAAGGGAGCCAAGAGTCATCGTGGAGATGATCAGCTTGTGCAAGAACCTCTTCAAGAATTGAGAGGGCAGCTCTGAACGAAGAGGGGGATTGCTCAGGGAGCACTGAGAAACATTTGCAGAGGTTTTTCAGGTTTCTGATATAAGACTTTCCTATAGAGCGAGTTCAGCCCTTTTCACAGCTAGGGAATTCATATCTTTTATCCCTTCCCAGAGTATTTAGAAACATCTCAACTCCACCAACTAATCTGAAGACCCACTCAGCAAACACACATTAAGTTCTAGCCCACCAACAGGATACCAACAAAGACACAATCGCAACAATTTGGTAACAGTGTAAAGCATTATACCATTTTACAGATCTGGAAGGAGTCACAGGCACGACTTGTTATATATAAGGCTCCCTCCTTCACCTCTGCTCTCACCCTCCAAACCCTTCCCAAGCGTTGCTCCAGGCAATGCAGCCCCATCAGTGACTGGACAACAAAAGAGTCAGAGAAGACAGGAAACAGCTTTGAGTTAAATTACCCAATGCTAACACTATCATCACTGCAAGCGCTACTGGGAAAATCCAAGCATATAATAACAGATTAAATAACTCCACACAGAGTCACATAAGAAGCCTGGGCAGAACCAGGAACTGAATCCCTTAATTTTAAGATGACTGTGTGCATTTAATCTCATTAGACAGTGTTCTACACACAGTTTTCATATTTAAAGGAATTTTTTTTTTAAACAATTTTACAAATGGTGCTAAGTCATCATGCTGGCAACATTCTTTTTTCTTAACAGGCCTCTTCCAGGCACAGAGTGAACAGCAAATATTCTTCACAGTAGAAATCCACTCATTGTTAAAGTAGTCACACAGATAAATATGAAAATTCACAGTGATTAGTATGTTCGTAAGTAATTGACAATTAGGATAATCTCAGTGTCTATCGGTTTACTGTATACAAGAACCTAAAACTCTATTTGCACCTTGACCAGTGGTGCATCTGCAGGTTACAAGCCTTGAGACTTGTTTAAAACACTCCAAAAGCAGGGCAATCCGACAGATTCCCATCTTACCGATTAACACCCGGGTTTTTATTGAAGCAAGCAGAGGCAAAAATCCTATTACAAACAAACCTGTGCTTCGGGAAGCAATTACTGCCTCTAACGTCAGTACGTCAGTACCAGCGCTTTTGCAGTGGAGGACCCAGCTCACCCCATGCAGCTGCCGAGGTTTGAGGAGATGCTAAAGGCACCTCTTCAGCTGGGGCTTGAAGAGAAGAATCACAGCACAAACAGTTCCAGTTTCAAAGACAGAAGTGGCCGAGTACTGTAAAGAGGTACCTCATATATCTACCATTCCCATCTTGGATTGCTTCCACAGACATCGATTCCGCTGCAGTACCGTAGCGCTCAGGTTCTATCACACCTGGAACGTCTGTGCTGCACCCTGGGTCTATACCAGATAGATGATCCCGGAGTTTTGGAGTGTCCCAGAGCACAGTCAGTGCTCGCACCCCTCCCAGGAGAGCTGGAAATACCAAGCATTCATGCTATGTCAGGTACAACCTCTTTCCCCCCTTTGAAATTTGAGCTGGAAAGAAGGTAAAGACTCTGGCTATTTTTCTAGAATGTCTGGAAATTGCTGGTATTTATGGACCAGTATCTGAACACAGGGATAGTGAGCTCAGTGTGTCCAGGACACGTCGGAGCTCCCGGGTGTGCGGGCAGCCTGGGGACTGATACCCCGGGGATGACCATGGCCTATAAATCACACACAATAATTCGTGTCAAATCCACAGTGCCTCTAACATAGCCTGGACACGTCAGATTCACTATACACACACACACATTTTCGTCCTGGAAACTAGAAATACAGCTTCTCCAATTATTTTATTTATGTTTGGGGAGGGGGGAGGAGAGATGCAGAAGGAACAGATTGCATTGTTATTTAACTCCTTTTAGACATTCCTATGAAAGCACAGTGTCGACTGCTTGCAGATTACAAGTCTGCTGGTGAGATATTAAGTATAATTTTTACTGACACCGGCTGTGCTGCTGAAATCATGGGACTACGCATACATGTCAAATTGAGTAGAGCCCTGTGTAAACACAACGCCTTGGCTCTACTGTCATGTACATTTATGGTACCAACTGAATATTTTATGTGCAATACTAAAATAGCAACAATTTTGTGGGTAACCAGTAAAAGGCCTCTGTAATTTTGGCATAACGCTTCCAGTTCACATTCCGTCTCAAGAGAAGGCTGAAAAGGATGTTGATACTACAGTTAAAGATAGCGTGGAGATATTGGAGCTATTGTTTGAAATCGGTCGGCACGAATAACTGGAGCAGTGCCAACAGAGAGGGCAGCATGGACCTGTTTCCCCTCCTCCCCAGCACTCTGGATACATTCCAAGGCTCAGGTGTCATCACACAGACAAACTGTGCATGTAACCAACTCAATGAAAGCTGAACCCGAAATATTTTGGCCTCACACTTCAAAATCTGAATCCTTATTGGGCCCGGGGTGCATCAAGATGAGTGTGGCCAGAAGGTCGAGGGAGGTCATCCTCCCCTTCTGCTCTGCCCTGGGGAGGCCCCATCTGGAGCCCTGCGTCCAGTCCTGGGTTCCCCAGTTCAAGGACAGGAAACTGCTGGAGAGGGTACAGCAAAGATGATGAGGGGCCTAGAACATCTCTCTTACAAAGAAAGGCTGAGGGACTTAGTCTTTTTAGCCCGGAGAAGACTGAGGGGGGATCTGACCAACGCCTATAAATACTTAAAGGGTGGGTGTCAGGAGGATGGGGCCGGTCTTTTTTCAGTTGTGGCCAGGGACAGGACAAGAGGAAATGGGCACAAACTTGAACAAAGGAAGTTCCATCTAAACATGAGAGGAACTTCTTTACTTTGAGGGTCCAGAGCCCTGGAACAGGTTGCCCAGAGAGGTAGTGGAGTCTCTGTCTCTGGAGACATTCAAAACCCACCTGGACACGTTCCTGTGCAACCTGCTCTGGCACTGGGTTGGACTAGGTGATCTCCAGATGTCCCTTCCAACCCCATAGCATTTTGTGATTCTGTAACTGAAGATGTGTTCATTTATATTTAACACAATTATTTTGAGAATCAATGCTTTGAACAAGTAGGTTCTTAAAAGATACAAAAAGACGTAGGGATCCCCATTACCACTTCAGCAGACTGTACTTAACAAAATTTCACAGATTTTATATCTAGAAAAATGTTTGGAGTTCCGCATCCTGTTCCGGATGCAGTTCCTAGTGTTTGGAAGACAAGCAGTCCTGTGGAAATGTTGCTTTTCTGCCTTCAGAAATGAGCAGCTGAGACAAATCTGAAGCCCAAAAATAAGACTGATCCCTTACTAAAATAATGCAAATTAAATTAAAAGTCATGCTCTAGATAAAAACCACAACTACTGGTTAAGTCTGCATAATGATCTAGAAGGGGGAAAAAAGGAAAATATACCGAACTTACAATTTCTATTTCAGTTCTTTTGATACTCCCTCTTAAATCTAAACACAACATTTAATACGCAGATAGTGTTTTTCTGAATGAGTTTCCCAAAGACAGTCTCTTCACTGGAAGTATTTTGTTTGAACTAAGAGTTCATCTATCTAATAGTGAAGCATGGAAAATCTGACGCAAACTTCATTTCAGATGCAACACAGAAGCTGAAACAAACTCTTCATTAATTCAGTTTAAACTGAACAGATTTTTTATGTCTCCACTGCCATCATGCATTAATGGCACATATGAAAAACAGGATTTAAATTATTCAGGAACATGGAGCAAGCAGTTCCAGCAGTTTCCAGGCCTTCTTCTTTTCAGATTTTTCAGGAAAATTTCCTAAATAAAACCACACTAAAATCTGAGTGGGATTGGGCAATCGTTTCACTGCAGCTAAGATGAAGCCAAAAATGAAAGCCTGGTTCAATTTGTTGAACATGGCCTGATAGAAAACCTCTTTTGTGCACAGGGTCCAGCCGCGGCGGGTCTATTAACGACCGAGCATTCCTGAGGAAGCTTTTCCTCACTCCTTGCAGCGCACCCTTGGCATCGCTGAAGATTTAAGCAACCAAGTTCACTCAAAAGACAAGGAGCAGCGAAAAGCAGGGAGGCTCCATCTGTCAGTGTTTAGAGCCGTGTCCCCGCACAACGCGGGGCTGGTGTATTTGTTGGTTTGGATGACAGCTCTGGTTGATCAGGCTGTCACCATAGCAACTTTCACTAAGAACTCACAATGCACCCAAACGAACTCCGAGCTAAATTAACTTATTGCATGTCACCAGTGAGAAATGACTGTTCAGAGGTAATTTTCTGTACTAATATGTAATAGAGTTAACTCTCTAAATTGAATTAAATTAATTAAATGCCACTCCCAGTAAATCAGATTCTATTACATGAATGTTAAAAGAAATTAAAGATGTTTTAATAAAGATTACTAATAATAACTTAATATTATTACTTCATTTTAATTCAAAAATTCTGCTCAGTTTATTTTAGACACATGTCTTCCCCTTACTAGGAAGGAATACCTAATTACTCCACATACATTACACACATTTATTTCACATAGATGTGCTGAGACTCATCCAAAAAGAAATAAAACCGGCATTTTAAGGACTGTTCACCTGTGGAATGCAGCCTGGTTTAATATGTGACACCCTAAGATTTTTCTTACACACACACACACTTAAGCCTTTGGTAAATTCCCACGCTTTCAATGATTGTATCTAGTTTCCTAAGAGTTTTATTTCTGCTTTTTCCAGATAAAAAAAAGAAAGCTTTTTGCAATAAGTCCAAGAGCAAAGAAAGAGGGAAATACCATGCCTGTCAGACAGGCCACAAAAATAAAAGCTCTTCTATGTCTTTACAGATCTACTTAACAATATATTATTAACTTTGTTTTTTAAAGTAGTTTCTTGCACGTTAGAGTAGCACAGTCCGCCGGGAGGCAAATCTAAGATGCCTCACGTTCCCAGTGTAAATAAAGGGCAAGTTATAATTGCCAACTGATGCTATTAATGCTATCCCGATGACCCTGACTCTATCTTTAACTCATGTTACAAGATTCACCAAAATACTTCAGGCAAAAATGGGCCCTTATCTAATATTAATCATCTTTCAGAATTACAAACCATATTATTACTCTGCTTTTCAAAAAGAAGCTCCGTTGACACTATTAACAGCAGGGGGAGCACGCGGTATTTTCACATCTGCCACTGCCCTGATGACAATGACGTCAGCCCAGGTTCTGTTTTAGTTCTGTCAAACACCCAGAGGAAAGTCAATACTTCCATTAAAAGAATACAATAAATACGTATTTTAAAACATTTTCTCAATGTAAATTAAAAACCAGGCATAAATGCAAATATGAAAAGCAAGGGTGCAGTAAAGCAGCGACAAGCCAATGGAGCAGAACAAGGTAAGCTTTACAACGTCCCACCTACGTTCCAGGTAGCAGGAAAATGTGATTATGGATTTACATGTTTATCGTTACTATGCATCTAAGTTATTATCCAGAAATTTTAAATTATATTATTTTAAAGTCATAGTAACTCTAATAAGGCAGCAAAACACAAAGTCTTCATATTCAGAAATGTATTTAGTATTCCAGGACCAAACTGGGGAAATGCTGTGCATGCTCATGGAACTGAGTTGCTTATCCTAACTTGCACAAAAAAGTATCTGAATGGACCTGACACTATAAGCCATCAAGAGGTAGTGAGAACATTTATCTAATATATAAGAAAGTAATTTAGTGTCTTGGAATCTTCAAACATTTTCCAGTTGAACTTTCAACTTGATAAAGGTATTGCTACTATACCTTCAAAACTCCCAAGAGTTTTAGTTCTGTGTAAATACACAAAACCATCTTTGTTCTCTACTCACCTTCTCTTTATTGCTTTTCTTTTTAGAAGACTGTAAGTAAGCCATACATCTACAAGTGAAATTCTGACGCGACCTCACTTTTTTGTTTAATGCTCATGCCCCACGATAACCAGCCATGACAGACACTCATCTTTGTCCATTTTTTTAAAAAGCAGACAACAGAGAAGACTTGTGCCTTGATGTCAGAGAAGG
>JAOXJK010000003.1:29194911-29225704 GCA_025774025.1 Xenus cinereus | reverse complement strand
CTCTCTTCAGAGTGGAGCGATCTTCACAGCAGAAGTCTCTTTCTCGAGGTGGGAATGACCCAGAGCTTCCCAGTGAGATCTAGGCTGTTATCAACACAGTCCTTGCAACTATTCACAGAAAAAGGATAACTGTCACAAACTGCGCAATAGAGTTTAGGAGGGATTTTCCCAGATGCCCAGCAAAGGCACCCAAAGTCGTAACATTAGATGTTGGACAAGAAAAGAAATAACTATAAAACAAAGGAAAAAATGAATAATTACTCTTGGAAGATGGCAGATAGCAAGACATGAATTATGATGGAGCCTATGGCAGACACATAGCACTGAATACATTATTTTCTTCTTATTTCACTCTGAAGACTTTCTCTTGTTGAGGAGAGATTCACTACTCAGATGATGCCAAAGCAAACGGAAGGGGAGGCCCCCCCTCACCCATACCTCAGAAAAGAATTGAAAATGTAGTAGGACAGCCCACCACCTCCAGCACAGCCAGGAAGTTTTCCCATTGTCTGTCAATCAGACCTAAACAAAACTGCAGCAGAAACTGCTGGGAAATTAAAGCAAATAATACACTTAAATGTGTACTTCAGAAGACTACCTGCAGAGACAAAACGGTTAGCAATGGAAAAGGAAAAAGAGGGAGACTTGGAAGAAGAAACTCCACGTTATCAATTCAAGATCCTTACAGAATTAGAGAAAGGGGTATCCAGAATCTAGAAGCTTCTTAAAGCAAGCTGAGTTCAGGGACAGAGAACTGAACAAGAAGAATCAGCAGCAGCAACTGCTCTGAAATGTCTGCAATTACAGAGCTCTACAATGGAGTAAGCCTGAAAAGCATAGAAAATAAGCCTTAGATTTTACTTATAAACAGCAGTAGTAAGGTTATAGTCGCACAGGTTAACTCAAAGGTTACTTAATAATCCTCCAATTACAGAGACTGCATTTAAAAAATAATTCTGGACTCACTGGAAGGACTTTCAAAGAATAGAAACATAAATTATTACGGTTTGAAAAACAGCTTGAAAACACTAGCACAAGGGAAAACTGAATGGGCTGTTAAGTAAAAAAGAAGATACACAAAGAGGTCCCCACAGAGCAGGGGAGAGATCTGCTCTCCACATACTGGGCAAGTCAGCCAAGAAAGAATAGGCTTAAGTTACAGGGAAGACTGTCGAGGCTGAGTGCAAAGATGACTTTCCAACAGTCAAAACGTCTTTCAAGAACATCCATTGGGCCTGCCTGACAGTGGGGAGATGGATAAGACAATCCCTTCTTGCTCATCTAAAGCGATATATCTAGTCCTACAAATCTAAGACTTCAGTGTGGCATTTGAACTTTTAATAGAGTTGAGGACTCGTCATTTCTCGAGCTTAGTAATTTATGTGCTTCAAAACAAAAGTTCTTGAGGGCCTGTCTGGCCTTGGAAAGGTGAAAGGTCCGGTTCCATAAGGACTGCTGAGGAAAAAAAAAAGACAGCAGAAGCAGCCAAACTGGAAATTATGTCAGAAACGTCAAGAGCATCATGCAAACAGGAGGACGGATCTTCAGGAAATTCTATGGGAAGACAGAGGGGAACTGCTTCTGTTAAAATGGGAAGAAGCAATCAAGAGCTTGAATCATACTTAAAGTTCAGATGTTCCCCTTGAGCAAACAGTAATAATAGCTGCTGACATGCCCAGGGCAGCCAAGGAGTGTCCAAAGTATCCAGTGGTGCTATTAAATGCAGGTCCCACAAGGCTGCTTAGGATGAGCCAGAGCTGCCATGCCACAAAGCTGGGACAGGATGCTTAAAAAGAAAATCATCTCCTCTCTTGGTGATCCTACAATCAACCTCATGAGTAACCACTTCTTAGGATGCTAATGCACACTACACTGCCTGAACTAGTTCAGGAATAACCGGAATGAGCGGATGCATGATGCAAACCCCACCAGAATGCTTCAGAGCACTTACCGGAGTGTGAGCTGGTTAAACAGACATTTTAAGTAGTCTTATAGGATTTGTAAAGTATGGGCTACCACCTTTAACAACTCAGGAAAATCTATTTAAAATAATCTAGGAAAACACAGGGAAGTCAAGAGGCAGCCAGGGTTCTCAGAGTAGAGGAATGTCAACACCAGATAGTCAACCAGAGAACACAAGCTCCCTCAGGCCAAAGGCATCACACACAGCGTAAAAGAATCAAAACACATTTTCATTTCCTTTGTTTTCCCAAAACAACCCTCTTCAGCATTTGTAGAGTAACTATCCCAACAGCCTGGACTAATGTTCCAGTTCAAAACCGGTTTCATCCTTCCCAAGGAAGGGATCAAGAAGTGTTAGAAAAATGACATTTATCTCAATCAGCACCAAACTGGGCTAATTGATTTCGTGATGAACCTCTCTTCAAGCTTACAGTTTGCAGATCTTACAGATATTGTATTTATATGTGATACAAGCCTCCTCCAGGTAGTAAGATGATAATCTAATGATGGAAAGTGGTCAGCACACTGCAGGTAAATCAAAGCTGATAGGTTTTCATGGAGAAGGCATCAAAGCAGCCAAGAGAATTTCCTGTGAAAGAATGAACTAAGCGAGACAGTCCTCAAAGCAGAAAAGAAACTTTCGTAAAAGCAAATGACAGACTTTCAGAAAGTCAGGGAGGACCACACTGATAAAGCAGGTGAGCTGCGCTACAAAGCACTTGCAAGAACAGAGATCTCAGACTCTGCTGGGTGGGTAAGGAAGCTCAGAGATGCAGGGTGGGTGCTCCCTGCCCATCATCACCAGCAGATACAGAACACAGTGGTGCCACGCTAAAGCGGAGCAATGCATCTGGTCTCTAGTACTGGGACGTATATGCTCTGATGGACAAGTATCAGACAACATTTTATTTATAATTGGAAAAGAGCGATTTGATAAGCAGACTGATAGAAGAACAGAATATACACTGTTGTCTGAAGTGCTGTGATGCCAGAAAGTGTAGCGCTTTGACTGTTTCACAGTCTACACACTTAAATATACTGCATTAGGCAATGCCCATTGCTGAAAAAGCCATCTATTGCTGTGTATGAAAGCACACACTGTGGGCAGATAAATAACCATAAACCAGCATGCAGTTTGATCATAACTACCACTATTATCATTGTGTAGCTGTGTTAAAATTTATATTCTCAAATACGCAGTCATCAACAACTGTATTGGCAGTCGTTTTGTTTTTCAGAAAGCAAGCCAGGGATTTATCTGAGAGGCATTACCACCAAGGGCACCCTGACAATTAGCTCTAGATGAGAAAAGCCAAACCGGTGTTATCTCATTTGTTCTTATTCTCTCTTCACAGGGTACTCTTGTAGAGATAATGTCCCAGGCTTCAAATTTATTCGACAATGGACAATGTAAAGAGAAATCTGATGAAAGCATGTAGTCCTACTGCCTTCAAACAGAGTATCAACCCTTACAACACTTACAGCATCCGAAAAATACTTTCAATCAACTGTGTCTAATGTTTGAAAGCTCCCATTTTCACCCAGTTTTAAAACTATATATATAGAGGTCAGATTGTTACCGTCCTCAATCTGATAAGCCCAGATCATTTCCTAATTGAGGAAACCGAGAAAAGACAAACCATGTAGAAGACTAGGGCAATATTCTTTCTGTATTTATATTATAAGCATATGCCTAAATACACATGATGGCAAACTACAAGAGACTCTCTCCAAGGAGAATAAAAACTACCTCTGTGGAGTACTAAGAATATCGAAGATCTCTGACTTTGCTATTCCCAGCTGAGGAGCCTGCAACCACGGAATGGGATTGGAGGTGCTGTCCTGAGCTGTAAGATGAAGAAGCAACACTAAGCAAGACACTGAAGTGCTCTGCAGTTCTTCGGGGGCAGCTGTCCTGTAAACCCAGCTCAGGAGAGGAGCCCATTAGCAAGAATATAGCTCGCAGTTTCTGTTTTGTTTTCAAATAACCCGGCAGTTTTGTGTTTGCTTGTTTTTCTTTGAGAGATAAATGTTTTTGCCAAAGACCGGTACTAATTGCTTTGGTGCCTCATTGTCTGAAAAGAGGGTTTACTTGAAAGTAGTCTCATTATTTGAGCCTACAGCTTCACAAGAGCTACAGAAAACTTAAACCTTCAGGACTGTCAATCCTTGGTTGCAGGGCTCAGCAGTCCACCCTTGACAAACCCTCTCTCCTGCAAAAAGACACCAATTCTCAACACCACAACTAATCTCTAGTTGGACACCTTTGACTAGCAAACCAGCAAGACCAACCCAGAAAGTGCTCAAAGCCAAATACAGCCTATAGTTTAGTAAAGATTATCCAGACACTTGCTTGTTACTGTACATTTTGCTCCTTCACAATGACAATGCTGATTTAAAGCAATATAATGTTGCTTACACTTGTGAGAGCAAAAAGCATATTAAATAGCACTGAATAACTGCCACCAGAAACTCAAGATGGCTCGTCACAGCCATCCCACCTGAAAAAATAAGCAGGAAACCAAAGTTTTTTTCTGTACTAGTTAACTCCAGGCCTCCCAGCTCATGCTTCTTGCTTTGTCTCCTTGAATATGCAAATTTCTCCTCGTATCTCTGCTAATCTTTTTGTATTTTCTACTCCTTTCCACCCAGTATTATGGCAGGGACTCTATGAATTATCTTCATACTCTATTCTTTGCAGATTGTAAAATCATAATTACTTCTCTATCAAAGAAGCGATATCTCAGTCTGTTTTAAGAACAAATTCATGTTTGTTTAAGGATACTTATAAAAGCAAAACAACACCGTGATAACGTTTATCAAAAAGAAAACATTTTTGTGTTATAAAGCCTTAACTTACGGCAATAGGTTATCATTAGGTTATCAAATGACTGCATATTAGGATCTAATTGAAGAGCTTATTACAGTGCTCCCCCTCCTTCTGCAATGATGATTTATGGCACATTTTGTCACTACAATGTTCAGCAGTTCCGTACAAACACAGCACTTAACTAACAAGATGGCAGAGGCAGATATTTAAGCATAAGCTATAAATACTCAAATGAGTCAGAGGTTGTAAGTCTGTTGTAAATCATACCTGATTTGTTGGCTGAAACACATTTCCTAATCTTATGTAAAAACCTCTGCTGGCTCCTACAATAATATGACACAAACTAGAAAAACTCAAAACTTTTTTTTTTAAAAGACCAATTGTGTTAATCACTGTCATAATTCTACTTAAAATACTGATGAGATGCTCTAAAAAGTTTAGTTTTCCTTATTTCCTATGGAGCTGCCATTAAACATCAGTAACATCTACCACAGCCAGAAAAAGCACGTTAGCAATGTACATAAAACTGCATTTCTCTATGAGCAGAACTGGGTGTAGGTTACACAAAGGTGCTTCACATCCAAAGGAGTACCAGCTGAGACCATTGGAACAGCCCACCTGGGCAGGGTCGGCAAAGAATCAATTTATAACTACGGAACAAGCTACACTGCTTGATTTGGAAATGAAAATACCTGGCTTTGAAGACCAGTACGTCACTACTTCTGTCACCCAAAAAGAAATACCAGAGCAGGGGACAGGATAGGAGATCTTTTCATCCACTATTTTTCGCCATTTATAATACAGTTGACCATGTTCCTCCAGAAAAAATACACAGTACTGCATGTAGTATAAAAAATGCTATGCAAATTTGAAAAAGAATCTGAAGAAAGTACGACATTTGCAACATAAATGGTTTATCAAGCAACCATACTCTGTTAAATGCTTTCTGTTCTTTTACGTCCACCAAAATAAAATGTATTAAAGGATCTACCTTGGCAGAATAACCTCTCAGTCTGCAGACAACCTTCCTGACTCTGCAAGTCGCATATTAAAATTGTCATACAGCGAACAGTCCCCAGACACACTGCACAGACAGCCTGGGGGCTGGGAAAGCTCCAGAAACAGATCACAAGAGAACAGAAATGATGCTCAGCTCAGGATCCATCGTACCACTTTAGCAGAGGGTGGGCAGCTGGATCCCGGGATTATAGCAGCTATTACAGCATCTGCAATCCTGCTTCATCGCAGAAGCGGTGAGCTGAAATTCCCATTTTCCCCATGGAAAGCCCACATCCCTCTTCCCAGTCCTGTGCCACAAAAACACTACAGACAGACCTACAAGGATCATGGAGTTCAAAGAGGCAGAGAACAGTCATCTCTGCTTTAGAGTAAATTTCTAATTAAATATTTACCAAAATATTGCCTATGTTAGACTAAAAACAGTATATACTTACATCTTTTTACTTCTAAGTTTGCAGACTTAACACTTACCTTCATTACAGATAACACTGGAGAACTGATAGATACCTTGCCTTTCAGCTACTGTGGCGGATGCTTGAGTAACAAACCCACTTAAGCTATTTTATACCAGCACTTTAACTTCATTTTAGACAAAGTGCATAGAATTCAGCTGGGATGGGAGTAAAGCAGTCAAGGAATTGATCCCCTGTGTGCTGACTAAACCGGCAACTAGACAGCTAGAAGAAAAGCAGGCGGCAAAATGCATTGACCTCATGGTATTTATCACAAGCATTGCTCTCTTAAAATTCCCCTGTAGTTATTAAGTAACAGCCATTTACCACGCTAGTGACTATTTACCATACAGTACAAACTCTTACTGGTAGTTACAGCTGAATGTTTTCATTAGAAAAGCCTTTACACACAAAGTTTCTTTATCAAGTGCATATAAACTGGGAAGAGTTTACACATTTAAAATAAACACTAATAGGCTGTGCTCAATAGTCCTGTTCTCAAAAAAATTACCATAAAAGAACAGTAACGTGGAAGTACAATGCACAGCGTGCAATAAAAACATGTTCATTTCCCACCTCATCTAATTCTGCAGCACTCCTCTCCAGCTGAACAGGAAGACTACTTTCATTTGTTTTCAAGTAATTGAGAAACATTTCAGCTACTTATCAGCTCTTCAATCTTTTTTCCTTTCACACATTCCCTGGAATTGTTGCCAACAGGGTATTTATAAAAGATTCTGCCTAACAAAAATACTTCGGCAAAAAACGTTGCAGAACAAAAATCAGAAACTGAAGAAGCCATTACATAGAGAAGATTTAAAGAGTTAGATCCTTGTTTAAATAGAAAAAAAATATTATAAGTTGTTTAAACGTATGCAAGAGCTGTGTAAGGGAGCACTTCCTAAACCTGGACCAGTAACTCCAGAAGCAGCCACATACCTTTCCTCTATTGGTGGAAATGCGTGTTTATTTTGGAAGGGTTTTGTGCTCCACATCACAAATGGAAACATTCAGCTCCCTCCGAGGCCTCCGAGCAGTATTTCACTGACAACATGCCATACACACACCCACAGGAAACCTCTTTCCTCCTTACTAGTTTCTCTTTCCTGAGGCCTCACCAGCGACTGAACATGCAACAGCCAGTATCATCTTACAGCAAATTATAACTGCACATACAAAGCACAGGAGTTAATTAGTAGATAGGACAGTCCCTCCACATTTTCCATTGTGCCAGAGAAATAAATGAAAATCTTAATATTAATTTAAAACATTAAAGGGCAGCTTGATCACGGCATAGGTTTCTAGAATGGAATAACCCAAAGGGCTACCTTTCCTACTGCTTATCCAATCCCACCATTTGTCCCATCCTACCTGCTTCAAGAAAGTGCCACCTTCTTCAAAAATACAGCTGAGAGCAAATAAGAAACAGTATAAACATACTGTCTCCAATCAGCTGAAAAACAGAAACTGAAAAGCCTTCCATATCCCACCTTCAGTTGTGTAATTTATTTTTTTCTAGTATGACCCAAATGGTGCAAGCATCTCTCATTGCTACAGAAACCCAGCCACAGAACTGAATGACACATATACAAAATGAGTATTTTTTTTTAAGTTATCACATTAACATTAATTCACATTAAGATCTTACCTACCAAAACATGGATATAGTAACATTCTGCAAAAGGTTCAGTTCCAGCCTGGTTTTAATCTTTGATTTAATACATCCCATGCACAGCCATGCAGTATCTGCTGCAGTTTTACTGTGCCATCCTGTCTTTACAAGGAATTTAATTGCTGTGTCCCAGATATAAGGCAAATTAACTAAATTCAATGATAATCCCTCTGTTGCCTTTTAGTTCTAATAGCATTTGTCACTCAACCTTGAAAATGTACTAAAATAAAATAGTTGGTGCAGTATTACATTAAAGTTTACAGTCAACTTTGAATATCTTGTGAAAAAAGTTCAGCCAATTTTTTGCTTTCGTTAATTTAGAATTAATATTTTCTGTATTTTAAGAATTTCCTGCTACCTATCATAAGCTTGTGCACGTCCCTCCTAAAGGTAAGTTCAAGACAATAGTATCATAAAGTGGAAATAAAACATTCCCACAGACCAATCTTAAAAGCAACTAGAATTAGTCCACCAGAAGGAAATTAAAACAAGGGTCATCCATCTGACTGTAAATAAGCACCATCACAAAAGAGCAAGAGAGGTTTGGTTTCTCTACAGGCCAGGGCAACTCTTCCCAACAAAAGGTGCATTATTGCTTCTGATAAATGAAACCATAAAAGCCAGAACTTCTTCATCTTTAACATAACTACCTCATTTTTCTGTTGTTTTCTTCCCAATTCGTATTTTATAGCAGTAGCACAGGATGCTTAAATACAAAGATAATGGACAAAAAAACCCACATGGGTGGAGAAATTCTGTCCCTAAATTTGGAAGAAACAAGCGTACCTGAAAAGCTGGAGTTCTTATCATGCTACTTTTAAAAATTTAAACTTGACATTTTCAAGCAATTAAAAACAAAGCTGTCACAACAAAGACAAAAATAATAATATCCCACAGAGGAAAGCAGAAGACACTATGCTTCAGTATTAACAGAAATTAAGAGCCACTATATTATCACGTGAAAATGAACTGTTACTTTGACAGCAAAAACATCTGTCACTGAATTCTGATATTAAAAAGTCATTATAATACATTATAGAACAGTAAAACCTTTTCACACAGAAATGAACTGATACAGAGAACAAACCGTGTAATACTGTGGAAACAGAAATACTCCATTTAGATAGAAATCGCTCTGTTATACCTGTTTTCATGTATTTAAGATTTCGAGGGGCTTAGCTACTTGTGCTACCTTCTTCTCCTGAAAGCAAAATCCACTTTATAAACTACATGAGATCTTACAGGGAAGATGCAACAGAATTCGGACTAAGATTTTCTGATTTCATACTTCCTACATAAGAAAAATTTGGAAAGAAAAGGACAGAGTTTCAATAAACTATTTGTTACAGTTTCTTCGTGTATTTAAGACTTCATTTTTCTGAATCCAGTATTACTGAAGCAATACTTAATTTCTGCTGTATAAATACATAAAATGTTTGAAACATAAGTTGTTTTGTCAACCCCATATGTTAGGCTTGGCTCTTCTCTAATTTCAAGTCTTTGGGAATCTGGGAAGCTCAACTTGCCTGTCTGTCACCTAATTACCCAGCAATAAATAACAGTGCATATTAACTCTTTCAGAACTGTTCCGCAGCCCAGAGCTCTGGGTGGTGCCATGTAAATTGAAGGGCAATTAAATTTTATCTACAGACTAGATAAAATAAGTGTAAGTCACCAGCTGCAGGAGAGAGGCATTACCCCAACTCTCTTCCTCACTTTTATTAAGGCTGTAGCTCTATTAACATCTCTCCTAGGACACCTCGGAGTTCACTGCCCCAGAAAGCAGAATGCCTCACTTACCTCAGCTGCTTCCTGCACCACGCTGCAAACCAATTCAATTCACTTATCAAGCAGAAAACACACAAGAGAAAAAAAAAAGGCAGCGGTGGCAGTGGGGGAAATAGCTCTCATACATTCAATGAACTGAGTTTACTCACTAAATTGAGCTGAATAGTGTATGCAGGGGAAATCTCTCTGATTTACCCTTTTTGGCGGCAATTACTTGTCTTTGAAACAGAGAACTACATGGAAAATTACATCTGTCTTGACATTAGACAAAAAGACATATGTTGTGTTATGTTTCACAGAAATTTAATCCATAGATTCTTGTCAGAAAGGTGCCATACAATATCCAACATGAAAAAGCTTATGCTGAGAATCCCAACATAAAGTCAGCTCCTCCAACAGAACTTTAAGAACAGAACTACCCTTGTAAGATACACTCTCCCCATTAAAAAGACAGAAAGAATAAAAAGTACAAGCACATTATTTTAAACAAACTTACAAAAACATCCAATGGTTCACAAATAAATGTGAATTTACCTTTGGTTTTTTGTTCAGCAGCCTGAAAGAAGAAAAGAACAAAACATATCAACTACTTGTCAATATTCAAAATGATACCTAGTAATTATAGGGCTGCAGGTTAACTTTTTGCAGAAGCCACTTACGTACATCAGGCATTAGTTCCAATTCCGTACTGGAGAATGTTATTTTTACTCCATGTATTAGGAATGTAAGAATGGGTACCCTTGTCTGACTGAAGCCAAAAGCAGATGCCAAAGAGACAGCATAAAACATGGCAAGCAGCATGACAACAGCCCATCTACCCACCTGGCCTTCTGTCACTTGAG
Organism: Xenus cinereus; assembly: GCA_025774025.1. Taxonomy (NCBI): domain Eukaryota; kingdom Metazoa; phylum Chordata; class Aves; order Charadriiformes; family Scolopacidae; genus Xenus; species Xenus cinereus. The sequence continues at coordinate 29,215,138 of JAOXJK010000003.1, read as the reverse complement.
GTTCAGAGGTTTCCTGAACCAAGCAGTACATTTATGAACTTTTAACACTCAACAGAATTAACTTGAATGAATTTGTCTGTTATCCATTTGAATCCATACATATTATTAACTTACACCGATTAACTGCACAGCTTGTGAAAACCCTTCTTTTTTTTTTAAATCTGTTTGGAATCTACCTGGGTTTTTTTTTTTAAATGATGTCTAATTTCTACACCAGAAAAGACACTGATCAATTCCTACCCACATCCTAAGTGTTGTTTAAGATTAAAACTCTGTAAACCAGAAAACGAGGCAGGAGAATGCACACCACAGAAAATGCGCAACGGCCTCAGAATCCACAGCGACTTCAGTGCGAGTTGAGACTAATCCAGTTAACTTTGCATTGACGTTGATGAGGGACATGCACGTGACACAGCTGTGGAGCAGGAACTCAACATCAGGGGACGGTAAGCAGCTTGGGGAGCGCTAATGAACTGTCACAACTGCTTTTGCAGAGATTTTCTGACCGCAGCCTCGCTCAAAGTCGACGGGACTGCTCACTTGCGTCAGAATTATTCACAGAAGTGGAGGCTGCACAATCAGTATCTGTACGTTTTGGGTGCAAGTGAATGTATCATTTAAAACAGTAACAAGAACAAACCTTTTTCTGAGCACCTTCCTTCTTTTTCTTTTCTTCCTGCTTTTTCTTTTTCTTTTCTTCCATCAAATGTTCCTCTTCTTGTGTTTCTTGTTCTTTCTCCCTGGTAAGAATAAAGGTTGGGAAGAGCTTTTCAGTAAGATGAAGTTTATCTAGGAAGGCAAAAAAATCCATACTTATACTGACAACTTTCTACATCTCATGTCTAAAAAAGGCTGCTTCTAATGCTGTAATAAAAAGCTGTTTCAAAACTGAAACCAATCACAAACAAAACAGTAGGCAATGAAAATTCAGAAAGAATACATTTTATTTGGAACCTTTTTCCACAACTACTCGAAAGTACTACTAATGTTAAGCTTTCTTTCCATAGTATGTGTTAAAAAATGGAGAACAAAATCCAGGTAATCAATTCAAGTTCTGCTGGCTTTCAACGGCCAGAATTCACAACGCACCTTAAAGATCACGAGCGAGCACACTATTTTCCAACTATTTTAATTTTTTTTGATCAAACACATACTGTATTAATTTCCTATAGGCATCCATTTTGTGCTCAAGGAGTTGTAAACTAATGCCCAGATGAACTAAAATCATCACATATTGTGTTCATCATATAAATTCTAGTTGAAGAATTCGCATCAATACAAGAGTGTTACAGTAGCATCTTGGTTAAAATTTAACCAAAGGTGTCGCAAATGAAGAAAACCTATTAGAAGCCTCACCATCTATGCTGTCTTTGTCCATCACCATAATAAATGGTTATAACAATGAACCTCCCCAACACCCTTCCAAATAAATACCAATGCAAATAATTCATTTACTCTAGAACTATTTGATCTTCCTTGACAGCTCTTTAGGTCCTGGTCATTTATCAGCCTTACAGTTCTTCTAAAAATACTCAGTTTCTGGTGGGCTGAAACGATTACTATTAGATTCGATGTCTTCCAATTATTATTGAGATAATTTTTAGCCTAACATCATCGTTTTACAGTTAACTTGCCAAAGCCTACACACACACACACTTTTTGTTTGGATTTTGTTGTTGTTAAGGTAGGTCTTTTTAATTATAACACTCTTTGCTGGATTGTTTTCTCATGACAGGTCTGGGGCAGGGGAACATTGCTCTTTACCTAAAGGGGAAACATGTACTCTTCAGATTTTGCACATCTCTTCAAACACTTTCCAGGAAACATTTTGCCTTTTAACTGTTTCTTTGGTTTTCTTTTTCAAGTTTGCTCATTTTTACAGAGTTTCCCTTTTTATAAAAAAGGAAAACTGTATTCAATTTTTTGAGATTTTGGCTGTTGAAGGGTGTTTTCAGGCTTTTCCACTTGCCTGAAAATACTGATTTTGGCCACTGAAGACGCTTTAATGCTAACAAAGATGCTGCACAGCGCTCCAGGCTGAACTAAAAGTAGCTTCCCTTTCCTTGTGTTACCCAAAACAATAAACATTACAGTGAGCAATTCAGAGGTCTACACGTAGGTGTTAGTGCCCTTTGAGACACTTTACAGCACTCACACCATTTACAGAAGTGACAGATATGGCAAGACCCAGAGTCTGGAATAGCAGCAGGAGGTCAGGCACATCTGGAAGTGCTTGGTGCACAACTGGGGGTCAGGACATCTAACGAGGCATTAGATACATGCATTTAAAATACTGACTCCCTTTCTGTCACGACCAAAAGTTCATCACCTGCATGACTGCTCAACTTTCTGCCAATTTCAAAGGGCCACCTTTCAAATATTGCGTGGTAAATCAGTGTTTGAGAAACATTTGCTCTTAAGCGTTGCAGGTGGGTATTCACATCACATACTTAACATTGCACTTAAGAAAAGGGATACTATAATTGTACTTTTAAATGGATTGTTCTAGGACTTTGCAAGAAGTAATGACTTCCATTGCCAAAAGAAACTGAGCTGAAACCACAACAGATTTGACTTTATTCCCCCTAGCTATGGAGAAGAAGAGAAGTTCCCAGGATTTCAGTAACTACGAAGTAACAACATCCAGTCCCTTTCCTTTTCAGCGCTCCCCACCCAAGTCACATCAGACTCTACAAAGCCCATGTCTTCAAGGTGAAGTCTCCCAAACTCTCAGGCTATTGCCAAGGCAAGTTCTAGCTTTTTTAGTTTGTTTGGTTTTTTTTTTACAGTGGGTGAATCAAAAGTCAATGAAAAATGAGAAGCTTTTTGGTTTCCTCTTGCTTGAAAAACCACGACATTACAGCAATTCCAGGACACCACAATTACATTTATATACTTTTTAATAGTCACTGTAGTATTAAAAAAAAACAAAACTAAAACCAACAACAAGAAACCAAAGCACACAACCACTATTTGGCCTTATTTGCAGAGTTTTCTTTAGACTATGAAGGTACGTACTTCCCAACTTTCTCATTAGGCCTCTTTTTTTAATATCAAGTTCCTTTCATTGCTGCCAAAGTCTCCTTCCTTAGACTGGACTCCACTGTGAACTTCCAGCCCTTCTGTCCTCTAAGGCTGGTTCTGCATCTAACAGATGTTATTCCCTCCCTTACACAGGTAATACACCATGTCAGAGGATTTTCCAAATCAAAGAAGAGCAAACATTTTGCTCCATTAAAAATACAATGTATTTTATTACCATATTATCATATCAATTACAACGTAAGAGGTAGAAGTGCCACTCCTAGCGGAAACCTGTTTTTTATTTCATTTCTGAGATTAAAATAGCCTCAGATTAACTCAGAAAATGATACCATAATTTTTAATGGAGTTCAATTTTCAAAACTGATTTACATAATGACACTTCTGAATACATATGCTTTAAATATGCTTAAAATAGAAATAAAGCTCCAAGTGGCCTCTCAGATGGCAACTCTTGCTGTCACTTCTAGGCAGAAATTAGTCATCTAAGAGCAAAACAAAAGGAAAACAATAAAAACATTGCTATATAAAGTTTGATTACGTTGTCAGAGGCATGTGCTGCAGTTTTACTTCCTGAGCGACAATTTAATCTTTATTACAGGAAACATGCTAAAAATTTATGAATACAAAGCTCATATGATTTAAACCAGAAGCATCTTGGAATATACTTCAGGAGTTTGCCTTTTCATATATATGGATCTGATGTATCAGAATCACGAGGGATTTTTATAAGCACAATGAGTTTTACCACAGCATCTAGTGTTATTTTTACAGATTACAATTAGCTTATTAAATCCAACCCTAAACCAAGGTTATCTTTAAGGAACACATGCTTAAGAGCTGTTCTGAACAGGAGAGCAAGAGAAAATGCAGGTCATGGGCAGAACAACTTGAGAACTACAGCTATGTTTTGTCGATGCCTGTTGCAGAAAGGCTTAATAATGCCTTTAAAAAATTAAGAAATCTAGCCTGATTTTATTTTTAAGCTAAGAACTTCAGTTTTCTAGTTGGTATCAGACATCAGACCGCTCTCACATCTGAAGCCACAGCTGGCATTTTGAATTAGCACTGATGAGACATTCAAACAGGATTTTGCAATACGCCTTTTAGGAATACCCTGTTTTTAAGCAAACTTCAAGCAGAATCTATTTGTGTTATTTCATGCAAGGCTGTTACCTATAGAGCGTTTTACGGTTCAGAAGTTCCTGCAATAGCTAAGGACTAGACACAAGTCCAAACCCAGCAGCCTAATGCATTCTGCTTGCATATATTTAAGACACTGAAAGTATGTTTATTTACATAGGAAAACTGCCTGGAATATCTCTTCAGAAAAGCATCCTTAGTCTAGATCTACAGATGTCTTTGCCTGGTTTAGCCCAACAGGAGAATAGGTCCCATACCTTAATTCTGGAATGCTTCTTGTACCTTCAGTTCGCATCCTACTTTATGCTGGAAAAACCTCCCTTGATGGTTGTGAAAGTTGCTGTTACTGACAGAAATCCTACAAATTGCATACAATTGCTTACGTATTGCAATCTTTAAACTAGAATTGTAAGGACCTGACAAATAATTGCCCAAAGGCAGGCTACAAAAGCATCCTGACCAGGCTTTCTGAAAGGAACTAACAGAACCATGCATCAGTCCAGGTGGTAACAGAAGGTCTGGAGAACATAGACGTGAAAGGCAAAGTAACCGTTTACCAAGTTCTCAAAATCCAGTATCGTACAGTTTCAAACAGAAATTGGGAAAAAAAAACCCCACTATTTAAAAAGTTCTTCAAGATCTGATTCTAAATGATAAGAAAGAAGTAGCTGAGATCATGAAAGCAGCTTGAAGGGTGGAAATGAAATGTAATGAAAGAAACCAAACAAAACAAAAAGCACCAAATCCTGGAAAAGCTTCAATTAATTCAGGACAACAAAAAAATACTGTCACATAGGCAGAGACAAGCATTTCTTGGAAATCACCAAGAATCTAAAGGAGAATGTGGATACCCTAAGGTATAGGAAGCACACCACAGAAAGCAGGAGGTCACTGGATCATCAGCAATCCTTGTTTTCATCACTACTAGAGATGAAGATAAACTACTGGAGAAGAGATAAACTAAAACTCCACATCTGCCTATTGCTAATTTGGTTTCCTGCTTCATCCTTATCCAGCCCAGCTCTCTGTGACCTTTCTAGAGTAAATACCGGTGAAGGGAAGGAGCTGGCGTGACTTTAAAAAGTGCCAGCTTTTTTCCCTTGATATTGAGGCTCAGTCATTAATCAAGAAGAGTCAAGCTGGTCCCTAATTACAAGCTCTCCAATCACCTCAGAAAAGAAAGAAGTGCAGAAACTAGGTCAAAATAAGAAGGAATATGAAAAAAAAAACCAGCACAAACACATGGGGACAAAAATGAGGAGGGCCAACAACAATTAGCCTTGTGCATATAAAAAGTAATAATAAATCAACCTTTAAGTGCTTCATTAATAAGCAAGTGGAGACGTTGGTTTTGATAGTCAGTAGGAAAGGGGGACTATTGACAGATGACCCTACGAGGGCTAAAGTGACAGTACTTTTCTTTCTGCTTTAGCCTTCCCTAAAGAGGTCAGCTGGGAACAGATGGCCAACAACCATCTGAACCGGTGCTGAGCCCACAGATGACGACAGCTTCGCGGGGGGATTTTGCCGTGCTTTTCCCTACGCAGGGAGGCTTTGTCCAAGCTGGTGGCAGGGACAGTAAAGAGCCAGCAACCAAGCTGTCCCTGCCCCAGGATCTCTGCCACCACCACCCCAGCGTTCCGTTCTGGCTTCTACACCCAAAAAGGCTAGTGAATGCAGCTCCAAGCAAGAATCTTAAGGTGTCCCTTTTCCCCAAATCTGAGAAGAAGGAACGACCCAAGTTCTGAGGAAAACTTCCATCAACTGGCAGGGGAAGGGGAAAAGAAAAAAAAAAAAAAAAAAGAGGAGATTGAACTAAACATTTTTCTACCGCTCCAAATAGGAAATCAGGCCAGCAAAAGTAAGAACAGCTTAAACAGTCCCTAGAGAAATTGGATGTTTTTCCACTGGCTGGGCCTGATGTAATTTACCACAAGAACAACGTGTCTAAATCGTTACAGATTACCTTAAAGAATCAGCAGAAGATGGATGGCACTCCAGAACACCAGCAAGTGGCAAAGATTGTGCATATAACTTAAAAGGGGAAGGGATAAAAACATCAGTAAAAACAAACAAGGATTTGTTGGGGAGGGGGAAAAAAAAAAAAGGCAGATTTTTTTCCTAAAGCACACTTGCAGGTATTTTTGAAAAGGATGAAAGAAAGGCAACACAAGTGATCTATTGACTTTTCAAGCAACAGGCAAAGTTTTGTTAATAAGAATATGGTTGCTTTATTTTTTATTTTTTATTCCTAAGAACAAGGTAGGGAACATATGCTGAATGAAATGACAATAAAACACCCACAAAACAAGTAACCTCAGCACTTTGCAGCAAAATTTTTATTAACCACTTTGCTGCTGGAAAAACACGTGCGCTTACAAAGTTTCCAGAATATATCAAGTCATGGGGCTGCAAAACAATACAGTACCCAGAACAACCTGATAAACTCAAGATGCACAAGAAAGGGATAGTGCAATTCAGTGAGAAAGAGCTTGGGGTACCACGTTTGGCAGGAATAATCATATACATCAATACAGCATGGCTAAACTGGCTAAATACCAGTTTGGGGTTAGAAAAAACAGGTGTTATAGCAGATCTCAATCCAAAGGCAAAGCAACAATGTCACAAATGGTCAGAAACCCATCAGCTGCTGTGCTGTGTCCAGTTTGGGACTATCTACAGCAAAGAGTTACAGATCAACCAAAGAGAGTCCTGAAAACAGCAACGAGAAGAATCAGGGAGCAAAAAAGCACAGGCCCTTGGAAAAAACTTCAGACTTGGATTCACAGCAATCTCTTTATTCAAATAGGTGTTAAAGACAGAGGTAGAAAAGAACTGAGTAAAATCTTTCTACTTTAGTTAAGTAGCACTGAATTTAAATTGCAACAAAGGAGATTTGGATTAGGCATAAAGAATAATATTCCACACTGTAGGGTTGTTTTTTTTAAAAAAGAACCCTAACATTAAAAGACATATCAAATCTTTATAAACATACATTTTGGGGGAAGAGAAGAGGAAAAATAATTCAAGAAAGGAAGACTTGTTTTTATTATGAAGTAACACTGATACAAGGCCACACCGACTCCTGGACACAAAGACTATTAGACTGGAAACAGGAGGCCTCTGCCCATTCACCAAGTGAAAACCTACAGTTTCCTTTCAAGGGAATGAATGGGAGAAAGCCCTCAGCCCCACCACTAAGGACAAGATAAGTTCCCATAGACAGGTGTGATCCCGCAGCTTGAAACTAAACCCTGTAATTTGGAAGTTTGGGTGCAAAATTTGTTCCTAAAGAGAGTCATAAATGAAGTCTGGTGAGTGGTTTGTTTGACCTCAATTTATAATGTATTAATCCCATGCTTTGGGGTTTCTTGCTGACAGATGATGCTCCTGTCCTCCACTTGTCACTCGTTATTATTTGCCTTGACAGGGGATTCCTCCCTTTCTCTGAAATATCAAAATATCATCCACGCTAACAACAGTGGGCCTGGAACTTTGATGCTCCCAGTATCTCATCAACTTATCTTGAAGCAGTTAATGCAGATCTGACCTCCTAACAGAGACCGCAGTCTGATTTCTGAAGTCACCTGGAAATTCCACCGAAGTTCCTGCACAGAAACAGAGCACTAGTACTACCCTTGACATTTCCTTTTTTACTGAAGTCTTTTTGTGTGTTTTTATTTATTTATTGGATTCGTTACAGAGTACTGGTAGGCGTTACTACGATGCTCTTTGGACCCTTCTCCACTGCTGCCTGTAATCGTGAGGGATTAGAGTGGATCCCAGGCATTCTTTAAACCACAGCACACTTGACAAAGGTGCAAGACCCACACAGCTTCAGTCACCACTGAGATTTGTCCGGGAGCAGAATGGAGCTGCCATTTAAAGACACCCAAGAACACTACAGCATTAGTGGAAAACGGGGTGTGAAAAGCAATGTATTCAATTAAAATACCTTACAGAAACTACAAGGAGATTTTAGGTTGCCCAAGAGACTAGATTAATAGTCCTGCTCTTAAAATCTGTAAAATAGAAAATCCATGATCAGAAGAGAAAAGAGCACGTGTCACACACCTCGTCTCACGGCTGCATCTCCAGCAGTGGCACATGGTGTTTCTAACATGCCTTTTTGGATTATTGATTAAAGAGCAATAAAATACCAGCAGACCCTCAAGGAGAGTGGCAGCTGCGATTTACTGCAGGACCCAGGCTCTCACTGGAAGTTTTCGGTTCACGCTGTGTTAACTGATTGTGTATATAACTATGTACAGATAAGCTAAACAACAACTGAAGTAAATTAGAACACAAACAAAGCAGACTAGATATTTACTATCGTTCAATTCAAGATATTTTTAAAAAGCACACTGATCTGGCCACCTTTTAGCTTCTACTAGTTGATTACCAGTCACTAGAAGCTGGGGAAAATCCCAGAGAAGAAAAAGCCTTTACAAACTAAGGATGCAGACCAACTCTAAGTGGTAGGTCAGACATCACAAGTTTGACAAGTCCACATTTGAGCACTGCCCACGTCCCTGTGAATGTCTGGAGGGTTTTTCATCTACAAACTTCCTTTTGTTCAGTTTCTCCTGGATTGTTACCAGCAAGACAGCGTGCTAATGAGAGCACTGGAGTCCAAACGGGAATGTTTCAGGAGATGTATGTCACATCTTCATTACTGATTAGCACACACCAGTGGGAGTGGATTTGCAGAGCAAAAATGACAGCACAGAGGACTTGATAGCCACACTATCCCTGTTTCAGGTGACTTTATTATTTGAGACTAGCTCCAGTCTGCTCCCATGCACCAAACGCTCACTTACAGCAGTAAAGCATAAACTGCACCCTTGGAGCACATCATCCAGTGAAGTTTTATTTAAAAGGAATCCAACTGTGGCACTCCAAAACAGCTCCATGATGTCAATCAAAGCACAGCATGTGAGGACGATCAGAAGGTTTGATTAAACATCATACTCCCAATCCAAATCAACACACTAGTGTAGATGATCCCACAGGGTGTGAAGCTGCCGTCACGCGTGCTCGCCACCTCTTCCATGAAGGTGTTGCTCTCCACAGTGCAGGCTTATTTATGTATATAAGTTGTCCCAGAGTGGTGCTTTTCAGTAGTTAGTAAGGAAATGTGGGCATGGGCTAGACACAGAACCTCACCCTTGTATACATTTCAGGCACAGAGCATATCAGAATTTGCTCCCTCAGTCTGCTGACACCACCTCTGCAGAACTCAAGTATCCCATCACGTGCAGCACTCAGGCCAGGCAAGGAACAAGGAAAAAAAAAAAAAAAAAACACATCCCAAAAAAAGCTTGCATTACATTCACTAATCAAAGCAGGCTATAAACAGCAAGGAACATGCTATGAACAACATCTCTCCTCTCCCAGCAAATACAGACCAACTCCTCTCTTGGAAAATTAAGCTACAGACTGAACAGTGCAGATAACTAGGCAGGGTTTCACAGCACTGCCTCCCTCCCAAGCCTGATGATATCTACCAGCAGTTGATGTAGCATCTGGTCCAGAGCTCTTCCCCAGTCTTCCCGGGACATAATACACAGAGGAAAACAGCTTAGGAATCCAGTAGCTCAGCAAGAGCTCTCTGTTTGTCTCTCCCCAGATACTATGTTTGCTATTTTGGTTTCTGCAAATACTTCAGACAAGAGCCCCGTGCCAACAGAAGCAAAGCCCCATGCTGACAAACGGTTCAACTAAATATCACCGATAAACTGACCTAAAAGCAGAAGCAAACTACAGACAGGTTTCTGGCTCAAAGCTGGACTCGAAGAGTGTGTCAGAGGAGCGTTCCTTCCCGGGGCAGCTGCACAGGGACGTTGCAGAGCAGGAGGCCAGGAAACAGGAACGGGAGCGACAGCTCCACAGGATGTTTTGCCGGGCAGCACAGCCCCCGGGCTCCCAGAGCTGACCACTCCTGGAGACAGAGCCTGGAGGTGCCGGTCAGTGTGTCACCTCACATCAGGAACAGGGTAAGGAGGGACAACGCGAGCTGCAGGACACAGCCAGCCACACCGCTTCTGTGCGGCATCCCTTCACACACACACACAAAGCACAGCTAAACCTTTATGCCTCTGTTGAAAAAACAAAAAGCAAGTTTGCGTTACTGAAGTGATGTACCATTTTGCCCGTAGGGATTTCAAACACCTCCAGTCCTCCTTTCCCCCCTTCCATCACAGTCACACGCCAGCACTCAGCTATTTCTGAGCCCAATCTCTCGGTTATCAGCGGGTGCAAGCCGACTGAACCGCTTACTGCGGGAGCTGAATAGTGGGTGCTGCTACTCACCCACAGCAGGGTGCTGGGGACCAGGCTGGTGCTCTCACACGGGTCAAGCCAGATGAGACAAACCACAAGATCAAAAAGTAGGCTGCAGAATTTATGCTCAAGACCAATATATTTCCGATGCTGCTCTTAGGCTTATTCTGGAGAAAAGGTGATGCCAACACGTCTTCAACAAAAGACACCCAGCTTGCAGCAGCCACAGCCATAGGTGTCCATTGCCACCCTCTCCTTTAGATAGAGTTCCTGCCACAGGCACAGTAGAAAAACATCTATGCATTTCCCTCGCTCCAACCCACAGGCAGGGAAACTGTACCAGATGAGGCTAAGAATAACACCAACACGTGCCAGCAACAGAGTGAGCAGCAGCAGACATGTTACCGGACGCACACGTCACGACTTAAATACAGACCTGCCTATCCGAGATGACCTCCTGAGCTCCCTTCCAGCCTGAGTTTTCCTACGATATTAAAATTATTTCACAGATGAGTAGCAGAAGCCTGCAGAAACCAGCCTCTAGGAAGATGGCATTCTATACAGGGAATGGTCATCTGCCGTCTCCTTACCAAGATGCCCAGATGTCACCTCAGATGCACAAGTGGTGGGGAGGTGCAGGACACTGCCACAGCCCCAACTCAGAAGGCTCGTGGAGAGAGACCTGGATGGGGGAGTAAAGGGACAGGGGCCTCACAAGGACGATGAATAGATCTAGAATTAGAAATAAAATAACGATACGTTCTTCATATTGTAGAGCTCAGAACGGTTCTCCACAGTACGAGTCCTGCAGCACGACCGGTAAGGAGAGACAGAGCACAAGTGGGTGAATGGCCTAAGGTATCTATGGGGCGCACACAACGCTGGGTGTAAAGCACAAGATGCTCTCCACACTGCACACACGCTGCCTTGGAAAGCTGAAGTTCCGCTGGATGGGCATGTACCACCTTATTATACTTGATCCCAGGCACAGACGTAACTTAGATGAATACACAGCTCCTGACATAGCATGGCAAGTAAGATGAAAAAGGGAAAACAGATTTAACAGAACTCCCTGTTGCAGGAACCAGAAAGGAAATAAATTTAAAGGGAATATGAAGATGGAGCCTTCTGTTTTTGTAAAATGTTTATTCTCTTAAAAGACTTCAGAATACACAAACCCATAATTTCCTTCTGCATTTTTAAATTTGCTGGGTGAGCTCATCGAACATGCAAGTTGTTGTCTTCAAGTTTTCCAAATACCATTCTATTTAAAGGCACTGTGAATAGGGAATTCAATTTATCAAATGAATGAAAGAAGAATTCTTAGCAGGAACCCTGGTGAGCTAATCAAGAGTCACAATAAAATGTCAGGGGTCCTGGAATTCTCGGCAGGAGGTTAACACCAAATTTGATCTGAGTCAAGGAAGACAAAACATACTATAGACTAATAAACTGTACTAAAAGTTGTGCACTGCAAATCTGTGAAAATTTACAGACAAATTAAGAAAATCTACTTAATTGTTTTGTACACTTTTTATACTTTCTTAACGTTTAACTACAAAAATCAAAACACTGCCCACCGCGGCAGACAATACATTTTGAAGCAATGTAGTTTTTGTTCCATTGCATATTCAGCTGCAACACCGTTTCGAAAAAAAAAAAAAAAAAGAGGTAAGAAACCCTTCCATTATTTGGTACCTATGATTAGGCTGGAAACTGAATCCACAAAATTCGGGAAGATTTAATTCTACCACCCCAAATTAAAGAAACAGAAAGGTCCAAGCTAGCACCTTTCCCTCCAGAGTTTAAAATATTAACTCTGCATTGCTGAAAAGGTAATGCTTATTTCCATTAAGTTTATCAAGTTTCAAAGTTCTCTGTTCCTCCGCTTCACTTTCCATAGTAAAAGCATCTTGACGTCAATTCCTACCAACAATAAATTAGAGTATCAGATCCACCATCAGAACAGGCTATCATGCCATTTTTCAACTTAGCAAATGAATAACATCTCCAGAGGGGGAGGAGAGACAGTGTAGGGGAAGAGATGGGGAAAGGAAATAGCCATAAATGATCTTCCGAGACAGGAAGAAAACCAATTGCAGTAAATACACTTTGGAAATCAATTTATGGTCAATTATGATCTTAGTAATAACTATTTTATTCCTTCGGTTAGCCCATGAAATGCCACGGGGAGCAAATATTCTCAGAAATATATCCAAAATGTCTCCAAGTATGTTATCTGATCAGTAGGTGCAGACAGAATTCCAGAAAGATCAGCTCTTGTCTGGATGCTGAGAGAGGAGAGCTGGGGGGAAATCACCATTTCAATGCAGTTGGGCTATCAAGAGTGTTGCAATATCATCCAGCCGAAGTAGATTATATCTACCCATCTGGGTTATTTGCTTCAAAAGCGTCAGGTTTTGTGTCACTGTAGTATTTCGCCTAGAAATTTGTGAAGAACACTTCACCTTCACAAATGCAAGAAAAAAATTCAATTTGAAGGTTTTTAGGCAAATCGTTCTGTACGCATCCATCCAATAACACAACCAATTCAATTATTACACATTAAGTGTGGTAGCACCGTAGAGACCGACATCACTAGATAGTACTGTTGGTGCCCAAGGAGGCTTAACTTGGATCTTTCTTTTAAAAAAAGTGAAAAAATTCTAAGAGTTTGATTAGAAGAACAGGAATAGTAAAAACCACACATTCACCAAGCTCCAGCATGTCCCATATAATAACATCTTTCACCTGAAACAGTGCTATTTTTACTGAGACTCTCCTCCTCAATAGCAGCAATTCTATTACTGTGACAGACCTAATTTAGTTCCACACCTGGATCAGACAGCTATATTTTACGATGATCGTATTACAAAATATTAAAAAGTATTCAAATTTCCACCACCAGGCTCTTCTCCTTCCAGAAGATGCTGCATTTTCCATATTTTTAAAAGATAAACATATACCTCTCTATAGTTTATATCAGCTAATACTATGCAAAGAGAAACCAAGTAGTTTCATAAACAGGAAAACAAGGAGGTATGCTAAGAACAGATGTGACCAGCAAATAGGTTATTTTTAACTAACATTTTTTTGCAGCATCACAAAACAAAAACGAAGCACAATACCGTGCACTTACAGCGTTATAGCCATGATACCATAAAGAGACAAGAATGATTAGTTCTGCAGAGATGTAACATCCTTCATTACCTAGCTAGGCAGTAAGAGACAAACTTTCAATTGGAGCGTCCATTTTAAAGCCGAAAATGTGGAAAAAATTCAGACAACACAAACATTGGAAGCAATTCTATATTAAGTAAGCTTGTGCAATTGTTTAAAAACATGGAGAGAAGAGGGAAGTTGAGACCTACAGACAGAAAGAGCGGCATTAGCAAAGGGACAGTGAGGAACCCTACTTTAGAGTGTCTTTGGTGATACACTGTGTGAAGTCTTGATCAGGATATCCTTGTAGCATTACTCCAGTTTTTAATTTCACATTTTATATGAAATATCTTCAAGGCTATTGCGAACATACACTGAGTTCAAGCAAAAACATCACAAGCAATGCCAAAGACCACCTTCTATGGTCTTTAATTAATGACCTTGTAGGAAAATATAGTAAAATGGCACTCAGCACATTATATGTCTCCACAGTTGCGTTTTTTGTTTGTTTCATTCTCACTGAACTGCTTCTTTTTCTTTCTAGAATGGTTTGTGTTAAAGCACTGGGCTGATGCTCTTTTGTTTACCAGTTAACAGCTACTGTTTAAAAACAAGCATCTCTATTGTCAGCACCAATGACGTTACCATCAGCCATGAAAACATTTCGGAATTCTGAAGAACTAAAAAGACCTGAGCCTAGGAGACTAGAGTAGGACTGAAAAGCAGACTGACACAACACAGATATCTGGCTGGGCTTAAAATAGACTTGGCAGAAGTCAGTTTGAACTAACAATCGATACGCGTACAGACCGACCACCCAGAATGGTATCCGAGCCACTCCGTATCCCTCAAACAAAACAAAAAGCTCTTCCACTTCTCATCGGGAATTCTTGGAATACACTAGGAGAGGGAAAACCGTAAACTTCAAGCAGACAACGCACAGACAGAACACGGGAAGGGGGGGAAGGAATAGGAAGGGAAACAGCACGTCTAAGAAAAAAACAGATTTGTTTTTTTGCTGAGGAGATTGTTCTTGACCAAGATTGTAACAAAGGCACTCCCCACCATCCCTTCGGAAAGCCATCATGGGAAAATGTTCACAGACCCCGTTAGCAAGATGCAAGGGGGGAAAAAAAAAAAAAAAAAAGGAAAAAAAAGGGAATGGATCTGCCTCAGGAAAACGCCCATGGGCAGACACTAAACACTTCATAGCCCAGGGTGGTTTTTTTTCTCCTTGCGGTGGAAGGGGGAGGGAGTGTTATCTTTTCCTAAATGAGCCTATAGCTGGTAGTTGCACGATAACTATTTTGAGACCTATAAACATATTTTTCTCTGGGGCTTAATTACCACAAAGGATGCCAATCGATTTGACAAGTCAATTTTTCTCTCAAATAAAAAAAATAAAAATAAAAAAAATCTCACTATCAATTCAAAGCTTACTGCTAAAAAAGCTCTGGGAGCGAGGGGGTAAATACTAGCTATTTTGAATACAATGTGATAAGCAATTGTTAACATTTCTCTAAAACATAGAATTTCCCGATTCAAATCTAAAGTAAATGTGCATCTAGCTTATAATTTTTTTTAAATGGATGTACATTTCAAAACACAGAAAAAAAAAGCAAGCTGCAGATAGCTGTTTATTACAAATGACTTCCACCTCCATAGCCCTCAAAGGCAAACTATAAAGCTGTGTGCAAAGCTAGACAATCTGGGCATCCAGCCATAAAACATCACTGCTGCCGCACAGATAACTGTTCTCACTCTCAAGCCATCCTTGGCTGCAAACCCACGGGGAAGAGCTCCAGAAAGCAGACCTCACTACCAGCAAAGCTTCTAATATTTTATGAGCTTGAATTACAACTACATTCAGGACCTCAACACTGAAAAATTACAGTGCTGATTCACATCCAGGGCTAAGACCAAAACCAATTCAGACTTCGATCCTTGGGACCCTGAACCATGAGAATTTAGAATTTAAGAACAGCCCATCGTTTTATGGACGTCTTCAGTGAAAGAAGCCTTTTTATTGGGATGAAGAGATAGGTTACATTTGAAAAAAGACAAAAGAGTCAGATGCATATTTTAAAGTACTGCTGCATTTTCCCCAAGTAGATACCATCTTAAAGAGCGCTGTAACTATTCTGTGCAAAAATGGACAGTTTGTTATTATGGTCAAATCTAGACATTTGTTATCTGGTGCATGAGATTTTAAAACATATTAGTCTGAAGCTGCACAAATAAAGTTTCAGAAAACAGTTACAACTGTCTGTGAGAACCCACAGTGAAGTTAATCAAGATTTAAGTAATGATAAAGCAAGCACAAGTACAGCTATGTCTGGTAATTAAGATGTAAAACTAAGCCGTACTTTTGGTAGGCAATTTTCATAAATAGCTCAGATTCCTAAAGGAAGATCAAATAATACCTTGATTCCTCTGCTTTCATACATTAAGAATAACCATCTGTCATTTTACCACTAGCATTTACCAGTGAAGAGACTGTGCAGAGCGCATAGATCATTTAGTAATGCAATTTACTGTCACTTCTAGATCATTTCCCCATTCAATAAAGTATACTTCTAAATACTATTTGCCCTGGCTGATATCTTCATAATGCAGCTGAAAACCTCAAGCCATTATCACTAGAAGGCATCAGCTGATCCTAAATTGGCTAGACTGCAGCGTCACAGGCATTTAAGAGGTTTCCTTATCATTCATCTTTAATACTAAGGGATCGACGGGCTCCTACCTGCAGCTTCTAGGCCAAAGGGAAACCTTCTAATGGCATTACCATTATCTTGTAATCTGAATTTTAAACAATTAAAACAATAGCACTTTTATGTTGCACATCTCTACTGTAACCAAAGATGATAAGTTTTTCCCCAGTTCTCATGTTCAAAGTCTTATATAAAGCACTGATTTTTTTTTTTTTAAAAGCAGCAATACGCATTCTACATTTACGTTGCAATACCTCCGAAGAGAAGCAGCACAGTAACAGGCATTGAGACACAAGTAATCAGCAGAGATTATTTTGTTTACTTAGGAAAGGTTTGGCCATTTTATTTTTAAAGCAGCGGTTCTCATAGTCAATACTATCTAGCAATTCTTTCCAAATGAAAGCCTCTTTTTACTAAAGCAAAGGATGGCTCCACCCCTGACCTCCTCCTTCAGCTTGTTTTGGAAAGGGGCCAGATGACAGCATTTGGAAAAGCGCATGTTTATCTCGGCAAGGCCAGCTGCTAAGTTAACATATTACCCGTTCCCACATACACCAGTCTTGGTTAAGTCTTAACAGCTAAAACTGAAAGTAAACGCCTCTATTGGGCTTTTAATAACAAACTTAAACACGCAAAAAGGCACCGACAGTATCTGAACGGATGGTAAAAGCACAGGTCATTCCGAGTTAACAGCAGGCAGTAAAACCCTTACACGAATAAAATCTCCTGGCCTTTCTGAATGAAAAACAGAAAAATAAGAGGTTTTATTTCTAGACTAATTTAAAGCCATACTTTCTATAAGGTTGCCATTCAGCAACAGTTTGCTTCAAGACACAAAGAGATTATAGCCCCCGCTTGTCAAAACCTTTAACTTGACCCTGGTTTATCGTTACTCCAGTCCGGCAAGGTATGGAACTTGGGAGCTTTGAGAACTTCAACAAAGAATCTTCAGGTTAAAAGTACTCTTAAACCCAATTATGTTACTCCTCATATTAAGGAAATCTCATCCTATTATTTTCTCATATTAAGGAAATCTCATCCTATTATTTTTCCAAGTCTCAAAAAGCTCCTTCAAACAAACAAACAAAAAAAGATATAATTACTTTCCTTCCCTTAAATCACAAGTGTCATCAAAAGCATAGCTTGTTATTTTGATAGGAAAGACAAAGTGGGGAGAAAAAAAGAAATTTAAAAGCCAGAGAGGTGGATTTTTCACCCATCCCAGCTAGCTTCAGCAGGCTTTGCAATAGCAGAAGAGGTAAACCTCGTCCCATTCACAGGTGAGCTGAGCCAGATTTTGAAAGATGCAAAGATTCTGGTCAAGAGGGTGAACCTTGAAGTCACCAAACGCTTCTTAACACTGAGTCAAGGCCCAGGGCAGTATCCCAGAGGGAATTCCACGACACCCTGGACTAGCACAGAAATGGCACAGACCAAAGCTCCCCAAGAGTCCATTCCTAAGAAGTGTGACTAACGCCCTGCATCCGTGACAGGTTAATTACAAAATAATCCATCTACTGTAACAGATGTAACAACAAAAATAAACCAACCACTGCCCAGTTCAACTCAGCTTTTAGCCTGATGCATCCCGATACTTCAATTTGTCAATGCGGGAATCCACACACAGATAACAGAAACATTAATAAATCCTGAATATTTTACACTGCAAGCCAGAAGAGCTCTAAATAAAGAGTTTATAATCTGCCCTGGTTTTTTGCATTACTAGAAACAAAATGTTTAGTCAAAAGCAGAGAATATTGCCTAAAATATCCCCCCTATTAACACGTGTGGCTCTTGCCCTGCTCCCAGGCTCCAGCAGCTCTCCCGATGGCAGCCCCTGTCCCCAGGGCCGAACCCAGACCTCTTCCACTGCACGACCCAAGGGCCAGGCAGGTCACTTCCAGCCAGAAAAGATAGGTTCTCCTTTGAAAATAAGGACAAAGCGACGCAGGGCACTGTTACACTAGTCCTAAGCAGTCACATCCACTATAAAATTAATCACATTTACTACAGCTTTCTTCATAGACTCAGTAGTCAGAGGCTCAGAAGCAGCAAGGTTACTCAATGCCCGTGCGTAGCACAGCCTCTGTAATCTCACCCCCAAAAAGCAGTATTAGCCCTACAAATTAAGGCACAAGCCTCTCCCCGGTTTTCTCACCAGTTGTATACAAGCCTGACATTGATGCTTCAACGTTCTGGAAATCCTTCCAAGAAGCCGGAGCAGAAACAACAGTGCATCCGGGGGCAGGTTCCTCAGCACCATTTTGAGTTGACAAATAACACACTGAAGTCGCCAGAGAGATATCCCAGGGCTTTCCGAATTTGAGGAACCGCAATTATGGAAAACGATGTGATTTGCTAAGCACAGGCTGCACCCACCGCAAGTCACCCACTACTTTCCTTGGAAAACATTCGGGGGAAAGCAGCGAGAGTCACTGTGCACCTTTCCACTACCGTCTTCAAACGATAAGAAGTAATATCCCATAGGAAACGACATTTCAATCGTCACTGGTAGGTGAATCCAACACACACACACACACACACACCAGCCGTATGTAATTAGGGCAAGATTGAAAGGAGGTGACTTTCTTCCGAAGCCATACCCCAGAGCGGCGAGTGCAGATGTTCTGCTGCTCCTCCACACTCGCATTGTCCTCAGGTCTCCAGAGCTCCACCAACATCCACCTGATTTAAAGCTCTGCCTCATCAAGCAGCCCCACTAACAGCGGGATTTATTGGCTTTTTAATTACCTTAACCGGTCCGATGTCCAGAGCAAATCTCAGTATATAAATTAGCGTAAATCGTCAGATACATCCATATGCATACGGGAGGAAAAACATGCAACAGACATGGGTATGACGCACTAAGGATTATTTCTAAATTTAAAGTGGATGGTATATTAATTCAACAAATATCTTCCCACAGATGCACTCAAGTTTCAGCAGAAAATAAAGTACGACTAGCACTATATTTAATGGAAAAAAGAGGGGAGGAAAAAAACAATTGAGTTCAATAAATCCCATAATTGGACCTCCAACTAATTACATATTAAGAAGATTAACCTTTGACACAAACTTGTGATACAAACAAAGAAGATTCAAACAATTAATAAACTTCCAGTGCTTTAAGATTTCTCAGGTTAACAATTGATCCCTCCCCATTTCCTTCCCCTTCAGCGTTGCAGTTAAAACTATAAATTCTGTTTAATATTCTCTCTCCCACCGGACGACATTTCAGGTTTAGACGAAGATCTCTCTCTCAATACTCAGGAGAAAATTACAGTAGTTCCCCATAATCTCATTACGTGGGGGGAAGAAGGAGAGAAAAGGGGAAAAAAAAAAAAACCCGCATCTTAAGATCTTAACTTTTAACAGAAAGCAGCCGTGAAGGACAAAGCTGGAGCCTGCTCTGCTCACCGGCCAGAGCAGCACTGACCGTCCCCACGCTACTCCCTTTTCCACACACGGGATGGTTTCCAACACGCCCTGCAATAATTTTCACACGTGTAATTTAAAAAGCAAACGCACACGGTCACGTCTGCAACACACAAGCGGTCCTCAACAAACGGCCCTTCCGCTCGCTCCTTTGCACACTACGGCTGTTCGAGCCGAGAAAAGGTTCTCAGTTCAGAAATTCAGAAAAATACTGAATTCTAACGTGTGAAAAAATATTTCCGCAAGTTGTTTCAAGCAGAAAAAGATATCTGATTAGCACACATAGATTTTGAAGTGTTTAGTGGTGTTACTTGATACACTAATAAGCAGTAAAAAAAAAAAATTTAAAAATCTGTTTTAGATTTGTTAGAAAATGAGGTATGCACTGTCTTAGGAGGTCTCCTCCACTGCTAACTTCTACCATGCCCAGATTAAGAGAGGTTATTACC
>JAOXJK010000003.1:29178367-29191986 GCA_025774025.1 Xenus cinereus | reverse complement strand
CCAGCCACAGGGATGGGGGCTGCATGTCCCCACCAAGATGCCTACAAAAAATAATTGGAATATTTCCCAAAGCGGGGCACGGCTGGGGGCTGCCTGCCTGGGCGAGGGGAGGGGGGAACGCCATGTTTCGGGGGGGGGACCGGCTTCCCCCTCACCCCCCCTCAATAGCCACATTAACCCTGTGCAGGTTTGAGAAGAAAGTCAGGATCTGGTCTCCAAGGTCCGGGGGAAAAGCGGAATGCAAAAAAACAGTCGATTTATTTTTTTTTGGGGCTAAAAATCGTCGTGTCTGTGTCTTGGAGCGGATCCTCTCCTGTTCTCCCTCCTCTCCTGCTTCCTCCCCCCCGGCCGCAGCCCTCGGCTTGGGAACCTCACGGCCATCTAAAGCCCCAATCTTTAATTGCGCAGGCCCTGCCATTTAAATATTAATTGAGTTACAGAGCAGGGCGTTCACTATCGCGAGTGGGATGACACGCGCAGCGGGAGATGGGGGAAAATAAGAAAAACTGGGTCCCAATGTGATTTCAGACGGGTGACGCCAACGCACCAAAGCCACCCTTGCCAGCTCCGGCGCCTGGGCGAGCGGCAAGAGGGAGCCCCGAGCCCCTTGACCACTGGAGGGAGCCCATATTGTGCCAGAATGCACAACAGAATATAAACTACGTGGAAGACACACACACACACACAAAAAAAATATAAAATGAAATACGAAATATCAGATCGTTTGTAGTCAGAACAAAGTGGCTTCTCCAGGTCATACCGTGATCTATATATACGCAAAATGTTCTCAAGATCAGATTTAAATGTCCCATTGTGCTTCATCAGCACGAAGAAAGGGAAAAATTATGAAGAACAAGGCTTTTTTGTGGGGTTTTTTTTTTTTTTGAATGCCAGTCTAGCACCTTTCCCCGGGAGTGAATTCAGACGCCAGGATGGTGGCAGACCTGGACCTGAGCGAAAATGCCCTCGTGCCCCTGGGCTTGTGCAACCCCGAGAGCGGCACCGGAGCCGTCAGCTCCCCGCTCGCTCCTCTTACTTAAATGTAGGTCAGCACCTATAGACTCCATCCCACAAAGACCGCCCCGGAGCAGCAGGAGGTTGCCACACTGCTTCTTTCGAAAGAGATTTTGCTCTTCTGATAAGCCACCAACCCCAAAATAAGCGGAACAGATGAAGCCACCCGTCCTTTTCGCCTGCGTGTGGGACAAGCGTCCTCATCCTCATCCTCATCCTCATCCCCTCCCCGCAGGAGGCTGCCCCCCACCGACAGCTCTGCCCGGAGGTCGCACAAAGGAACCTTCCCGCTCAAACGTGGCCCCTAAATTACCTGTTCTGAACATAGAAATGTTTGTAATTCGAAACACACTTTTAACACACAAATATTTCCAAGAACGGCGAGCTCCGCAGAGGGATGCCAAGTTGCTGGAGACCCTGAAATGTCAAAATGGAATAAAACTGGAAGTGATTTGTGTACCAATATGTTTTCTTGGCCCTGGCAAAATTACCACTAAAAGTGTGACGTAACCTCAGCCGCACAGACACAGAGAGCCCCTTGTGCTTGATACCCGTGTTCGAAAATACTATCAGGAATGGGTAAAAATGTATTCTAGTAAATCCAAGGTCTTTTATCATTAAACACAGGGCTTTTTCCAATGCAAACTTGATTTTTTCCTCCTGCTTTGGTTTCCCTCCTGAGTTTTGCCCTCCCTGCTCCCTGGGAGCGTGTGCTCCCGGTGCCGTGGGCTGCAGCCTTGCAGGGGCTGGTGACTGCTGTCACCACATTTGGTCCATCTGTCCCCTAACAGCCCCCTTGTCCTGAGACGAGCCACCACCGCAGGACCCCGGCCGGGCACAGGCTTCTTCTCAAGGTTTATTTTTTGGAGCTGCTCCATCATGGGAGCCATAGCTTTAGGCATCCGCTGCTGCCTTTGAACTCTCTCCTTCCCCCCAGGGCTCAGGTAGCCTTTTTTTTTTGGTCACACATGAGTAAGAACAGATGTGATGGAGTGTGAAGGGAAGGAAAAGGGACATATGATGCCAGCGGTTCATTGCTGGCAGAGGAGAAGGAATTCCTGAGCTTGCACCGCTGCCTCCTGAACCTCCAATTTCCTCCTACACCCGTGTCTCGGGGAAAGGGCTGTGACCAAAATGTTCCCAGGGAGTTGGACACATTGAACGGATGGACCTGGGTGTGAGGAACCACACAGACAGGGTGTTATCTTTGCTGAGAGAGACAAAGCTAAGCTCAGCAGAGGTCTTCATGCGAAGCATTCCTCCACTGTAGGCTTTACACCTCTTGCTTATTTTCCTGTGATCTGACCAAGTGCAAAAGTGGGTCGAGCTGGTCACCGAGCACTTCTCACCAAGCCATTAGAAGCACACACAAAATTCATCTCAAAGCCTGACACCAGCACAAGCCGTGCTTTAACGGCAGATGCAACCTCATGCCTTGAGGAGAGTCTGGTCTCTGATGCTGAAGAAGATTTCCTAGACCCCAGAGAGGGTGAAGGTACACCTGGAAAACCCTCCCGTGTCTGAGCTGGTGCTCAGAGGCAGGGTTTTATAGATGGCCACACTAGGAGGTCAGGATCCAGGATACAACAGGTTCTTGCCCAGGTTTCCAAGGGACTTAGGGATGTGCAAGACACTCGCATTGAGTCCATTCCCTCTGAAGGATGCAAACACACCCCTCCTGGCCACCCTGCCAACAACTGCAGCGTTAGGGTGAACGCTTAAATCAACTTAGAGGTCATTCTTTTCCTGGAAAAACTTCTGTGAAAAGAATAACTGTTCTTTGCCCACTTGGTGGGACCATGCCCCGATGTGAGACAACCAGCACCAGGGTGGTTGTATCCAGCTATGAAATGTCTTCTCCACAGTGCTGGCCCAGAAGCCAAAGGGACTCCTGAAAACTTGGTACCCTGAGTTCCTCCCCAGCTCTGGCACAGACATTTAACATCCGCGAGCCCACTGCGACAAGCATCATCACTGGAGCCTGAAAGCCCATCTATTACCCCTGGGTTGGATGAGCTGGTTCCCCTTTTTTGGGTAATAACCCATTACTTCAAACACTTGCCCAGAAAACATAACATCTGGATTCGATTCCCTCCCCCACCTGAGAGTCTCAAACCTGTATTTCCCACGAGAGACATGTAGCACGATGCTAAACAGCAATCTGGCGAGGGGCAAAAACAAGGTATTTTTTATTCTTGCTCTCTGAGCAGAGCTATTGTATAAACAAGAACACAAGTGTCCCGAGGCCAAAAAGCAAGCAAGAAGCGCGTGACTCTCTACCCTCCTTGCCACAGCACACACAGCTGCCATAACACGTTCTGCTTATTATCAATAGCTGTTTAACATTAAATACGTAACCTACCCTGAACAGACAGGGCAGAGCCCAGGATTTGACCCTATAGCTTACCCTATAGCTTACCCTCTAGCTTACTCTGGGAGAGGGTCAGCAATATTTTAAAGGTTGAAAGGTGTGAACGCAGCACCCCGAGCTAAGTCTAGAGGCTGGAAAAATGCACAGAGATGCATCGTGCTCCTGATAGCCAAAGTTTCCAAGAATAGGTTTCTCTTGCTCCGTTTTTCTACCTTCATGGACATCATTTATTGGTACAAGGGGGTTGGGAGAAGCAGAGGGAAGACGCCGCCTGTTCTGCTGGCACAGACAGTGCGCGTCATCCAGACGTGGCTGCAGATGTTACAGAAAACCCACCACTGAAGGTGCAAAGCCCCAGTAAAATACTGAAATTGTTACATCTGGCACTGGCGGGCTGGCGGGGGCGACGCCAAGCCAAGCGTCTGTAATAAAAATCCTGCAGCAGAAAAGGGAAAAAAAACCCGATTACCCAACCTTTCAGTGAACTGGGAAGAAGGTGGCAGTCCTTCTTTGCTGAAAAGGCCTTTCAGAAAAAGGCTTTTCAGAGCCTCCTTCAGGTTGTTGATTTTTATCTTCATCCCACAGAGAGCCTCACGCATGCATGGAGAGCACTGGAGCTGCTTTCCTGATGTGCTCAAGACGCTTTTGGTTTTCCTACCTATTTGCAAATCTCTTATCCCGATGGAAATAAAGCAGAGTCGGAGGCAGTCCACAAAAAGGTTAATTCGCTGTATATACCAGTCTGACCTTTTTTGACACAGATAGCTCAAACAGCTGCACCAGAGGGAAAAACCCCAGGGATGAAAATTCTTCTGAAACAAGTGGTAGGGAGCAGAATATCTTCTAGCACTCCACCAGCTATCAAAACAGCGGTTAAAGGACTTGGGAATATTTTTATAAACAAAAAAGAACCCAAGTTTTCAGGCCAGGCACTGTCCCCTTACTGCCTCTGCAGTCCCAGCGGCAGCCGAACACCGTTTCCTTACACAAACAACAGCCTTTGGTGGGGTTTTGCAGCAGGACACTATAAATGACACATCTGACTTCAAATGCTAGCAATGACACGTCTGACTTGGGTCTGCTACACTCCTGGTAGGGGACTCCTTTGTCCCTCACGTGCTAAAAGTTCAAGGATCACCCTCCCTCCCACACCTCCCGTTCCCGGGAGCTCTTTGGGGCCGAGGATGGCAGCACGGCAAACGCCTGTGGCTGCAGCTTGTTTCTAAGCCCCTGGGCATGAGTTATTATAGCCCAAGAACCCGGGTGAGACAAAAATATGATTCTCGAGCAGTTTTGATGGGACCAGGATGCAATGGTAAATGGTTTTTTCCCAATGTTCTCGGAAAATTCAACCTCTCTAAAAACCTCCCCATATTTTCAGGGAGCTATAACATCCACTGCTTCCTTTCTTTGATTAAGCTGGGGATAGTGGCTGCTGCCTTCCATCCCCTTGGTAGCAGAGAACGTTTTGAAGGGGGTTGATGCCAGTATAATGGACATTTACTGCCCGCCCTGGGATCTTTGGGTGAGAATGCTCTGATGTGATGACTATTACTCCGCACAGACTCACCCGGTATCAACACTTCGGGCTGGATTGTACCTCGGGCAGCTTCTGCCTTCTTGACAGAGCTGAAATGATTTATCCCTGGGGTGAGGAGGTGGGAGAGAAAGAATTGCTTGTGACAGATACTAGTCATGTTGCTTAATGAAGTTTTGCAAGGTGTTCAGAGACAGCAGGACGGGGTCAAATCAGGGAAGGTCACGCCGCTGGAAGCTGCGGTCCTGAGTCAAGACCTGGCTTCTCCTCAGAGCCTGTCACTCTGCTCCCCACCCGCCGGCAGAGTCGCTCGGATTGCAAAGAATTTATTGACACCCACCCACCATCCCTAAAGTTTTATGGCAATATAGATCCATTAGAAAGCCATTTTACAGAGGTATTAAAATAATGAAGGTGAGGATTAAGAGAGCAGCACGCTCCTTGGAAAACCCACTGATCATAATATACTGCTTTAAAGAAAGTTATCGTGCAGTCCCCTTAAAGAAAGTTACCAATTAGTCACTGTATCAGACATAGGAGAATTGTTCCCTGAAGAGGGTTTTAGGAGAAAAGCCATTGACTAAGTGATGAATTTATCACTAGGGGTTGCATGGCTCCATGGATTAAGATGACATGGCACAGAGGACTCAGAGAGCAGACCAAGAGGCTGGTGACTCCGGAGAGGTTCGGGAAGGCTATTTGTGCTGAACAGGCATCGGTGCGGGGTGAGGTACCCACGCTGCTCCCAGGCAGAGTGGTGGCACGATCAGGGAGGGGATGTGACACCAGTGGGACTGTTCAGGTGATGGATCAGAGCTCCCATGCGTCCATCCGGCTTGGGACACTGGGCAGACAGGCCCATCGCTGCCTGTACCCTCCTGCAAAGAGCCACGGTGTTGGTTTGGGAATGCTACCTCCTGCTTTCCTTCCCCCACGTCTCTCCAGACCACCATCCCGTGCCGTGGAAGGGCAAAGCACTACGGATTTTCTGATACAGATGCCCCACTGAAACCAGGGGACATCGGAGACGCTGTCAAACACGCGTCGGTCGGCGTGTGCCTAGGGGAGATTTGTCCATCCCTGCAGCTGAGCTGTGAAACGCCCTGGGGCGAACCAGGGGACAACAAAAGCTGAAATCAAAGCACGAGAGAGAATCCGGTGTCGGCTGAGGCCAGTGGGAAGCCTTTAAAACTACATTTTCATACCCTGCAACTTCTCTTGCTTTCTGCTCTGCTCAGTGCTACCCTGGCTCCCCGGCACGCATGGTGCATGGATCAACATGGCAATAGACTCCTCCATCCCAGCTAAAAGCTTCATTCTGAATTGACTACAAGGATTAATTATTTTCCCACATGACTTTTCGTCTCTTCTCCTGCAGGGCCTAGGAGAATACAATATTTCCCTACAGGAACCTCCTGTGTCCATGCTGGTCCTCTCCTAGCATAAGGACCAAGCGATCTGGCCACTGGAGGAAGTCCCCTTCCTCTACAAACATTCCCTCTACAACGTGCCAGAGGTTGCCACATCCTCAAGGATGCCAGTCCTACTTGCCCCCTGCAGCAGTTCTGACAACTGTGCAGTTACCTGCTGTGCAGTTCAGGTGTCTGGACACGGGCAGAGGAAGGAGCCACAAGGAGATGGCTTTTCTTGGTGCACAAACATCACCTGGTACCATCACATCTAGGCAGGAAGAGTACACACGAGCCCATTCCCAACCCAAAAGTCTGGGGGATGCAGCGCACAAGGACAGGGGTTGTAGTATGAAAAGGTTGAGAATGTTTTCTAAACTTGTGAGAAACCACAGTATTTCTGTAAAACTGGAATAAACTTGCAAAATACTTATCTTTGACCCAAATCTCCATTTTTCTCAATGCAAAAATGGTTTGTGAGCCAAAGGCTGCCCTCCTCTATTGCCGCGTGGCTAAAAGGGCTCCTGGGGTGACCCCAGGCAGTCCCCTGCTGCCCACACCTCGCTCGGCCCAGCTGAGAAGCTCAGTGAAGCCCTGACAAATTGCTAAGCTCTCCTGAGATAAATAATCACAAACAAAAATATTTGTGTTTACTGTGGGGATTTGTCTGTGCATAATTATGCATTAGTCATTACCAGGACTACAGGAGAGTTTTACACATGTAAATATGTTCAGTTAATTAGACAGGACTGCTTTTGGTTTGTTTCTTCTCTGCAGTCTGATCCTGAAGTCGTCAAACGCTCCTGGATCATGAGTCGGGTTGAACGAGATACACGAGGAAAACAGTTCTCTCCTTGCCTATAATGCAGCTCTGGTTATCGATATATATTCCTTTAAAATGCTTCTTGTAGCTTTTCTGTTCAAGCCTCGAGGTGCTTCATGCACAATGCAACGCGACGCAGCCTTCACACCGTTCTCTCAAGTACGTGCCTTCAAGGGGAGAGCCAGATGTATTTCTCAGGTAATACAATATAAGACATTATTTTCTTCTGAAACGTTTTTAAGTGTAGCAGCTTTTAGTAATTTTCTAGCATCTTCTCCTATGTATGACAGAGTCTATTAATGTCATTTGCATGAGAAGTACACAATAAATCATTCATGCACAGTTTAGTACAGGTTAAGTGTAACAGCCTAACAGTGATTTTCTGTACGAAAATCAGAGCAGCTCATCAACTGGTGTAAATCAGCGTTTCTCCATCAAAGCTACTGAGTCACACCAACTAATCGCTTGGCCCAGGGGAAGGCTTCAGGCAAAAAGGCAGCAGGGGAAAAGTACGATTCCTGCCAAACTTGAAGAACTTTTTAGGAGAGCTTCTCTCCTAAAACCCTCTCCAAAGCGAAACCCACAAGAGGTGGGACCAACACAGCCCCGCTGGTCCGGGGTCATCGCTGCTCCATTGAAGACCCTTGGCTGTGCTGTGGGAAGGCTCCTGGAGCATTTTTGGGGAGCCAGCCTGGGTCAGGGAGCTCTGAGGGAAACCTTTGGCTTTCCCCGGTCATGAGGGTGGGAGAAAGATCAAATTCCCCAAGAACCTGCAGCTGTCATTTAGGCAAAAGCCTTAAACAACAGCAAAAGGGGGGTTTCAGTCAGTCTGGTGTCCGACCGCTTATTGATATCCGTTTCACCCATTTGTTATCCTTGGATAACTAATATCCCAACTAACATTTGGACCAGGGAGGAGGCTGTTACCTGCCCCTGGGGCAGCAGGGCAATTCCCTCTGGCAGGAGGTGCCAGCCGGGGAGGGGGGACCGCCCTGCTGGTCCCTTATCTCTGCAAGGGAAAGGAAATTCCTTTGCGGTGATGTGGAATTTGTCACCGGCTCTGGAAATGCGGGCATGAGAGGAGGCCAAGGGGTCCCTGGAGGGGGGTGGTTAAGGCTTTGCGCTGGAAAAAACCCACGGTGTCCTTCACCAGCACCGATAACTTATTCTCCGTCTGCGGGCGAAGGCACTGAGCGCTTCGGTTTGCTAACGCGGGAGGTGAATAGCAGTGCAGCTTCGCTGAAAGATGAAGATCTTTCTCCTCCCCCCTTCTTTTTTATTTTTTTCTTTTTTTTTTTTTCTTTTTTTTTTTTTTTCGGTCTGGTTCTTGTTCTCGCAGCGGCGGCGTGTGGGACAGAGGCTCATTGTTCCTGCTGCTCAGGAAACACGCTGCAGGACTGATCTTATTAGAGCTGGGGCCATGCCCGGGCCAGCCGGGGGAGCCGGCACATCCTCGGGGGCTCGGCGCGGGGCGCAGAGGAAGAGGCAGCTCCTGTTCCCCACCGCCTTGGGTCATTGCAGACCCTCGGCATCGCTCGCCCCAGGGCCTGATTTTTTTTTGGCAGCAGTTTCAGGGGCTTTGCTTGTGCTCGATGCCTTCGAATCGAGTGCCGGGGAGCTCAAGTTAAACAGCAAAATTCAACGTGAAGGTGTTCGAGTGCTGCGCCCAGGACCTCTGCTTCTCCTGCAGGAGAGACAACACTGCAACGGCACGGAATAAACATAAACAACTCGTTTGGTTTTAGCCCGATTTGCCAAAGAAATGGAGCTCGTGCAGTCGTGCTGCCGGTTTCGTCCCACTGTCCCCCACTCGTTTTGGAAAACAACATTTACCGTGTCGAAAAGTCAGGAAGATGTTAAGTTCCTGCAAATTTTGCACCAAGGGGGAAAAAAAGACTAAAGGAGGGTCTCCACCGAGGTGAAGGGTTGGCTGTGCTCACTGCCAGCCAGCCAGGTGGCACCCGGCTGCCCTGCTCTGCCCCGTATCGGCCGTGCCACCGCTTGCCCAGGGATGGCAGGAGGAGATGTGGGTGCTGGAGCTCTTCCAGCAGGCAAGAGATAGGGACTTATCTCAGATTTGGAGGAAAGGCTTAATTTATCCCACTGTTTCTGGAACAACTTACTCAGAGGTTACTTGAAAGCTCAGAAAAATCAAGCCGATGTCACCCACGTGGACGGTGTCCTCCCAGGACATCACCAGAACCAGCAAAATTTTAGTCACTGTGATTTTGCTATTAAACATGATTTCCATCAGACGGTAAGGGCGGGCAACACAGCACACTGATTCTTGGGTATGTGTGCTCTTTTTGGATGCTAGACCTCCTGTCCCTTCAAAAGACCCAGCTCGTCCATGGGCTGCAAGGAAGGACTGTCTCTTACAGACTCATTTTTAACGTGACAGCTGAAATCTGTCCGAGTTGCTCAACTCTGCCTGGTCTCAGCAGAGATGAATCTTCTAAATGCTCAGGTACTGGATGGAAGTTGCACATTCCCAGGCTATTTATTTGTTACTTATAAAGAACATCATTTTGAATGCACTGGCTAAATAAGAACTAATTGTGTTAAAAATTCAGGTTAACGACCGCTGTAAGAAGTTGTCTTAAGGGAAATAAAAGGGAAAAAAAATTTCGGGCGCTAGTGATTAGAGCAAAACCCTGATGTTAGGAGGACTTTGTCTCAGTGGAAGCAGGTTACTCATCTTTTCCAGAAGATACACACATGCATTGCAAAATGTTTATTTTGTACTCTCTGAAGTGGTTAATCTACATGCGGAGCAATGAAAAGGTGGCTTATTAGGCTAATTGCTAATAAAAAAAAAAAAAGAAAAAAAAAACCAAACTACTGTGAGCAAATATTTAAAAACAGATGCAGAAGGCTGTGAAAACAAACACCATCTCGTTTTTTTCCATGAAGTTTTCCCACCAGAAATCACGCAGTTCAAAGAGACGTCCGGTTAATACGGTACCTCCAGGCTCCCGGCGCTGGAGCTGTTCATTAGCCGCTTCGTAATTCTGTGATGCAGAACTGGATTAATGGAAAGGTGACTGGGAAGCCACCGAGGGACCTGCTAATGATACTGCTTCGTCCTTAGAGAAGTCCTCTCTAGCCTTGCCCACGTGCGGCAAAACACACACCATCAGGATACAATGCCACATTATCACAAGAAAACACTTTTGAGAGGGGAAGAAGATGTCATCGCAGAGCGGTGCTGGGAACTGGCGAAACCCAAGATGGAAAAATAATTGCATGCATGTTTTTTAATACAACAGGATTCCCCCAAGCTCATTAAAGCAGATGGAAGTTTTAAAACCTGTATTACTTTAAAAATTAATTTACAGCTGTGGGGCTTGGTGGCCCAGAGAACATTAAAATGATAAATCCGGAAAGGTGATGTGAGCAGAAAGGAGGATTACTTCGGTCACAACATGGCCTCTCGAAGCGAGGAAGGGGAGATGGTACAGCTTTGTTGCCTGCCCAGCGGTTACCTCTGCTGTGCTGTTCCTGGGCTTAACCCAGATTTTAAAATATTGTAACAAATTATTAAAATTTCCTCCCAAACCACGTGTGATGCAGAAATGAGCTTGGTTGCTCTCTGCTTCATTAGGTACCAGTTTATGTGGCAAGGAAAGCGATGCCACCGAACAAACACCTGCTCGCTGGACTGCGGGAGAGCCCCTGCAGAAGCCGGACCTCAGCATGGGCTCAGGTCCCCCTTTGAGGGGCTGAGCGGCTCCACTGCCTCGTTCCTCACTCTGAAAAGAGCCCAGTAGACTCAGAAATGCCCTAATTTCCCCTGCTTGGCAGCAGCCTCCGAAGACAAGCTGTGCCTGTCTGAAACCGCAGCAGCACGGCGGCGTGCCCGGGGGCCGGGATGGGGGGGGGGGACAGGCTCTTGCACGATTCCTGGCGTGCCAGGTCGGTGTCAGCTGGGGAATCCTTCACCCGGCACAACCATCACCCTCGGCTGGGGCATCCCTGGCTGCAGGAAGGGCCAGGGACAGTGGGACAAAGAGGGGGCAGCTCCTCCGAGCCCCACCGTGGACGGACCATCTTTTTCCTTCCTTCCTTCCATCCTTTCCTTATACGATGCCAGGCAGCGAGTATCGGGGTGCGTTAGGTACCGCAGAACAAAGGCTGGAGGCAGGTTGCGTTCAGCTCCCACCAGCCACCTCTGTTTGCCGGGAAGAAAGGAGCCCTTTGTTTGGAAAGAGCAGCTACTCCCACAAAAACACGGACGGGGCGTCTGCGTGTGCAAAAGCCCCGTGTTACGTACAAAAGGGATTTTGCACAAAACGGTACCCCTTCCCGCCGGCGGTAACCTGGCTGGTGTGCGCAGCGCGAGCTGCAGGGCGCCGGGAGTAATTCCCAATTCCCCACAGGTTCGGGGGTGCGACCGGGGATGAAATCGCACCCTGGGAAGGCGCCCCTTCGCACGGCCCCAGCAGAGCCCACGAAACGCACCCGCTCCCACCAGAGGTGGGCTACCTGCCGGCATTTCAGCTGCAGAAACACCAGGCAGGCCGCGGGGCCAGCCCACGTTAACATTTATCCATAACCCCAGCGCCCGGCTCCGTGCTGGCCCCGGGAAGGCGCAGCCGCAGACGTGGCATCCTGCATCCCCAGTGCTGCCGTGCCAGGAATTCCCTGTGTAAAGGGGGTTTGACCCCGCAGAGAGTATTCCAGGGATCCCCGGGCTGTGCCTGGCGCTGCCCAGACGTGCTGTGGGACCTGCAGGTATAACGAACCCCGTTATTAACGGGGAGAGGGACAGCCCTTGCCTCAGACACCCCTTCCTGCCGCCCAGCCAGCCTCTCTGCTGCTGCCTTTATTATAACATGCTTCTCCTTTCCTTCTCTTACCCAACAAATTAACTTTAACAGTAAATTAACTTTATTCTTCTGCTGGTTAGCCTGTCAAATGGGAGCAAGGCAGATTTTTCCGCTGGCCCATTAAGGGAGGCCCCGCGCCTGGCCAGCAGCGCGCGGTGACTCACAGGGTTTCAGGCTGCCTATTGAAGGGACGGGAGCCCAAACAAAGCCCCCATTCACTCCGGGGCTCTGCTAGTTTTTCTTTGAGCCCTCACTGCTTTATTTTTATTCTTTCCCAAACATTGTTGGCTAATTTCATTGACAAAATTCATAACTCGGGGTTGGAGAGCTCGCTCCTATTCAGCTACGAGCGCTGGGGGGTTTTGTTTTTCTTTTCCACGCTGCCCATCTTGCCTCGTTCTCCGCATCCTCCCAAAGCCAGTTTCCAGCCTCTGCCATGCCGAGGGACATGGCCCTGTGGGATGGTCCTCAGCTTTCGGATGGGGAAGAAAAGATCTGAACCCAAAGCATGAGGGCGATGCTGGGGACAGCATGGATGGGACCAAAATCACGCACTACAGAATTGAGTGACCCTTGAAGTACACAGCAAACACTGAAAAACAACAGCCTATTTAGCTTTTAGGTCTGCAACGCATCCAGTCCGGTTAATTACAGCTATTTAAAAACATCTGCATTTCATAAAGAACTAACTTTCCTTCCCCTCAGGCTGCCCCTCCTGAGACATCTCTCTCCAGGCTGCCGGGTTACACAGTAATTATAATCCCCAAGTACCTGACATCACCACCAAGTGCAATGCATTATGGTTTCAAAAGCAAGAGAAACAGTATTACTCAAGATGGGTCCGAGCCAAAATCCCAGCTCCAAACACCAGCATTTTTTTGGCAAAGTTCAGAGACGGAGCCCAGCGCGGCAGCCGGGGCCCCCGTGTAAAGGTTACAGGCGCAGAACGGAGGAGTCATTTTGTGCTTTGGTAAAAAAGAGGACATTTCCCCTGCCCGCTGACCCAGGGGGGTTAAATACATGCGAGCAGGGCACTAATGCAAGCCACAGCAGGATCACCACGCGATCAGCAAAGAGCACGTACAAAAACTGCGCTGGAGGCCAGAAACAGCCTTGGCCAGAGCCAAACCAGCTCTGCCCTTCTGCTCTCCCAGGGCAGAACTGGGAGACCTGCAACCCCCCCTGCCGCCCCTGCCCTGGGAGCCACGGCCCCCTCATCCCATCCACACGCAGGACCTGGGCCAGAATTTGCCAGCCCATCGTTTTGGAATGGGATGAAGGCTGGACCAAAAGCAGCCCCCTGTGGTGGGAGCAGGCAGGCATCACCCCAGGCATCAGCCTGCACCAGCCCAGAGAGCGCCCCAGAGAGTCCTGTCCTGGGATAGGCACTAACACCAGTGCAAGACGTTGTGGGCTTGTTCTCT
This sequence comes from Xenus cinereus, assembly GCA_025774025.1. NCBI lineage: Eukaryota > Metazoa > Chordata > Aves > Charadriiformes > Scolopacidae > Xenus > Xenus cinereus. The sequence goes on along the minus strand of JAOXJK010000003.1, from coordinate 29,178,579 downwards.
TCCAGCTGGGAGGAGGCAGAGTCTGCCTCTAAAGAATCTGCAACAGGCTTATATATATTATATATACACATACGGATTCACGGATTTGACAGAGTTGGAAGGGACCTCTAGAGATCATCCAGTCCCAGTCCCCATCCAAAGCAGGGTTGCCCAGAGCACATCACTCAGGAGCATCCAGGCGGGGCTTGAAAATCTCCAGAGAAGGGGACTCC
>JAOXJK010000003.1:29158114-29178267 GCA_025774025.1 Xenus cinereus | reverse complement strand
GAACTTCCCATGTTCCAGCTTGTGCCCGTTGCCCCTCATCCTGTCACTGGGAACCACTGAAAAGAGTCCGGCTCCATTTTCCTTCAACCCACCCTTTAGATACTTGGAAACATACAAACAAACATACAAGCACACATACAGTCATATACGCACATCGTTTGATCTACAGCCACCAAAGTGCGCTCAGCTGGTACCTAAAGCAAAGCCCTTAATGGTGTTTTAGGCAGCAAATCCCTTTTCTCCCGCTCTCCCGGGCAGAGGCTGGTCCCAGGGGAGAGCAGGGCTGCAGCATCGGCCCCACCAACCTGCAGGATTCACTCCCCATGAGCCGCTGCTTTTTTGCTTTGCTCAGCTCTCCAGGCCCGGTCGCTTTTCTCGTTCATTTATCGGCTTGTTTCCCTGCAGAGAGGCAGCGGTTAGAGGAGAAAGAGTGTGTTTTTCGGTCCGCAGAGCAAGCAATTTACTTTTTGAGGTTGTTTGCCAAAACCGCATTCCTGCTTCAGCTTCCAGTCCGAGCGGAGGGGAGGCTGAGATCAGAAATGAGAGTCGTGGGCTCATTTTGCTCAGCTGGTTGTGCTCTCTTTGCCTGGTGTGAGAGCCGAGCTCGCTCAAGGCTTGAGACGTCCCCTGCACCTTCACATCTGAACAACAAGCAGGGAAAGAGAAAACCACAAGGTTTCCTCTGCAGTCAGCAATACCCAATAAATTCACAGCAAGAGCAAGCCTTTAAAAGAAAAAAAAAAAAAAAAAAAAAATCTCCCAAACCCAAGCATTTTATCCTATCCTGGTCTAATTGGGGAATAAACTTAACAAGTAATTTTAGGGATGAAGTGAAAAGGAAAGGGATAAAAGCAAGTCAAGCCACGCTCTGCACCCCGCGGTGATCACGAGCATCAGGCTGGGTTTGTGTCTCTGGAGGAACCAGTAGCTCCGTCTGTCGGGCTCCCAGTCAGCGCGGCTGCGGCAGGAGTCAGACCCTCTGCTCTCCCACACAGCTGGTGGCAACTGGGTGCCCACCACCACGAGGAACCTCCCAAGCACCTGGATAACCGTGAGCAGCCTCAACTGGGAAGCGCTGTGTGCTGGAAAGGGGTCGGAGGATGGTGAGCACGTGGATGGTGGGGATGGCTCTGCTCCCTCTCCCTTATCGCGGGTACAGCTCCACCCACCTTAATGGGACAATTCCCGCACGTGCTGTCCCTCAGCCCCAGAGGAGCCTTAAATGTGCCTCGGATGGGCATCAGCTGGTTTTGCGTGTGTAAAAGGATGCCCTGGTAATGCAGAGATGTTATAAGCACCGCTGCCTTGTGCCCGCGGGGAGCCAGGCCGGGGATGTCGGGCCTGACCCCCCTCTTCCCTCCGGCCGTGCTTTGGCTGCCGGCTCGGCCGCCTCCGCTTGCCTGCTGGCTTCGGGCCATCTCTCCCTCTGGATGTGGCCGGCCCCCGACGCAGGACTGCCCCTCGCCGTGGCTGCTTAGAGCAGCTGGAAAAGGGACTATTGCACACCCGGCTGTCCCTCGGCACCTTCACTTCTTCCCAAAGCCCTGCTGGGTCTCCGAGCGTCACAAAACTCTGCCGACCGGAGCAGACCGGGTAATGCCCGGCGCTGTGAGAGAGACGGCGCGATCAAAGCGATGCTCCTGGGGTACCTCGGACTCATTGTGACCGGGCAGGTCACCCGAGGTGTTCCCTGGGGCTGTGTAGGCACCCTGCTCTGTTTCCCAGGTCCCGCAGATTCAGTGCCACCGAGGAAGTCCCCAGGGAGAAGTGGCCCAGCCCCGGTGTGCTGGGATGTGGCTGGCAGCCAGCCATCCCCTTGCAACTCTCCCTCAACTTTGTGAGCCTCCCAGAGGCAGCCTGCCATTCCCAAAATGGAAATGATTCCTTAAGAGAAGATGAGAAGTCTGTGCTTGCTTATCTTTAAAGAGCAATTTACCGAAAAAAAAAATAAAAATCTGCTTTTGAGACCTGCTTCTGATTTCCTGGCTTTCCCTTCCACAAACCACCCTCCCACCTCTGCCACCTCTGGAGCAGCCCGGCCACGTGCCTGAGCCAGCGCTGCCTCCCCGGGGTGCTGGCTCCCTTCTGCTTTTGGGGGGTTATATCCCATCAAGGACAATTAAACATCCATTGAGTGCTGCTCCTGGATGGCCTTTGTCAGGTACTCGATAGCTCTGGGTCCTGCAGGGGGGCAATGCAAAGCCCCACGGGTGGGGGAACAGGGTCCTGGCACTGTGGGCCATCCTCTTAAAGAGCTGGTGGACCTTTTCACCAGTGGTGCTGGGATTATTCTTCAATTAAGTCTCTTCGCTAATGTTTTTTCTCTCCTTATTGCCCTTCCCTTCTCCCATCTGTAATCCTTTCATCCTGCGTTGGGTTTAGCGTCAGGACCACAAGGCACCAGCCCTCGCTCCCTGCCCAGGATGCTCAGACATGGGTCACACCAGCTCTTGTCCAACCTGGAGCATCCCAGAAAAGCCCGTTGGTGCAGGGTGAAAGCCACGATGCTCCTTGCTACCTCTCCAGGAAGCCCAAATGCCATCCTTCCCGTGGGCTTTAAATCACCGTGGGCTTTAAGTTGCACGCTTGGTGCTTAACACCCAGTGTCCCAGTGCCCAGCCGGGCGTTTTCCCCACCCTTCCCACAGCTTCACAGGGATGGGGAGGCACAGCCCGGCTTGGCAGAATGCTGTGTCTTTAGGGCAAATACATCCTTCAATGGGAAGGAAAATGATTTGTCTTTCTACACGCAGAGAAGATCTATTAAAAAAAAAAAAAAAAAGAAGCTTATTATATACCAGAATACCTTCCTCCCTCACCAAAGGTCAAACTTAGATCCAATTTCAGTCAGGAGGGAGACGTCTGTCAGACAAGCACTAATCACTATTTAGTATTCATATTCACCTATTAGAAGCTCCATGCTGTAAACATGTCTATGAATTAACAAGGCATCTGGCCTCTCTTATACAATATGAGCAGCTTGGATCATGAAGTGTCTGCAGAAAATAAAAAGTGCCTTCCATCTGTCTCTCCCAAATATCACTGCTATCACCAAAGCAAACAGACCCGCTCTTCCAAAGCACCGCGCGTCCCCCTCCCCCAGAACGTGTTAGTCAAACAAAAACAAGCATTTCACGGAGAGCGCTTGACAGATCTGAAACGACTCCGAGGAGCGAGGCGCAAATTAAGAACGGGGGAAAAATTAGCTGAAAAATAACTGGGGGGGGGGGGGGAGGGAGGAAGCTTCCTAATAACAAAGTCTCCTCTTCGCACCCTGAGTAATTATTCATAGCGCTGGCACTGCTGACACCATGAGAAGGTCAGCGCTGCTCGGCAGAAGACGCACGGGCACGCTGGGACCCGTGCCAGGGCAGAGCCACCCGTGGGAACAGAGCTAGCCACCCTCTCAGCACTCCTCACCCGGGTAGATGTGGGTTTGGGGCGGGAAAAAACCCGCCTGGCTCCGTGTCTGCAGGTGATACGGGGTGGGTGCTCTGCGTGGGACCTTCTGCCCAGTCCTCCAGCGTTCATACCGTTGGGGCTCGCAGTGGAGGAGGTCGCTGTGGGATCCTGATGACCTTGGAAGGGCCACAGACACACCTCAGTTCTGCTGCATGAAAAAGGCAAAACCCAGCCAGTTTTGACCCATCCAAACTGCCCCGGGTGAAGGCCACGTGCCTGACTGCTGGGGGACAGCTCAGCTTCAGAGATACCACCATAGCAGACTGCAAGCCCCATCCCAGGTCCACAGGCTGTTTTTTCCTTCTACATTAGAGCACTTCAGCTCATGACTCTGCTCCCCAGTTGTCTATGAGGAATAGACGAGAGCTAAAGGTGGGTGATATGTGCCTATTCCCGATCCACAGGGAGAAGGGGTGATTCCAGAGGAGCTGTGGTGGTGCAAGACACCAAGGCGTGCTGCTGCCATCAACTAGGAATTGCCCTGATGGCCACAGGAGGGGAGAGCTGCCCCTGTGATGGTCACTTCAGTGTGGTGGGACTGGCTAGGGGCTGTCACTCATGGGACAGAGGGACCAGCATCAGAGCTAGAGCAGGAGACCATCCCCTCCCCACAATAACCAGCTGCTCTTCATGTTCCTCCCTTCTCACTGCCTTTTTCTCCCCTGTTTCCCAGCTCACTCCAGATTTCAGCTCCAGTGCTTCCCAGGAAAACCAGCTGCTGGCAAACAGAGCAGCTTTCTGCTGGCTTAGCTCTTGCCAGGGTCTGGATGGGACCTGGGCTGGGGAGATCCTCACTTTTGGTGGCCAATGCTCACCCCAGGGACTCCTGGGTCCCCAGGACACCGCTTGTGCCCTCGCTAGAGCCGGTGGCCTTAAACTAACTCCGGCTCCTCCGCCTCAAGGGAAGGGAGGGTCTACTCTAAACCCTGGCTTTGTTTTCAGAAGATAAATTTAAACCAAGGGGAAGGAAGAATGAGGTTCATAAATCAGGCAGGCCTGAAAATGAGGCATGAAAAATGAATGAGCAGAGCACGGGTGCGAGCACTGCTGCCTCGACCTGCTCCACCGACGGAGCCCACCCATGGCTGGCAGCCCAGAGCCAAGCCCTCCCTGCAGCATGGAGCCCACCACCACCACTGAAGACAGACCTGCCCGCTCCCTGGTAATTTTTTTGCCTCTTACTCAGTTTTTATCCACACCAAAACCACCCCACTTGGCTATAAGCTTGAGCTGTCGGGAGTATGACGGGGCTGGGTGGGCTCCAATCCACGTGCTCAGCAACACCGGGCTCTGCCTCCTCCCTTTAGCCACTTCCAGGTTTAAGCAATGTTTTTTTTAATAAAAGGCCAACTCTTTGGATTGCCTGAGTTGTTAAAGCATAAAAATGGGGGAGCAGAGGGAAGTAATGGCTTTCTGTGTGGTTTTCGCATCCCCAGCACACGTGGATGAGAGAAAGAAGAAAACCAGGATGTTCCCAGATATCTTAGGAATTGGCTTCGTCGGATATTAGCCTCTCTCAGCTTCCTCCCTGGCCAACTAGCTGCTCCTCTAACACCAACACAGAGACATGAGCTCCTCCTAATCATCCTCTGGGTGAGCATCTCTCTGGGAATGGGAATTAAGGCCACCCCGACGTCGGGAGGTGGATCTGCACCTCCGCCACAAGGCACTTTGGTGTGTTGAGTCCACAACATCCAGATCTAGTTCCAATCAATGCAAAACCCTCACAACCTGGCAGTCTCCAGAACCAGGTCTAAGTGCATTGGTAATGGTGTCCACAGATATTTGCATTTTGCAAAGCAAAAAGGCTCAGACCAAACAAACCCAACGTGGCTGCAGCTGCTGCGCTGGGACCTGAAAATGCAGGTTCTGAAAATACCCTCCTGTGGCATTTGACGTGCAAATATCTCAATGAAATAATTCAACCCGTGTCTCAGGAAGAAATGGTGGGAGAGTGGCTGGTGGCTGAAGGGCAGCCCAGAGAGGCTGGTGTTGAGCTGGAGAAGGCTGGAAGGAGGGAGGAGGAAGAACAAAGGTGGAGAAATGTGGTTTTAGCTCCCTGTAAGGTGATCTGAAGTGGCCCCATGTGGGGGACCTGGTGACTGAGGAAGGGTCTCACTGAGCGTCACCACTCAGAACATCGGGATCCTTCGTTACATCCTTCCACTGGGGAAAAGCTTTTGAAAAATGCGTGTTTTCCTTGCCGTAAGGATTTAGCTACCTCTGTTACACCACTTGAACTGCTGCAGAAATCTGACAAAAGCTTCACAGTGGCCAAAGCTGCCCGGCCAGCTCCAGGGCCAGGACACCACCCATGCGTCCTACAGGACCTTAGGACAGGAGTGGCTGTGGGTGGATCTTCCCAGCCCCGGGGCTGCCCTCCAGCCACGCTGCTGCCTGACCCCAGTCCTGGGCCACCAAAACCAATAGGGAATTTGTCACCGGCCTCAGTGGGGAGGGATCGGGCTCTGCACACACAAGGAAACCCTTCGAGCATGAAAGCTAATTTAAAAGGAGCTCATCTCCTTGTGTTCAGAGACACGGAGCAAGGAAAAAGCATGACAGATTTTGGTATATTTTACCTGAATTATTGTCCACTGGGGATTGAGCTAAGACCACAAACATTATTTCACTTTCTAGCCAGGCTGCAGTGATGAATATGGGTTTCAAAGGAGAAAAGCTGGGTGGTTCTTGTTTCTAATCTTGAGTCGTTCCTCCTCCTTCGGAGATTAAGCGTGAATATCACAGAGCTCAGGCACCGAAACAAAGACTTCCATCCCTTAGTACAGCACAGAGCCCGGCAGGTAAATGCAGCAAAGTTTAAACCACACATATCAAAATGCAACAGAATTTCGCACTAGGCTCTGTTAAAAATATTCTGTTTAATTGATTTTTTAAAAAAATCTATTATGCTGCTCTAGGCACAGCTATTGATCTGCAGTGCTGGAGAAGTAATGAAGAAGCCTTCAAATCAATAAGGCCAAAGTATATCTCAAACTGTATCTGCTCCACCAGCACAACAGGGATGTGGGCAGTGAAATTCCCTAGACGGGGCCGGGAGTATGAACAAACCTGTTCTGATGCCTGCGAAGATTTATTTCTATTGGCATAAACATAACTAATGAAACCCCGACGACTCTTCACTTCCCTGAAAGCTGATAATATATCGCGGTGCTCACAATGAAATGAGCAAGAACACATTTGCAAAGGAGGAAAAAAAAGCCCAACTCCCTCAACCGTGAGCTGTATTTTCTTCTTGGTGCCCTTGATTCTCCTCCACCCCCTTCCCTCAGCCAGGATAATATTTCTTCTTGGAGCTCTCGGACGGGTTTTAACACGGCTTTTATAAGTCTCCAAGGCTGGAATTTTAGGTTTTCTTTTATCCCTCGCTGTCAGGATGGAGTAGGTAGGCAGCTAAAATCACAGGCTGATAATATTGTTTGGGGCTAACAGCCTTATCTTATCTTGTTCGTATTATTCATATTACCTTAGATAAGCCACCTGGGGCCGCACACAAGCAAGATTCAAGGAAGTGACCTCATTAAAGTTCAGACGTCTATTTACTGTAATAAGAACAGCTGGACTAACACAGCCACACTTTGAACTTGGCTGGCACTTTCCATCCCAGGCTTTGACTTGATCCCTTTCACACTTCACAGCACAGAGGAACGGCGGAGCCGGAGTTAATCAGCGTCTCCATTTTTCTTCCAAAAGGCCTGGGATTACAGAAGGGTTTTTACCTGCTGGACACCCAGTGTTTTTGCAAGTGCAGCTGGAGAGAGAGCATCCAGAGAACCCCCAGGCAGGAGCTGCAACCCCCCCAGAATCTCGGTTGCTTGGCTAAAAGTGTCTTGGTGATGGGGAAGAGCTGCTCAAAACACAACTAACACTCTATTTCCCAGCTAAAGCTGATGTTGGGAGAGAGATCTGTGGTTCTGCTTTCGTAACCCAAATACTCACAGCAGCAGAGGTAGCACAGGGGCAGGTTTGCCTCTGCACAAGTATTTCTTTCTGCCCAGCTCAGGCCTTGGGGTTGGCAGGAATAACCTCCGGGGAGGTTTAAATCAGCGCAGCCGTGGCCGGGGCAGAGAGACGGCGCTGCTTTCACTGCAGGACACGGGGGGACAGAGGGACGCAGGGTGGTGGCAGCCCCAGGAGCACACACGGTGCTGCGCTGGCTCCAGTTGAGGACGGCGACAGTCACTGAACACTCCAGTCGCTTTAAACCAGCAAATTAATCTAATTTTTTTCTTCTTTTTTTTTTTTTTTGGGAAAAAAACTGAACCTCCTAAGTTTAAAAATATGGTAATGCAATTAGCGGCTTTGGCAGGCTAATGAAGCCACTTTAAACCCCTGCAAAAATACCATTAAAAGAGAATGCTTAAGAGCCTCTTCAAACTTTCCAAAATGAGAAGTACGTTCGTATTCAGAAGATGCCAATCTAGTCTCCTTTCTCCAAGGTTCAAGATTAATTAGGGACTTGTTTAGTGCATGAATGAGGAAACAAATGAACTCTTGGATCGCAGAGCACTGGAACCAATTTTTTAATCATTTTTTTTCTTTACAATTACATTCCTATCAAGAAAGTCTTCATTAGACTTTCTGTCACGGGGCCACATCATGTCAGGTAACTATTACAAGTGCTTGGCTTTCACCCAAAGATTGAACAATATGAATTTTCTCAGAAATAAATACGCGAGATATATATTTAACGCAGTATTTTCTCATTAAAATGCTATTGCATTTTCATAATAAATACATATAACCCTTCCTCCAAGACTCCCTCAAAACAAATGATTTAGAAAAGACCAATGATATCTTCCTCTTTCCAAAACCAGCCTGGGTATTTAAAGATTACCTTTGAGAAATATATTAATGCCTGATATAAGAAGCGCCATACAATAGAATGAGATTACTCAGGTAAGCAATAATAGATAGGAAGAGCGTGAATATGTTCGAGACTAATTGTTAAAAGAATGGCTTTTGCATGTTTAGTGAAGGAGAAAGGAACTGTTCTGTTTTTTTTTTTTTTCCAAGAAGACTGGAGGGACTGGTTTGGCTAATCCCATCCGGAATGAGCTGCAGATACGGATCAAAACCACACCAAAATTCAGGCATTTTCTAGCCCTACTTCTGCTCACAGTAAGGATCAGCATGAGAGACCTCACTCTTCATCACTCCCTTACCCACACACTAGATTTGTTTTGATGTTGAGAATTTCTCCAGAAAAAAACCCCAAAGCATTAAAATAGAATTATTTGCAAAAAAGGGGGGCGGGGGGGGAAGCACGTTGTGCACTGTCATACCGGGGTAAACCTAATCGCCGTAGACATGCTAAGAAAGGGAAGCAAAACTCTAACAAGGTTGTACTGCGAAGCGAAGACACGTATACCACGGTGAGAGCAAATGCCGAAGACACTGTTTCTGCACTGCTGGTTATAAGCTTTTACTTATTAAAAAGTTTAATTGCAGCTAGGTGAGCTGTATCCACGACGCAGCCTCGCACTGCGGTGTCAGGGGCTCCCTGGGAAGAAGTGGCCTTTGCTCAAGTGGCTCTTTGGGGGGACTCATGCCCCTCTCATTTATTTTTTTTTTCTACAAGTGATGAAGAGCATGAAGATTCAACCCATAACCCAATGCTCATGATGCAGGCGTAACGATGACTGGCAGATCTACTTACTCTTTCCCATTAGTACCCATTTATCATTATCTGGACCTCTACCAGGGTGAACAGATAATGTTTTCCTAAGTGGAAAGGCAAGGGTATAATTTTCATAGTTGATTTGTTCATTTCTACCTCTCTTCTGTCCTTTGAGCAATTGCAGATCAGGTCTATGCTTCCCAGGACACCCTGCTGTAGGCATTTATAAATAAAGCAGTGCATCACCTCTTGACCACTCTCCCTAACCCTGTTTCTATCGGGCACCATAATAAAGTCCACGCAATAGATACTCCTGATGGAGGGGGCAGGTCACAACACCCAGTTCATTTGTTACTTCCTTAGCATGAGCAAAATTTTAAGATATATGGGGAGGAGAGGATTTCACTCCAAGACCGTAAGCACTTGAAGTACCTTTTCACAGTAACCATGGACAGGCACAGAAATCCAGATTTTTTTTCTTACATAGCCCGTAGCACATCTCTAAGAAACCAGCAGCAGATAAATCAGTGCAGCCCTAACCTGAACCATGGAGAAGGTGTCCTTCTGCAAGTGTCCTGGCACCAACACACCTCCAGCCCAGGCCCTGGGCACCAGCTGCAGGGAAACCCTGAGCTGGCTGGACACCAGAATTATTCCTTTCAAGATCTCTCCTTACGTTATCTCTGCAGACCCACATCCCAATGACTCTGAAGTCACTAAAGGAACTCGTTTGTTGGACTTAAACCAATTCACGGCTGCTGGATTGGCTCCATCGTAAAATCTGGCAGGTTACAGCCTCTGTCCAGGAAATCCCAGGCATCAATATCCGTTCTTTCCCAGAACTGGCTAGTAAAGGCTATTCGAGGAAATCTCCCTTCAACCACCCTTAGCCATGGTATTAGACTGTAGCGATGGCCAGATTGACTTTCGCATGTCTTAACCGTGGGGTTGTTGCTCTACAAGGGTGTCTCCTAAAGTAGAGACCACGTACTGCGTTTCCACTTGTGTTTCAGCCTGTCTTAACACAGGGTGGAGAGGGAGAAATTAGCCCTAGAGATTGCCAGTGTATCCAATATCTCCTCAAAAAAGGATGCTGCAGCTTTCACGTGAGCTCTGTGAGTCTGGTACCACCAAGCGATGCTGATGCTAAAGCAGTGCCATTTAATTAGTGTAAGGAGAGCCAAAGTTTTTAAAAAGAAAGGAGCTGGGATGCCGGTGGAAGGGTTATGGGGTAATGAAAGACTCTGCCAGCTGACAGTGAGATGCACAGACCTCAGCAAGCTGCACTCCAGCGGCTTCGCTGTCACAGGTCACTTATTTGCATCAAAATGGGGAAAGACTTGATTGAAAGAAAAGAAGGGCCATGCAAATCTACCATTCTTCTTGTCCCATTATAGTCCTGGGGGCCTTGAACCAAATTCAGTGCAGCTCTGGACATGTTTTACTTTCATGAGAGTCCAAGTTTTGCAGCTCAGATCCCTGCTTGTCATAAAACACCTGTTTCAATTAAGCAACGGTTTACCTTGTCCCAAGAAAAACATTGTAAGTCAGAAAAGGATCTAAGAAAAGCTGATATTCGCCGTGAGGATGAGACTGTTTGAATGTGGGCGTTTGGAGACCAGGCTAACTCTAACGACCAGGCACGAGGGTGGTTTTCTTTCAATGCAGATGCATTTTCTTCAGTGCTCTGTGACCACTGCTTTATTCTAAGTTGCCTGGGTGGGCAAAGTCAGCGCCCGCCCCGAGCGTGCCTTGCTGAGAGTGAAAGATGGCACTGTAGGAAGCAGGAGCCAGTGAAGAGGAGCTTTGCATCGTCAGGCATCAATCACCAAAGGGCATGTGCCCAGAGTAGCCCTAAAGGAGACGTCTCCGTTTGTGCACATCAGCTATTGTCAGCCTCCTGGCATCCTCCAGCCTGGCCTCGTCCTGAGCAAAACCTGGTTCAGCCTGGCTTTGTCTTTAAAATGTTGGCTCCTGCCTGCTTAAGTGGAAATATCGTATATCTGCTGCTACGTTTTGCTGGGTCTCACAGCATTTGATCACACCGGGTATTGGCAGACCTACAGCACGTTTCATGAACAGGTCCCTGAGCAATGGCCAGAGAACAGCAAATCCTGGAAGTGGAGCAAGGAAGGAGAATTTGCAAGCTGCTGTGCTTTGACTCTGCGGGTCAAGAATATGGAGGAACATCTACAGCTGGACTCTAAATAACCAGGTTAACTACCCTCTGCAAATAGACAAAACCTGCTGCCCTGAACCCTGCTGCTCTCATAGGCTTTTAATAGCTTCTGCAATAAAAACCAGTGAGTCCCAAAGGAGAGCTCTCCGTTTATTCAGAAAGATGTTGCTAAATTCCTATACACAACATATTCCACTGCTGGAATACGTGCCTCTTCCCTAGCAGCTCTTCTTCCTGCCAGCCAGGTAAAGGCAAGGCATATAATCATCTGTGTAATCTGATTTGCAAGGTTAACTGCCCCGGATCATAAATATGCAGGGATTTATGACCATGAAGGTGCGCTACCTGAGGCTTCAAGAGAAAAGTACCACGCTCACATCTCCCTTCTCTCCCACTTCTAAAAAAGGGAAAGAAGGATGTCGAGATCCAGAAATTACCATGCCGTAATGGAAGATCCTCAGATAGGCTTGGTTTAATTATACAGTTCTATCATTTCCTGAGCGTTCCCCATCCCATTAGGAAATTACGGCAGTAACTCAGCTAATAGATTCGCGCTGTGCAAACAGCCGCCGGGGCTGCGGGCTCCCGGCGCCGCGTCTGTGCCGAAACACTGCGGCACTCGGCCGGTGGGGACACGGGTCCTCTCCCGCCGCAGAGAGGGGGCTTTTCTTGCTCAGAGGAACATCCCTGGCTGGAGAGGCAAGACCTTTTTTACATGGAAAGGAAAACCCCTGGCTCATGCTGGAGGGAGCCCCGCAGTCTCGGCTCTCCGGTGGGAAACACCCTGGGGCTGTAGGGTCCCGAGGGCAGGTGAGAACTGGACACAAGGAGATTTGTTGCAGAGGAACAGGAGGTAAAGGCTATTAAAGCAAAATATCGCTCACAACAAAAAAAAAAAAATTCTTTTTTTTGCATATTTCTTTCTACAAAACCGCACGGCTGGAAGGCGGAGGCAGAGGCCGTGCCTCTGTTGAAGTGAGCATCGGGTGCGACACAATAGCACGGGAACTACAGAGCGAAGGAAGGCCTTAAATCAGACACCAAATCTCTTCAAACACCACGTTTTCTGTTCAGCCTTTCAGCGCTTCACTCATCCTTGGCAGTGGAGCTGACCTGGTCACTTTTCCCTTTTTACTTCTCGCTGCCACTTTCCATGGCATTTTCATGAATTAACTCAGCAGTGTGGTTTTGTGCTTTACAGATGGAAAATAAAAAGCAAGCCCTTTCCTATTTAAATAGAGACATGTGGCAGCTGACATTTCTTGAAAACACTTTGACTTGTATTAAGCTTTGTAAGTCCTTTTATTATCTTTAAAGACCAGTTAAAAGTGTGTCTATGACGGCAGGCAAAATGGAGGCAGGCAGGCAGCCTACCTGGGGGAGGCAGAGGGGGATGGAGACATTTCTGGCTCCAGGCTCCATCCCCAACCAGCTGCAGAGCTACTGGGACACCCGTCACCTCCTGCCCGGGGCAACGGGGAGGCTTTATAAACAGCAGCTCAAAAACCAACAGGTCTCATCGTCCCTTTTGCATTTGACCACAAAGGGGGCTGGGCAGAGAAGCACGACCTGTGGAGCGAGGGATGAAGAGGAGGCACTTAATCACATAAAAGATTTCGGGTCTTTTTCTGCCTTTCTTTGCCTGTTCTTCCCCCTGGCTCAAAGCTGCCAGCTGAGATCCTGCGGGCAGCCGGGGCAATGCCTGCGGGGACCAGCACCATCCCTCGGTGGGGACCTGCTGCCTTGCCCTGCAGAGAGGTGCTGGTGGGGAGAAGACCACACCGTCACTTCTCCAGATCCTGCCCCTGTTGCAGCAGCAGGTGCTGAGCCACTGGGCTTGACCCCGGTGTAATTCCCGAGCTGCTGAGCAGCTTTCCATGGCTCAGCACGGACACAGCGACAGAGACGGAACGCTGCAACACCTCAAACCCACCCAGTGATGAGCAGCATTTGCAACTTCCCAAAAAAACCCTCCTTTTGCAACTTCCAAAAAGCCACAAAATAAATTGTTTTAAGAAATGAGGAGTATAAAACGGTTTCCAAAGGTGGCAACAACACTCCTGCCCAAGCAGAGGTGAGGGTGGGCTGGGTGAAGGTCCGTGTCCCCCCCAGGGAACCCCTCCAGCCCAAGGGAAGGGCTGTGAGGGCAAAAGGTTGGGGGTTAAAGGAGAGGTGGAGCCTTAGGAGCAAAGAGGAAGCCCCAAGGGGAAAGGGAAGACCAGAGCGATGCCGAGATGGGCTCCACAGCTCTTTCGGGTGCGTTTTATCAAAAGGTGCTTGTGCCGGTGGCGGGTGATGCCTTTTTGCACCTACTCCTGTAATGAAAATATCACTACTGATCCAAACACATCCATGCTGCACTTGTCTGACTACACGTGAAAAAGATGTGGCATTTTACACACCATTTTTTTCTAAAAATATTTTTTTTTAAAAAGAATAAATCCATTTTCTATCCTCTCATACCTATTCTCCCTCCCTCCTGTTGTGCTGGACTCCTCCTGCTCCCACGGGTGACCCTCCTGCGAGGCAGGGGACAGGGAGCAGACCCCTCCTTTCCTCGCAATGCCTGAGAATGGTCCATCCTTTGCCTAGAAATCACGAGCTGGGGATCACGGCAATGAGAAGCCGAAGGAAAGCTGTTTTACCGAGCCAATGTGAGCCAGTCTGAGGTTTCCTTTGGAGGTGTCGCTGTGATTAGCACCGCTTTTCTCTAACCACCTCCTGAGGTCATGGAAATGCTAGAAAGGAGCTGCTTGTGCTTGCTGTGGGCCCTGGTGGGAAAAAGGACATAATTTAGTCTTTTAGGAGAACGTTTTTCCTTGCCAAGGGTCCATGGCTTGAAAAGTAATCAAACTCAGCGTAATATATGGGTTGCGAAGGGCAGAGCCCAGTGGAGAAGTGTTTGTGCAGAGGACACCAGGATGGCAGTCATTTGGTTTTGAAAGGGCTGTTCCTTGCCAAAATAACCCCTTCCCTGGCTGCAAACTGTGGCCCTGCCACCACAAATAAGGTTGGTGGGGATGGTGGTGGGTCCTAGACCAGGGCCATCGTGATGGGAGGCAGGAGCAGGCTGGCACACGGCCTGGGCTCACCCCATCTCTTGGTGTGTGCAGGGGACGTCCATCCCCGCTGGAACACGGCTCTGATCCAGCACGGAGCCCAGATTCACCCCCCGCAGGGATTTGGCTGTATAACAAAAGTCTCAAGGATGCAATCCCCAAAATGCTGCTCATGGAGTTTCCCCGGGCTGGAGGGTCCTTGCCTGGGGGTTGTGGGAGGAAGGTGCTGGGGGTCCCATGCCCGGTGATGCCATCCCAGCCCTGGCACCCAAACCCCAGCACCCACAGCAGGGCAACTCCATCCTCATCGAACCTCAGCACCCAAAGGCTGGCAGATTTTTGCTTTACTCTACCCCACCGCACAGCAGATCTGTGTGGGCATTTCAAGCCAGGCTTTGGTCCAGGAAAATGGCTGCAGACCCCCCACGACCCCACACCACCTGCCCCGGAGGCAAGGGATGCTGCTCAGGCTGAGGAAAACCTTTCCGTGGTGCTCTTCAGGGGGACAAATCAAACCTCCCCATGGCCACCCCTATTGGCATGGCAGTAGGATGCCAGCGCCGGCCCCGCCGCCGGCTGAAATCTCTTTTGTCCAACGCTGACCTAGTTTATGGGCAGCACATTTGAGGCGCCCCCAGCTCCTCGCATGCCCCGTCCAGTGCCGAGCACACCGCTGGCATCCACGGCGGCACAAAATGATGAAAAGACACAGACTTCAGCTCCCGTTTTCCAAGGGGAACCAATTAAAAATAAAAGAATCAGCAAAACTGTTCAAAGAGTTGTGAAAAATCGCCGGGCAATGTCCTTTTAAGCGAAGATCTCACCTTTCTTGTGTGCTAGATCCTGGGGCAGCCTACTCAGCCTATTTAAGTGGGCATCAGAGAGAAACGGACAATTAAAATTTAACTTGGGCCAGGTTGTTAATAAACCAAGCGGCACCAGGGCTGCCACAGCGGGGAGGCAGGATGGCCGGGGCTGGCTGGTGATGTCCATCCCTGCTGTGCTTCTACCATCCCTGGGATCATGCCAGCAAGCAGCACCTGGGAAAAAACGTCTGAGCCTCAGCATCTCCTCCCTGCATTAGGCAAGCGAGGCTTAACGCAAATCCAGGGACAGCAAACATGGGGTTTTCCACTATGGGTCTTTTCTCTGGTTGGGTATGGCTTGGGCCGTCCTGCCTGTCCTCCCTCCAGCTCTGCCAGCTCTACGGGAGCAGAAATATCAATCAGCACATGTGCTCTCACCAAACTTACGGTGGGTCCGTCTCTGCGGTGTCACAGACAGAGCATCCGCCACATGGTGTAATCGAGAGTGAGTTAAAGTGGTGCAGAAGTTTTCCCTGATACAACATCTTGTGCATCACACTGACATCCCGCACTGGGAAGAGGTTCTTCTGGGACCCTGCCCGCACCACGCTGTGCCCCCCCTGACAGCCCAGCTCCTGCTGGGGGTGTCACCAAGCTGGGAGTGGAGGCTCAGCCCCATCTGTAGCTTGGGAAAGACAGGGTGGGATTTACACCAGGAGGGACAGCACTGATGACATCCCCTCTCACATCGGCGGTGGGGACCAAGCCCTCATGGAGGACATTTTCCGAGGAGATGGTGGTGAGTGGGGTTGGATCAGGCACTCCCCGGGCCGTGGTGTGAGCCAGACTCTGGCACGTCCCGGCGAGGCAGCAGCATGCTGCAGGCATGGAGGGTGGGCAACCACGGCTGCTCACCCCTGAGCAAACCAGAAGCTTTTCCCAGCCCGCCCGGGCAGCAGCTCTCTGCAAACGGGGCTCTCCAGTCCCCCCCAGCCCTGAGAGATGTCCCCTGAGCCAGGGAACGGGCTTCACCACCTCCTTGCAATTAGCAACTTCTGCCATCGCTGAATTCACCACCAGAACATGCTTTGGTTTATTTTTTTCTTTGTGGCAAACCCCTTCTAATCCCCATCTGGCCGGGTCCAGGAGCTGGGGATTTGAGGAATGATTTTTAAATTGCTGCGGAGCCGCATGTGCCACATCAGAGCTCCCGCAGGTCTGTGCCCAGCCTGCAGCGCCTGCCCTTCCCATGCCATGCCCTGGGCAGCGGCTTCCTCTCCCAGCTGGGGCTCAGGAGAGCCTGGCCTGAAGAGACTAAAGCAAATACCTGCAGGGAAATTGCAATTATAACCTCTCCCAGCAGCAGCAGCCCTTTCCTGAAAGGATCTGGCTGCCTGCAGCACCCTGCCTTTTGGCTTTACGGAGGCTGTTCACATCCCCTGCCCGCTCCCCAGGGAAATTTCAGCCTCAGAAGCCGCAAGAACCTGTGGCCAAGGAGCTGTGCCAGGCAATAGCCATGAAAAAGGCTGGGGTAGCTAGAGAGGAAAAGTTAGAGCTTGTCTTTTATGTTCTTCTAAGCCATTTGCCATAGGCAAAGGGCTTAAGAAATTATTTTATGCATCCACTTTGGTTAAAAAAAGCAGCTCAGCTTTTATTATTATTATTAAATTTTTATTTAAATTTTTATTTTTATTTAAAAAATCATATATTTTTAATTTATTTTTAGGTAGAGCCAGAAGAGGGGCACCCAACCTGCAGTGACCACGGGAGCTGCGGGGCTTCACCAGCCTTTAGGGACCACCCTTCACCCAGCAAGGTCCGGGAGGTCCTCTGGGACAAGCACAACTGCGGGTCAGGACACACCTGCCCCTGTGCCATGCGGGACGATGACAGCTTTGCTCTGATGGAGGAGAGCTCATGGCATCCCCTCCAGCTGGAAAAGTTGGTACCCAGCAGCTTTCAGGACATGGATTTATGCCTTGATCTCAGGACCAACCCCCAGCACCCAAGGCATGTCCCTGGCTGTGCTGGGGTGCAGGACCAAGCCATGGAGATGCAGCTGCTCACGAGAGAGACTCGAGGAAAACATAAAAGCCCCCAAACCTCCCCCTTGCTCCACCGCAAACACCTCCTGCAGCCGGGGGGAGATGCCAAGCCTCAGGGGGGTTGCAGGCTGTTGCTTAGAGGTGAACACCAGAAGTCAAAAGCTTTTGTTATAAATCTGAATTTTCAATTCCTGACAGTTCCTACTCTTGGTTTCTGCCCTGGGAAGGGGATTTGTTCAGAAATTTGGAGAAAAAAATAGCGCAACAGCTCTCAAGTCGGCAACTGATGAAGGAGAGGTCATTTTAACAACACTAAAATATTTCCACCCATTTAAAACAAAATATTTCTTCCACGCTTGCAGCTTGGAAGAGCAACAGGAGGCTGCATGGACACCTCTGCGCAGTACGTGCAGCACAGACCGTCCCCCTCCACCCTCATCTGCTGTGTAAAATCAGATCTGACAAATCTAAAGCAAGAGAAAATCAAGACATGACTATGAAGGACAATATCAGGCCAAGCCTGTTAAATTATCTCCCACCTTTCTGTCATGTCTCATTTGCTACTGAGCTGTCAGCTCCCACCCCTCATCAGCCAGCTTCCATCACCCTCCCGGTAAATTTTCAATCTCCTGGTTTCTCTCCAGCCAAATCAGAAGGATTGCCCTCACGCACCTGGAGAGTCGCCCCATCTCTCCTCTTTAAATGCCTTAAATTTGCCTCCGTCAGGACACCTCCAAAGTCCCAATTGCTCCCAGCACCCTCCCAAGCCGCATGATGCTGCGCCCGCAGAGCCAGGGAGCTGCTGTGCCAACCCCTGGGATGGGGAAGGAGCAACCCCCAGTTTCTCCTGCGTCTGGCTAAATGCCACTCTGCTCCACACTGCTGCTGCTCCACGAATCCTAACTGTGCCAGCCGCTCTGGATTCATCCCTGCCACCCCCTCCCGGCCTGAGGACACCGGCGCTGCCACCTCACTCCTCCCCGGAGGAATCCTATCTATTCTAAATTTATCCTATTTTTGACTGGTGGGAAAAATAGATGATTATCAATTATCCATGCAAATGGACGATGTCCAGCCTAGACATCTCCAAATTCCAAAATCAAAGGGAAGAGGAAGGTTTTGATTTATGGTGTGTCCCAGCCTCCAGCAGCGAACGCCGGCACGTGCCGGGGAGCTAAGGGGAGCCCGGAGAGCCAGCACCAGGGATGCTCGCCGTGCCAGGCACCTCTTGCTCAGCACCCCAGGGTCTGATCTGGACCCCACGCTGGCCCCCTCACTCCCCTTTCCTCTCCTCCCGCTCAGCAGAGCAGACCTGGGTGGCAGCTATGGAGGAGCAAGTTGGTAGGGGCAAAGAAATGACACAAGCGAAAAATATCCCAAACTGCCCTCGTGTCACGCAGGAGAGGGGACGGCTCTTCCACTGGTGAAACTCCACCGACGGGCACAGGTGCTGCTGTGCTGCCCCAGCAGGGAAAATGAAATAAAAGCCTCGTACAGCTCAGTTTTAATTTGAGCTGAGCAGGAGCACAAGCACGCAACATCTGCACATCCTCCGTGCCCTCCTGCCCCTCTTCCCGCGGCTCCGGCTGGTCCCGTTTGAGCTGCAAGGTCCGTGCCACACCGAATTCCCCGTGCGCGGGGACCAGCAATTCTCAGCAAAGCAAAACCCCGGGGTGTTTTTACACCCCGCAGCTATCAAATCAGCAAGAGCCTTAGCTTGTTCAAAATGTAAATGTGCTAGAAAACAAGTTTCAGATGGGTTTCAGAAGCAAAACCTCTGCATACGATAGCGATCGCGTTTCTTAATGTTAATTTCTTATCTCACCTCTCCAAAGTCCTTCGCAAAGGTTTTATCCTGTTAGAGGAAATCCATCCCCCTGATTTTCCCAGGCTTATAGAAAAGCAAAGAAAAGTATTGATCCTAATGAGATAACGCTGACAAGAGAACGGCAAGAGCTGGTCCTTTCTATTTAAAATTTATTCTATTTTTGACTGATGGGAAAAATAGATGATTATCAATTATCCATGCAAGTGGGAGACGTCCAGGACATTTCCAAATTCCAACTCCAAAATTCCAGCTACCTCTGCATTTTTTTTATGATTTCCCCTGTGTGTTTTGTTCTTTAAAAAAAAAAAAAACAACAACAAAAAACCAACCAACAACCCAACCCAGAAAAAGGTCTCTCACACAAACCAAATCCCAGAACCACCGGCAGTTTCATATTAAAAGAACATTTGGTGGCATTTTAATCTCTGAAGGTAATGTAGATATTTGTCATTTCTGATCTCCCCTTTCTGCAACTGTCCACAGATGACGAGATCCGTGAAATTGCTACTGCCAGGGAGTGAAATGAGAATTAACCTCGTGCCCATCAGCCGCCTCGGCACCACCCTTTCCATGCCAGCCTTGACCATGGCCATGGGGAGAGGGGGCTCTCTCTGCCATTCGCCCCGCGCCGTCTGACCCGCCGCGGCCCCGTGTTAGCCCATAATAAACTCCCCCGTGTTAACAGATTGCTTTAAATCCAACACTTTGCTCCCCGTTCTCATTTGCTTTGCCTTTCATGCTGCTTTCTCATGTACAAAAGGGGAACCGGGGGAAAAAAAAAAAAAAACGAAAGACACGACACATGAACACCTGAAAATCTTTTTCATATACCTGCTGCTGCTACCGCTCGGTGCTGAATCTGAATAGAAACGGATGGGAGGGAGATGGGGAAGGATGAATAACATTTCATGCCCTGTAGTCAAACATAATTTCAGGCAGGAGACGAGCAGGGACGGGTGAGGATGGCTCATCCCGGCAGAGAGCTAATGTGCACTTCAGAGCCCGCTCTTTGAAGACTGGGGTCTAATTTCCAGCTGCAATTATTGCACTGGAAATTATTTCTCGGAAAATGGGGTCACTTTCTGGGGAGGGGGTCGGGTTAGATAAGGGGATGGGTGGGAGGGTGGGCAGAGT
>JAOXJK010000003.1:29142842-29158014 GCA_025774025.1 Xenus cinereus | reverse complement strand
CGGAGGGAGGTCCTTGGGGCTTGGGGGCTGGTAGAAGTGGCTGCACGGGCATCCCTGGGGCTGCAAGGCTCTGCTGCTGCTCTCCCGAGGAAGGACAGGATTCAGGTGACTTCGGAGCTGGGACAAGGCACTGCTGAGAGCACCGGCTCTTCACGCCCTCACCTGGAGCATCTGCCTCTGCTCAGTGGCAATGACTATTCGGGATTGTCCTTGTTGTTCTACAGCCAAGACTTTCACATGGGTCTATATTTCAATCTCTAAACCTGTGGCCTGATTTTCCAAAGCACCAAAAAGTCCTCTTTACTCCTTCCATTGGTGGCATTGGCAGGAGCTCAGGGCTTTGCACAACAACTACACGGGCAGTTTCTGATTTTGAACAGCGCTGCAAGGACAGTAGCGTTACTATTACACAGAAATCTGCACTGTTCATGTTTCAACAACACAATAGGAGCACAACAGAGCTCCTACTTGGAGCTCTGGTCCCATAAAGCAATCGTCATTATGGGACAGATTTGCCAAAAAAGCACAGCACAGCGAGTGCTTTTGACAGTTGAGTCACTTCTTGTGGCATCTAACAGAGCCGATGCTCTTCTGGGCAGGGGCAGATAGGGGAATGCCCTGCCTTTCTGCCTTCTCCATAACAAGTCTGCAAAAAGTAGAGTAATACAAAACGGCCTAATGACGAATGACATATGGTGTCCCTTAGCAGGGCTGGGGACCACACTGGGTGCCCGGCTCGGATTTAAGCCCAAATAACTGTCTCCAGATGGGATTTGCTGCAATTCTGCTCTGACCCAAACTGACCACACTCTATAGCTCAGACTTGCAAAGGTTTTAGAGCACCTAAACATGCAAACAGGCACCTGGCAAAGATTTTCAAAAGCAGCTAAGAAGATTAGATGTCCAAGTCCCCTTGGGTTCTAAGAATTAGGCATGTAACCTGCTTAGGCGCTTTCGGAAATTCCTTCGGGGATTTAATTGTTTGGGTTAAAACTTTCTGCAGCAAGTGTGGGCCTTTCTGAACTGTCCCACCACCCTTGTTGGTTGGTGTCCCACCAACCTTTGCAGTCCAACCAGTTTTTTGGAGGGAAATGGGAAGAAATATGTCGGTAGGAAATTTTTGAACCATCTTTCATGCTTTGGAGGAGGATCTTGAAACTCAGAGAGCAGTGGCCAAGGCGTTCCATCAGACATGTGGTTTTCACCATCCCAGTGAGAAGCTACGCAAAGCCAAGGCAGGAAGCAGGGCTGCCTTCCCTGTGTGCCTTGATGGAGAGCAAGGGTTAGAGGAACGAGCCAGGGAGGGGAAGATGGAGACTGAGGGTGGAGGGGGAAAGGGAGGAAGGTCAGGGAAGGGAGGAACTGGGCTGAGACACCCAAAGGGCAGCGACTGGGATGTGACAGGAGATGCAGTGAATGGGACAAGCTGGGGAGGTGACAAGTTTGCACCAGGCTGATGGGGTCGACGTGGAAAGGGCCAAGAGAGCAAGGAAGTGGCACCATAGCTTATGTCTACTAAATCCTATAAGCCCTCCTCAGCCTGGAAGGGAGCCCAGGGTTTCCAATGGGAGCCAGCACTTAGCCGCCAGCAAAGCTGTGCAGCAAAGCCCCCGGGCAGCCCCCCAGTGCGGCTCCTCGCCAGTCTGCACCGCCCCAAGGGCCACCACATCATCCCAGCTTCTCACCACTTCCACCCATGGGAACCTTGAGAATGTCAGACATGATAGTCCAGACGATTTTAATTTCTAAAGCACTGCAAAAAAATATAAAGATCCTGTCCTTACAAATAAGCAACCTGCAAAACAAACTGCTCTCCTTTCCACCTCCTGCTTCCAGCAGCTGCCAGCAGGAAGGATGTGTGCGCCGGGAGCTGGGGCACCAGTTCAGGTCTGGGTTGAGTCCCTGCTAATTTGCAGGCTCACTCCATGCTTTGGACAAGTTGCTTGGCCCCTCTCCGCCTGTCAGAAGGATAAATACAGCTTCCCACCTGAGAGATGTGCTGCAAATTAGATACGCTCATAGGGGTGCAGACAGTACAGCGAGTGCATACAAAGAACAATACCTCAAATGCTTTATCAAAATCAGACAAGGTTGCGGCCAGCACAGGAGAGGGCAGTGGCAGAAGCCTGTGCACAGCTCCCAGGGGTACGGGCTGGTTCATAGTTTGTTGCTGGTGGCTGCTGTGCATGAGCAAACCAAGGTACCTGACTTTGACTGGCACGAACCTCCTGTTCTGGGATGCGTTGCCCCAACCTAGCCATGGCTAAGACGTGTTGAGTTTTACAGCTCCCACTTTGGAGCAGTGTGGGCAGATAGGAGTTTGCCCATGGAGGGCCCTGGGGAAGGTGAAGCCTACATTTCTGCCTTTTTTTATTTTCCCTCTTCTCTTTGGCATGTGGACAGGGCTCACCCTCGGCTCTCCTTGCCCTCCAGCCCAATCCAAATTAAACCCAACGCCTTCCTCTTGCCTTTCTGCAGAGCCTCGCTTCGCTGTCATACCCGCCGCAAATTTATCCTTCTCCACTTTGAGAGCTGCCTGCAGTTCATTAAATATCTTAAAGGTGTTAATGACTTTTAAAAAAAGACCCAAACTGTCTGATGTTTTTCCAGCTCATTTCCTGCTGCTATCTCCCCAAATCCGGTGGGCAGTAATGACACGTCTGAGGCAGAAAATGGGATTATGATGAACAGAGTGAGCACTGCTGATATGTGGACAACATTAAACATTTGCAGCCTCTTTTCTTTACCTTTCCCTTCTGCAGGTATCTGTATAAGCATATCCTCCTTGCACTGAGCTGAGCTGTGGCCTCCCAAAGAAAAGCCAGAGGAGAGATGAGGCAAAGCTTTATGCAAGCAAGGATTTTGCCAGGGAATCACTATTTATCTGTCCAGAAGCAACATGTTGGCTAAAGTCACATTTCTTCCCCCTTCTGTAAAACACTTCCAGGATGCTCATGGCTTGTCCTTCCACAGGGAAGAACCATAGCTGTGCTTCCACAACAAGGGCTATGGAGGGAAATAAAGGCTGGGGGAGCTCAGCTGAACCACCCAAGGGTTTGAGCACAAGAGACCGCCGCTGCTCCCTGGGCTGGTTGGTGCTGGCCCTTGAGGCCCCCGTCCTGCAGAGACAACCAGGCAAGTCACAGCCCTGAACACGTTATCTCAGCCCAGCCGTTCCTGGGAGAAAAATTAAGCAAATACTCCGAGGTTTGCCACATCAGGCAAATGACTCGCTGAAGTTAAACAAAAATAAAAGATGTTTTTCCCTGCCTTCTCCATCTTCTCCTCTCCCCCTCCCCGCAAATCCTACCAAGATTACAGTTTTAAAAAGCACTTTCTCTTAAATGTGGGAGGAAGATTGCCTGAGCTTTCATGCGTTCCCTGCTATATTGTATTGTTGCTGCTTTTAACATGTTTCGCTCAGTTAAATAGTAACTGATGACAGCTACACACTTAAATCCTTTGGTGTTTTTATCATGGATTTTATATATATATATATCTTATAAAGAACAGCACACTGCAAGGCCTCTTACCATATCAAAAACAACAAAAAAGCACCCTATTTTTGTGTAAGGTATCAAAGCAATAACGTGTGCCAGTGCAGCGGAGCCAGCCTATCAGAGGTTTATCGGGTTTTATTGGCCTTGGGCAACTCTGCACACGACGGTCTTTAGAGTGACATGGAATTTATTAAACTTTTCCACAGCCTGACAGTCTTCTCCCAGCTCGTCCCCACCCCCAAGCTCTTTTCTTTTGAAAAATGATTTCTGCCAATCTTGTGCTTTTAACATTTTTTTTCTCTCTCTCTTTTTTTTTTTTCTTTCTTTTTTTTTTTTTTAATCGCTGGTCGCTGGAGTGCGACTCCTCAAGCATCTGTTTAAAGAACCCCATTAAGGTCCCACTGCCACAACAACAACAAAAAAAACCCACCAAGAGAGAGGCAGAAAAGCAGCCGCGCAGCCCATTACTGCCTGGTTCAGCCTTATTGCACTGCATTACTCGACATGACAAGCTCTGCATACATATAACACACACCGAGGGCTTGCCTTCTTTTTTTTTTTTTTTTGCTTCTCCTGGATAGCCTAATTTAGGCTTTGTATGGTGCCCTGTAATAAATTTCATCTTTCAGACAATAGCCCGTTGCCTCCAGCTGCCTGCCCCTTCCATAATCCAGCGCTGTTAAAAGCAGCAGCATCGCCTGCCGCTTCCCATCAGCGCAGGGGACCGTCCGGGCGATGCCAGCCCGAGCTGACGGGGTTAAGGTGCTCTCGGGGTTTCCATCAGGCAGCGGTGCCCTCCCTCTTCTCCCTCTCTCCCCAAATTCCTGTCTTTTTTTAGCCCTTCACAGCTTGGCTGCAAACATCTCCCACAGCCAAAGGCTCCGGCCACGAGTGGCGTGTGTCACACAGGGGTGTGTGTGCGTGTGCGTTACTGTAGGCACACACCGATTTAGATGTACGTATTTATTTGCAAGCTTATTTGCGCCTGTCTCGGGGCAGGCACCTGGCAGAAGGAAGGGACCGCATCCAAAATTTGGCTGCAGTTTGAAAAGAGCCGCAGACACTTTGCCAGCTCTGCTCAGGCAGTGGGTTAGTGCTTCTCCTGCTCCCCCACGCCCCAGAGCGAGGACTTCTGCTTCTGACCGGGGGCAGCAGCCTCATTTACCCCCACAGCCACAGATCACGCACAGCTTGACCCTAATGTTTTGGACAGCATAGTGGAACACTATTTTTTGTCACTTTTGTCCTGTTTCCTGGGTATGAACTTCCCACCGCAAGGTACCGGTAGCTCAGGGACGTGGTGGTTGCCACCAGGTCTTGCTGGACCCACTGATGACCAACACTTGCCCCCGGTACATCATACAGCAGCTTCTGGACATCTACCCAGTGCACACAAACCACCTCGGCAGGGTCACTGTCAGGAAGGACTCCTATTGAAAATGTTCCTCTTACATCCTGCACTCAATCTCCGACATTATCATCATCTCTCACCGTTATTTATTACCCCTTATGGCCAACCACATGATAACTGCTGCACAGAGAGGGCTAGGTCCTGCCCTAATCAGATGGCAATCTAATTTCTAAATATTATCATTAAAAATAAGTACATTCCCTAAGCAGAGGGCTCCGCACGCGCTGCCCTTTCCCCTTACGTCTCTGACTGCTGGGCAGGGACCACAGAGGACTGCATTTTAATGCTGAAATCTCCCCTAAGAGAGATCCCCCCACCTTGTCTCTCTTCAGAGAGCTGCCAGGCTGCAGGTACAGCCCTGAGCCCCCCCAACACCTCCCTTGCATCAAACCCACGCGTTGGCAGGGGGAGAGCAGGGTGCAAGGTGATATTTTCAGCTCCTACTTATTTTACTTTTCTACGAAAGACACTGAAAAAATAGTTTGCCCATCAAGGAGGCAGCAGGAGCCAGAACCTGAGCTTGGGTTCGATGCTCGGGCACCAGGACCAGGCTGCTCCCACCACTCGCCCTCGCAGGAATTTGCTATTAACAGTTTCTCTGCAGTTTGCTGTGGGGCCCCCAAACTCGGGGAGTGCCAGGGACACAAGTCAGCACGGCGGGTTCTACACCCCAGCAGCTCAGAGCGCTGATGATGCCCTGTCACCGATTTTCTTTACCCAGCGTGCAGAGAGGACTGGCCCCCAGATGGGGCTCATTATGGACCCCCAGCCCCAGGAAGATTGGGGTTTGTGTGGGGGAGGCTGATGCTACCTTGGGGAAACTGCAGGAATTATATCAGCATCCTTTTCCACGTGCCAACACCGCTGGTTTCCAAGGGTGGATCCCACCATCCCCCTACTCCAGACATGGAGAAGTATCTACATCTGTGCTCGTCAGCACAACCGCCGTTAGGAAAATGAGCACTTTTAAAGCACAATCCATCTGACCTATTTTCTGACATGCACCTCGGGATGAGATGAATCGTGCACTAGCACTGCCTATCAGCTGCACGGCGAATCTGGATGAATAGCTCAGCTGAAGCTGTCTGAAATTGGATAGAGAAGCCCAGCTCTGGGTGCCGTAACCTGGGAGTCTATGGCAGCTTCCGCACAGAACCAAATGCCAAAATTTTCTTTACTTCATTTATGCCGCTCCACTCAAATCCTGCTTTCTCACTTCGCAATGCTTCACTCGCCTGCTTCTCACATGAGATGAAGGTGGTGCTTAAAGACAAAGCACCCCTTAAGGCGGGCTGGCTGAGGTGAGGAAAAGGGAGCCGAGAGGCTGACTAGATGATGGCGTGCGAGACTGGAGCCACAGCAGTAATCAGCCCGAATGACGCCATCCCCGTGTGCTCACAGCGCCAGCTCTGACATCACAGGAGGCGTTGCAAATCCAGAACGTGAATCCCAAGAGCCATGCAACCCTTTAGCTGATCTGAGGCAGTTATTCTCAAATAAATACTCCAGCTATGGAGACCACATCCCCTTTGATTCCAAAAGGCAAATGCATAAGTGACAGTAAGTGACAACCCCAAGCTGCAGAATCTGCACAAAGCCATAAAGCAGAAGATACTCCTGAGAGCTCATCTTCTTGCAGAAGAAAACATACAGTGCTCGACTGGATAGATAAGCAAAAAAAGAAATAAATAAAGCAGCAGCATCCTTAGGATATAAATAAGTCAAAGGAGCCAGCACACAGCTGTCTGGCAGCAGCTCCAAATGAAGATCTCACATTTTTCACCAAGCTCCAAACCAAAATTGATAAGGAAGAAAATGACCCCCCCCATATTTGTGCCATTTCCAGGGATTCAGGAGTTTGACGGCCTCAAGCAGAGCAACAACCCTTGCTGGCAGGAAAATGAGCACTGCTCCCTGGCAGGCCATAATGACACGTTTGCTGCGACCATGTCACACAGACGCTTTCCTGCCCAAGCTAGTCCCTGCCTATGCAGGAGCAGGGGTTTTCTCCCAGTGTTACAACTTTTCCACGATTAAAATAGGCACTAATTAGAAGACCACCCATTTAATACCACAGGTTATTTTCTGAAATGCCTTTATGGAACAAAAAGGAGCTGAGGCTGCTGCTGGGTGCAATCTATGAGTGCCCTGGGTGCCCCAAGGGCCCTGAGATGCCCCAGAACAGGGCTGTGAGCACAAGAACAGCCTCCCACAGCCTCCACTGGCACCGAAGGCACATCTGCTCCTGTGCCTTGGTTCCTCGTGCCATCGGAGTGAACACAGCCCAGCACACAAGGCGGCTATGTGCTCTCCAGACCAATGCTTGCTGGAAAACGGGCTCTCCTCTGCAAGCCACGGGTCCACCTTCCTGTCCCTGGTGGGGCATGGATGGTCACATCACCCAAGTACAGGGATAACCCCTGCAAGCCTGGACAGGCACCAGCTGGGGAGGGAGGAGAGCGTGTGAGTAAGGAGAGACGTTTCCTGGAGAGGGACTGTCCATGGTCTCTTCCTCTACTAAGGGATTTCAAACGGAGCTTGTGGATGCCACATGCAGAAGCAGCAGAAGGAGCTGGTTCTGCATAGAACTGTGATTCCACGTGCATAGAAACATGCATTGCACAGATACAGGGGGAGATGAGATGTTTAATGAAACCTGAACACACAAAGAGGAGTTGGGTGGATCAAGGAGGGGTGACATAACAGCTACAGAGCGATCACCTGGCACGGACACCGAGTGGGAACAGGGCTGGACCTGACTCTTCAGTGGATCCTAAGGAAACGGAGGGTGCCCACAAGTTCCTCAAGATAGTCCCAGCCCAAACCACTGACAAGATCTCCTGCCCTGGGTTTCCCCACCTCCTGCCTGAAGCCATGCCACGGGGAGGTGG
The DNA here is from genome assembly GCA_025774025.1 of Xenus cinereus. Classification (NCBI taxonomy): domain Eukaryota; kingdom Metazoa; phylum Chordata; class Aves; order Charadriiformes; family Scolopacidae; genus Xenus; species Xenus cinereus. Next base: position 29,150,212 of record JAOXJK010000003.1, on the reverse strand, counting down.
GAGCTCCTTCGTCCTATGGACCCCAATGCAAAGTCCCCTTCCAGCCCCCTACCAGAATCTGGAGTATCAGAGACTGAACTGCCTTGATATTTAACAGATCTCTCTCCGCTATGCGTTTCCTTTATTAAATAAAGAAATAAACCAGCATCTCTTTGCCCTGGAGAAGCTTTCAATAAGATGGATAAATATATATAATTAGCCAAGGAGAGAGCAAACTCCAGTGAATACAATACACCCTGTGAGACAACCCTCCATTAAAAGCCTCCTTGTTTAAACTTCAATATTTTAGCAATAGTGACAAAGAAACATAGAGAAAAGCATTTATTTTTCACTTTTTATTTAATCCCATCAAATGGGTTCATCAGATAATTCCCTGCCAATTTCTCATGCCTTGGATATCCCATCCCCTCACCAAAACCTCATGTTTTCCCAGTTTTTCCTTCTAAGCCAGAGCCCAAAAAAACTCTAACAGAGATTTCCCACCTGTGTGACCTGCACTGTCTCTCCTTGACATTCTTGTTTTACCGGGCTGCCCTGGAGGATGCACAGCAGAGGACAACACACACTTGAGAGGCAACGGGGACGCGTCCCTGAGGCACAGCATCCTACCGAGAGCAACGACATTAACACAACAGAGCACAACACTGGCAGAAGGGACCTGGCCAACTCCCTGCACCGGCTGACAGAGTCCATACATAAATGTATGTGCCTCCTTTTGCTGATCTGCTTTTCCAGCTTGGCGAGCTGCCACCGAAAGAGCCACGTTAAGCAAAAAAATCCCTACTCAAGTAGTTATCCAGGTGCTGTGTTTTGTACCTGTGCTCGCTCCGAGAAGGGGAGCCGGGGCCGTGCTGTTCAACACGCTCTTTCAATGCTGTATTTTCCGACTTTGAAAATGGGAATGGCCCGCTGCCGAAGAGAAATCGAGGGGTGAGAGTCAGAGGGAGGTTCGGCTTTTTTGCATTGTTTCCTTCGGAGACAAGATTTGGACTGACAGCAAACATCAGCGGGCCACAATCCCGAGGGAATGAGACGCCGAGCTTATTCCTCCTGCCCTGGTAAAGACCGCTGAGCCGCTGCCCCAGCCTCAGCCTGCCTGCCGAGGCCCCAGCTAAGGCTGGGCTATTACCACCAGCAGCCCAGCTTTCAGGACTGCTGTACTGAGCAAATCCAGAACATCTCCCTAGGGAAGAGCCATTCATTCATTTCCACTGGCTGCTAATTTAAAAATGTGAAGATCGGTTCGATTCTGCATGCCAGAACTTAGCCTTCGACATTTAGAGCAGTGTGAAATTTAAATAAAGGCGATAGCGATGTTCTCGGAGCACGGCAAGGGGGTCAGCTGGTGGAAATGATGCTGCAAAGCCCCAGGTAAAAGAACAGGATAAGAGAAGTGTTCACTTGGTCTAAATAAAATAAGCTGATATCTGTGGCCTAAGTCTTTGGATACATTAGATCCAAATCAGATAGAAAGAACCTGACCCCTTTTAGAGGAAAAGGGGGATGAAAGCCAGGGCTCCAAGGGCTCTAGATTCAAAAAAATATGTGGGGTTTGGGGTCTAACATGACAGTACTACCACTGTTGTAGAGAATGTGCCACAGGCAAGGCTCACATTTGTGAAGTCTCAACGTACCCAGCCCACACCAACACTTTCTCGCCCAGTTCTGGGTCTGCTGTACCTAGAAAGAGGCAATTTCTGCCATTTTAAGATGTCTATACAATCTCAAAGTGGGTTATAATGACCCCAATGAAACAGAAGGATGAGGGCAGATACTGAGATAAGCACCTCTCCTCTTTTATCTTAGTCTTTATTGAGTAAAAAGCGAAGCAAACATGGCATTAAAAATCCATATTAGCTGGTTTTCTGGTTTAATTTAGTTTACATTCTGAATGATTTTTTGCAAAGTTGCACTGGAAATACTGCTATTTCCACAACGGTTTATCATTGTTATACTATTCCCACAATTACCTGTCATTACAATCAAATTTATATCAGGACAAGAAAATGGTTCCTCAGAAATTAAACAGCACTCCCTGGTGGGATAATTCCTTCTCCTGAACTTCCCAATAATGGAAACTGTAAGTAAATTTGCTGTAATTCAGACCACAGAAGACCCTCTACTGTTCAACCAAATTCTACCGTTTTTACTAGGACAATGACTTGATGTTCAGCAGAAAATCCCCAAAGGTACGTAAAGCTGTAAGTGGGTTCCTACACAAAATTAGAATGTCCCCAGGTAAGTTGGGCTCCAAAATCAGACAGATGAGGTACTACTGCAAATTCCTCCAAATCTGAGACAATGAATGGCCTTTTGAAACTTTAGGCAAATAAATATCTTTGAAAATCTGACCGTGCATGTCATCAGCTGTAACTGAAGTCCAAAGTGTGGGGGTGTCTCCAGGGCTGACTCTCAGATCCAGATGGGATACACGGACAGCCTGGTCTGAGGCTGCCCCTCGGTCAAGGACAACCTGGGTGCCAAGCACTCTCTGGTCATGCTTGGTCAGATAAGACACAACCAATGGGACCCCAGATGCTTCAAGGAGAAAGAAACATCCTTTGTAGCCTTGCTAACAGCTTGTAATCTCCATGGTCTCCCCTACTGAAGTGAATGCAAAGCCTGATTCTCTAATGGCCATTTTCCTGCAGGGATTTGACAGTGAACTTCGAGCTGGATAAGCACCTAAATGGTGTTTACCTTCAGGGCGAGATTCATGTCATGAGCTTTAAAAGTCAGATGCTTAATTTCAACCTAGACTTGAAAGCTCCCTTTAAAGTCAAGAGAAATAAGAATCCCTCCAGAGCAATCACTGTGGTTTATCTCAGATTGGGACGAATTGCCCTGTTCCTTCCATTGACTAAAAGCCAGCCTAGAATAACTATCCCACCCTTAATGGCCAAGTTGCCAAGTCAGGGCAGATGGATGCAGATTAAGGAATCAAAAAGGGGCATTACCCCCAGCCTGGAATGAGTCTAAAAAGAGTGTTTTTAGTGCAGACACTTTCTAGACAAGGAGCCTTTATGGGAATCCTCTCAGGACCCTTTTTTTGTTATTGCTTCTGTGTTTGTAGTAGCTGGGGATGAAGAATGGATGAACTGACCTCCAGCAAGACAGAAGAAAGCATTTTCAGTTCTGGGCTTTTCGAAGTAGTGAAGGTCCCACCTGGTTCAGGGCACTGGACTGCTCAAGAGTCTTTGCTGAAACCTGTTTTCAAGGAGCATCACCCTTTGGCAGCTTCTCCTGTTGGCCCCAGGTTTGGGTGTTCTCCCCTTGGTTCAGCCCCTGACACTGCAGTTACCAACACTTTGCCACACATCACAGCCACACTTTGCTTATATCACAGCACCATGATATAGGTGTCTACACCTACACCTAGAGCTTCGGACAGGATGGTCCTGCCATCTCCATGTACCTCCATCAGTCCTGTCCTCTCTACATCTCTGCTTCCCACCCCGCCATTGCGTATGAGATTAACCCCGTTGTGGCCCTTACTGACAGAGGCCTCCCAGGAGGAAAACTCAAAGACTACCCAGGCCACTGGGTTTGACAATTTTTTTCTTCTGGAACAGAACTCCTCGCAGTGAAAATAGAGCTCATCTGCGTGGGAAACAACCTGGGGGAGGCCAAACCTAGAGCAAACCAGAAACTGAGACTCGCTGCAAAACCCACCACTTCTGCTTCCACTGCTCAGCACTCGCCCCTGACCCGGCTTTCTCTCTCTGAAACGCATAGCAACCAGCATATTTGAAACATGTTGGGTTTTTAAAAAAAAACTAGCCCCTACCAAAACAAGACATTCCACTGCACACACTTTCGCCCCTGGGGAGATGACGAAAGGACAGAAAAAAAAAAAATCCCCATTTGTCACATGGGGTCACATTGCTCAGGGGGTTGCAGGACGGGGTTCTGATGCCCCGTGATGAATGATCCCGCAGCTCCTGCATTGAGCCAACACATCAGGAGTGTGTCCCACGTGTGTCCATGTGTGCACACAGCGTATATAACATATTGTTGTGCCCTAGCTCAGCCCTTCTAGTTCCACGAGTTGATCTAACCCTGCAGAGGGACCGGGGAGTGTTACGCCCGCTCAGCATCCTGCTGATTCCTCTGGGCTCCGCCTGCACGCCTGGGCAGGAGCCTTATCTGAGGGTGCAGAATTAGACCCAACGTCATAATCCCCAGCACAGAAAAGAACCGCCGCAGCCAAGAGCTTTGATTCAGACCAGTTTATGCCAAGCGTTTTGATTCAGAGCAGTTTACGCCCGGCCTTTGAACCTCCCGCAGCAGCGGGGTGGGGTGGGAGCGTGGGTGTGCGGCTGAGACACACCAGGGCGTCCCCAGGGCAGCCCCGAGAGGGACCAGGCAGAGCTGTCAGGACACAGAGGAGATCAGATAACCACAGTAACGCGCTCCACCAGCACCATTAACTCTCCTGCTTTGCATCCCTCACCGGGAGCCTGCAGCCACCTGCCGTCATACCAGCCCCGAGCCTCCATCCCTCCTCATCCTCAAGCAGAGACTGTCCTGATGGGTTTCACAGCCACATCATTCACCAGCCAGCGTGGTGGCCACCCCAGTACTGAGGGACTCTACATGTGTTGGAGATGCAGCACCGTGGGGATTGTGTACCCCTGTCCCTCTGTGTCCCCACGGTTGCTAACGGTGACCACCTTCTCCAGCCCCAACAACCTGCAGCACAACACCACCAGCACTGCCAGGCAGGTGCCCCTCACACCAGCGAGGCGGAGGTGTCCTGGGGAGGGGGGATGACTGTGACCCCCCCTTAATGCAGCTACAGATCTGGGGTGCCAGAATAACGAGGGAGATGCTGGAAAACCCTGCTGATGCAGATGGGCAGAGGTGTTTGTATCCCCCCCAGTCTTATCTCCTCTCATGGAGGATGATGTTGTGATGCTGTGATGCTCTGGGTATCCAGGTCCCCTTCCAGGCCTCCCTGAGTCCTGTTAACCCCCCGCTCGCCCCAGTGCTGCAGGGGAGTCCCGGCAGTTAATAGCATGGAAAATATATGTCCTGTGGACAATGGTCAACTTGCTGCCCTTCAGTCCCATCAGGTGCTCCCTGGTTTCTGTCTCACAAGAGAGGGTGACTACCAGCCCCTGATTTACCTTCCCTCTGCCATTTACTACCTCCTTTTTTATGTGCATGGATCATATCCCCTCATATTTATCTCATCTTCAAAATAAATGTTCCCCCTCATCCTTCAGTCTCTCCTCATCTGGAAGTCTTTCAGTGTCTCCAATAATTTTTGTTGCCTATCTCTTGACCCCTTCTATTCCTGCTGTATCTTTTTGAGACAGATTGACTGGAAACGAACACACTATTCCAGGCAAGACCACAGCACTGATTTATGTGCTGGCATTATAATACTCTCAGCAATATTTTTAATCCCATTCTTCCTCAAATTTTCTTTGCTTATCTGGCGGCAGCTGTAAAGGAGAGTAAAGATTTGTACCTGGATGTCTCTGTTGACGCTGCTCTTCTCTTCCCAAATGGTTACAGCTAATTTAGACCTCATCATGCTCCCAGTGCTCCTTGCCATGTACAACACGTTTTGCATTTTAGCCTCTCTCTGCTCACCAGCACACTGCCCAGCCCTCCAGCTTCATCAGGGGAAAACCCTTGCAAGGTCTTCCACTGCTTTGCTTGACTAACCCAAAGACACCTCAGGCACTTGCAAATTTTGCTGTTCATCTGTTCACCTTCCCCCCCACCCCTGACCAAATATACCGAGCAGTACCTGGTCCCATACACATCCCTATTGCATCCTGCTGTTAAAACTTCAGCACAATTTTTTCTCCTGTTGGCTCTCAGATGGTTCCTCACCCACAGCAGCATCCTGTCCTTCACCTGGCATTCCCCTAACCTCCTCTTCAGCCCAGGTTGCAGGAGGGGCAGTAATATTGCCCCACTACTGACTGACTTGCCTATCTTACAGTCCATGAAGTAGAGGCTGAAGACTTTTCCTTCCTCCCTGGGATAAAAGATTTGGGATAGAACAAAGGCAAAGGATAGCAAAGAGGTTGGGAAACACTAAGCAGGGACCCTAGGCTTGGGCTCCAGCTTCCCTGGAGAAGACCATCACTGCAATAAAGCACAGTGGTGCAGACAGATCGCAACCGTCTGGGGCTAAATAAATCTACTCTCCAAGGAGAGTCCTTCAGTGCAACCAGCTAACACATCTCTGAGCCCAAGCATGGGCAACAGACCAGTGCCCACACAACTGGGCATTCCTCTGGTCACCAAAGAGGTCCCCATTTCTGCTGGGTGGAGCCCTGAGTGCAGAACTGGAGACACATCTCCAAGCCAAAGCCTCTGCATTTCTCCAAGAATTGAAAATGTGTTTCCCCCCTCACCAGGCATGTTTCTATTCAAATCACTATCAGCCATTCTGCAAGATATTTGCCTTCCTGCATTTATTTTCCAATAACAAAGCTGTCCTCAGCTCTTTAGAGCTGGTATTTTTATTTTATTTAGTTAATATTTTTAAACATTACTACTGCTATAATAAATGTTAACTATTTGTGCAGAGCTCTCAGTGCCTTGGCAGGGGCCTTTATATGTGCAAAATAACAGCAAATCATAATAAATAATAATAATAAATTATTATGGTTGATTACAAGGGAATGTGCTACATTTTTATAAGCTCTAGACCACCTACAGCTCACAAAATATAATGGGAAACATTAAGCCTTTAACTGGTTTTATACATTCCCTTCCCCCGCTTCCACTCCCCATGTTCTGTAATAGATTTACAAACAGTGTAAGGGGAAGAAAAAAAAAAATCTTCCCTTATAAGAATAGCATCAAAATTCTCCTCAGCTTTCCAGCTGCTGAGTGTTTCTGAAGCCTTCAGTGAAATGCAATTAGTATCTTTTACCGCCTGCCTTCTGGGGATACTGACATTATTATCTTATTGCAGTTTCACCTTGACATGCAGATCACAAGGCAGCGAGCTGGATTCTGTCTCCAGACGCCTTGAATTGTGGCATTGCCCCAGCTGGCTCAGCGAGCCGGGAGAAGGAGAAGGAGGAAAAAAGGAGAGAAGAGCCATTTTCTCATCCTTTGGATCTCAGCTTTTTTAAAAAAAAAAAATAAAAATGCACAAATAAATACAGGGAAATGGGAGCCGGGGGGAAAAGGCATTCTGCTCCTTAGCTCCTGGGAGGATGAGGATGGCAGAGCAGGGCCGTGCCAGCCCGGAGATGCCAGCACAGGATTGGGCTTTGAGCGGGACCCGCTCCCCCTCCTCTCCAACCAACCCCAGGCACATTTCAATTCCATATGGACACATTCCCAGATCGCTGCATTTCGCTGCAATGGCGGGCGGTGGGGGGGGAAGAAAAGAA
>JAOXJK010000003.1:29108478-29134613 GCA_025774025.1 Xenus cinereus | reverse complement strand
GGGGAGAAGATTTAAAGAGACAGGTTGTCACTGGGCATCAAAGGATTTGGGATGATATTTAGGATAACAGTTTATAGACATGGAGCAAATCCTATTATAATGCCACATGGCCGTCAGGCTGTCACGGTGGCAGGTACACTGCACGTCTGAGCAAAGATGCCAGCCAGAAACGTGGTCATCTGAAAGATGCTGCAGGTTATAGTCGGTGTGTCCTGCATTCGATGGGGGGTTGCGAGGCTTTCATCTGTATCAGCAGGTGAAGTATCTAGACAGCTTCTGTGTCACCCTCTGCTCCGTAGTGTCCTCCCTGCCACCTGCATCCCGGGCTATGGGAGAAGCTATGGATGCTAAAGGGTATGAGTTTGGGTTTACCCTGCAATCCCCCAAGGACAGAGCTAGGAAAGAAACATGAACGCAGCCAGAGGAGTAAAAAGTAAAGCATTTGCTCTGGCTGCCTGTGCAAGACCCCGGCGATTGCCAGTCTGGCAACCCTGATGCCTCAGTGGAGCCCAGAGATTTTTTTGCAAAGGGGCTGATTCAAACCCGTGGGCAACGAGCCTCTCCAAGGACTTCACCCAGCTTTGGTTTAGGCCCAGCAGCCACAGGAGAAACAGAGAAGGGAGCTGGGAGGGCGGCAGTGCCTGAGGAGCCAGCTGCTCTCACAAAACCACTCACAGCACAAGCATGTTTGGGGCTTTTTTGCAAATGACTCATAATCAACAAAATTCCAAGGATAGTGAAAGCGTAAAAGCTATTCCCTCGCCCAGATACCATGGGAACTCTCCAGTGCCATGGGGATAAGCTCAGAAAATAGCCCAGACAGACAGACAGACATGTCACCCGCTCATCAGCCCGGGCTGGGCCAGGAGCTGCTGGGAGAAATGCAAATCTGAGTCCAGGGTTTGCTGGAGCTGCAGCAGCTGAACAGGGGGCTCACAGCCCCCATCCCACTGCATCCCACTGCTTCAGGAGACCACAAACCATCTCCCCCAGCCTCCAGTCAAACACAGACACGTGCAGCAAAGAAAAGCCATTCCTGCCTCCCTTTGCGTTTTCCTCTGTCTTTGTTTGCTCTTTTATCTCAGCAGCACTCACAAGTCTATTAGCTCGACAGCCGAACTCCCCACCAGCCCACAGCATCACCCATCTCTCCGCCTGCCACCCTCCTCGCACTTGTATTTTGGATACTCGGTCCCCCATGCTGCATGGGATGGCAGCAGGGCGGCACTCGTGTCCCCAGCGAGGTGACACTGAGATGCCACCCCACCGTGGCGGAGAAGGATTAAAGGAATAAATACGAATTTGCTGAGCAGAACACACTTTCCTTGCACGCAGTCCCCGGGGAGTTGAGAGGACTAGCAGCAGTGGTACATAAAAGCCCTGGATGGTTTACAAAACAGAGATTTATACGGGTCTCAAAAATCCAGCAAAGCAGCCTCCAAATCAAACCTCAGCCTTGCTGCTGCCAAAGGCTCTGCCAGCTTGTAAGGCGAGCGAGGACATCTGCAAGTTACCAAGAGCCACAAGGCTTTTTTTTTTTTCCCCCCTTTGCTTTAAGAAATGCAGTTAATAATCCAGCTAGTGCAAATGGCAGTAACACCCACAGCATCCCTCCCTGGGTAAGTTCTGGGAGTAATTCCCACCTCGTAGCTCTGCCTCCTGCCAGGAGCTCCACGAAGGGAGACCGAGGCGCGTGCCCAGGTCATGCAGACCCCGACCTTCAGAGGTTTTTGGTGTCCAAGGCCTGTCAGGGATAAATGAGGAGCGGGGACGTGCCACCGAGGTGAGGGATGAGCCTGCGCCGGCAGCAGCGGGATGGTGCTGCAGCCCTGCTCCCTGTGCGGCCAGATGGGCGCAATAAAAGGCTCATTAATGGGGATCGTTGGACCTCAATTTCAGATCGCTGGATGAAACCTCCTCAGTAAGTATCATTATTATGGCGCTCTCAATCAAGTCAAGCAGCTTTATGACAAAATCAAAAGTTGTGAGCCAGGCAGGAGAAGGATGGGGTAAGCAGCCTATTTATTTTGCTTTGGGTTCACGGCGAGGACCCAGCAAGCTGCCAGGACGCAAGAATGATGGCCACATCCTCCGAGCGGCTTGGGGCAGCTTTAAATACCATCACAGCCCTCTGCCCTCTCAACCCCAAACCTCCCAGGGTCCACAGGATTATGTAGAATAATCAGTATGCTGGTCTGCAGCTCAGAAACGGGAGGGGGAAATCTCCTGGAGATGGGCTCCTGCTGCCCGTATCCACGTTGCCGATCACAGGCCAGGCAGCGCAGGGTTTGCGTGCCAGGTCCACCTGCACTTGTGATGACCTCAGCACGAACACACTGTTTGAACTGTGTTACCTGTTTAGTGTAACTGCCTGTGCCATTTTCCCCCTCATTCTTGCACAGATACAAGGTGTTAAAATAAGGGCCTTTACAGCCAGGGCTTGATGTCTGCAAAACGAGACGAAAAGACACAGAAAGCGCCGGGGAGAGCTACTGAGCACAGGCAGCACGCGTCCAGGGAGAGGAACGGCACTGCCCCAGCCAGGTGGGCACTGTCATCTTCCCACAGAGCACTTCAGGCTGCATTTACTCATTACGACTTCTTCTAGACACCTTTTCCCATCAAAATCCTTCTCACTGGTTTGCACTCCCCTATCTGCCATTTTCCTATTCCACATGCAGCAATCTTTCCCCTTGGAGCTCTGCAGGGTTCAGGTGCCACCAGACAGAGCCGGAGCACACAGGAGGAACTCCCAGCCCTCACCTGTAATCCCAGCAGCTCATTTCTTGTCTGAAAACCTGATCTTTCTGCTTGACTTTAGTACGTAAGGCACCTCCAAGAGAAGGAGGAGCAGGATGGGTTAATCACTTGGCTGGTGGAGGGGGTAACTCAGCCAGGCTCCAGCCTGCTGGGATGGCAAAGTCACACTCTCCTCCACTTCCAAATCCCAGCTGTGGGTCAGCAACACCATGTAGTGCTTGAGGACCTTTGGATTTTGGGATGATTTCTCGTTCCTCACGTGCATCTCAAACCATGGATTCCTCGGCTCCCCTGCCAGCACATCTCAGCTGTCATCTCCACTCAGAGGCAGAAAGCTGAGATGGGGCTGCGGAGCCGCTGCTGACTGGCGGGGAGGGAAGGAGATCAGAAGATCATTCTCTGAAGAATTAAGATCCTAATCTGCCTTAAGCTGCTCAGCGTTGCGCCGGGCCCTCCTGAGGCAGCATCTCATCTGCAAGGACAGGCAGATGAGGCAGAGCAAGGCGTAGCCTGGCATGGGGTTCACAGCCACAAAACAGCCTTGCGAAGGAAAGATCAAGCTTCAATTAGACTTTGCCCTTCATTATGTAAGTTTACTGTCGCCTTCGCTCATTAAAAGCCAGTGGGAAGAAGCTGCAGGTAGGAGGAAGCATCAGAGGGATTATACAAACCGCAGCTGTGTGAGGAGATCTGATATCTCTCAGCATCATCAGGCACAAGAGCCAAAGTCTCTTCCTCCTCCTTGCAAAAGCCACCCACCCCGTGGAGAGCCTGAGGATGCGATGCAGCCTGCTGCGCTTGCAGCATCACCCGAGAGCAGCAGCAGCCAGAGCCTTTCCCCAAACACGCTGCTCCTCTCTTTGGATGGCATTTATTGCACCAAGAAGACACCACAGCCCAAAGAAAGGTTTAGCCCTGGGGCTTTAGAAAATCCCAAGGCAGCCAAGGGCAAAATGAGCCTGACCGGGAGTCTCTGGCTAATCACAGGGATGATACTTCCACGCTGACCCCAGGGGACAAGGAGGCCTTGCAGAGAATGACTGGTGCCACAGGAGGCCATGGTGGACATCCCTGCCTGATGGACACAGATGCCACGTGGGTTTTGCGTTTCCTTCAGGGCAGTTTCATCCCAACCAGATTCCAGCAGATGCCACATACCCAACCCCTTGGCTATCACTGCCAAAATTTGCTCCTGGCATTGGGCAGGAAGGGAACATATCTAACTTGGGAAGAGAAGATGCTGATGGGCAGTTCTTGCTGCATGACTGCCATGTGCACAGGTGGAAAGGTTGGGTCATAGCAGCAATTCTGTAACTTACCCCGTGCCCCGGGACCAGATCCAGCCTGAGAGCAACAGGAACGTTCCTCTTGTAGAAAGTGGGCAATTTAGAAGCTCAAATCTTTAAAACTCCGTGATATTTTCCTTCATTACTTTTTCCACCTGGGAGCAATATCCTGCTGCTGCAGCCTGGCTGCTCCAGGGGACTTTTCCAGCTGAGTGTGGCCATTCCCCCTGCGGCACTTTGCATTAAGCTCCATGCAAGAGCTGGGCTCGGCTGTTCGGACCCCTCAGCCTCGGGATGCTGCTGCAGGGTGGTGCCAATGGGAAAGGCACATTCCCAAAATACACTGAAATCGAAACCACACGATCCCTGCTGTGCAGCAAAGAGGAGGAAGGGAGTCAGGGAGCAAATATTTGTCTGGCTACCCTGCTTTCTAGCACAGAAAGTCTGAAGAAGAAAAAAATAATCCAGCTTTCCAGTAAAACTCAACCCACTGAAGCCGCCGACACTCTGGGATCGTGGCAGCTTGGTACCTTCCCAGTGTTTGGTCTAGTTTTCTTTTGAAGAAACCAACAGAACAAGGGGGAAGGAGGTGGTTTCAAAGCACACGGAGCCAAACTGCTGAGCAGTAAATCAGCCGACACCTTCCTTGCTGCTCCAGGACATTAAAAATCGTGCCAGCTTCTTTTGCTCTCAGCACCGTTGGCTTTACAGCCCCTCCAGCAGTCCTGGGACTGTCTCACCCTGTGTCTCGGGTCACATCTGGATGGCAGGACAGAGGGCTACGCTTGAAGAAGACGGGCCAAGATGGGGACCAAGGTGGTGGCCACTTGCTGAACGTATATTATCCCACTGGTGTAGGAAAGTAATTTTGCCAACAGGAAGACTAATGCAGCCTGATTTGCTATGCATCATGTCTCGCTGCCTGGCATTTTATCCAAGGCAGATTGTGGGTTCAATCCCGTAGCAGACACTAAAGAATCCAGAAGGGAGACAGATGTGAATGTCGTGACCACAGGAAAAGCTTCTGAGAGCATCCCATTACAGATATCAGACAAAGCACTTAGAGAAACCTTAGTCAGGAATAGATTCTCTGGTGCCTAATATTTCATAACGTGACTGTATTTTCTGCTTATATTTAAGATCTCTTTTCCCAGGTGGATCCTCTGATGTTTCACACCGCCAGAACCCACGCTGCAGCCCTTCTCAGTGGGGTCTTTTACTACTAAAGTCTCTTTCCTTTATCTGCCCACCAACTTTTATGAAATGTGTAGTTAAAATCACTGAGATTTTACTCCTTCAATCACATGCCACTGAAGCAAAGCACTGAGCCGAGAAGTTAGTAGGTTAGGCTTGACGACCAGTCTCAGCCAAGTACAAGGAGTGCAATCACCTAAACCACACTTCTTTAGGAGTCGAACCAAGAATAACACAGAAAAGGCTATAGAAATACGATCTCTAGTATTTTCTAGGGCAATGTAAAGGTCTGGTGTGAATCCTCTCACAACATTCCCCATCAGTTCTCACCTCTCCCATAGTGGCAGCTGTGACCAGTCGCCCTTGCCTGACTCTGGCACCAGCCAAGGAAATTTCAGTGCCTGTGGCAAGCTGTGGCTCAAGGACCAGCTTGTTTTCCGCTGCCCAGAGCCTGCAGGTTTAAATATGGCCCCAAGTTTCAAAACAAGGCCCTTCTTTTTCACAGAAAGCCCCATCTGTCTTAACAAACATCCACTCCATCCAGGCTGTGCCACAGTATGATGCTTCCTATGACCTGCCCTGCGCTGCCAGCTCCAAATTCAAATGAGCGGAGGGGTATTGCAGGAGGGAGGCAGCACTGTTTGGCTTCTCCATCGCTTATTCCCGCATCCTAGACAGGGAGATGAAAACATTCCCAAGGTTTTGACTTGGGCCAGCCCTGAGAAACATGAGGCTGGTTACAAAAGCACCTGCTCAGTCTGACAGGGCAGCGATGGCTGATGCAGATGAACCCTCCAGAGCTAGGGAAAAAGAGTAAAATCCCAGCAACCTGCCCAGAACAGTGCTCCCAGACACTTTTGGGAGAGCCATCTCACAGCCACCAGCCTCCAGAGAGGAAGAGACCCACACAGCGCGGGGCTAAAGGTATTCCTTGCATCGTGCCGTATTAGCAAGGGAAAAGTGATAAATACAGAAGGACTTGCAGAATTTCCCCTTGTACAAAAGCCCTTGTAGAAGCAACCGCCCCAGCTCTCCCGCACACAGCACAGCTTACGGGCAGAGGAGGTTTCACATGCGGGCATGGAGGTGGATGCACACACACACGGAGAGCAAGCACTGTGCTCCATGCATTCCCACCAGCACTCCAGGGGCTGGCAGAAGGACACTGGGATGACAACCACCACTGCGGGATGTAGGAGCAGCTCGGCATTGATCCTGGCAGCAGAAGGAACCGTCGCTGCATCAGCAAAGCAGCCGCCGCGCTGCTAATTGGGTCTATGCGAAGGGGGGAGGGAGAGAAGGGAAGAAAGGAAGGGGAGGGGGGAAAAAAAAAGACTAAACCCCTGACTCAATGGGAAAACACCACAATCCAACGCAGACAGGATGAAACCAACCCAGTACAACATTGTCCGGTTAAACTCACGGCCCTGTATTATTCCCAGCTCGCATTAAGTAGCTCTGTAGTGTTAGTGCTGTTCTTGAAAGATAACTTCACCTTTCACCCCTTAAGCTCCGAGATACTCCTAAAAGTACCAGCATGTTATTATGAGCAGAAGAGCAGTGTTAATGCTGAAATGCTCTATCCTCTTCTCCTCCTTCCTTGTCACCGCTGGATTTTTAAAGCACTGCGTTATTAAAAAAGAAAATATACTCCAGGAATGCAGCATCCCCTTTCAGCAAGCCCTGAATGTGGAGGAGACCCCCCTGGTTTTGCACAGTGAGTGCTGTGGGGTTGCTGTTTCCAGCCTCCTCTGTCCTTACTCCTCAGAATTTCCTGCCCTCTGTCTCTCAAAGCTATCATGTTGTCTCTGAGGTACACCTACCATGTTTCTGCTGTCCCCACCACCCCTGTCCCCTCCGTGAGGCAGGAAGAGATGCAAGCGCATCCCTTTAAAGGGCAGGGATGATGCCATAGCAAGGACCATGGAAAATCAAGTCATCTTCACGCACTTGAAAATACCCAAACAAACAAAAATAACTCAAAACCAAAGTGCTTTAAAGCCATTGAGGCACACGCTCCCTTCCTGCTGTTTACCCAGCAAGGACTGGGCTGGCAGAGCTACACACTGTCTCCCTCCCAGTGTTTCCCAAATGCCAGGAAGAACCTCACCTCTCCTCTCCCAGGAAAGTAGACAGTGGAGTAAGTAATTGGTACATGGAGCAGAGCTAAAGTCAGGCAGGTAAAGGATGGGAGAAGCTGCTGTGTCACAGCTAGGGCTTCAGTGACCCTATGGAGAAAGGCAGATGCCACCAGTAAGATTTTCCCCTCCCTTTCTCCCCAGTTCACAGTCAGGAAGGGCTGGGAATAGCCCCAAGGACATGCCCAGAGTCCAGCCCCTGCCTTGGCAAGTTGCTGCAGATGCCAGGGCAGGTCACGCCAGTGTGCAGCATCGTGGTTTTACTCCCACAGGCTCACCTATCTGCATTGCTCTTTTAAATGGGGCTTTACAGTTTGGGGCATCTGTTTGTCCATCTTCTCCTTGACAGCAAACCCTGTGTCCTTCTCAGTGCTGAATAAACCCCTCCTGTATCGCTTTTCCTCCTGCTTGGCTCGTACAGCTAATGAAATTGTAATCACTTCCACAGTAGCATCTGCGGTGCTTTGAATGCTGAACTGAGAGGTAGACCATCAGAAAATAGCCTGATTAAAAAGGATTTTGGGGAGGGGACAGTTTGCCTGAGGGTGACAATGTCTCTTACACTTGAAATGTAATATATCTGTGTTGAAGGGTAGGAAAGAAAAGAGAAAAACTTTGGCCCTCTGGAGGTTCAGAAGCCCTTAGGCTGTTGGCCACTGGATTCACGTACACTATGCGTTAGCACTTTAAAAAAATGCCTAAAAAAAGCAAGAAACCACTAACTGGTGGACTGTAAAATATCCTATCACCAGCCAGCCATACGCGGCGAGGATGTCATGCCATGGGGTTAGCAGCAGTATCATATGCAAGGTAAAGATGCTTCATTGCATATATTAAAGGCAGCCCGAGCCCTAAATGCACCCTAAAGAAGATGGATCTCCTTGGGAGGCTGAGATCTATTCATCACAATCTGATTTCTAAGTGTCAATTAATCTTACTGCTTGTGTGTTGTTCCCCAGCCCTGACACATCTCTCACTGTCCCTGACTCGGAAGAGTAATGGGAGTCAGTGTTTGAGTATATAAAAGATAATTAATAGAAAACATCCTCCCTTTAAAAAACAACCAAACTAACCTTTTAGTATAATATGTCTCTCCACCAGCATCCATTTCCACAGATACAACTCGAAGCTACTGTCATTTGGGGAATGTTAATTGCCCAGCAAGAAACTTAGATAGTGTTTTAAAAGGGTAAGAGTGATCCTTTTAAAGTATGCAGCTAATACAAAAGAAATGGTGATTTTTTTAAACACCTATTGTTCCCCTCTCAGCACTGAGCCCTTCCCTGGCTCTTACTCTGACATTACAAAAAGCCGCAGAGCCCCTGGCATGGTGAGATGTAATGCCATGAGATAATGTTATTTTACTTAGAACTTATATCTTGGAGGGAAATAAAATGTGTGACTGGGGCTCGGCGGAGCCTGTTGCTCCCAGGGCTCTGAGGGTGAGGATGGAAGGGTGGTGATGAGGATGGTGGCAATGCAGGCTGCTGGGAGGAAGGCCCCCAGGGCAAGATTGGAACATGGCAGGAAAAAGCCCTGGGAATGTCGAGAGAGGGGGGGGAATCCTTTCCTGTATTTGAAAGAGGAGAGGCTCNNNATGGTCAATGAGGTTTAGGAAAAGGGATTTGTTGGGGAACAGCAGGGGTTGGGGTGGGACTGGGGTGACTGAGTTTCCTGCATTGATTTTTCAAAAGCACCCGATATGGAGCTGTGCAGGATCCTCCTTGCTCCAGGAAAAACAGCTGGGAACGCCAGCGAGGGGGCATCTGGATGGGTCAGAGTCCGGCTGAACGTGGATGTGGCTTTGCAGGAACCTATTTTCTGGGAAGGAGGGTGAAGGAGCTCATCACTGCTCAAGGCACTGACCGTGAACCTAAATAGTTCTGCTCTGCCCCTTATGGGAGTTGCAAAATATCCAAATCTGGCAGCATGAGCCCAGGAGCTTTTCCCAAGGTACTCTGTCCCTTCAACCCCAAACAGATCTGTTGGGTTGCGATACTGTGACACAGCTGGACCAGGAGCATGGTCCTTGCACTGAGGGCTGCAGGGATAGGGCTCCAGCTCTTTAGCTGCATCTTGACATCTGGAAGACTTCAAATACCAAATCTAGGCAGAATCTAGGCAGAGAGCCCTTGCAGCTGCAGCGTGATATGGGACATGGAGGATGGGGTTAGCAGAAATAAGCAGTTTTGCTTTTAGTTGCTTTTAAAACGTACTGTAATTCCTGCCTGGAGGGGGGTCAGGGAGAGTTCCCATGGGTTTGTCCTTCCCACTGTGTTTCCTGAGAAATCTTAGCACGGGCTTAAGGCTTAGAAAACCAAGAGGCCCATGGAAAGACACTTTCCTGAGTACCTCCATCAGATCTCCTGGGATCCTTTGAACATTCTTGGCTTCGGCTATTTTTGACGAGTGTTTCTGGGGTGCCGATTCCCAGACTTCCTTTAGGGTTTATGGAAACGACTCACATGATCAGGGAGAGACCAGAGCTGTGCATGCACTGAGCCTGCCAGAACAGCCTCCCCGTCATGCCCGGCTTTCCAGCCAACACATACAAACCAGAGCAAGCAGCACCACCCCAGCTGCTGGAACAGCAAAGGTAGGTGGCCCTTCCCTAGCTCCACCAACAAGAGAAAAAGCCTACAGGGTCTGCCTTGCGAAGTAAACCACTACAGCATCACCCTGCTCTGAACAACATCCCTGTGCTCCAAGGATGGGAGATGCAGTCCTAAGTTTGGAAGTGAAGGCAGGAGCTGTCAGACCCACTCAGGTGTCATCAGCCTGTATAAACAGGCTGTGAATCTTGTAATTACAGGTTCCCCCTTGGGATTTTGGCGTGTCTCCTCCTAACCCAACCTTGGAAGGTACAGAAGGTATAGCAATGAAACCCAATAAAACCTAAATATTATCTTCCATGTTTTGAGGCTCAGCAAAGGTTTGATTTACATTTCTAGCACAGGTTCTTGCATCTGAAGCAATGACTTGTATATCGTATTTGTCTAAGGTTATAGGTACTTTATGGCATTTACTATATCTTGTAAATATTCTGTAAAGCGCTATCGACAGAACAATTATGGGAGAGGAAAAGGAATAACAGTTTTGAATCAATTCCTATTGGAAGAAAAAATGGATTTTGCCCTTTGCTACTGCAAGTGATCTGCAACTCGGTGATACTTAGAATACTGTCAAATTAAACCTCCTGGCTAGTTTTTCCAAAATCTTGCCTCCCAGTTATGCTGCTGAAAAAGGGGACGGGGTCTCGGAGACTCCAGATCACATTTTTCCAACGTTGGAAAAATTGGCTGCTCTGCAGGTGAGAGCAGCAAACCTCACCCTACTTGTTCATAACCAAACCTGCACACTGACGCTACAGATAAGACCTCTGGCTACACCGCTGGAAATGATCTCACCCTTCACCATCGCTCGCAGCCCTTCCCTATTGCTTTTCCAACACAAGCGGCCGGGGCAGAGTTTCGGGGCAGCAAAGGGCACCAGGCTCGGGGTGAGTCACTGCTGCGCGGCCCCGTACGCTCGAACGCCCTAACGAGAAGCTCTTGTTTTCTCCTAGAAGGGAAACCATCCCCCTCTCTCTCTCTCCAGTCTGTCCGGAGTTGTCAACAGCCTTTCGAGCTGGAGGGAAGAGGCGGCGAGCGGGGCGCGCGTCCCCGCGCCGTGCCGCCGATTGGATGGTGGCAGACGGATGATGTTTGCAGCCTATTTTTAGTACAGCCTGCAGCAGCACAGCCGGGGCTGCGGGAACAATGCCACCGCGGACGCTCACAGACCTTACAATCCCCCGCTCCGCACCCGTGCCACCCAATTAAAGAATTAAACAACGACTCCCCAGAAAAAAAAAAAAAAAAAAAAAAAGACCTTCCTGACTTTGGGCATCCTCCCCAAATCTTTGCAGGGAAGCACAAATTGCTGTGTGGAGGCTGAGGTACCTGCCCTTCCCCAGCTTCTTCTCCTCCTGCAAAGCCGGGAAGCAGCACACAAACCCTGCAGCTTCCATCCCAGCTCCCCCAGCCGGCTAACCGGCATCTCCCTTAAGACCAGCATCAGCGTGGCGTCGAAGCGGGGTAAAGAATAGAGAGCAAGTCACAGAGATGTCGCCGGTGCCTGTCAATGGCCAGACGTGACACCAGCCCGTCTGTGTCCCTCCCCGGGACGAGGGGTGGCAGTGCACCGGCGTGTCCCGGAGCACCACAGCCGGCCCAGGCATCCCCGGGAGCAGCTCCTGCTGCAGCAGGAAAACCAGCACCCGGGTTTGGATTTGCCGTGTGGGTGATGTGGTTGCAGTTATACTGAGCCCCTACAGACCCTGGCTGCCAGCCTGACCCCAAATCTCTGCTGCGTAGGGACCGAGGTGGCTCTGCCCCCGCCATGCCAGCCCTGCTGGTCCTGCAGGCAGAAGGAGCCTTCACTGTGCACCATCTCTCTGCAGTTCCAGAGGGATTGGACCGTGCATGGAGGACAGGAATGTGACCTCCCCTTTCCATGACTTCGTCTTGCTGTGTGAGGGATCTGGGTGGCTGTCTCCCCTTCTCCCGCAGCAAACCCCAGAAAGACCCAGGAGATGGTGGGGCACTGGAAAGGACCAGGGAGGGCCCCAGGGACCCGGATAGTGAGCAGGGGCAGGCTTGAAGGTGGCCAGGGAGCTGGACAAGGACTAGGGGTTATCGGCAACCTCAGCTACCTCTGACCTCAGCCCAGTGACACAGGGACTCACACCTTCCTTGCCTTGGACAACGTGGAGGTCTCAGCAGACCCTTGGCAAAGCCCAGACACCGGTGCTGTGCAAAGTGTCTGCCCTACGTGGTGGCCAATGCCTTGGGGGGACCCATAGGGGTCTCTGGCCCAGCCCTGGCCCGTTTCTCAACTTGTTTGAGGTATAAAATTCACCTGATGTTTCCTTCCTGGGAGAAGCAGCTGAGACGCACGTGAACAAAGCAAAACACCAGCACAGAAAACAGGAGAAAAATCTCTCTCCAGGCAACTGCCAACACGCGCAAATCATTTGGAAACAGTCACACACGTGCAATGTGCCTGAGCCGGGAGCGAGCCGGGGAGGGTGGCACCCCTACGGGTGGCTTTTGGGGAATTGCCAGGCCAGGAATACATCCTCCAAAGACCCTTTCCACCATCAGTGCCACATGCGTGGGAACCCACAATATCTCCAGTGCTACAGCCCCAGTGGGGACAGCTGGACCCAGAAGAGGACGTCTGACCATGGCCTTAAGCTGGAGAAGAGCTGGTGCACCATTGCTCCCAGCCAAACCAAATCCCAGATGAACCTTTCTAACAACCAGAAGTTGGGAAACGTTTTTCCTTTCTTTTACCGGATCATGCTTTCTTTTGTGTCTCTCCATCTTTCCAGTTTGTCTCCAGGCTCCCTGGTTCCAGGCCAGGCCTGTCCACAGCTTTCCAAGGCACCCACAGATTGAGCAGTGAGCTTGAGCCAAGGGAAAACTGATTAACCATTTTCCACACAGTTCATGCAACGCAAAGGGTCAAGCAGTGACGTGGCTGAGGCCACCATGTGGAGCTGGCCCAGCCTGCTGTCCCCCACCCGGCATCCCCATCGGGAGCAGCTCTGGTGACATCCCATGGCACATGCTCTGTGTTGTCCAGAGGCACCATGGCCAGTTGGGACAGGGCGATTTACATGGGACCGAACTGAAAGCAGCAGCTTTGGGAGATCACGCAGTGCTCAGCTCCGCTGTGTCCTTCATGAACACCAAAGGAAACACTTTTTCTTCAATATTGACAACAGGGATGCTGATCTCACACCTGACCATGAGTGAGTGCAGGGATATCACAGGTCGGCCATATAAACCCCAAAAATGCCCTGGGGAAAGCAGAACACATTGTTTTGCTCCCGTGACATTGTGTACTGGCTTCGCATGTCCCCCTGGTACAGAAGTGGTGAGAAAGTAGAGAATGGGCCCTGTGTCCAATTTCCTACAGGATGCTGGTGTCACCTGCCAGACTTTCCTCTCACCTGCTCTGCTGTGAGCTCCAGACAACTCAATGGTTTATTAAAGTCTGAGCTGATGCAAAGAACAAGGTGCTGCTTCCCCCCTTGCTCCCTTTTCAGAGAGCAGCCAGGACACTGAGAGCAGCCTAGAGTTTAGATAATAAACACTACCGTGAAACATCAAAATATCCCAAGGATTATTTGACTACGCAATTGCACTGCAGAAGCTGAAGGTCTCCCCTCTGACTCAGAGACTCCCCAAGATTTGAAGATGCATTTCTGAGACGGCAGAGAAGCTTTCTGCTGAGGCCTGGAGATGAGTAGAGTTGTGTTCAACCCCACTGCTACTGGCAAACCTGAAGTTATCTTCCTCTGAGATCCACCCGTGGAAAGCAGGCTGGAATATTGCTCTAGGAGGGTCAGTCCACCTGGAATCTCATAGCCACGCGAGCCATATTTGCAGAAGCAGGGAAAGCGAAAAATATTTTAGCACCTAATCCCATTTAGCTCTTGGCTCACCTTTTGTTCTGCCTTTCTCACACAGTAGGAAATTCTACGTAGTCTTTGAATAGTTCAGGCAATCAGTCATTTCTTGCCATGTTATTTTGCTGGGAGTGTGGAGATACAAGCACTAGGTAAGTTTTGTGACATTTAAACCAGTGTAAATAGCAAGCACCTCCTCTCGAATCAGGGATTAACTCCAGATTCCTCTGCTTTAATAATATTTTGAACTTGATTAGAACAAACTAATGAACTTTTTTGAGTTAGCATTTCTATACTAGGGACACAAAGCCTGCATTTGGCAGTGACCAGAAAGTTTAGAGACATGAATCGATCTGCCCATTCCTCTTAATAATTCAATATAAATGGAAGAAACAAAATAAACTCTAATAGCTTAGACAAGAACAGAGATGCATATTAATGTAAAACCCCAAAAGCTTAATTAAAATCAACTTATGAGGTACAGTGGATTCTCAAGTGTTTGCACTCTGGATATTTTTCATTAAGATATTTTGTAACTTCAGCAGAAGCTGTGAGTTTGGCAGAGGAGTTTATTGACAGAGTACTTGGGGCTAAGGATTAAGTCAGTGTAGGTGAGTCCAGACCACACAACAGCTTACATGGATGGGCAGCAGCCTGTGCACTCATTTACTGCTCCCAGAATCCAGGCAGGAATAACTGGAGGTGAGCTCATCTCCCACCACGTTTCATTGAGCCCTGGCACATCACTCCCTTAGATGCTCTGAAGATCCTCAGTGAAAAGATGCTGCACTACAGCATCAAGGGTGTGAGAAGGGTGCTTTAGTATTAAAGCAGAAATTTGAGCAGCAGAATAAGATTTTTTTAAAAAAAGGAAAAACAGGAGAAGTGAAAATCCAGTGGGTTAGGTCACCCATTGCTGGTGACATTTCAGAGTAAGGGTAAAATGGGGAAAACACCAGCGGGAGGAGAACAGAGCGTGATCCTGGGTAGCCCTGAGAAACACAGCACTAAGATAGAAATGGAGCCAAGACATGAAATACTCACCGAATGTCCCAGTTTACTAGACTTCCAGCTTCTCCCCCATAAAACACACTAGAAAAGACTACAGTTTGGGTTTTTTTTTAAAAAAAAAAACCAACCCAGAACAATTTAAAATCTATTGGACCTTCCTCCCCTCTCTGGCACAGTCAGATTTGTCACAGCGTTTGGGGCATCGGCACCACCAGAAATTCCACAGGAGCCCCCGTGTCAAAATCGCCGCAGACTGATATGTCCTAGGATATTTATGCAAACCAGGAGGCACGGCAGGATTTCACAGCAGGAGGACAAATTCATTTTGTAAAAGGTATTTATATAGTTCAATAGGTGTGTGCAGTGCTTTAGAGGTATAAAACATGAGATCCCTGCCCTAAGGGGCTTATAATCTAATAACATATACTAGGTAAATTAAAACATACATCACGGCTGCGATGAATGCCCACCCCAGCCTAGACGGGAGGGCATTTGAGCCATATGACAAGGCAGAACTCAATTTTCATTTTAGATTTGTAGTTTGCCTTTAAACAGCCGGCGTTCCCTAACCCCCAAGCGAGGGAGAAATTTATCAGCATTACATCTGGGGGGAGGGCGTGCTCCAACACAGGATCATTTATTAATTGTTATTTATTATCTGTTAAACAAGGACAGTGTGTGCAGCAATAGCATTCCTTTTTCTGGATTAATTGTTGCCGTGTGATTCCTAGGTTTTATATTTTTAGCAGCCCTGTTCTAGCCTAACCCACTGAAAGGGGGGAAAATGGAACAGGCACTCACACAATTAATGTAATGAGAGTAATTAATTTGAAAATAATACCCAGGGGGTGGGAGGGTTAAGGTTTTCTTTTTAAAGAAATAAAAGTCGAACCAAAGCTCTCAGGTCCCTCAGGACTCGGTGCTACACTGCCTGCACTCGTTATGTTCGCATTTGAATACTCAGTCGAGCACATTTCTCATGCTGTTATTTCACCACTTCCTCAGCCTTGCATAATAGATGCAGTCATTGCCACTAAAGAGCCAACATTTACCCACAGAGGTAAGGAAGAATACCATAAAGCAGGCAGGAGACGGAAATAAAGCTCTATACATCAGGTCTCTCCTTGGGGCTTGCTCACTCTCCGCAAAGAAAAAAATAAATAAAATCAGAAGACCAAACAGCCAAAACACTGGTCAACGAGTCTCCGGGGTCTCCCTCAGCTTTTTCCAGGCAGGTAGACCGAGCTCGGCGGGCTCCCTCCCTCTTCTTCCTCCTGCACATCACCCCGTCAGCCCCGCAGCCACCCGGGACTGGACTTACTTGCTCAGGGAAGTGTTTTATTTCATTTTACGTGGCCATTTCTTGCTCTAAAATCAGGGAAACGCTCCCCAGAGGTAACTCCTGGCAAGGAAGCGACAGCACCAGTAGCAATGGAGACTTCACGGTCCCAAAACCAGCGCGGGGCTGGATGGGAGGGTGCCTCAAACCTTGTAACACACTTACCTAGGTGTGTTATAAGGGAAAGAGGTGTCTCGTGGTGGAAAAAGATGGAGAAAACTCCCCTATGCACCTTCCCATCCCCTTCAACGCCACAAAGACTTGTTGGTCTCCTGTCCCCTTCCTAAAGCAGCTGAGCAATTCTTGTTTCTTGTGCGATTGCGACAAGTAGCACCCAGACGCACAGGAGAGGCTGGAAACCTGGTTTGGGTAACGGAGGCAAGAAATTGCAGGAATCTTGTCACCATCTCTGGCTGTGTCTCACCACTCCCCACCACCTTTAGCTCTGGATTGCTGCCCTCAGCCAGCAGCCCGTCAAATTAACCCTCAGCTGGCTGCTGGAAGCGGGCAAAGCTACGGCACAAGAAACCCTATGAAAAGCTCTGGCTCATGGCTTTTTATGGCCATACATTCATGAAGGGAAACGCGGGGCTGAAAGCCTTTCCTTGGCATTACTGACAGGTCTTCAGAAGGGAAGAGAGACAGGTCTGGTGCCTTGCTCTCTCCGAGCCAGCATTTCTCTGCCCTTTGTTGCAAAAGGACCACAAGTGGGAAACGGCAAAACCTGGCACAGAAGTCAAAGAGTAACTCACCAGAGACCAGAAATTCAAACTCCTCCAAGGCCACATGAACCTCCAAGTAGTTCAAGTTTTTCTTAAAGCTTAAGATTTGGCAAAGATACAGTTCTTGCTCCCAGCTGTAACATAACACAGTCCCACCAAAACCAGACCTGATTACGACAAATATCTGAAAACATTATTTGGTGAGTGGGCCCTGAGTGATGTCAAATAATAAAGCAAAAGTCCGTGAAGGTTTTGCTGCACGTGAGCACTTCCACGAGCAAAAGAAATAAATTATCACTGAATCTACAGTAGTAGCATTGGTCACGCAGACTTGACAGGACAGAGAAGGAGCAAGAAGGTGTATAATGCTCTATCTTCATTTGGAGCAGGTTGTAGAGGACAACCTGAGGGATGTGTGGAGCTGGCAGTGAGGAGCCTGGGTCTCCTTTGGCTTGATATCTTGTTAAAGAAGTAAAGAATTACAGTAGCAGGGAAGATATTCCAAAATGGGATGGCAGGAATTGGTAGCTTTCTCCCCAGCTCCACCACATGTGGGATTTCCAATGAGCCACTGGATCGTGTTCTATCTGATTTTCCAATTAGTAGAATATTGGCATTTCTCTAAATAAGAGGGGAAGGGAATGAAGAAACCATGATGGGAAAGAAAAGTTTCTGAAGAGAAGCAGAAGGAACGCTGCAGGAATTTATGAAGAAGGCAGCAAAGTCTTAACTTCCACATGACACAGCAACCTGCATGTGGCACGATGCAGAACCACAGTGGTTTGGTCAACGAATGTTTGGTTTTTGTAAACTTAATTCAGCAGGGAGCTGTAAGGGCTGCCACAGCCCATCTTCCCACTGTCGTGTAGGGGAGCGGTGAAGGGTGACCGTCTACTTTTTAATAACAAAGCACTTCAAGAGTATTTAAAATCCCAACAGGGCAGCAGGAGCGAGACAGCAAGCAGCCTGGGGGAGGCTGTTTGTGTACCCTCAGTCCCAGCCCTGGGGGTTCTGCACACCCCAGGAGGGCAAATGGGGCTTTGACACCTCCATTTGGGGATCCAGAAAGCCCCATGGCCACCTGTCTGCCCTTCCCATGGCTGGGGACACCCTGTGGGCACCAGTGCCCGGACAGGAGAACCCCTCACTCCTACCCTTTGCAGGGGCTGACCAGGCAAAGGATGCTGAGCCCTGCATCGGGGTGGGGACACACCACCTTTGCACAGGGCGGTGAGACGGGGGGGCCGTTACACTGTCCCCCTTTCTTTAACTTCACAGCAGCTCGGCGCTGCGTTTTGTTCAGTTTTTAACTTTTTTTTTTTTTTTTTCTCCTCCGGTGTTCGTTAGCAGAAGTGACATTTCTGCGGACGGGCAGGCGATGACGGCAGCTAATGGCTCCCGGGCCCTCTCTCCGGTTTCCTTAGCAACTGCGGGAAGGGAAAACAGAACCTGTCAGATGGAAAATGTCAATTATAGCGGATGCGGAGGGGAGAGATGCTGCGAGCAGAGGAGGCGTGCGGCGGGGGGAGCACGGCGGCGGAGGGCTGCGCAATGGCGGGCAGGGTGCGGGGGGGTACCCAGCAGCGCCGTCCCAGCAAACAGCACGGGGATGACAAGACTCAGCAGCAGACGAGGGCTGTCGGATGGAGGATTGCACCGTTTCGTGGGCAATTCTGCCAGACAGAGCCCGTCCTCGTGGCCAACCAGCCGACTGACATCCTCCCCTCCCAACATACCAGGCTGCCCTGCGGTAGATGAAAGCAGCTGGAAAAATATAAATCAGATTAACTACTAAATAAATAAGAGGGAGGAAGGAATAAAAGGCGGCAGGTGAGCTGTGCCCGCGTTTTGCTTATTGATCCTCACCCCCTCGGTGGACACAGGGTGGATCGATGCTGGAGAAGAAGTCCTCTGCTAAAACGGTGGGGAAGGAGTTGCCGGTGCAGTGCTAATATTAATTAAAGCAAGCTGTCCTGCGCGCTGCCAGTGACACAAAAGCAGGCAGCACCGGGGCTCGGGGCAGGCGGCGCTGCCTGGTCCCGGATGCCCTGGGGTGGGGAAGGGGCTGCAGGAGGGTGGTGGTTGCCCGGGCTGTACCCCCACCCTGCGGCCAGGGGTTCGCCTGGCCAGAGCCACCAGCCCAGCTGGCACTGGGATGTGGCACAGTGCTGTGCCACCACCCAAAATGGCAACGGGCGGCTGGAAGGAGGGTGAGGCTGCAATTGGGATTCTCCTCTGCAGGGAACCCCCAGGTGGCACAAACCCAGCCCCGTCCCATCCCTGTGGCATCACCAGCGGCGTTTGGGCCACGAACCACAACACGTCCCTCTGCCTCAGCCAGCTTCTGGCACCGTTTGGGCGCTTTTTCTTAATTCAACTTCCCGTCTCCACCTTGCCGACAACTCCAAAACACATCTGTTTTTAAAACTAAAAGGGAAACAAGCCAAAGTAGCAGCGACACCAGCCACCCCGTGGAACGGCTGGCACTTCCAGCAGCCGATTTGCACACAAACAGCTCTTGCTGTAGCAGCAAGCGCACCCTAAGGACGCCCGGGGTTGTTGTTCAGTCACCTTGCGCTGACACTTACTTGCCCGTTCAAAGTCTTTTTAATATGGAGAGTGCTAAATCAGCCTTTACTCTCTTCACTTAACCACCATCCAGGCCTCCTTGTCACGCTGTGACAGGGGGGATTCGGACTTTCCTTGTCTTGACTGACATTTATACCCTGCCGGGAGGGAGCGAGCCGGCTGCCTGTGCACCGCGAATGCTAAAGCGAGTGGAATAAAGAGGAAAAAAACTACCTTGGGAAAGTGGTCACCTGCAGTTAGCTATAAGAATGAGTTTAATTCAGGGTTTTTTTTCCTATATTTTTTGTTGTTTAGTTGCATGGATCAGGAAGCCTGGGGCTCAGGAGCTCTGCTTTCTCTTTCCTAAGCACACAAACACCTCGCCTTGCTTGGTCGCTTAACCTGCTCCATTCCCAAGCTCTCGCTTTGTCAGACAGTACTTGCCCGTCTCTGCAAAACCCTGCGACATCCCTAGGACAAAGGAAATACTAGTCCCTTCTTCATTTTCCTCATCACTTCCCCTAAGTTGTCTCTACGAGTGGGAAAAGCAGCAGATGTGAGGCATGGACCAGAACTGGCGTGTCCTGACACCAGAACCTGCCTGGACCCTGTTTTGCAGAGCTGACTTTCTTGTCCTCCAAAGTCACAGTTCCAAGCAAAGTTCTAATCATCTCCCTTCTCCACCTTGTCTTCTGGGCCCAAAAGCATTTCAGAGCAGAAGATCATTTCTTAATACTCTCTGTGGAAAAGCTCTTTCACCTCTCTATTCACCCTGCTCCCTTCTGTTTTCTGCTTTGAGCATTTAATTACAACAATTGGCTTCTGTAGGTTGAAATGATCACCCCATAAGAGTGGTCCAACCAGGGAGCAGAAGCATCTCTGCTGGAGTCAGGACTGTTCCAGGGACTGTCACAGGGGTCCAGTTCTCCTGCACTTTCCCTTCTCACACCGGTGGGTTATTTTTACATTTTCTCTTAGGTAACCAGGTCAGGCTCTGCTCTGGTTTCCACTTCTCAGTGAAGCCAAAGGGAAAAAGAACAAGCCCGTGAATTCAAGTAATGGACTTCCAACTAATCGCCTTCCCAAGTGTCACCCCAAGTCTTTGCCGTGGTGCCTGGACGTGCAAAGCTCCAGCTCCATGGGGAGCTCTGCGGATTCCACCCCCGGGGAATGACCCGCATGGCCCGAGCAGCACAGCACGGCAACTCCAGGCCACTGGCTTTAGCCAAGCTCTAGTCACACCGTTGCTGCATACATCGAGTTTCTGACCTTCTTCTGTGCCACCAACCAGAACTCACTGGTGGAGTTACAACCACGCCACCACCAAACGCCTGGCTCGGGCCGGGCACGGGCTGTGCTCAGCAGATGGTGATCCCTGCCGTGCATCTCCCCATCCACCAGAAACCTTCTCCCTCTAATTTCACCTCCCTTCTGGAACCGAGATAATCACCTTCCTCAGCCAGCGGCTCGGCCCAATATTAGACCCCTCGTGCTGTGAAAACCAGGCTGGCCACGGCAGGGCTGTAAATATCAATTGTTCTAACCCCGTTAGAGCCTAATAGGCTCAGCAATATCTACTGAGGAAAGGGCCTGACCCCGCTCGTCAGCAGTCATGACATGGAACAGCTATAGCATGTTCAGGGTATGCAAAAGGCTTAAATGCACATTTAATGGTTGTCAGGCAGCAGTTCCTATTAATATAAAGACAGTCACATCCCAGGGCTATGGAAAAGAGCTGAAAAGCACGGAAGAAAAATGAATTTATTTCAATGGATGTGTGCACGATCAAGAAATGATTCAAATAGCTAAAGCTGTTCTGCTCCTGAAAGAGACGCTGCAAGACTGAAATGTGGATAATTAGCACAAAAGTTTCCCTACCCATGTGACTCAGATCTTCAATTATTGACATTTTAGTTCATTATCATTTATGCACTTTCTTTATTTGTGTTTTGCCCAGGAAAAAGCAGCGCAACTCAGATAATTTGTTGTTGCTTTGCATATCTGTTTTCCGTCATGAAATTTTTATATCTTCTCCATCAAAACCAACTGAACTCCCAGCCCTCTCAGCACCCTAATACCATAATATAAATAACAACAACCTCCTCCACAGAAGATTAATCCCCTACTACATCCATAACTCCCCCTTCCCACAAATTTAAAATGAGGAACCTGAAAGTATTTACCACCATTTCAAGACTTCAGCAGGAATCTCTCTCATTTCATTGTGTAAAATACAAGTTTTACGTAAAGCCAAAACTGTGACTATCATTTTTTTAGCACTAAACTGCTTTGTCCAGGGGTGGCAATTGATTCTCTCTCCTTTCACGACTAGAACAGATCTTTTGCAAATCTTTGTGACGCACCCATTTGCCTCTCTTTGCAAATTTCACTAATCCCTAAATTGATAAATTATGTAAGTGAGGGTAGAGTTAAACCCTTCACACAGACACAAGAAATTATTTCAATGTCACATGAAGTTTCCTGTTCCCCCTTTTTTTTTTTTCTGCCTTTTGGGTTGCCATCCTCATTTGAGCAAGACTTGAAAAGGTCAGTGGCCTCCCATTTGGGCTTTAGGACTAGAGGAGATGAGCTGTGTTGAAAGTCCATTGAGCCTGGACAACTCGAGAGACTTCAGCCTGCCCAGGGTCCCCAGCACCTCTGGCCCTTTGAAGGGTCTAAAAGGAGCCCGTGATGGGGATGATGCTGGAGTTTGAAAAAGCTATGGTCTAGCTCAAAAGGTAATTAATATAGTCTAATTGGTCTCAAGGCCCTTGATAGCGGCTCTGTATCTATCCTCAGCATCTACACTTTTTTCTTCACCCTTCTGAGGATCCCACGTTGCCTGTGTTTGGGTTGGTGGCAGGCAGAGGAACAGGCAGTTGCCCATCCTTGCAGCCAGAGCTGGAGACAAAAGGCTGCAAATCTGTGTGACTGCCTAGTGGGGAGCCCTGCTGCCAGCACAAATGCAAGGCTGATGCAAAAAAGCTCTATCTGAGCCAGAGAGCATCAAATCCCTCCACTGCCCTGGGGACATCTGGGTCCTGGTGACCCAGCTGGGTTTCCCCATGGTCTCTCTTTGCTCGTCGCCGAGTGCAGGAACAGTTTTAAAGTCAGTTCAGAATAAACGTGGCTGATTTCTGTGTTAAGTTACACATTTCGGTCCCTAATGCTGCAAAGCATACATGTTACTTTCCCCACACCAATATTACCCTTTTCCCTCTATTTCTTCTGCATTAAAAGCCCTTTCCCATAAGGCACGAGCAGGCACGGTCCCTTTCTGGAGCAGCTTCTCCCAGCTGGGGTCTGCAAGACCTCAGAAAGCAACCTAAGAAATAACTGCAAAGGACAAACAGCCATTTAAAATCCAGGTGTCTGCCGTCTCATACTTGAGGCTCAGAAGCAAATAAAATGAGGGGAAACCACAAAAAAAAAGCCCAAGTATTGTGGTTCAGGCTGATACTCATATCAGCAGAGGAAAGTGGGAAGCACCAACCTCCAAAACTCAGTTTTTAAAGTCACTGAGAGCAAAACACCAGCTGACTTCAGTGGAAGGAGACCATGAAAAAAATCCCATTGTTTCCTTTTTGATCACCACCATGGTCAGCTGGTCCTGTTCACCAGCCAAACATGGCAAGAGAGAACAGGAGAAAAGGACTTTCCCATCTCTTTGGCTGAAGCTGCCCCATCATTCCCTCACCCAACCCAGCAGCAGGACACACTGCAGAGAAGACCCTGAGATCTCAATCACAGCCTGAGGAACACAACCCCTGAAAACAGTCTGTGCAATTGGGTGGATTTCCTTTCATTTTTTTAATTATCCCTTTTCCCACATTGCCCAGCCCTCCCTCCTTTCTCATCACACTCTTCACTACACACTGTCTACTTAGCAAAATAAATGGCTGCATTCTCAGCACAGAGGGATGTAACGGCTGCTGGGCTTGCTAATGGCCTCTCATTTCGATGCAGCAGCCATAGGGTTAAATATATCTCAGCAGCTCCAGAAGCCATGCCCAAGCAAAGATGGATAGGGTACAGGCAGAGCAGCAAGGATGTCTCCAACCTGGAAAGCTTTCGTGGTAGTGACCTTCCTGTACTCTGGGCCACCCACAAGGCACATGAAAGGTCAAAGCACGTCAAGGTGGTGTTTGCCCTTTTGCTTCTCACCCTCGAAATAAAAGCAGGGCTGTAAATACTCCTTGTATATCTTAAATTTCTTACCACTGACTCAAACACTAAATTGAACAGCTCTTGAAACCATGGCCGGCTCCCACCAGCTGCAGCAACCCGAAGCTGCAGCAAACGCTGCCATAGCTGCCCTATCTCCCCAGCGGCACGGGATGGGGATGGGGCACTGCTACGGGCTGCAAAATCCAGAGAAAAACACAGTGATTTTTCCCCCAGACACAGCAGCTGTCGGTGGGACACAGCCATGAGCCTGAGAGTGCAGAGCAAATCCCACATCTGCCCTGGGGCTTCGGTGCCCGGCAAGCTCTGCTCCCAGTGCCCGCTCCCGCTCTGTGCCCAGCCTGCAGGAGAGGGAGATGTCTGGTGTGCACACATCTGTCCAGCCTGGCCCAGGGAGGCTGGAGAAGCTGGGCAGATGGGCAAAATTAAAACAAAAAAAAATGTGGAGATTTTTTTCTGGGTTATGTCTATAATGATGACAAGGGGCCTTTGTCAATTAAACGCTACGTCCTTGTCCTTTCTAACAACTAGGCTTTCCTACCTATCCCTGTATCACCACATTTCCTTATAAAGAACAGTTTCTCATTCTCTTTATATTTTTCTTCCATTCTCTTTATATTTTTCTATGACTGCAACACGCCCTATATAGATTTTCTGGAAGCCAGGCTGTAGTCACACAAACTAGAGCTTGCTACCTTAATTTCTCTATTCAAATGACAGCTTTGGGAAGCGGTGTCAGACAGGAGGGATGCTGTTAGGAGGGCTGGAGGGATGGCTCTCCTGGACCTCGTCCCAACCCTGTCACTGCCCAGCTGGATGACCTTGGCCAGAGCCCTGGGACCTCCCGTACCAGCCTACACGGTAACAGTGATAACCGCTTCCCAGAACACAAGTGTGCAGGGAGGCTCAATTAAAGTTGGAAGGCACTTGAAGCTCCTCAGCACAAGCCATTTTTAATATAAAACGCTATAAAAACAAGCTGGTTACAGCATGAAGGAGCCTTGAAGGGGGACAGGGATGCACAGCAGTGGCAGGATGGCTAAGAGAGGTCACCAGGACCACTTCTCAGCCCAGCATTCCCACGAATCCAGCCTCAGGTGAGACCTGAGCTCCTCGTGCTGCTGGGGAAAGCCATCCCCAGACACAGGGTGATCCTTTCATTGCCTAACAGGGACTGCCTGAGCCCACCACACATCCCAGGAAAAAGCTTTCCAAGCAAAATCATGGGGAAAAAAACGACTTAAGTGCAGCTGAAAACATTTCCTCGCCTCTCCTGCGGTCTGAGAGTTCTCGTGTCCTTTGTTTTAATGATAAAAATACCTCTGTGGGGCATCGGGGTGACACTGCTCCTGCACTGAGTAGCTTCCCCAGCCGAGCTGGTGCACTGGCACCTCTCCCTTCTGATGTGGTCTCCAGTGAGAGCGACCACACAGGGGGAGGGATGCCATCCCATGCCATGCCTCGGTGTGCCCAGGGACCGAGCCCTCAGGGCTCCTTTGTCCCAGGAACCCAGCTCACGCCTGAGTCTCCCGGCAGCGCTGTTATCCCAAGGTCCCTGATTACGGATGCTACATATCCGCGTTCTTCCCCTGTATCCTTAAGATAAACATGTCCTTCACTGTAGTCACCTACTCCATCATACACTCCTATCAAATGAGCCTTGCTAGCTCGTAAATTACTGTGCAAACCATTCCAAACAATAAAGGCAATTTTACTTACTGAACCATTAAATTTACATACTTAAATTAGACTCAACCAGACGTTGAGAGGGGACGTCTCGCGGCCAGACAAA
Organism: Xenus cinereus; assembly: GCA_025774025.1. Classification (NCBI taxonomy): domain Eukaryota; kingdom Metazoa; phylum Chordata; class Aves; order Charadriiformes; family Scolopacidae; genus Xenus; species Xenus cinereus. The sequence continues at coordinate 29,109,161 of JAOXJK010000003.1, read as the reverse complement.
CAATGAATTTAGGGAAAGAGCTGCCGTGTACTTCCCCACCTCTCACATGAAATTAATGAGGTGCTTCAATTTAATCATCATTAAAATTACATCTTTATTTAGTTACTTAGCAGAGTTTGACTCACTGCGTGGCGTGGAACGTGGAGCAATGCCTCCAACATCAACCCTTTCAGAGAGGGGAGGCAGGGAGGAGGTCCATCCCCCCAAAATGCCCTTTGCACCCCTACACAGCCAGACTGGCTATGCCCGTCAAGATCCCAAACTGCTCTCCAGGGTTTATTATTAAGATAATACAACGAGGGAAGAGAAACAGCAAGTCAGAGTAAATTGAGAAAATAAGGTCTGGGATTAGTCTGGGATGGGTTTGAGATAGGCAGGCAGAGAAGCACGTTACTTCTTCAGATGGTACCAACAAATGGGAAGCTCTCACTGCATTATTGGTCTCAAAGTTCAGTGCACGTGGCACCGAGAAACTCATTAGAAAAGCAAGAGTTTCAAACAAAAGCATACGGTGAAATAGAGACAAAGAGACAAGAGACACGCCTGATCTCGTGTGCGTGTGCAATTTGTTTTGCATTTGCTCCCACATACACATAATTTATTCATCTTGAGATGCTCCCATGCTGTTGCAGGGGAGGCTGGTGAGCACAGCTCAGGCAGGGCAGTGCCAGAAACCAGTAAAG
>JAOXJK010000003.1:29022905-29108142 GCA_025774025.1 Xenus cinereus | reverse complement strand
CTTGAGATGCTCCCATGCTGTTGCAGGGGAGGCTGGTGAGCACAGCTCAGGCAGGGCAGTGCCAGAAACCAGTAAAGGAAACCAGTCCCTGCTGTACTGGGCTTGACATCTGCAGGTAGGAAGAGAAGCAAAGTTTCTGAAGCAAAGAGCTCTGTGCAAAAATAGGAGGAAGGAAGAGATACTCCAGCCCAGAGGCAGAAGTACCCGTGGTTCATTCAAGGTCACTCAGGGTGCAAAGGCCCAGTAAGTTCTTCCTAAAAATCAGCAACAGGCTACAAAACCACAGACCTTTGTTGTTATGCTAAAATAATTTCACCCCAACAGACTAATTCTCTGCTCCCCCCCTTCAGCTGCGGAGCTCAGTGATCTCACCGGCCTCACTCCTGTTTGATGCTGATGAGAACGAACAAGATTAGATCTTAATGAGTTACATTTGGAGACATAAAACACTGGGAATCCCACTTTCCCCATGGATACCCACAGCTCTGCATGGATGGAGCACGTCTGCATTATTTCCATCAGAAAATCTTCACTTCGACTCGGTTAATTCACCCACACTCCAGCAGCAGCTCCCAACGAGCCCATGGTGACACCACGGATAATGTCAACTCCTTTCTGACTGAGAGACAAGGGACACCTCCAAAGCCACGTTTACGTGGCCCGTGATGCCACCTTCCAGCTGTCAGCAGCAGAACCACTGGGCACAGCTCTGGCGCTGCTGGCAGTGCCCTGCACACACCAACTCCAGGGGCCGGGCACAGGGCTGGGAACGGGATGTCCACAGCTGTGACTTTGCTAAAACCAGCCCAGCTCTCCAGTGGGTGCTTTAACGCCAACGATATATATGGGGGGAATGGCAGAAACAGTCAAGGCTTATTTTTTAGGGCTACAAATAGTGACTACGCGTTTAGTTGCTACCTGTGAGCTCTGTTTTCCCTTTGATCTCCATACAAATCCAGTACCAGCAGGTGTTCCCTGCCACCACGTGCCACCCCACACCATAACGAGCAGTTAGACCTCAGCTCACACAGTGACCCCAAAACCATAGCTCAAGCACAATGCCAAGGTTTAGTTTGGCATCCCTTTTGGGTGGCACCTTTCTTCAGACAGGGAGGATAAAAATTAGTTATGTAGTGCGGGAAACAGCACTCACCCCTGAAAGCTCACTGCATTAAGAAAAAAAAAACCAACCAAGCCCACAAAAGAGTAAACACCAAACTGCCAACTGCTTTTTACCTTCTGTAAATCAAAATACACTTTGGAAGTAAAAACTTCCAAATTATACCAGGCAAGATGAAACATTAACCCGTGAAGAGTGGAGATGGCAGCAGCGGGGATACACAGACGAGAGCCAAAGCTACGGCTTGTCTATATTAAAAATGCAACATCAGCAGAGGCATCTGAAAGAGTCATTTATCAACTCCTGGATTAGAGAGACATCTTAAAGTAAGTGCACCATTTATACGCACATATGCACAAATTGTCTGCTGGGGAAGGAGAGGAGAGCTGCAGTCTTTGTGCCTTGGAAGTTTCTCTCTAGTCCTCTGGGTAAACGTAGGGCCAGAATGACATTAGGCATGGAAAATAGGAACCTTGCTCATGGTAACAGGGGGTACAATTCATGTGAGCAGCCGGGATGGAAAGTAATCTAATGCTGCAATTTCAGAGAAACAATATAGAGTCACTCACATACATCATGATTAATGGCTGGATACCATAGTGTGAAAACCATTTAAAAAATGGCATTTTTGTCACTGACAATGTTACACATATAGTAAAGGTCATACATGATAAGAGCATTATCCATATTTCTTCTGCAAACATGCTTAACCTTGTAGAGCACAATTCCCTGGAAGATTGGTGATCCATCTCCAGCTGCAAACTGCGCTCTTCAGAACCTGAGAAGGCCAATTTTACATTTATATCATTCACATCCACGCACACGTGGGCTCTGGGAAGCCTGCGCGCCTTTTGAAGCAGAAAGGGGTGGAAATGTTTCGCGGCAGCACCCGCTCCGGGCTCTCCTCCCTCCACCTCGTCTCTGGCTGTCACCTCGCGCTGGAGCTGATGCTGAGCTCCTTACTGTAGCCACACTGGAAACCCAGTTGCACGCAAACCCCCTCTCTAAAGGCTCGTCAAGGAACCCCCTTGGCACCCTCTGGCCCAGGTAGGTCCCACCAGAGGGTCGATACCCACCAGTGGGGCTTGGCACTGCTACCTGACTGTGTTTAGCAGCAAGATGTCCATAGCTGGCTGACCCCTGCCATCTGCAGAGAAATCTCATCCCAATCAAGGATGAACACCTTGGAGACAGCCTGCAGAAAAGCTCAGATGAGTCCACAGACTAGACATTTGCCTTTTTGAGAGCTGTATTTAAAGCACACGAATCCTTTCCCAAGGCCATGAAAGAGAGCTCTGGGCACCGGGTGAGTCATTTCAGATCAAAACCCAGTCCAACCTGGGCCACCATCTCAGACCCCACACACCTTCTGAAGCCCACATGGCTTGCCATAACCTTTTCTAGTTGCATCCACAACTTGCACGGTCCTCCAGACTTGCCGAAACCCATGAACACCGATGCTATGAGCCAGATTGCAACCCTGCGTTGCAGCTGCTGGAAGGTTGGGTGTCTTGGCTGAAATTTGGAGGAGCAACAAGGTTCACAATATATTTTTCAGCAGATTATGTGACCCTTTGGAAACCCCACAGAAAGTAGCACTAAGCTGTGCTGTTGCCTGCTGGCTGACACACAATGGCAGGAGGAATTTTTTCAATATACAGTCACTTATAGACCCATGTTTGCACGAGTATTCACTGTGGGGCCAAACCATGTTCTGATCATCTGCCTCTGAGAGTCCTTTTCCTGCTGGTCCTGAGCTCTGCTGATAAACCTCAGGTCCAGCTGCAGTTCAGGGTCACTCTCTGCACTAGCAAGCCAAGCCAAGCACAAGATCTTTACGGCATTGTATCAAAATTTAATTATTTCTACAGCAAATAAAAGCCCTGCATGAAACAAACATTTGTGTAGTGAGACGCTGAGCACGGCTCATTGCATCGGGTTAGAACTCTGCTTTAAGCGTCTCTGAGATCCTCACCTTGAGCAGGGGCTGGGGACAAGGACAGGGGCTGTGCTCACTGAAGGATGCCGTTATCCTATAGCAGGGCACAAACACACACACAAAAAAATCCAAAGCAGCCACTATGATGGGATAAGCAGCAATACAGTTTGCCGGGTCTGTGTGCTGAATTTTTGCTAACAAATAGGTATGACTATAAAAAAGCGCAGGGATGCTCTTCCAACCCGCAGGGGTTGGGCGAGTGGGAGTTCAGAGGCTGCACGCAGGATCTTTCCCCATCCCGAGCTCCCGGCTCAGCAGATCCGACCTCCCTTGGAGAGGAGGGCATGATCTCACTCTGGAGGAATTTCCTCTGCGGGAGACACTGGGAAGCGCTATGGGAGGAGATGGGAGCTCAGTGCCTTGCCTGCAGCAGGGAGCCTTGCCCCTAACCGGCTGCGAGATGGGGCTGGAGCATCCCAGAGCTGGGCAGCACGGCCCCGGGTTCAGGGGGTAATCACCTTGGGGGGAACAGTTGCCATCCAGTGACATTTCCATCGCTTGGAAAACTGTGACCCCACATCTCCCCCAAGAGCCCCCCAGGTCCCCGGGCAGGCAGTGGGGGGGTCAGCCCCTCGCTCTGCCCCTGGTGTGAGCAGCCCCGGGAGGTGGCGTTGGGCAGGGGGGAGCTGCCCGTGCCCAGGGGATGGAGGGGACATTTCCACGCCGGCATTTGCAGCTTGTCAGATCAGCTTGTGCTTCCTTACATGAACAGCGCAGTGAAAGCTTCCCACCGCACTCAGGGTGGGAAAGCTTTTCCCCAGAGTGGTTTGCAAAGACTGGCTGGACCAAATTATTCTTCTCATCATGAATGCCTCTCTCTGAGCCACCTTACCCATGCAAATACTCAGATGTTATTAATATGAATGAATGCATCTTGTCTCGGGGTGTCTCATGGTAGGAGCCATTTCAGAAACACTGGGAGGGTGGAGGGAAGGAGGAAATAAAATTGAGCAGCCCTGGTTGCATCTGTCCTGTTCCTCAGATGACAATTTCTCTCTCCCAGGAGCACCACGGACTAGAGCCACTCACAGATTATACATCATTCAGTCTTTTGCTTTGCAAAATTAGCTTTCTTAGCAAGGAAACAAAGGATTTGCTGTATTGGATCAGGCTACAGACATGTCTGCTGCCGCATCCAAGCTCTGGTACTTAAGAAACACAGCAGCTCTTCTCTCTGCTGTGCTGGCCAAGTCCCTGCCTGGGGAGCTGCGTGCACAGTCAGAGATTGCTTCCAGATTGCCACGGAAATTCATCTGATGCTCAGTAGCAGGTAGTTTAACTTCTCTTCTAATTTTGTCATCCTACATACCCACAAATGGCCAACATTATTTAGTCCTTTTAAAAACTCAGCCAGAACGTTTATCTCAATAAGTGCCTTCAGCACTGCCCTCCATAAAGCCAACTACAGACCACATAAAAGGAGGGTTTCTTTTTAGTAGTTCAAAATTTACTGCCCTGGATGGTTTACTTTATGGCTGTTAATACAATGAAAGCTTTTGTAAGGAGAGGATGGTGCTGGGGGATCGGGCAGGAGCTAGCAGGAGACAAAGGTATCAGTCTGTGGCTAATACAAGGGCTTCATGTGCCCAGCCCGACAGGAAGACCATCACTCATAACACATTTAATGGCACAGGCGAGGAGAGGGACGGCTGAGAGCGTTCCCCAGAGGTTCTCGGCACGGACTGTCCCCACCAGCTCTCCCACAGCAGGTGATGGAGCACTGCGGGTACCACTGGGGCTGCACCTCAGTGCCAAAGGCAGCAGCAGCAGCTTTTAATCCTTCCCCTCTTAGGCAAGGCAAGATGAGGGATGAAGGAAGCCAGACAGAGCCTGCTGTTCCCCATGGACTCAAGGAAAAGGGTTCATAGTCAGGGAGAAATATTAAAGGCGATGCAGAGCCCTGGGTCTGCAAACACAGGCTGAGCAGACAGGGCTGCACCCTGGGAAACGCCAGTGCCTGCCGCACCAGCAACAGCTGCTTTTCTTTTGACCTTTAACTCCTCCTGGCCCAAAACAGAGCACACAAGCCGTGTCGCTGTGCTTTACAGAGCCTTGGGTCAAACAGGCAGCCAAAGGCAGGGAGAAAAGGTTGTTTTTGGGATGAACGCTGCACGCTGCTGCCGGGATGAGCCAACGTGGGCTGTGCAGCAGCAGCTTTGCCTTCTCACCATGCGAGCGCTGGCACCGAGAGGGCACCGCAGGGGAGAAACCTCCTCCCTCTGCAGCAGCAGACCCGCTTCATGGGGTCCCTGCCTCCAATATTTGCAATAGGAGAAGGAAACCTTCCCAGCTGCACGCACAAGGGAAAGTTTAGCAACTCAAAAAGACGCAGATCCAACCTCTAAACCAAAACACCCCAACCCCGCAGGTTTGCTGCCCATCCCGATCCAAGAGGCAGGGCCAGGCGTTGAGGGCTCGGTAGGAGCACGCGTGCCCAGAGCGTATGGTACAGCCCCGCGTGGACCGGCGCACACGGATGTGCGCAGGGAAACCTCCCGGGGCTGCGGCGTGCTCGGATGCAGGGTAACGCAGGCACTGCTCGAGCGCCTTCGGGTCCCAGGGCACAGGGAGGCACATGGATTTTCCATCAGCTGCGCCTTCCCCACAAGACCGGAGTTAACTGCTGAGAGTGCTCTCTGCCATCTTTTGTGAGCTGAGAACCAGGAACGCGCATAAATCATTATTCTTGCTAATTACCAGGAAACATCAAACAAGACAAGCATTTTACTCCTCATCACTGAATTTTGTTATGCTAATTAGAGTTGTATAAGCTGTTGCTATTAAACCTGGAGAGTCAGAAAAACATTTGCATTAATACCCACAAAGCTGCATCAAAACCTAGTTATTAGTATTTCAATGAGGTTCAGGTTATGAGGAAGCTGCTGCCGTTTCAGGGGCTGGTTTGTTGTTTTTAAATCCTGCTGTGAGCAAAAATATAAATAAATGCAGGGTGAGGCCTCATGCAGACAATACTTCTTATAAATGGGGAATTAAAAAAAATAAGGAAACTTTGATCAGGAGGAGATATAAACGGGAGGGGGAGAGGGGGAAGCAGAGCGGTGCAGAGATTTTGTTGCTCTGTACGCAGCGCTGCTCAGCCAAGGGCTCCATGTTCGTAGGCATCGGCTGCACGTGACAAGGTTGGACTTTGCTTTTTGGGATTTCTGAGTCCCTGCCACTCCCAGGCACTTTGCTTGACCTGGGTGTTTTGGGTTTGACTCTCCAAAAAGCAGCCGGGAACGGGAGCTGGCTCCTGCCTTTGCGTGAGAATTGCTGTCTCTGTGGAAATCACCCGTTCAGAGACTGACTTCACTTACACCTCGGGCATTGCACTAAAATCCGGGGGGAGTGTGTGTGTCACTAGAGGGGTGGGAGCCAGGACTCCTGCTTACCAAAATGCGTGTGCCAAGACACATGTCTAAACCTTCGTGGGGAACCGGCTCCTTAATAAGAATTGGCAATTCCTTCTTTTTAGTGCCAATCACAGCAGCCGAGCGTTTCATCTGAAGGTCTCGCAGCACTTCAGAAAGGCAAATTTTTCCCCCCACGTGCCCCTTTGATACAACAATTATCACCATTTGATGCATCAAATACATCCGAAAAATTTAGGGGAGTCCAAACAGGCGGCTTGTGAGCAGGGGAAGGGATGCCTTAACCCCTTAGCTCCTAGTGCTGGAAAATCTTTTTGGTGAGCTACTCGCAAAGGCAAACACAATTATTTCCACCCTATGGAGGTGTGGGTATCGAGCCCACGTGAACCGGTATCGCAGCAAACCTTGTACCACACAGGTCTGTACGCAGCAGAGGGAGCCCATGGGGAAGAAGCTGGGGTATAATTTGAGCGAGGAGCAAGCATCTTTACCCCAAGATAACACCGTGGGTGTTAGAGCACTGCATTTGACCTGTGTAAGTGGCAAGAGGGCTGTCTTCCTGGCCAGATGCTCAGAGCAGACTCCGTCAATTAGCAGGCTCCCTGGCCCCTTGGCTCAAGCCACTAAACTCCCTTTGCCTGGCATTTATTTCTCAGTAAAGAGCAGACCCTATTGACAGCTGGCTGTGGCTTAAATAATACATCTTGAGCTCTCTATATAACCCATGGTGTTATTCTATTGATGGGGCTACAAGTTATCTGTTTTTAACAGACCATTTGTCACCGATTCTTGGAGAGGGAGAGCCATTCACTCTCTCACTGTATATTTCTATCAAAGGAGGAAAAAAAAAAAGAAAAGGAAAGGAAAGGATTTCTTCCATTTTCTCTTTCTGGTGGAAACACACAGGTGAATTGAGTAGCGGCGTTTCAGTAATGATGAATTATGGTGGCAGCGCTGTGTGCTTCATCATTTTGCTGATGTGGAGGAACTCGGATGCACAGCACACCCCGTCCCGCGCTGCCATTAAACACCTCCCCTGCCCCGAGCGGGTGCTTGGTCCGACCACATTGACTGGTGAGATGTGCTGGGTGAAGCACCCACCCTACACCCCACTCCCCTGTGCCAAACCCCACCACGGGCTCGCTCTGCATCGTCACCACCGGCCTTTCCACCTCTGGGGAGCACTGGGTGCTCCGCTGCCTCTCCAGCCTCATTCCCCTCTGCGTGCAAGAAGGATGAAACCACAGCAAGAAAATGAACCACAGCACCTTTGCCTCCAGACAACGTTAAGGTATTGCTCCCTCTACCTTGATACGAATCAAAAGAGACAGACACAAGCCGGGTGCCACCATCCCACAAGACCTACTCTAACGCTGTGTCCTCCCTAATCACAGGCAGATTAAAAAAAAAAAAAAAAAAAAATCCACATCAGCCACGCTCCGGTAAGGAGAACTCTAAGAAGGATGAAGAAAATGAAGACACTGTGAAATGCAATAGATGTCAACTTCTACTTATTTTTTAATTTCATCTCTTACAAGCTTTTTGGAAGCTAACATGATTAAGTTCTTCACACAATTTATTAGCATCGTGTTGGAAATCCAGCAGTATATTACACTGTCTGAGTAATCCAATTAGTAAAATGTATTTATTTAACCAGAATATTAGCTGCACACAATCCCAAATGAAGTAAAGTCCCTGATCCTGGGGTTCCTTTCACTTCTTGGAATTCATTTACCAGCTACAAAAAGGTTTACTCTAATGAAATAAATATCAGCCCTATGTTTTTAGAATAATACAAGAAAAGCAATCTTGCTGCTCAGCTAACTGCCTTTTTTTTTTTTTAGCAGACACTGACAGCACACAGATTTCACAGCAGAATAAAGGATTTTCTGTCTTTTTCGACTTCCTCTCACCTAATCCCAGAAACATCCCCCCGAAACCCCGATCCCCACTGGATTCCCACTCTTCACAACTACCAAATCATTGCCAAAATTAAGATTGTTTTTTTTTTTCTTTTTTCATTCAGCAACCCACGTGCTAAAGTGAACCTCGTACCCGCTTTACCCTGATTTGCAAGAGCTTTGAAAGAAAAATCGCTGTGGGAAGCCAAGGCTCCCTAGCACTTTTTTCCCTCCTAATGAAGGAGCTGAGTGACAGCCCCCGAGGGTGGAGGTCTGACGTGTCCCGGCAGCATCCCCTGGCCTGACTCAGAGCAGGGCTGAAGGGACCGTACGGGAGCACTGACTGATGTGTGACAGTTTTCTGGGGTATTTTAGGGATTTCATTTTTGTTTTTACTTTTTTTTCCTCTTTTACTTCCTTATTACCTTAAACATGCCCTGCTCCTAACAAAACAGTATCCCTACCTAGGGCTCCTGGTCACAACCACAGGTGAAAGCCGGTGGCCCGTGTGACCCTGGCACCTCGGCGAGGCCATGGCAAGGAAAGGTGAGCACTGCCACGTGGCCACCGCCGGCAGGAGACCACCCAGTGCCACCACAGCCCTGCCAGGAGACCACAGCCTCCGCAGCCCGCCCGGGGGAACGCCTTGCTGTTGACCGATGGTATTTTTCCAAAGCTGCTACTCCAATTTATCTTCATTAATTGGCTTAATTAATTATTTTCCCCTGTGAGCAGCAGTGGGAGATGGGGTCATGAACAACAGCAAGGAGGCGCGACGCAGCCAGCCAAACCCACCCCTCTGCCCTTGTCGCTGCCGGGTGTGGTGGGCAGCCGTTGGCGTTTCCCCTGGCTTCTCGGATCCATGCCCGGGGGAGCCCCAGCCACCTTTCAGCTCACCTTCTCCCACCCAGACAAGGTGTGGGAGCAAAAGGTTTGGGGTAATGCAGCGTCCTCAGATGGGCATCCCAGGAAGCCAAAATCTGGGATTTTGGGGCGTCTGTATGTGCCACTTCAGTATGTGAAGGGTCAGAGGGGATGGATTTGCCTAACTTGCTCATAACCCTATTTTTCCTCACACCTCACGGAGCAGGACCACGCTCTCCACCTCCCCACGCGGCTACAGCAGCACCTGTGAGATGACTCTGAAAGCCACAATGGCAAAGCCAGAGAGAGAAGGAAGGGACTAACGGCCGGAGTTAATAATAGACATCATTTGCGACGCGCCTCCAAAAAAATGAATGTCCCGAGGCAAAAGATCTAATTTTGTGTTTCCTTTCAGATCCTCCGCTGAGCGCAGCCGGCGCCGGAGGAGGGGAGGTGTCTGCGCTTGGGCTCGGCGCGCGAGCCCGTGTGATGCTCATTCACATGCAGAGAATTTGAGAGAGATCCTCCCCTTAATGCAAACAGGAATTACCCATGTAATCTTGGGATTAACGGAGCCCAAGGAATTATTTACATTTCCTAAATGAGGGAAACTGTATCAAGTGGGTAAGTCGGAGACGGGGAGCCGAGGTGCGGGAGGGCAACTCGCTATCTGTGTCTGCAGGAACCACCGTCACCGGCCTTCTTGAAAACGGGTTCATCCGAGGTTGCACAAACTATTTGGTGTCTTTGGAGAAAAGGTGCTGCTGGGGGGCAAAGCAGACGGACTGACACCATCCTCGAGCTCATCTCCAGGGAGGGAGTCACGCAAACTTCAGACCCCCAGTCTGTGCCTGCAGATCTTTCCTGCGTCCACAGGGCGCAACTCCTCACTGCCCACCAGTGATTACAGCAGCAGTAGGAATAATTAAGGCCAGTTTCTTACATTTTTATTTCAGTTCTCTTGCAAAGTCTCTCCCACAACAACCTGCCTCCCCTCGGCAGTGTTACTGCTGGCTGGGGACACGGACCTGCTCCCTCCCGGGTCACACAGAGCACCCCTGTCAGTGACTCCACCATCACGCTTTGAAATCAGGCTCAAATCACCCAGAGCATTCCCCACACCGTGCTTTTCAGTCTTTACTCATCAAAAGCTGCAGTGACAGGCAGCAGAACCCTCAGAGCCCCATCTTCTCCCAAATGCTATAATACTCATAATAATCGCAGCGACAACAACAACAGTTACAATAACCCTCCATCCTTCACACACCAGACGACGATGAGTCAGACTCCATTTCCAAACTAAGACATCTCGCGTGCTATTCTCCCTCCCCTCCAGACTAATAGCTGACAATGTATGCCTTCCACATTAATGATAAGGGTTCAAGGGGAAAGAGACTGCTCTCCCGTTTCGCTGACATTACACTCTCCTATGTACCCACCAACATACCCTAAGGCAACAGAACTAGTAATAGGTTCCTCTAACTGCCTCCTGCATCAAATTTGACACCGGGTGCTTTCTTCTCCTTTCCCATCGCTCACCTTATAACTCTGTCATCATCATTGATTTTGACTTAAGGAGAGAAGAAAAAAAAAAAAAGAAACACAACAACCCACCAGAACCCAACCCTCTCCCCCTGCTCGTACAGCACCAGGGTGGTGAAGCACAGCTGCTGCGGGGACTTGGAGCAGGGAGGAGGCAGGCCAAGGGGATGCTTCTGTTTTCCCTGTATCTCAGTTGTGAAGGGGCCGAGGCAGCAAGCTGGGAGCCTTTGCTGCACCCAGCAGACTGGGTTTGCAGCCCCAGGACACTGTGCCTGGCTGTGGGGATGCTTCCTGGAGAGCAGGCGGCACCGTTCGGGTGCTCGGTGGCTTTTTGTGCCAGATTCATCTTCCCACTGAGGTCAGGATTTGTTAATTTTTAGGCAGCACTACTTTCTCCTTCTATTTTTCTTCCAGAGAAAAGGCAGTTGGAGTGATCTCTGCCTACCTCTGGATTATGTCACTATATACAGTGAAAACCCCTGTTATGTCCCCAGATTCTCTCCTTCACCATCTGTGGCAGAGGTGATGTCCCAGCAAGCCGCTGGTCCTGGCAATGGGAAAGACAGGTGGTGGCTTCACCACGGAGGGGTGAAGGACTTCCCCAGCAACAACAACTCTGAGGACGGTGACAGGTATATGCCATGGGGCAATAGGTGACAATTTCCCCTCGATTCAGTTATCAAGGCTCCCCTTCATTCCCAGGGAAGAGGGCTGGGCTCCCGTTCCCGCACCGGCTGCTTCCCAGCACGACGCTGCCAGGAGATACCTTGGTCCCATCGCCAGCACTCGTCTTTTGCAGCCGCATCCTAAAATCTGCCTTACAGGGGGCTAAAACCCTGCTGAAAGGGGAAGGGACCTGTCAAAATCCCCCAGCACAGGATAATCCTTCCTACTGCAGCCCAGAGAAGCCCTGCCTGAGCGATGTGGGAGAGCAGCAGGCTCCTCCTGTCTGCTTTCTTAGCAGATACACAGAAGCGACTCCCCAGAGTGCGGGCTGACCCGCAGCTGGTGTTTTCTTTGATTTATGTCAGAGCCTATTTACGTCCTCTGCTTAAAACAATCCAGTTCGTGTCAGCAGTAAATGAAACTGTGTACCATCCAGCAGCTGTTTGCCTGCTACCTGGAATGAGTTTCACTCCAGTTCTTATCAAGCAAAAAATCCTTTTAATCATCAAAACTGCCACAGCCTTGTTGGAGCTGCGATGCTGCGGCGATTATAACAGGGGAAGGCACATTGCAAGCTGGGGACATGGCCAGAGCCCTGGGATTGCGGGTGATTTTCTTCCAGGGTCACAACCACTTTGGACACAACGACACATGGAAATGAGGGTTGAGCTTTGGCTGTGGAGACCAGTCAACTGCGGAGCTGGACACCAGCAAGGTTTAACTGGGGCTGTAAGGGCAAGGCTGGGCTGAACAGGCAGCCAGACGGCCTCTGGCATCTTCACCACTGACCCAAGCAGGCTCATTACAGTGAAAACACCCTCAGCCACTAAGACTTGCTTATCTTGAAGCTGCTGCTACTGATAAAGCCAATAGAGCAAATGGGGACTGGTTCAGAAAAAAACAACGGGAGGAGATGGAGTCTGAATCCGTGCTGCAGCCCTTACACCCTGAGGAGTCTCCTAAGTGAAGGTCTTAACTAACGAGGTTGTTGGCGGTGAGCGGGGATGCTGTGAGGAGCAGGGGACATTCGCCCAAAGCTATTCTGAATTCATTAAAGAGGACGGGAAGAGCTGGGCTGCTCCACTCGGGGACCCAGCACGAGGCCACAGAACCTGCTTGTCCCACCAAAAACTAATGATCACAGCTTGACTAGCGAGTATCAGATGCTCTCAACACGCTGCTTGCAAACAAGCTGCAGACCAAAAGCAATTCGAAGGAATTATTTGGGAAATAATTCTAAATAATGAATGAATGGAGAAAACTGCAAGCTGTTTACAGATAACTCACCCGCAGAAAAGAGCTGAATTTGCCGAGTAGATGATTCACTATTGATTATTTCCCCAGCTCTAGCGGTAACCTTATTTAAAGCATTAATTAAGACAAGCCTTCATAGTTCAGCATATTCTAATCTGTTAGAGGAGGAAGAGCTCTTCAGAGCTCAGCGCTGCCCTCCTGGAAGGAAATCTGGAGATTCTCACCGTGCTCCTGGCCCCTGCCTGGGTGGGGGGGAGGTGGGGGGACACCGAGCAGAGCTGAGCACCAGCCTGTCGGGAACCCAGCGACATCCCCTATAGCTGATGTAAACATTTCAGCAGGGTCAGGGCCGGCGAGCGCCTGGGTACGGCAGGGGAATATGGGATCCTACCTGGCTGTTGGCTGGATTTCAAATGGGACAGCTGCCTCTTGGGATAAACCCTTTAAAGACAGCCAAGGCAATCTGGCCATCCGCACGGACGGCTGCCCTCAAATGACCCGTGGCCAAGTCTCCCCGGATAACAATACATAAATGCAGGCTCTAAAACATGCCCCAAAGTGACACTGTCTGTGCAAGTGCCCTTGTGCCACCCAGCCCTCCAGAAAGGTCTGCACTGTCCCCCGGGCCTCAGCTCTGGCAGCCCCTGTATCGGCTCCAGTAACCAACAGGAGCACGAGCCCCTGGGGTTATATTAAGAAACAGGAACCTGGATTTCCTTTCGGTTATATCAAGTGACTGCGACTGCATCTGCCGCTAAATCTGCCAAGCATGGCACGCACATGGAAATGCAAACACATGGGCAACCGGTCTGTTCTTCAGCCAGGGACTGACACTCGGACGTACGCCTCTCTGACAAGAGCACAACTTCAGCCCGTGCTGATGGCACATCGCTGAGCAAGCCTCCAGCGAATGAAACACAGGACTGTGTCTTCAGTAGGACATGAAACTCCAACCCAGCAATCCAACCCAGCACAGCAAGATTTCTGACTCAAAACCCAGAGGGATAAGGCTTGTGATGCTGAAGGGTCGGGTCAAGTCATTGCTCTCCAGCTGCGTTCCCCAAGCTGGATCTGCAGCCTGGTTTGCTCTGCAGAGCCACCAGTCCCCTGCCCGTCACCCCAGGATGGCTTGCACAGCACTCTGCAGGCAGATGCGTGCTTGCTTTCCCCACATCCTGAAGAAACGAGGGTATGATAACTCGGCACCTGACTGAAGGTAAAATCCTGTGTCTTTCAACCAGCTGATTAGCTCAGCATGGCCCAAAGCACGTTTGCATCATTTCTGGATGGAGTATGGGTAGAGCAAGTTAGCATCTGCATTAAGCAAGCCCAGCATATGACTGACTTTTGTTCTCATAACTTTGTTTCAGAAAGAAAGGCTCAGGCAATAATGTTTTAATCAGCTCTGAAGTCCAAGCAACAAATGACTCTGGTCTTTTTAGCCCCTTTCTGTGTCCACTGTGATCTGACATAGCTTCTCTCGTGAGTTGTCCTAAGTTAGCATGGGTACAGTTTGCCAGAAGAGCCATCAGGCCCTTTCTTCCCACTTGGCACTATTTGGTGTGAGGCTCACTCAGCACCACATTGTGGTCAAGACATGACCAGCTACGTGGTCCACATTTATCCTGATTTGTCCTAATTCATCCACAAAGATTAAAAGCAAGACTCCAGTAAAAGTCCCTTTCTTTCCCATCGGATGCAATCAGCCACAAGATTTATCTTACATGGTTGAGCTTCGAGGTAAAGTTAGACCTGATCTCTAACCAAGGAAAGATAACAGGAGAGGAATTAAAAATTGAAACATTGTCAGCTCATGTTGAGCCTCTCATCAACCAACACCCCCAAATCCTTCTCCTCAGGGCTGCTCTCCATCCATTCTCCACCCAGCCTGGATTTGTGCCTGGAATTGCCCTGATCCACGTGTAGAGCCTTGAGCTTTACCTGGTTGAACTTCATGAGGTTCACACAGTCCCACCTCTCAAGCCTGTCCAGGTCCCTCCAGATGGCATTCCTTCCCTCCAGTGTGTCTACGAGCCACACAGCTTGGTGGTGTCAGCAAACTTGCTGAGGGTGCACTCAATTCCAACATCCATGTTGCCGACAAAGAGGTTGAACAACGCCCATGCCAATACCTACCCCTGAGGAACCCCACTCATCACTGATCACCACTTGGACATCGTTCACTGCTGCATTATTTTTTATTCACACAAACGTGGGATGGAGCATGTTTCCCTGTCCAGTATGTTCATTAAAAGGACGCAAAAAGGGGAAGAACAGAAAGATGCAGTAGCTGGCTTTGACTCTATTTGTATCTCCAGCTCTCCTGTCAATCTGGTGACCAGCACTGGAGGTCATACACCGCCTGGGTCTCATCACCACCTTGTATGCCAGGTGAGCAGCAGGGTGTTGAGGTGGTCACAGTGGTCACTTGGGTATGACCCACACACGTGTGCGTGCAAGCGGCTCCGCCAGCCTGGTCCTGCATGGTCACAGCTCATCGTCAAACATACAAGCAAATATTTTTCATGGATATTGTACGAAGCAAAATCCCTACCTGCTCTTGACTCCTTCGAAGGCTGTTTTCTGGCAAGGCCTTATCTGATGGTTTATCCTTTGCTGAAAGACAGAAAAAAACAAAGAACAAATGCTTGTCAAACAGCAGTTTGGTCAGAAAGGATGGGACACTCCTAAACAGGGAGAAAAAAGATGCATTTTGTGTTTATTTTCATTGCTTTCCATTGCATGTGATACACGCTTAAGAACTTTCGTAATTCTCTCCACTCAGTTCATTTTATTTTTTCCATTCATCAAACTTTTCCCTCTCTATGAGCAAGTGCACTGCTAATTAGGACAAAGGAACAGATTAAGTTAAAATGAGTAGATGCTGTTGCTTTCCCTGCCTCTCTCCAATCCAAAGTCAATCCAAATCTTTTGGAATACTCAAGTAAATTTGCATTAACGTGGATACAATACGCTTCTCAAAAAAAAGAGATATTAGAATTAGAGGAAGGGTGTGAGGAAGGGTGATAGAGATGTTGAAAGACACAGAAAAGCTTTTGCGAAAGGGAAGATGCAGAAAGCACACGTGTGTGCCACTGCACACAGCCACGGGCCAGCCTTGCAGGTGTGTGCTGTACGTGCTATTTTGCTTGGCTCAATTTTCCTTAGTTTGAAAAATAAGCGCCTTTGCTTTAGGAGCAGAGTGACCTGCATCCGTGTCCTCTGTCACCACAAAGTTCTGATGTCTGAATTTGCTGCAGTGTAAAATTGACGAGTTTCCTTACTAAGCTTCTGCATTTCCTGGCCAAACCCAGTTTGGCTGGGGAAGGGCAGAGATGTTGGGCCCCTGCTTGTCCATCCTCCCCTCTACAGAGACTTCGAGTGAACATCTGTGCAATGCAGACCTGCTTAGCAGAGTTTATGGTGATACGAAACGGTGCTGCATCTAATTGCCTTTGTTTAAAGGAGTTTCTAGGGAACCCAGACAATAAAACTTGCAAAAGCTTCACTGGGGTCCCACTTCTAAAACCTAGAACTACCATCAGATTTGACCCCATTATTTGGAGCCATCCCGCGGGAAGAAGCCGTGGTGCATGTGTTCCATGCTTGGGAGCAGTCTGGCTGAGGGCCCTTTTCACCATTCCCTCAACACATTAAGAATTACGCCAGTAGCACCGATGTTGCTGCCAATTGGAAGTTTCTAGGTCTGAAACCCTCCATGAAACAAACGCCTTGGCATGGGAGTGAGCTTTTTGCACCAGATGGACCCCCTGGACTCCTGGTAAATCCAGTTCTTAGGCTTTGCCACAAAGAGGCTTAAAATTAATTAGCAGATTTTTTTTTTTTTTTAAGAGTTCTGTGTACAAGGAGTGTGTGAGAAAGGACATTCATTAGGAGCTTTTCGGTACTTATAGGCCAAGACGAGGATTTATAGCTTGCAAGAGAGTTCCTTTTATAACTGGCAATTTCAGACCGTTAAAGGTTGCAAGCAGATGCCTTGGAGATGAAAACATTCCCTATTTTCCCAGAAAGACAGTCAAGAAGGAAGAGTTTTTCTGATTTTTCTAAAGGTGACCACTTTTACCAAAAAGCATCTGCCCCCTTTGGTGCCCATTTCCAGAGAGCTGTCGCCCAGCAGCAGTGGGGAGGTGGACAGGTGACAAGAGCTGATACACAATGTGACATGGAAGAGGACTTTCTGAGGAGCAAACCATCACAATCTTCAGCTGCTGAGAGCTGACTTGTCCACTGCTGACCATAGATAACTACTGAGTGTGTTCTGCAACAGCACCCACCGTAACTGTTCTAAAAACACGAGTAGATGGTAAGAAAACTGTCTAGTTAAGTAAATAACTCAAAAATAGTCTTCAGATATTTTTTACCATATTGGTTCATTCCTTGACCTTGGCAGAGCTGTTTTCAAAAAGAGTAAATGTGGATGATGCTCTGGTGGGAGTGGTGTTTTGAACAGGGATGTGCATTTGCCTCCCCTGGCAGTGTGGTTTCCAGAAACTGCACTTTTCCCACCCTGGAATGACCCCACACGAGGTGTCCACAGGTCCTTGAAAGCCTGCGAGCACCACTCACCTTTTGGGGTGTTCACCCACACCCCTAACCTCATCAGGAGCCAACTAGAGCCAACAAACAATTCCCAGTAATAACTTTGAAAAATGCAGATAAAGCACTAAGAAGACGCTTCCGTAAGTTAAAGTTTTTCACCCACTCCGGAGGAGAAGGTTCCTCAGTGTGGGAAGTGAAGCACAATGACACCATTCAACATGATTTACTGTCTTCAGCACTGTGCTACCTGCCCAGCAGCGTACGGTGCCCACCATGGAAGCACATGGAAGAGGAGGAGATGCATTAAAAAAAACTGTCTGAGCAATATGGTGCTGTGCACATTGGCACTTCTTGGGCTTCCTTTTTTGTAAGAGTTCACATGGGAAGGCCATTTTCCAGAAAGAAAAGTACAAGATTCTGTTGCTTTAAGCAATATTATTCCTGGCTTCTTTAGCGACTCCTACAAATATTAATTGATTTACATACCAGCCTCTAGTGACCAAATCAGAACCAAATTAAACAAGTTTTGCCTTGCCATATATCCCCCCTGCATATGCACGCTCCTGGCTACTGATAATGAGTTAACTCCCTGATTTTGCTAGAAAACTTTCTAAACTCAGTCTTGCCTATATTAGGTGCGTTTCCCCTCACTTTTCCCACTCTTGATATTTCTGGGGAAATTTCCTTTGGAAAAGGGGGTGTTTGTCAGTGTTTTGCTGATGGTGTTTTGGATCAGCTCTGAGCAGTGTTGAGCAGCACTGTGTTTAAAGCTCTGTCACTCTGCCCACTCAGCCACGCTCTCCCCCATTTGGCTGCTCAAGCAGTACCAAAAATGGGAAATTTAAGAAGAGATAGACTAGTTTAGAATTAGAAATGTTATTTCAAGGACTCAGAGCCAGAAACACAGGAAATCCTAAGCCAAAAGGACACATTTTTGTGAAAGGGGAAGTCATCTGAAGTTGGTAAAATGGACTGCAAACCTCCTCCTGCTATCCCAGGTTTGGTGTGAGATGATGAAGAAATTTAAATCTTATCCTTTAAATCACTGGAAAGAGAAACCGTGACTTTACAGGACCTGAGTTTGCACAGATATTTGGAAAGATAATTTCATAGGAAAAAGCTGTGTTCCCAGGACAGAAATTGTTCCCCTTATCTACTGCCAAGCCCCCAGGAAAAAATTTGGGGAATGCCTATAGCAGCCTGCATCATCGATATTACTCCACTGACCCAGTTCTTACTCTCAAGTTTCTATTCTACCCTAATAAAGGTGGATTTCATGTACAATAATCTGAGGACAGCAGAGGTGAGGGTATTGCTGTAAGGAAAGCATAAGGAAGATAATATTACCAAGCTAGACTACATACAACTATAACTATTCAAGTATTAAATCCATTTTTCACCATCAAGAGTGTTATCCAGCAGCATGAGAAATACAAGCAGGAGAAAATATTCTCAAGTAAAGGAATTGATGGTCAAAGCCTGAAAGTTTGGTAAAACGCTTTTCCACTTCATGTCCTACAAGCTGTCAGCGCTAGAATGGAAAACCACAGATCAGTAATTGCAAAGGACACTTCTTCTTTCTTACACTGTCTCTGTCTGTAAGGCAGGAGGATGGCAAGTTAATTAATTATCTCCAGCATCAGTTTACTTGAAGATCTTTTTTTCCAGCAGCGCATCAAAGGAGACTGATAGAAGCCTTGATTAGGGGGATAATGAAGGAAATCTCTAATAGATTATATCATTTCTTCCCCGTCTGCAGCCATTCTCAAACTGGCTGCTTTCGCAGGGCTGGGATTCGTGTCTGGAAAATATCACAAGCATGTAAATCCACCTCAAATGCAAAATTTATGGAAAAATTCAAGTAATTGCATGTTTACCATATTTCTGTCAAAGGTCTGGAAAAAAGATATCAGGCCATCTGATTTGCTATAGAGCAGAGATTTTCTGTGTGTCCTGTTAGGGTCTCTGACTCCGTGGAGACAATCCATATTTTGAAGTCACATCAGACATGGACAGAGAAAATTTATTAGATAATACAGAGCAGGACGAGAGCAGAGGCAGGAGGAGAGCACATGCTGATGTGGGGGTGAGGCAGGCAGTTTGATGTCTACCTTGTTATCTGTCTCAGGAAGTCTTTTAGTAACAATGACCATTAGCAGGGGCCACAGATGAGGTGCTTTATCTGATTTTTTTTTTTTTTTCCTCTCTAATCTTGCCTGGTTTCACCTGCAACACAGCATCTCGCCCAGCATCAGACTAACAGGAGCCCTCCAAGGGCAAAGTTGCTTCCCAGTGCAGGGGAGGGAACTTTGGTACTGCAGGGTCCCAGCTCACCATCCCCATAATTCCTCTGCGTTTGAAGTCCCTTGGGAATTTTAATGCCATTTCCCTCTTACCCAGACCATGCACATGCTGCCAAATCTAATAGCAAGGAGAAATGAAGTGTCAGGTTCTGATACACCAACACGTTGTGCTGATTTCTATCTCGCGCAGATAAAGCCCAAGCCATTCCCAAGAAGTCCCAGTGGCACATTTAAGCAATCTATTTCTAAGATGAGACTGCAGATTCTCCCCTGGTGGTGTTTGGTGCTTAATAAACTACCAGTGGCACTAGTTGCACCAACCCTTGGATGCTCAGGCACCCCAACACCAACCAACAACTGGATTGAGAGTTTGAAAAAAACCACTGTCCTAATGAAGGAGTTACTGGTCTCATAAAAGAGCCATCCTGCTCCTTCACATGAATCTCCATCACCCAGCTCTTGTCCTGGCAAATGGGTGGTACGGAGAGATGCTCCAGCCCTTGTCCTGGGTCTCTCCTGTCCCCCACGGCCACCGAGGGCAAAAGTAAATGGTGCCATGCAAGGGAGCAGAAGCAAAGGCAGAAGGGGAGCAGAAAGTGTTTTATGGGGTTAAACGTCCCAGTCTGAAGTAAAGCAATTTCCTTCGGTCTCCTGCCATTTCCTTGTGGAGGCTTATCATCTCCAGCTGGGACAATATAAAGGCCCATTTAATCGAGATCCATTTAACACTGAATCACGCTAACAAGATTACTTAGCCAGGGCTAATTCTGCATTTGCTGAAGTGCAGTATCCAGGGTGAGTAATCTCTGTGTGCTGGTGGCAGGTTCAGAGACAGGTTAGCCACTGGCTTAGCATCACAGACAAAACATGGAAAGTACATAGAAGACCATGACAATGAAATTGCAGCCAGTTTAGCCTATCGGGCTATTTCCTTTCCCCTACTCAGTGTTATTTGAGATCAGTGCAGAGAGGGTTTCCTCATTACCCCACAGGATCCTAAAAGGGGAATTATTTTCTTTGTCCTCACAAGCAGCTGAGCAGGCAATACAGCAAAATCCTCTTCAGTCATTATCTGTTAAGTGCATGGCATCCTTTTGTGAGTTAAATGACACAGTATTTCTTGCATGGGACTGAATTCAAAAGGTTTTGCCTTCCATCAGGAGATAACTCAAGATTTGAGTGCTAATTGAATACATTTATATGCACACAAGTGATAGGCATTCATACAATTTCTTAAAGTAGATTCTCACCATTCAGTCATTTAAAAATATAGCACTAAGGGCTCTATTATTTATGATTATTAAATCACAAATCTGAGTAGCAAAATACTTCACTCAGGGAAAGCGTGAAGAGGCTGTTTCAGAGAAAAATCTCCTTTTTCAGAACTCACAGAACACCACATCATCGCAGGAGGATGCTGATAACTAATATTGTTTTACAGCTAAGGCTCGCAAAGTAACTTAACTCAGGTAAATGGATTAATCCTAATCACCCTTTCAAATGTTCCCAAATCCTCCGAGTAGTCAGAGCTAAGGTTGAGGAGTTCTGGTGAAATATTCATTTTTTTCATACGTGTTGACTCATCACCCTGTCAGCGTAGGATATGGGATGTCCCCAGTCATTCCCTTCCTTGCTTTGAGAGGACGAGATTTGTTGTCATTTCAGGAGGGATTCATCTCACCTGGTGTCAGAGGTCCACAGGGCAAGTGTCTATACTTGAGTTAGTCTCTTAAATGCATAAGTGGAAAGAAATTGGGGTGATTTGTCCAACCTATTTTAGGCAGCCACCTCAAGATGAGAGCAATTGCCTGCTGGAGGTGCCCATTTCTCTCCATTGATGGTAAATGAGGTCTGAGTGCTCAGTGCAGGTGCCGAGACCCGGGCGCTGGGAGATGGATCCTATCTGGCATAATTGCAACCTTTCAAAAGGAGATTCACTTTTTCTCTTTTTTTTTTTTTTTTTTTTTTTTTTTTTGACAGGGAGTTTATCTTAAGTATTTGAGGAATTTCCCAAGTTGTCATTTCTGTCTTAGTCTTTTCTCCCCATTTTGGCAGACAATCCTCCAGGTATGGCAAAAGGGCAGTTAACAGACAGTGGTGTGAGAGCCCAGTGGTGTGAGAGCCCTGTGCCTTTCCTTTACAATACAGAGCACAGCTCATGGTTTTATTTTGTAATACAGCCCAGAGCCTCTTTTGATGCTCCAAGGGCTCATCAAAGCAGAGACCAAATTCAAGGGTGGATCAAACCCATCTCCATAGGCTGGCTGCAAGCTCTTCTGGCATGGGCAAATGCTGCCTTCCTCCAAAAGAAGAACACAAGCTATATCAGGTCAAAAGGACAAGACCACAGAGACAAGACGACCTCCAGAGGTACCTTCCAACCCCAATCATTCCACAATTCTATAAAAAAGAAAAAGCTTTCCACGGTAATGTCTTCACACCTGGCATGGAGACCCTACACTCAGGGTGCTAGCAGGGGCACACTTTGCTCCTGATAACACCCAACCCTTTAGCACTGCTGGGCCAGCAGCTCTGGGAAGCTTTAAGACAAAAAAAAAAAGAGACACCTATGGAGCTGGGTGCCTTTAGGGTATGACAAGAGCTTGGCAAAAGCTTCAGTACCTTCAGTATCGTAATTTATATTCAGAGTTCTAAGCCCACTTGAATCTATCCCACATCCCATTCTCAAAAAGTGACTTAGACATTCGGAAAACTAAATGCCACTGAGACATGGGCTTTCAGGCCCAGATATGCAAAAGCATGCAAGTGTGTAATGCTACTTCACATGTCTAATATACACAGATTCCAGGACAAGATTAAATGCTTACATCAGAGCTGGAACTAAGCTCCACGCAATTCTGGCCAAGTGCTGAGGTCACTCATGAAAGTGGGATTTCTGTTGAGATGTTTAACTTTTTAATCACAGTCCAGAGCTCAGACAAATGCACCCCTTTCTCCCTCCCATTAAACTCAGGTACTTAGATGGTGCTCATGGTATCTGCACACTGGGAAGGCAGTTTGCTGGTCATCCCTACACTGGCAATTCACATATTTGACGGCCACCACCTCAGTGCTTAGAAAACAACCAACAGATTGGGAAGTTTGTGAGAGAAACAGGCAGATGCACATGAGAAACATGACTGCATAAGGCTTGTTTCCTTGAGAAACAAGTTGCTCAGTCAAAACATTCAGAAAACTTTCCAGCTCTACTCATGACTTCATCCTCAACATCTGAAAGCACAAAAATCTTTAAGTGTAAGACGGGAATTAAAATCTGCCTCAAAAATATGATCAAGTCACACTGGAAAATCCAGGGACTCCCTTTAGCAAGTGCTCAGGGTATCTCCAACTGTGCAAAACCAAAACACATCCCACTCATATTCCTTCAAAAAACAGTCAACTACCCAAGGAGCTGGATTGCACAGAGACAGCCCTGTGCCTTGGACACTATAGAATCATGGAATCGTTTTGGTTGGAAGGGACTTTATGATCACCAAGTCCAACCACTAACCCAACACTGCCGAGTTACTACTAAACCATGTCTCTCAGCACTACATTTACACATCTTTTAAATATCTCCAGGGGTAGCGGGAGGAGCTAAGAGTGTTGAATTTAATTTCTGACTCAGGCAATACAGTACATGCTCTCAGGCAATCACCTTCTTCCATCACTTCTTCACCATCTTCCCTTTTGGACTAAGAAGCCCAGAATCTCAGAGGCAGGAGCTGGCTAACTCCCTGCTCTTTCCGATCCGGTGGGACACACAATGGAACCGCCACAGGGATGCAGGGTACGGTGTACCCCGTGTATGGGCTCCTCCAGGTACTGCGGTCACAGGGATGTCCGGACGTGGGGCCACACCGAGTCTCAGAGACAGAGCAACGCAAGAGGCAACGCTCCTCACACTCATCAGCAGATGTAAGACCTGCCCCGCGGCGACCGCAGCCCCTTGGTCCTCGCCGTGGTGGCAGACATCAGTGGCACGCAAATTCTGTCCACACCAACAGGGCAGCACATTGCAACGGATGAGTTTCCAAGGATTTTCCAATTTTAACGTCCCCTAAAAAAAACGTATCTCTAGCAAAGGCACAGATTCACACATGGCAAGTGTAAGCCTGAAGCCTTCTTTTCTCAGTTACCTTTTCTCAACCTCTCAAAAACAATCTGCCGGCTGCAGGTTGAAAACCGCTCCGTTCCTCGTCGTCGTGTTTGGATATAATGCCATCCTCTCTAATTGGTGGGGCACGAGGGCTTGAAAGACATTAAGCCCTGCCTGCACGTGTGCGGAGCGGTTACCGCAGCGTGATAACCATCCCTGCCGGCTGGGCAGCCGAGCCTGACCACCCTCACAGCAACGACAAAGGCACGGCGCCTCGCTCCGAGCAAGAGGACCAAGTAGACTCCGTGGGAATCGTTATTAGCTTGGCTTTAATTACAAACTAATTTCCTCCTGCATAGCCAGCAATTTCAAGCTCTGTGGAAACTATAAGGAAACAATAGCATGCCATTTCCCAGCAAAAGAAGCGTAAACAAATAGACAAAATTCAGAGCTTCAGAAGCAAATGATATATTTAAATGCCCCAAATGCAACAATCGGAGAAATTTTCCTCAAGCTAAGCAGAAAGCATTCTCTCTTACTTCCCAACTAAATATTTCATTTTTCAGGCCATCCAATTTTACCAAGTGATAGGGAAGACCGAGTAGGTCTTGATAATAGAAACTGCCAGCACCTAAAATATGCAGAGGCTTCCACCTCTCCGTAATAAGCTGGTGCCGTAGGTTGCTCACCGGCTCGAGCGCTGCTGAAACCGTACTTAGCAGCTGACAGATTGCAACGAGAACTGGGGGAGCATGAAGGCTTGTTAGCGGCAAGGTTTTCCCAGCTGAGGCTCAGACACGCACTGATTGGCAATTCCGATCACGGAGTTTGTCCCGGTGGAGCCTCCATATGTTTCTTCCCCTGGAGGAGCGATGAATGTCAATTCACCCCTTGGGGTGCGTCAGGCAAAAGTCCTCCCGAGGGTGAAACGAGAGCTGACAGCAACCGGCCACAGGTACCCCGACCAACTTCCACTCATCGGCCCATTTTGCTAAGAGTCGGGGAAAAATGAAGCTGTGTTTGTTGCATTTCCACACACAGTGCTGGTGTGTATGTTTCCCTCTCAAAATTAGCTATATGGAAAATAAATAAGGGGAACACGCTCTTACCTACCATAAAACAGGAAAATGAATGTTTATGCTGGTAACTCATCAGCACGCCTAGGATTTCCCAAGAATTCATGGCATAACCTGAAAACACAGTCTGTGACAGTGAGTCGATAGTTCTATTCTATTCTATATGCCCAGACCCATCAGGCCATATTTTCCTTCCCCATGTCCACGTCTCATATCAACCACTTCTTCAGAGCATTCTGCCAGCGGCTCTTGACGGGCTTTCCAGACCTTAATTAAGCTTCAAGACACCTCCGTGAAGTTGACTAATATAATTAAGTGAGTCTTCCAGATGAATAAGCTGAGGAGAGGTGAGATCAAACAGCAGGATGATGGAGGAACAGTTACCCGGTGGCAAAGTAGGTTGCAGGGCCCAGAGACCCCGTCCTTGCTGTCGTACAAAAATCACTGCCTTTCCCTTCCCATAGCTGTAGCTGATTACGCCATGATTTTCTCCTGAAAAGGGTAGTTTGGACCATTGTCTTAACAAGAAAAAGCAGCTTCTTTTGGCATCAAGGCATAGCTGCTGTCTCTAGCACTGCCACACAGGGGTGTTTCTTGCAAGTATCAAGAACAGCTGTGCATTTACATGCAACAATATATTTCACTAGTAATGGAGGTGAGGGAAAGATCTAGTCCAGTGGTATCTTTCAAATAAACTTTCTGAAATTACAGGAATTATATAGCTTATATTTAAATAATTCTCAGATTGTCTGGGTATCTCCTAAAAAAATATTTCCCGCAAGATTTCTTTAATTTCATAGTAAACTGGAAGTATGACTCAAAATAATAGCAGTCTAGGCCTGAGTCTTGCTACAACCTGAAGCCTCACTTGTCTCTTAAGTTTAAAAGGTTTATCACGGACTTGAAGATAAATATGCACCTAAATCCCTCCATGACAGGGGCCTTATTAGGAAGAGCATTCACTTGGGACTTTTTCCTGGAAGATGATATTTAGAATGAAATTGTGAAGTATTAGGGTGCTACAGGAATAAAATGGAAAATTCCCCAGTTTGGAGTCAAGTTGGATCTGCGATATCTCACCTTCCTACAGTCGCTCTCCTTCACAAAAGAGCCGTCACCCATCGCTTAGGAAGCTCAGCCTTAGGGGCACATCTTCCAACATCCTCTTCTGTTCCAAAATTCAATGACAAAAGCACTCGAGAAGAAATCACTCATGTGACACTTGTCGATGAGCTTTCGACAGCGGCAGGGCTGTTGCTTGGCTTCGTGCTCGCCCTCCTAACACAAGCGTTAGGGCTGTCAGGGAGCAGCCCAGAGGCCACCTATTCTGGCTGTTTGCCCCACTGACTTCTCCTCTTCCCACCTGGGGTCTGGCGACACCATCACCTAACACTCTTCCTAAGTCTGCCAGAGGGGACAAAAACCTCACAACTGTGGGAAACTTTGTGTGACACCACTTCTCTTCAAAACTGTTGTTTCCCAGTGCTGGGACCCTACGGAAAACTATAAAGTGATGGCAGCTCTTGGGACCTAAGCCACGCTGACTTTTTTTTTTGTTGTTGTTTTGCCTCATCTGTTTCTTTATACTTCTCCGTGTCTCAAGTGACTCTGACATAGGAGTTCCTGCTTTTCATTTTTCTGCTGTACAAGATGTCAGCAGATAACAATCCATGCTTCATTGGTGCCGTTCCATAATTGAAAGAGCCAGCAATATATCAGGCTTGGAGTCTGCAAACCCCATCAATAAGTACTCTATTACTTGGGCATAATTTTCCACCACCCCCCCAATGAGACTTAACAGGCAGTAGGGTTATATTGCTGAACCCACACTTCACTGCAAACTGTTTAAGATAATGCCTACTAAACTATACTCTATTGTCACAAATTAGTTTCTCAGACAACCGGCGTCTAGCAAAAATGTACTTAATATGCAAAGCTGTCTGTTTAGATCTATCTGTCTTCCAGTAAAGCTACCTCAGGGAAAAGACAACTGTAGTCCAAAATAACGGCACAGGTTTCTTTCCAAGTCAACATATACAGAACTACACTTTTCTCTAGGAACGAATTTTTCCTGTGTCACCAGGAGAGTTTTTTGCTTGACTTTTCCTGCATTTTCAGCATATAACAGAGAGTGTAACAGCTTCTGCAGCGTTACTGATTGTGTGAGGGCAGTGTGAAACTTGCTTGGCCTCTCTTTTTAGATTTAATTCTCTGAGCTTTTCCGTAGCACGTTAAGAATCAGCTTCCTGGTCCATTTCAACAAAATCCCATCAAGTCCCAAGAGTTTCCCCTTTAAATAAATACCAGG
This sequence comes from Xenus cinereus, assembly GCA_025774025.1. Taxonomy (NCBI): domain Eukaryota; kingdom Metazoa; phylum Chordata; class Aves; order Charadriiformes; family Scolopacidae; genus Xenus; species Xenus cinereus. The sequence goes on along the minus strand of JAOXJK010000003.1, from coordinate 29,081,079 downwards.
GGCTTGAGTTTTAATTACTTTCTGCAGAATCCCCTTATCAGCAGTAGCTTTGACAGGCACAGGCTGTACGTTATCTGGAAACACAACTGAGATCTCTAACTCCTTCCATGTCTTTAGCCCTTGAAGCTTGTCTCATACCTATTACATATCATGCCCAGAAGTGCTGCCGCGAGTATGGGCTCCGATACCTGGATAGGCAGCTCTTTCCCTCCATAGCTTATCATCCCAGAGGATCCTTGCACGCTTCCCTTGTTGCTGGCACAAATAAATTGCTGATGATTCACTCGTGCTGGCTATCTATCTGCATACCAGGCATCTCCCAGATGTGTTACTTCTTGCACAGAACCCTATTTTCCTTCAGTTTTGGTCCATCAGCTGTGGGGCTCTGTAAACTTCCCTGAAGTCTGCTGCTTCTGTTATCTCCAGCAAGCAGCCACCTGTGCAGGTCGTACCCCTCCTTGCACCATCAAAGGTCTGTCACAGGCATCCAGTGACGTTGCACCAGTGCATAAACATATCACAGCAGCTGGGGGAAGTGGTAACCCACACCTCTCCTGCGTTTCCAAGGGTAATTGCAAGAACCAGTTTAAATTATAAATAAACAAGAGCCAGTCATTGTTTAAACTTTGCATAAGGTTATTTTGAGGTTTGAATGGAAGCTCGGGTCCTTTAATACATTATCTCAACTGGATCAACCATCCACTAATCTAGGAACTGCCTCATAAAAGCCAGATGGGCAATATTTTATCCCAAATCCTCTGAAATCTCAGTCAGCTGCACAGCAAGCATGCGGACTATCCAACTTATGGAAGGACCTCATTACAGATTTATTTGAATACCTTCAAATTGTCATCCTTGTGACCCCTGTAGGAGATGTTGCACTGCCCACTGAGAATTATGTTTGGGTCTTCCACCTCCTGCACCATTCCCTAGTCCCCCTCCATCCCTCACCTGCACAGCTGGTGTCCGTTCTGACTTTTTGGCCTCCAGAAATCACCGGAGATGAGAGTTGTAACCTAAAGCACCCATATTTCTGATCAGCTATTTTCAAAGGCTCAAGGAGCTCTATTCCTGACCACACCGATACTTGAACTCTGACTGCGGTCTGTGCTCATTGTTTTTACGTGTGGCAGAGCCGTGCCCATCCCAAAGGGCACACACCTACTGCCTTTTTGCCATATTAATAGCCCTGCTCTGCTTCAAGTCACCTTCATGCCAGAAATGAGGTAGCCAAACTTCATGCCACTGGGAACAAAAGCAGGCAGCAAACCAGCCTCAAAGCAAGAGGAGACATAAAACCCCATTAAACCTCATGGTTCAACACATAAACAGAGAGAAGGGAGGACCTCCCAGAGTCCTGTGCTTGAATCCAATAACCATCCATAACTACCCCTAAGGATAGTTTCTAAAGAGGGGAGAGCAATAAACAGCACTTCCCCTCTTCATTACACAACTCCAGCAATAACTATGATGAATGGCAAGGAACAACTGGGTTTCATTGCTAGATTTCCAGGCTGCGGTGTCCAACAATAGAAGCATAATAAAGACAGATGGCAGTGGATTAACTCTTCTTGCAAGGCGGCCAGTGCTGGTTGTTCAACATCCCAACTCAAATGCAGGCAGCCCTGTAGCAGCCCCGTCCCCTTTGCTTCTGAACAGGAGCGGTGTCAGGTACGGCGGGGACCAGGCATAACACAAGCCAGAGGTTTTGTTCAGATCAGAGAGCGGAGCCGAGTAATATATGCTAATTCTGGTGGTGTGTTTTGCTTTTAAGCACAGCTGTTAAAGACGCAGAAAACTCAGAAGAAGCCTAAGCAGATCTTCCACAGAAAATTTCTGCGCTTTTTCAACCTGGAGTATTAATTGCTTGACTTCTTTTTAATTTGGAAAGCTCAAAAAGAAAAAAAACAACCCTGAAATTGTTGCTGGTTTTGTGCAAAAGAGATTGCTTTTTAAAAGCTGATACATCTTCCCCTCCAATTTTGCCCATTTGGTACAAAAAAGATTTTGCATTCTTTTTTCAGTAGGCTTAATGTGGTGCTAATAGGCACGTATTGGATATAATTTTAAAATTATCAGGAGTTTTAGGTCGGTTCAAACAACAGAAGAAATAGGGTCTGGGAGGGCTGGGGAGGGAGCTGGGTTGTGCCCACTGCTCTGGCACTGCTTTGCCGTGTGCAAATATATGAAATTCACTCTAAGCTTCAGCATTAAAAGGGCGAATGCACTGCCAAAATTAGCTGGGGAGGGGTCTTCCCACAACTAATTAATTGAGTTTGAAAAGTGTTTGGAGACCTTCAGATGGAAGGTGCTAAACAAAGTGAAAATTATCATTATTTCTGCTTAAGTGAAACTGCCAAGCAACACTACTTCAACCATTCATTGCAAATTCACGTCTTTCTTCTGTTTGTAAGTCCACTGTAACCAAGCTTAATTTCTGCAGATGTATTTGCTATTCAGGAGCATTTGCTGGTTTGAATAATTTTCAGACGGAGTTTTTGGGAAACATGTTTGATTCGCCTATTCATTATCTGTTACTCCGGATGTGTGATGGGCTACACAAGGCAGCACGTTGCTGTTTCCGCTCACTGCCTGAATGGCAGAAAGTTTATAGATGGGAGAATAATGAATAACCAATAATGAATACTCTTGTTTTCATGTGCAAACAGATGAGCATGTGAAAAGCAGTGTCTCTCCCCACTTTCTTGCCAACAGATCCCCATTCACAATAATGTTCTCCAACACAGAAAAGCCAGCAGACTCTTGATTCAGCCAAATATTTGGCCATTCACAAACTCTAGTTTTGCTGTCTTACCAGAAGTACCTACACACCTGCCTGAAATATGGAGGTGGCTACTCTGGGGTTGACCTGTTGTCTTTACAAAGATGAGACAACAACAAAAGAATGCATTTCTTTTTACAATGTGTGTTACTCAGCCACATAGCACTTGGGGATTTTTGGTCTCTCCTGGGTATTGGCAATTTCTCCCTACAGTATAACTCCGCTCTTCGGGGTCTTCTCTATAATACCTCATATTGACAAATCAGAAAGGTCTACGGGACTTCTGCAAGCCCGCATGCCACATCTCTGCTCTGGTGCAAACGTCAAATATCCAACAGCAGGTCATGCCAAAGTCCTGTTGCACCAATCGCCCTCAAAACCATATCCCCCTGAAACCCTCCTACCTGCTGAGAGATGGAAAGCTCAAATTTACACAGAACCATTTCCTTGTTTCTGTTTTTGCTGACCGCGTGACTCCCAGTTGCATGTAATTATTTTGGTATGCTGGTGTTAATGATGTGTCCAGTTCACTTAGCCTGTTCATCAGTATTGCTGGTCATTTGCTGTTTCTTTGTTTCTTGCCTCCCAAAAGGTCACTACATCATCAGCAAAACCAAGCGCAATTCATCCATTATTTATCAAGCCGGCTTTCCTGTTCACCTGTCCCTGATTTCAAGGCCATGCTCCATCCTACATCTCAAACCTACAGGCACCTTCAAGCCCACAATTGTGCCACGAAGCACCTACAGGTATAAAGCTTTTATTAAATAGAAACCGTAAACTGTAAAAACGAAGCTTGTTGTTTTTGCAGACAGGAATTCGGCATCATTTTAAACATCTTGCGTTTTGCAACCTCAGGTCCCCAGTCCCACTCCTGCTTTGCCTTCTATTGACCAAAAAAGCTATTTGTAAGTAAATCTATGCAATGAAAGACCTGCCTTTTGCTATTTGGCCTGAGTTGTAGCCTGCTTTAACCCTCCATCGGCGAAGGCTGCTTCCATCTGCTATTTCCTCAGCCTAACTGGTTGCTGAGCTCACCAGGGCTTCCTGCGTACAGCCCGGTTGTGTTACTGACTTCCTCCTCTGGAGCAATATCACGGAATAGCGTCCCCAGGGGAAACACACAGATATTGTGAAACGCCTCGTGCAAAATCAGGGATGCTTATCGCACCTCGCTTGAGAGCGCCAGCACCTTCCCAACACGAGTGCCCCCCGTGTCAGCCCTGCCCCTGCGGGAGGTGTTTGCAGCCTCCCAGGCTCTCCAAGAGGTTGGGGTACAGGTGATGCATAATGTTATCAAAGCTCCATCTGCCTCCGGGGAGTCTTTTAAATCTCAGCCCCTGAGAAGAGCAATAACCTTCAAAAAAACCCACATGAGACTTATTACAAAAGGGAAATTCTAACCTACAAATAAAGGCAATAAAGAGGCAGACCTCTGCATCTCGATTGCATCTAACATGGCCTCAGAACAAGCGGAGACATCCTGATGAGCTGCCGAAGGGGTAAAGGTGATGTCAGCGATCCCCATTGCGAGTGAGAACTGTGGTTACGCTGGTTACACTGGAGAAGAGCCGCTGAGCATCGCCGAGGTCACCCCGGGCAGCGCGGCTCTCCTCTAACCTACCCCTGGGGTTCAGCTGATGGGATTTATCATATCCATGGCTTAGACTGAAAGCCAAGCCAGAAAAGTGCCTTCGAACTGTGCTCCATCAGGAGAGAAGTGGGGAGGAGAGCAATGCCACAGCCACTCTGTGCTTCCCCCCTATTTGTCCTGGTTATCAGACTGGAAAAGATCACCAATTACCCTCTTCCCAACCACCACTGCTCCTGCCAACAAAAGATGAAAAGCACATTTATTTCTCTTAAGTGAGATCTTTTTGTGACACATAAGGACCCTTGTATACATGACAATTACTTGTAAAAAATGTCTCTCTGTCTACAGCACATCTGTAAATGGATTTAAGCCCATATAAAGGATGTAAAAATGGCTATAACCTCCCCAGTGCAGCTCCCTGGAAGCTCTCAATGGTGTTTTTTTTCACATATATAAAAGCCAACACAGAACAAAAAGGCCTGTCAGCAAAGAAAGGTAGGCTCGCCTTTCCTCACCTAACTAGGGAAACTTAATTTTATTTATTTTTATTGACAATTTCAACAACTATTTCTCAATCATAAAAGTAAAAAGCACAGGCTCAGCTAGTCAGCCCATCATTTCTATTTAGCTTTTTATTTGTGCAAGGAACTCTTTGGAGATGCAATATCTTGTTTGCAGAGACACCCTAGTGGCAACACGACATTACTCAAACCACCAAATGAGGCTTCTGCAGACAACGCAGCCTTCTCCTCCGGCACCTCCAGCAGTTTATGGATCCCACCGTGCAACTTGGGGCTCCTCCGTTCCCCCCATCACCCCAGCCTCCCCCATTACCGCTGACTCCTGGCTTTGACATTTAGGCAGGGCGAGCAAAGCTTCACTTAAAAGCAAATGCTGTGGTTGTCTAGCGGGTAATTATTGACCATTGCATCTTATTATTATTACTTTTACTGTTTATTTTTTGACAGATTCCCCCCTGGGGTTCTGCCTCTCTGACATTCATCACAAACAGCACTGTAAGGCACCATGGGATGTATCCGTGCCTGAATTATGGACACGCCACTCATCCTTCCCTGGCCCAGGGGTTTCTAAGGGCCAGGTTTATGCAAGCAGTAGAGACTCAAAGGATGCCCAGAGGAAAGAGAGGAACCCATTGGGATTTGCCCGGCTAAGCAGTCTGGTGCCCAGATCCCAGCAGAGTTGATGGGAATTGGGCACATAATGTGTAAATCTGCTGGGTGCCTCTGGCTTTGAGCACCTGGTCCCTCTCCCCAAGGGCAACCATGTGCCCAGTCCCTCTCTCCAAGGACAGGGATGCACTCAGGGCACAGCAGCGATCACACTGCATGCAGCCGGGGACATGGGGGTCCCTCCTCAGACTATGCACAAAGCAAAGCTGATCCCTGGCCCAGGCCACGAAGATCAAATCCTTTGGCTCCATGTGTTAGCGGTGGGCAGTAATTGTCTACAACATAAAATTGGGAAAGGGAGGCTTGCAGGGAGACACTGCTTTTGGGCAGGGCTCTTATTAACTTCCCAAAGTGAGTCCCTTTGGCCGTACCCTGCACAGCGGATAATAAAATCAGCGTTATGCTACCTTGGCATCTGTGCTTTCACAGGGAAGTGAGAAAGACTCTCCGCTCCTATTTGCACTCTTACCCTAACAACAGCGCCGGGTGTCAGGTGTCTGCGAGCCAAAGGCTTCCCTGGCTGTGGCATGATATTAAAAGCATATGCAATGAGACTGCACCTTCTGTTCACACTCTGTCAGTAATCCTGTGCAGGCAGGTTTGCTGTTAACCTTCCTAATGGAAAGTCTGTTCGATGGCTTGCTGGCTTTGCCTCAGTTAAGTATTATCTGCAAAGATGCAGACTGTTGATTTGTGGGCATCTTCTAAAGTGAGAGCTGCCGAAGCTCAAAAGAAATGGTGCGGCGCGGAGCTGGCGATGGAAGGCGATTTTTGCCCACAGGCCAGGCCAGTTTTATATATATACACATACACACACAAATATATATATATGCAATTCCTACAGAAGAAATAACTCGCTTTAGCTGATTTGGGGAGAGGGAAAAAAGAACTTGTCTCGGCTTAATTACAAATTTACTTCTTTTTCTTTCCTCTCTTGCCACCCCTGCCCCTCACCCCCTGATAAAATGAGGGTAAAAAGCCCTGCAAATGGCAATATCCAATATTCATTAGTGGCTTGTGAGAGAGACAGAGAGACACAACTCATTACTGGGTTCTTCACCTTTACCCTTGACAATGGTTATTTACATAATAACCTGACCCTTAGGTTACTCTTCATTAACAAACACATGTGCAAACATAGAAGCAGCTGGCTACGACTCATAAATATATATTGTTAACCTTGGCTTAGAAGACTTACTTTCACTTAGGAAAGAAGAAAAAAAAAAAAAAAGAGGAAAGGAGACACTATTTTGCATAGCTATTATGTTATAACCTCAGTAAATGGTACAATGAGCCAGAGGCTCAGCGCGGCACTGGGCGCCCTCGAGCAGACGTGGGCTTGCAGGACACGGCATCGGGGCTGATGCTGCTCTCCACGCCTGCTCCCCAGAGGATTTGCAAACCAGTGTGTTGGCCCTGTCTGGAGCATCCTTCCCTGCCCTTTGGGGGACTGTCCCTGTCGGGGGATGAGGCAGAGACCTTCTGCACTGGGGTGGGAGTCAATCTGGCTCTTCTATTCCCCAAATCATCCGATGATACCGCCTGAACTAGACCATGGTGGGATAGCGTTCAAAGCCGGGCTGAAGTAGGGAAGGACCTCTCCAGAAAAGCAAGTTTTTCAGCTGAGATGAATGGTGCCATTTAACCCTCTCAGCAAAAAATTTCAGACTCCATGTGGAAACGTTCTCGTGCAAGGTCTCGCAGACCAGGATTTAGAGCTTTCCTTCATGTTTCTGAAGGCATCTAAAACAGCTTCTGAGATTTCAATTTCATCATACAGCTCTGGGAGCAATTCCCCACCCCTTGGCCTGACATGGATGAATGTGCCCATGTCTTAAGCCAAGTGAGAGCCCTGAGCAGAGGGAAAGGTGCTCAGGAGCTTTCTGGAGGATGGGCAGGTTTTTGCTCAGATCAACTGCAGTGGCTCAGCTGCATCTTTATCAAAGGTGACTACCAAAGCATTGCTCAGCATCATTTCTGATAATACATTTCCTACAAGTCCCTTAGCATACTCCCAAAACACAGGCCCCATGACTTTGGCCCATCCATAGGACTATGATTTTTGAGTATACACTTCAGCAACCACACATCAGATACTCACAGAAAGACAAGGCACCAGCAACACCACTTGCAGGAGAGCAGCCTTCATTTTGACCATGGCCTCGTACATGCTCAACCAGAGGGGGTCACACAGATAACTTGTCCCTTTTCTTAATGCCCCCACCCCTGCCTGCAAGCAGGAGGCTGGTGCTTGAGCTCTACCAGTAAGCCAGGAATCAAACATTTTTATAAAGGTGGTTTTGTTTGTTTTAAATAGTAGATGCTGCTCAAAGAACCATATCCTCATCATCCTGCATCTAGAAATAGCACAGCAGATTTGTAGGACCATGGATGCTCACTGTCAGCTGCTGAGGGAATCCAGTTGGGATCCCACCACCACCAGCTGGGATCCCACCACCACCAGCTCTCTGCAGATGCAGGATGGGGTTCCTGGGCCCCAGTGTGATCATTCCACTATGAGCATTTCAGCTCCTCTCAGTTCTGACATGGACTCTCCCTCCAAGTCTTGCCCTGTCCCAGCCTAGATGTCAGAGAGAGGCGTTTTGGAAGTTCTGAGTGGAGAAAACGGCAGCAGTGGGTCTGCCTCAGGTTTGACATTTGAGAAACAAAGGAATTGCTTAATGAGAACTCAAATGAGGATAAGGTGCAATTGAAACAGAATTATATCTAGTGTTTACAGAGTACAAATGTTAATTGTGTTTACGTATCAAAACCTGAAATTAACAACTCAACGCTGCAAAATCTTGCAAGAAAGCCAAACCCCGCTGTTCCAGGCAGTCTGTATTATCCTGCACAAATCGCTCAGAAGCCTTTTTACCTATTCACTCAGTATTTCCAAACCAATTACTAGCTTACAGTTTGCAAAGCAGGCTGACACTTGGGGTTTCAGGCAGGGACTTCCTTCAGTCCCACTACCAATCCAACTATGTTTTAATTTAGTGAAGAGGGAAAGCATATAATTTTTTAGCTCCAGGGAAGCCAGAGGCAATCACAAATATCCCTTGAGCTGAGTCAAATTCTTCAGTTTAAAGAAGCAGCCCATTCTATTGCAATAATTGGACTTTAGTGTCCCTTTCGTTTAAAGAAACAATAGCTGATCTGGAGAGCTGATGACTTGGACACAGGGCGTTTCACCTCTGGGACCCGAGTCACAGACCTGACTATAATTGGATGAACCCAGAATAACAAGTGCCTCACTTGCATGGAAATAATAATAAATACTACTACTAATAACAACAACAACAATGATAATAATAATAAATAATAATGATAATAAGAGGCAGGGAAGACGAAGAGGAATATGAAAAAGAAGACTAACACCAGAGATCCCCACACAGTTGGGCTTTTTTGTTAGTATTCAGCATCTGGATGATGCTACACCAAGACAGATCTTGAAGAAACACAGCTTCGGGTTGACAAAGAAAAGATGGGTGAAGGATGGAGCTTTTGGGTAGGGCAAGAGCTGCTGTGGCCACCAGCAGGGCTGGATACAGCCTCATACATACAACCCATGCAACACCTTTATACCACTTCGGATCAAAATGGGAAACACCTCCAGCCAGAAGGATTGACCAAGAGAGATGTCCTGGGAGATTAGACGAGCAGATGAGAACTACTGTCCTAAAATAAGGTTGAGAATACATTTTGGAGAGGAAGCCCAAGAAATCAAGAATACCAGGATAATAACTGAGCAGGATTCACTGCAAACATCTGACCAGGGAATTGCGGGACAAGCCCCACAACAACAACGTGCTGCACCTCCTGCAGAAGCTGCTTTAATTGCTCCATGGGCAGCGATTAGAGAGGCCTCATCCCATCCCTGCTGTCGCACTGGGGACCGGGGAGATGAAGCCACTCAGCCGGGGTCCCGCAGGGAGACTCTGCGGTGGCCCCGGGAGGAGAAGGCAGCTCTCCCCCGGCGCGCACCAACAAACCACGCTTCCCCCTGCGCCTAGCAAATGTCAGCCCAAAATTAGATACGGTAGTGGTACTTATAAATCCAAGTTAGAAAATGCCATCATGTATTTTTAATCCAACCGCCTCGTCACTGCATAATAAAATGAAAGGATTGCCGAGTTTGACTGGCATTTGTAAGTAGCATGTGAAAGGGGCTAATAGAGGGAGAAAATTAGCTGCATTTATCATCTTAACTACATTCATATTACACTCACGATCCAATTGTTTAAAAATTGGGCTTTTAGAGCAGGTCCTTTTGAAAGTTTAAGCATTCCAAACAACTGCGATTTATGCTCAGAACAAACATTACCTTAAAAAGATTTATTCTGTAGCCTTCGTGAATTGTAAAAGGAATGGACTTTGCTGCATGGGTTTGTGGTAAGTACAGTCAGCACCAAAGCCGGTCAAAACACAGGATTTGTGGTTTACACCGAGTGCTGATGTTTGGAAAAGAACTGGAATCTGAACCCATTCAATATAAGCAAAAATCCTACAAAAGCTTCCCTCTGAAAAAAAACACCTTAGTTTAACAAAAATTTCAATATGTCCAAATTTTGAGGTGAGATTTTCTTAAAAAATATATCTTACCATTCTTCTATTATAATTTTACATTACTGTGTAGCATTTAAGTAATGGCAGCAAGCGGTATGTTTTAGTGACATATTACAGTGTAAGACTTGAAACCCTGTAGTATTTTTATTTTTAAATCGGCCAGATCATCTGTTACTCAGCCCTGATTGGAACATTATCTAATTCAGAGCAATTCCCGCTAATGATGTAATGAAAACTTGTAAGTGAAAGAAAAACATGAAAATTCAGTGGAATGAAAGAACACACCAACCTCGCTGTAGCACGGCTGAGAAAACCTGACCTAGAGATGTAGATATTTCTAGTAGTACTAAATACCAGGATGACTAAACAATAACATTATAAAATACCTAATTTCAGGCCATATTGTGATAACTCAGAGGTTGTTGAGTGCACTGTCCTGATACAAATATATATATTTAAAAATACTCAGCGGCTCTGTGTGAAGTTAACAATCACAAAAAGTCACAAGTTTCTAAAATAATGTTCTGTTTCATACTATTTTTGCACACTATTTTCACTGAAAACTCAAAGTGATATTTCTGGAGAAAAACAATATTTTTTTGACTATGCCAAAACAACACAAACTCAAAAATAAAGGAAATAAAAATTTCCCCGTGACTTGTTGCTAGTGTTCGTGCAAAGTTCCTCCAGCCTGTGCCAGACCCCGTGCCCAGCTGTGGGATGCAGCTCTTACAGCTGTGTTACCCACAGCCCAGCCCCAGCACAAACTTACACAAAACTTAGACAAAAATCTCCCGCAATGGGAAGCTTCCACCCAAGATTTCCACTTCCGGAGTCCCACCTGCTGTTCTCCCACTGCCAGTCCCCGGGGGCAGTTTCCTCCCCAATTAGTTTTTATCATTCCTTTTGATCCCAGGATGACCTGAGAATTTATTCTGCTGCTGAGATGCCTCCTCTGCACATCGGCAGCAGGAGATGAGGTAAGAACCAAAGTTTCCCTGCCCGCTCTGCTAATATGAACCCCGGGGAGATGGGGTTGATGTGCTCCAGGAATGGTCCTGGCAAATCTGCAATTTCAAACAGTTGACAATCGGATGCACCTTGGCGTGGACCGAGATGCTCAGGAACGCGTCACAGACTCTTCTGGGGTTTCACCAGTGCAATGACACATGAGTGTCTGGAAAAAAAGCCTTCCAGCAGTTACATGGTGGCTGAGACAGGGTCACCCACCCACTCCTCTCCTGCAGTGCTGTAATGTCCACCGCCCCTGTGATGTTGTGGGTCACCCACTCTCTCTGCATACAGCACCCGCTTTCTCACAGAGATACGGAGAAGAGGAATACACTAAAGGTAGCACGATAGTTTGTGGGACAGCAAATCCTAAGAAAGACTCAGGAAATAAGCCACTGCAGGTGAGCGCTGCAGACACCATGATATCTGCAGGTCCCTGTTCAGGCAGGGATGGCCCTTCCTAATGGAGAAGGTGACAAAGACCCCCTTTCTCCTGCTCGTTGCTGGTGGAAAGCAAAGTCTTGGAGGCAGACTGCTGCCTCTCTCCCCAGATCTCCCACCTCGCGCTCTGCAGCTCACCGCTGCGGGTCAGCCAGCTGCCAAGGGGGAAGGCTCCCCTTCGCCTTCTCCCTCCACCCATCTCCCAAACACACTGATCTCCCAGCTTTTCATTCACGCTTTGAGGGACCAATCTGTGTTCTAATTAAGCCCGCAGCGTACACCCGAGCGATAGTGAAAGCGTGCAATTAGCCCTGAGTCATCTTTTGCATTCATTTCCCCAACTGCAGGCTGCCAGTCCTCCAGCGATAGAGACGTCGCTCGCAAGGCAAAGCATTTCAGACCGGCTTGCTGGGAGGAGTCACTGACCCACTCAGTAATTACTCATGCTAACAGCTTAACTAACATGCAAATTCCTCTGCTGACTGACAGGTAAACAGTGAGATGGCCTGCCTGGGTTTGGGGGGAGCGAAGAGGGGGCGGAGTGACAGAGATGTAAAGGCTTGTGTCAGATTCCGGATCTAACGTGGCTTCAAAGTGCGACATGATTCATTAGACTTATTTCATGCCCAGGATAACAAAGTTATGGTTGCTGTGTTAATTGAAGAGGGAGGAGCAGGGAGGACTTGCTGGCACAGCAGCTCCCGGGCCACCCTGCAGCTCCCACGCTCCTGCTGTGGGGACGTGCCACCTTGGCTGGCACCCAGCCGTGTGTTTCGTTGCCTTTGATGGAAAGGGACCTAGGCCACCTTCTGCCATGCTGAATCCCAGCAGCACACAGGAGAGGCTGGAAGTCACCTTGCAGGAGCTGGAAGCTGCTCCAGGGGCTGTTTCTCCTCCAGCATCCTCCAGCCAGGCTTACCATAGCTCCTCTGTCCCCGGCAGCCAGTGCTCTGCTGTTCACGCGAGCTGTTTGACAGCAGCAAGAAAAGGAGTTTGGAGCAGGTTTTGAGCAAAACAACCTCCAACTTCTGTCATGTCAATCCTTGCAGCTGTGCTTACCCCCCCCCGATGTCCATCCGCTCGCCCCTCGCTCTTTCCTCTAACGCCCTGGACCCCGTGGCCAGTCTAGCGCTCGGAAAACAACCCCAGCTCTGGTTTTGATGAAGAAGCTGCGACAGGCAACGGGGCTCACGGCGAAGGAGGTGGAAGGGAGGAAATTGCAAACCTGAATTTAAGCCACACTTTGGAGTGATCTAAAGCAGCCCCTAAGCCCGACAGCTCCCTCATTTCCTGCTCCTCGCCGAGTTTCTGCCCTGAGGTTTGTTGATGCTGGCTCCTGTCCAAGAAGCTGAAGAAATCGGTACAAATCCTCCCATGCCACGATGCAAGCAACCTCTGGGCGCTAACGGGGCTGGAAAGGAGGCATGACAGGGGAGAGCATTCTCATTAGCATCCTCAAAACGTGGGTGAAACCGAGACAGGACCTCACACACCAACAGCCAGCAGTTTTGCTTTGCTGCCCCGTGCTCGGGCAGGTCTACGAGGAGGATTTTATTATTGCTGACATTCCAGAGTCTGGAGAGAGCAGGGACCAGGGTGCTGTGGTGCTGGGTGAGCGTGGTGGCAGGGCCAGAGGCTGCTCTCTCCCATGGGCTGTCCCCAACCTGTCCCTCTGCACGGCAAGCTCAGGCTTTAACAGAGGAGAGAAAATAAAGGGTTTGCTCAGGGCTGCACAGCTCAGCGCCCCATTTCCCAGCCCAGTGAGATCCTCATCTTGCCAACAAACTCCGTGACTTCCTAAAATGAGTTAAAGGAGGAGAAAATATCTGAGGATGGAAGAGCGCTAAAGCAATCCCAAACTTCTGCTGCCACCGGGACGGAGCCAGGCGAGGAGTGAGCATCCCCAGAGGGGCTGGTGGGCTCGGGGGCTGCACAGCACTGCCATAAACTATTTGAAAGGCGTGGACAATCTTTTTTCCAACGTCCCTCTTGCCTACAATATGCACACTGATTCCATCCCAAACAACAGCCTCATCTGCCGGCCAGGTGCCAGGAGCTGCTGCCGAGCAGCTTCATCCCTCCCTATGGCCCTCACCCCGGGTATTTATTCCTTTTAAGTGGCTGTCAAAACCATCTGTCATATGGAACGGCTAGAGAGGGACAGGGAGAGGGGACCGCGCTGCCCCGTTCGCGAGGCTCCTTGCCACAATAGCCGTCTTCATTTTCATGTTATTTATTTATTTATTTTGGTGCAAACCTCCGGCGTCAGCGCTCTGCACAGAGCCTGCTTACAGCTCCAAAAAGCACCTCTATTATTCTCAGGCCATTTGGTAGCGGTTGCCATGGAGATCAAAAGCAAAATGGCATGCAAATCAACACGAGCCCCGGCGTTCAATAACAACGGTAAAAGGGCAGCAGGATAAGACGACGAGAAAAAAAAAAAAAAAAAAAAAAAACCACTTGAAATGCTTCAACCTGCATCGCTGGCTGTGATTAGATCTAGAAGGCAAGAAAAATACCCTAATGAGTTACACCAAAGGACTCGAAAAAACAACTCAGTTGTGGCCTGTGTGATGGTTTCAGTGTAACCCCCCCCACCATGCACGCACATGCCCATGTACGTACACATATTAAAGTGGAGAAAATACTTTATAGCGATAAATGTATGCAAAGGTTTCCCACACAAGCCCCCTTTTTTCTGGTTGCAGACTATCTGCCTACAGCCGCCGGGTTCCCAGTGTTTCTCAGCAATCCGTGTTCGCACCGTGTCGCAACCGAATCTCTTCCCAACTCTCCTTTCCCCCTTCTCCTCCCCGGGGATGAGGGACACACGCTGCCATTCCGAGCAGTGCTGCCGCTCTGGGGCAGGAGCACAGGCATTGCCGCTGCTCCCAGGAGCCGACCCTGCGAGTTTGCTTCTGTCGGGCTGAAAAATTCACTTCTGTCGGGCTGAAAAATTCACTTCTTCCAGTAATTTCCCACTGTTCGGGAGCCTGCGGAAAACCAGCTCCACGCAGCCCAAGCAAATGCACCCAAATGTTAAAAACTGCCACCAACTACCTCTTTTATTTGCAATTTTTAGCCTTAGGTTTTGCAAGGAATAAGATAAATAGAGGGGTGTGAATGCAAGCGTTCAGAAATGAGTTTTTCGGGTACTCTGGGGCTGGCTGCCTGGTGATACGGGTTATGTTTTACTGGGGGGACAGGCAGGACACCCCAGCCCTGCTGCTGTGCAGAGGGAGGATCCTCGCTTAATGAGTAGCTCTTCAGCATTTTGTTTTCCCCTCATTGTTAACAGGCAAACGCAGGCCTTCACACACATCAACCCTGCTTTGAAGACGGAATTACTCATTTTTCACAGGCCTGCCCACAGCATTACAACTACACTACTTAGTGCTTCAGAAATATGAATGAATTTATTATACGCCACAACAGGCAGTATTAATACCGTAGCCCTTATTTTTACGGAAAGGGAACAAAGACCTAGAAGAGAAAAGCATCGGGGATTTGGGATGAGGATACTTGGGTTTTTTCCAGCTATGTAGTAGCAGTAGACAACGGGGCATGTGCTCGAGGGACGTGCCAGCTTCATCCCCAAAGCAGAGCCCAGCAACTCCAGTCAAGAAAAAAAGAGCAGCACATAATGAGCGTCCATCAGAGAAAAGTTTGGCCGAGGGACTTCAAGCGAGTCATGTGAATTGTGAATTTCCAAAGGCTTCAAACTTAGACTACCAAAAGCCAACGCTCTCCCACAATAGTCAGCTCCTGCCAAATTCCAGGAACCTTTTCCAAAATATTTTGGGTATGTTCATGCACAAGGACCTCAGAGACTGCTGGATGTGACCCAGCTCCAGCAAAGCAGCTCGCAAAGGGCCTGATTCCTTCTACTCAGCTGCAAAACGTTTTTTTCTGGAAGGAAATGGTGCAAAGGAGAGGGAAGGATTATGGACAAATTAGTCCCAGAACAGAAGCTGAAACCAAAATGAGAGGAGGTGCCTTTAGCTCAGAGTAATCTCCCCTTTGATTTACTCACATCTAAGTGAGAATTTCCTCCTACAAACGGCCACGGACCCTTCTTGTCCAAAGGGCATGCAAACACTCATTTTTTGCGAGATGTTTGAACCTTCCAAAGTCCCATAAATTCCTGCTTTGTTTTTTAGCAAGCTCTTTATCAAACCCATATGCTGTCAGTACACACCACTTCTCTGTCCCTTAGCCCAATGCTATAAGCACACCCGGGACTCGCAGTTCGCTGCGCCGAAGCTGCGCTGTGGTGGGATCTTCACCGAGTCCTTATTTTCAACCTATTTCAAGGCCCTCAAACAGAAAGTGCCGCAGAAATACTGAATTATTGCCACCAAAGACACCCCAGAGCCAAGCACTGTGCAGCAAGGAATGAAACGAGAGGCTCCGAAAACAGATTTTAAGTGGCTTCAGCAGAGCTAGAAAGAGAAAACGAGCATTTCTCTGCGCATCAAGGAAATGCGTATTCTTGGCACTGCGGTAGCAAAAAAGGGGTTTAAGGGCACGGAAAGAGCAGCTTTCAATGTGTGCCAGGGAGAGCTGTGCCCTGGCTGCCCATGCGCTCCCCTGGGCTGCGGAAACCATCCTGGGATGAGTAAAACATGGAAAAGATGCAGCCTCGAAGTGTGGTTGGTTTGTTGTTTTGTTTTGTTTTTTTAAATACTGTTTTTATTTCAAAGTAGACTTGCTACTAGCAGGATTCAGACTCAGGCTGTTTCAAACCCTCCCTCCATCCTGATTTTGGGACATTCATTTTCAGGCTGCTAAAGCTTTTCAGACAAGGCATGGTTTTGTTTCCAGCAGCACGTTTGGCTGAGAGCACTTGAACCGAGCAATTCAGAGCTGCATGTTTCTAATGCAAAAATCACAGTCCTCCTCCTTACCCGAGCCAGCTAAATTCTCTTCACAGTGTTGAAAATAAACTATTTCTGGGCAGAAGCTTTTAACCTTAGTCATGCTTTCCTCTACTTTGAAGCATCCCAGCTCCACGAAGCTCGGCCTCATCCCAGCTCCCTGTACAGCAGCGTACGTCCCCACGCACCACCCATCACAAGACCCTTTCCACCTCCTCAAGGGCATTTTTAAACCCAGGCTAAGCCTCCGCTTGCCTCTGCCTTTGCATTACTGAAGGAGTTAATTGGGAACCATCTCCTTCACCTCCTCAGCATCAGAGCCCCTTGCTGAAACGCCGCAGCAGCAGCGTGTGAAACGCACACCTTCCTAATTACGTTTATTCACAGAAATCAAAAGGAGAGGGAAGCAGTTGAGTAAAGGTCACATTAATAATACAGGCTGAAAGAAAGTCTGTGGGTATATATTTTTCATTAAAGACACGTTTGACTGAAGGGGACGGTTCATTCTTGGATTGACAGTGTTTCTCTGGGAGGCCATCAATACAGTCGCAGAGATTTAGCTATTTTTCTTGTCATAGCTCCCTGTCTGCTAGAAATCTGCTTCCCTACCAAGAAATGCCAATACCACCCCATGCGCTCAAGCCTCTTACATAGCCAAAGTATCAGAGAAGAGGCATTTCTGCCTCCATCACAGCTGTAGAATTCACACCAACCTCTACTTCGCATCCAGTGGGGACTCCTGCAACATCCCATTTCCCATGCCCAGCACCAGTGACCCCAGGGCTGCTGTGGCTCCAGCAAGAGCCTTCGGTGGGTAAAGCTACCACTTTGCTGGATCACTGCAATCAAAATAATCACCTGAGGACAGCCTCTCAAGTTGCCAGGTCCATGCCCAGACATTGGATTCTTCATCTCTGTTGTCATCTTTGGGACCAACCAGCCCTGTAATCCAACCTCAGCACGGTGTGCACAGAGCATCAAGTGAACAGAAGGGATCTGGGCTACAAAAGGCCGTTGCAGCTCAGGTTTTCTAAGCATAAAATAGCAATAAGCTGAGATTTAAGAACTTATTTATTGGATTTGGATGGCTGATAACACCAATAGAATGCGGTGCCCGGCTCTGCAATTCCCCATCCAAATCCCCTGTGCTACACATGGAGTTTTCCCACGCATCTCAAACACGAAGCTACCTTGACTCCTTGTTTTTCCATTTATTCCCATTTTTCCCTAAGCACCGTTTTTTCAAGCCCACTGTACGGTATCTCTCAAGACTACTTCAAAGCTGGGTGATCGTGAACCGGTGGGGAGGTGCCCAGCCATCACAGGAGGTGCCGAAAAGCTTCTGGGAGCCGCTTAACCTGACGGCTATTGCAGGCAGCCATCTCCGTCACAGCTGTCTGAACAATACATTTGCCAATTAAGTTAATACACTCAAATCCCTCCTATTCACCAGAAAGGGCAGAGCAAATCCAGGTGAGAGAGAGTGGAGTCTTACAAGTCTCCTATGTGTCACACGGCAGAAGAACAAAGGGGGGAAAAAAAAAGAAGAAAAAACCCCAGTGAAATCCACTATTAATTACCGTGAGGTATTGAGGGCTTCATTTATACCCTGGCCTGCAGCTCTGCGAGGAGGGCAGGGGCATGAATATGTCCAGGAGTGGGTGCATGCTTTTGGGAGCTGAGCTGCTCTGTAATTATTTTGGACAAGGCACAGCTGCAATGGGACCCTCTTGGACCTGCTGAGGGACTCGGCGTACATGGGGCTGAGCTCCCCAGCTCAGGTGTTGTGGTAGCTGTGGGGGACTGCGGATATGAAGTCAGCCTGAAACCCCCCAGAAGGGACTTATTAGAGGGAAACTTGCCCCCTAGAGTAAAATACTTCAGGCTGGAGGAGCAGCTTACGTGCCTCAACCCTTTGCTTTTTTCTAGCTACATTGGTTAGTCTAAAAAGATCCACAAAACCAACAAAACAAAACCAAAAACACCCTCTCCCCCCCAAAAAAAACCCAACAAAAAATATGTTTGTTGTTCTTATGCACCCTGTCTCTGCTACAGGCTGTTGGGTTTAGGTCAGAGCTCCCAACCCACGCAGAAACCACCAAATCAGGTCCAGGAGCCCCTTGCTGCTCACAAGCATCCTCAGTGCACAGGGCGGGGGACGAACCTGGCTCGGGACCTCATCACAGCTAGTTTTGGCACAGGGTGGTGATGTCCCCCTCCTACTGTCCCCCAGCAAAAGAGGCAGCATCCACCTGGAGCTGCTTGGTGAGAAGTCACTGATGGAGAGCGGCTCTCTGGGGACACCAGCGTCACCAGTGCCCCACAGGGACAGGGCCCTCCCTGGGGTGGACAAGCACGAGCTGTAGCAAACATGGCCCACCTGCAAAGAAAGGCTGAAGGAGCTGGGTTTTGGTCTGCAAAAGGCTGGGAGGTGATGGGATAATCCCGGCTGCTATAATGAAGCTTGCAGGCAATTGTTTCCCGTGTCCTTAGGGGCATCACAGAGCCATCAGCTTAATTTGCAGAAAGGACTTAAAGGAATAAAAATACATATACGGTACAGATTTTCACCTATATATTAAATATATATATACTTAGTGTCATTTCACCAGTATATATTAACTGTATAATTAATAAACATAAAATACTTTAATATCTCTGTATGAATAATAAATACATTTAATAAATGTATAATTAATGCACCTTCACGTGCATACACGTACATATAAAGGAAACCCCTTTCTGTCTGGTGGCTCTGGTTAAGTCCCAGCTGCGTGGGGGAGCTGTGGGACTCGCTGTTTTGAAGGTTTTTAAAAGAATCTCAGCAGTGCCCCTCCTGAGGGCTGAGGAGCATCTCTGGAGGACAAGGTTTCTGCTTGTGCAAACTGCAGAGCTCTGCCCCATCCCAGCCTGTGGTCCTGCTCCTGCCTACTATTTATTTCAGCTTTCTTTTTTTTTTAAATTTAAAAAAAAAAAAAAGAAAAAAAGAAAAGCTCTTGGCAAAAGGGTAGTGGGGACAAGTGCCAACTGCAAGACAGTTTTGCCCCTCTGCCAGGCTGTAGAGCTACTGGGCAGGGAAAAGCCATGTATGGTGGTCAGGGCAAGCACCCACCTCAGGTGAAGAAACAGTGTCCAAAGGTGAGCTCAAGCAAATTATGATAAATCAGAGATCACAGTAGATGGAAAACTTTATGTCAGTGCTGTCATGGAGCGATACTGGAGATATTCCCTTCCCTAGGTTGGCCCTAGTCTTCTCTGCAGGGTGAGGAGGAGGAAAATAAGCCATGCCAGAAAGATGTATCCCTACATCCCACCAAGGCTGGACCAAACCTGGCCACAGGGCAGGGGTAGGAGCCTGGGTGATGGATGCAGGAATGGGGAAGGGGTCACCAGCAGCCACTGAACCCCAAGGGGAGGATGCTTCATGGGTAGCAGCAGGACTAGGCGTGGGCTGGGAGCAGAGGAAAAGGTTGTGCCAGTCCAAGGTGACCCTGCAGTGCCAGGAAGGCAGAGAGAAGCGAGAGGCAGCAGCTCTCTCCTTTAGGGAGTCACCCTCAAGATGCAACTGGTCTGTTCTCCTTCCTGAGCCACACGCAAAGGAGCTAATAAAGACTGTCAGGGGCTGATGGGTGACTAAAATAGGGAACAAGATACAGTAAATAATGGAGGCAAAACACTTCCACACAGGGGAGGTGAGGGGGGATTTCAGTAAAATATCACCAACCTGCTGGAAAACCGAAATGAAATGAATTAGGAGCATGGTTAAAGCATGGGACTCATATATAACAGCAGAAGGTCTCATATTTATCAAGAGATGTGACCGATTTGCTGCATGAAGCAGGGACATCTGTCAACTCTATGAGCTGCAATTAGCTGCTGCTCCGCTACCCAAAAGAGGTCACTGAAAACTACAGGTTCTCCCTTCCTCACGGAAAAACTCCTGGGCTCTGCATTTCCATTAAGAGCAATTGCAAGTTTGGTCTTCAACATGATTGAATGACCTGGTGGAGTGATGGCCTTTGTGGGTCCTGCAGTTTGTCTCGTGGCATACCAATTACAGTCATTTTAGAAACATGACACAGCCCCACCAGCTCAAGGATGCACAGTCCCTGCTCCCTCCCCGGGGGGCCGCGCTGGGCACTGGGCTGTGCGCGGGACCGGCGTTAGCTTTTTAAAATTACCTTTCTTTAATTAGTCCTATGGCTTACAGCGTCACATTAGAGAGCAGGCATTGCGGGAGGCTCTTTGCACTGCTCTAACCCATCACCTGTGGTGGCCATAGGTCCCCCTGCCTCCAGCACGTCCCTGGTCTCTGGGGACATCCCCCATCACTCCAGGTCCCATCGCTGCTCGCACCGTCTGGGCTCTGCAACCAAAACTGCATCTGGGGGTTTATTTTCTTATCATATGTTGGGGGCCCTTTTCTTCAACAACACAGGCAGCTTCTGGGCCACAATCTGAGAGCAAATCTCTAACAAATAATTCACACAACGAGTTTCACTTCTGCAGAGCTGCAGCTTTCTCAAGCTGAGCCAAATTTTCCCCCCTAACAATTTATGCAAATCCTGCACAGCCTGGCGCCGGGTTACAAACTGTTTGCTGCACCGTCCTGCGTGCACGCAGGGGCCCCGTGACGTTTCCCCGCCGGTTTCTTGTGCCGATATTTGCCATCAGACTTTATCCCTCGCTCCCCGCGGACCTTCTGGAGGAGCCGAGGCCGTTTGCTGCCTTCCCTGCACGAACAGTCGGCGGGGAGAATCGTCGGCGAAACCTCCCGAAGGGGCCCAAAGACGGGCGAAGGGAATCGTTTCCTGTTTTGAACCGCTAATTGGGGAACGGGATGAAGTCAGGATCGGAGCACAGAGGGAGGGACAGGGGATGGGACACAAATGGGTCTGGGAGCTCAGGCGCTGCGTCAGGTGGTGCAGACGGATGTGCCGGGGGCTGCTGCCGAGCCCGGCCTCCCCCTTCCCGCTCCCACCCGGGCAGCCCCCGTCTGAGCCACCCTTTAAAAGCTGCCCTCGCTCACTTCTCAACAAACCTTCGCCTCACACACCAGTAATATCAAGTTAATTCAATTGAATTAATAACAGTAATTAATTCATGCATATTAGCATAACACTATGCATCATAGATGGAGGCTAATAAATGCTATACTGATTTTCTTAATCGACTTCTTCAGCTGCCATGTGTCTTAGTCAAAGGGAAGCTGTGGGGTCTTCCCCTCTTTTCCAAAGGCAGCCAAGAAAAAAACACCACAAAACAACCCAAAAAAACACCTAAGAGACCCAAAGGTATTTCTGATTCAGACTGTACTTCTGCAGCGACCAGAAGCAGCACAGGCTTTGCACCTCTGCAACCCTGACCGGATCACAGGCTGTGGTCTGGGGATATTTAAAAGTCACCCTGCAAGTGTCCCCGTGTAAGGCATCTAACAGAGATGCTGCCCCAAAAGAAGTGAAAGGAGTAACACTGACCAACGACCACTGCAATAATCATATATCTGGATATTATTTTCTTCCCTTGCACATGGTTATTAAGAGACGATGCGGGTCTTAAAGCTAGAACCTTTTGCTCTGGGAAAATTATATGTGACACTTTACATACGGATTAGATAATTAATGTATGTCCTGATTTCTTCCACCGTAACATAAAAAGGGTGAGAGCAGCGCTATAATTCCAGATAATTAAAGAGCGATGGAGTTACAGTAGCTTCCACGGCGGTGGGAGTGCTGCCCGTTGTCATTAGCGCCGGAGAAGCCCTCTCTATTCTTCACACCTCGCTGCTGGCCGCGCTCTCGTCCCCAGGGGCCACCCAGCGCCGTGGCCATGGCACCCGCCGTCCCAGGCCACTGCCACCAAATCCTGCCCCAGCCCCCTCCTGCAGTTTGAAGATGCTGAGAGGAGGCAGGACGCTGAACTTGCAAAAAAACCAAACTGCAAAACGCGCTCCAAGAAACAACCGAGCCGGCTTTGCTTCAACAGATGAGCCCATCCCCGTGGGGTCTGGGCTGCTCTGCACGGCCGGGCTGGGAGCGAGGGCAGCCAGCTGTGGCAGCCACACCGAGTCACCTTGGCATTGCTTGAAAAAGCTCAGATGCGCCCAGCAAACGGCTCCACGGCTCCACCTCGTACCACTTCTTACTCCAGAAGGACCTCAGGGCCTCAGGAACGGCAAGTGCAAACCTGCGCTGGCAACGCGAGGCGGGCAGAGATGGAAGGAGTGGTATCAAGCTAAAATAGCGTGAGCTCCCAAAAAAGGGACAAGCAGGCAGGACCTCGTTGCCCTGGCAGAGGGTGGGTGTCACCTGCGTCCCACGGCGGGGACCGCAGGGCCCGTCACACCCGCACTGGCACAGAAGAGGAGCGCAAAACGTGTCTGTAGGCATTAGAGATGCAGCAGAACGAGACAGATCCCTATCAGCAGCGAGATGTGCCTCATGCTTGCACCGAGCCAGATTTGCATGAAGCCCAAACTCGTTTTTTCCAGCGAGGCAGGCGAGCTGAATGTAAAGAAAACGCGTGTCGGTGCATGGGCACGGAGTATCTTTTGAAATCCCTGCAGGACCTCCCTGCCTGCTGTGATCAAACATTAAAATCTAGAGCTGTCACTGAGCAAAACAAACACAAACTGTCTGCGCTTTCATCTGCACAGCATCCTGCAACCTGCCCTGCCGACGGGCTCCCTGCCTGCGCCCGCCGCTGCCCCGGGACCGGTGCCAGGCCGGGGGGGGGGGACGACGCACACACGGGGCACGACGGGGACAACAGCAGCACCCAAGTCACGCCGCAGGGTGACATTCAACGCACTCCTAACCAGCAGGTGTTTGCTGGGTTTGAACTTCTAGCAGGGAGGCGCTTGGCCTGGTTTTAGCTTGGTGCAGCATTTCACGGGTCTCTGCCCTGGGTGGGCACGGTCCCCATTGCCCGCTTGTCCCCGAAGAGGAGAGAAATATAAGCAAATATATATATATGTAAAAATATATATATATATAACTGAGGGAGGCAGGCGGGCGGCCCCAGGTGAGCGATGTGGGTGGCAGTGCAGTGTCCCCCTTCACTTGTGTGTGTCAAACCTCCCTCTTCCTGTGCAGCTGAGCTCCTCTCCCAGAATAAAACAAAACACAAACCCACCACGGCAGCAGAGCTGTCAGACAGACTCGTCTCATTTACTGCGGCTTGAGCACAAACTCACTAAGGAGAGGAAAGCACGGGCCGCAGGTGAATAATTTCCTCTTTCGGGTTCCTCGCTCCATCTCGCCTTTCTGCAGCCTTTGTTTACCCGCGCGGCTGCTCCTCCATCGCATCACTCAACGTGTCTTAAGCGCTCCCTGCTCCCCAGCATCTCGACAATTTTGTATTTAAAACACTACTAATAATAATCAAGATGTGTTATTGTTTCTCCTCCTGCAGGATCTCCTAAGGCTGTGAAGGTCTCAAACGTCTGACCGCAAGCCTGATAAATGCTTGCCTTCAGCGATGCACTTTCTTGTACCACCTTTGAAATATGTATGCACATGTTATGCAGTGTGGATGCATATCAATGCCATATCTACCTTTGCATATTAAATCATCGCCACATCTTCTCTGGCAGTAAAATATGCAGAGCATATGCTAAAGACAGCATCTTCCCTGCCTAACCGGAGCAGCCCTCCCCCTGCGCACTCTCCCCCAGCATGGGCTGCCGATCCCAGGTATTTCAGCCCCTGTCCTTTGTTCTTCTCCTAGGAGAGGTATTTATATTTTTTTTTTCCCCTCCCCCCATGTTGCTTTCGTGGTTTTAAGGACTTTATGTTCCTGCCTGCTTACAAATCTATTATAGCTAGAGCTGTGCCCTAACTTCTCCTCTCTCCGATCAGAGGGGAGAAAAATAAGAGAGATTATGGGAACCGTACCCAAAATAACGAGCTGGCAGGACATTGGGATTGCCTTCCCTGTGTTTACCCTCTCCCTTTACACAAACCTGCGGGGGCAATCGGGGATTTCAGACAGACTTGAAGCCCTGCCGTTACTGCTGCCCCGTCTTGTATTTTCACACCTGAACAGTCCAACCTGGCTGACACAAAAAGGGAATGAGATATTTTCGATGAAAAGTGGGAATGTTTGGTTTGATGATCACTGGAATAAAAACCAGAAATAAGAATAAAGTTTTTTTAGGGCATAAGGCAACTACCAGGTCCTGGGATTAGGCAGAAACCTCTTATTTCCAAGGTCTGCTCCTTACAGGGAGCCTTGATCCTGTGCTTGGCAGCCAGGGGTTTGTGCTACAGAGACCCCAGAGCCTTTCCCATAGGGGGCTTCCCATTTTGCTGGTTTAATAGAAATGCTAAAATTTACAATTTACTCAAATACACATGCAAAACCTGTGCCCATCTCCCCTTTGGTGTAACAGAGATGTTTTGGTCAAAATAATCCCTTGGGCATCTAAATCCTTGTACACGGGGGTGTCAGACCTGGAAGCAGGAGTTGGGCACGCACCGTGGAAGCAAATGGGGGCTGAGGTAGCTGCTCTAATGCTACAGATGTGGTAGAGTAAATCATTACTATTTTTATCATTATTATTAATAGCATATTATATATAGTAAGTTAATAATATTATTATTAATAATAATACCATCCCAACCCCCAAATCCTCCAATTCATGTCCTGCCCATCCCTGGGGACAGACAGCAAGCCCTTGTGCCTCTGTTCACACCAGAGCTCTCCTGGGCCGCGGGCCAGGGGCAGAGAGGAGACACCGGCTGCGTCGCACCGTACACACCTCTCCAAAGCCTCCTTCGCTTCCCTCTCTCAGCAAACCAGGCCAAGGTTTCACGTGACAAGAGATTGTCACATCGGCAGTTGCTTTGCCATCACGCAGCCGAGCTGGCTAATTATCATCCCTCGTGCTTTCTAATCTGCTATTTCTCCTCTCCTACCTGTAAGGCTTCTGTGTTTCTCAGGCATTTCTCTCCCAGACTAACTTGTTCCCCCCCCTCCTCCCTCCACCTTTCGCTCACCCTAATTTTGCAGATTTCAGAAAAGAAGTGAGAAAAGCTGTCACTATTAAAGGGAGCTCTAATAGAGCAAGAGAACAGCACGAGCCCTTTTGTTTCTCCACGAGATGTCAAAAGGAGTGGGATTAGCGAGCAGCATTTTCTCCTCGGCTCCCGGGTGGCCACACGTATTGACCCACTCACCTTTCCCCGCTCTCCAGCCAAAGTCCCCGGGGACCCCTGGACCACACCTGCGGGGATGTCCCAGACCTGCTCCACCACCCCAGCACTGGAAGGAGCAGAGAGGTTTGGAGTTGTCCTGCTCAGTGCTCCTCTCTCATCCCCACCACGCAGCGCAACACCGGGGTGATGAGCTGTGCAAGGCATCAGCCTCCAGACCAGCTGCTGCATCAACCTTCATCCTCTGCTACTAATATCCTCCCTAAATTAAAAGCAGGCTGTGATATATGGGCTGTTTGGTGCAAGAGCCTCTCCCTCCTGGCTACCATCACTGTAATTTTCCGGGAACGGCGGGACCAGGCTGGTTACGTCACTGGGCTCATTTCCACCCACAGACACCTTCTTTTCAATTACCGCCTGCCCCAGGTCAAAAAAACTCGACCCCTTTCACCCGGCGAGAACACCCTCTGCTTTAGCCTGTGGTAGATTAACAAATCCTTCAGCAGAGATTAACAGCACGGGGAGTGCTTTCACTCCTGTACTTCTTCTCTAGAAAGCAAAGTCCTGTTAAAATCTTGCAAGAGGTCAAGTAAAGCCCTGAAGGGCTCAGGCCTTAAGCCCCCCGGTTCTCCAATGGCACCGTGTGACTTAGAACCACAGTAAGAAAGAAAATCTCTCCAACATCCCTCTCCTGGTGCATTGTTCTTCGGTGCTGGCACAAGCCAGGGCAGGGAGCACATTTTCACTGCTGCCCACCAAGCCAGGAGTGATGACCATGGTACCACGGTACCAAGGTGATACGTGTCCCGATGGGTCACTCTGAGCCACCTCTCCCCAGTGGGAGATGGTGTCCCCAAGCCGTGGGGTCACCACCAAGCTCTTGGCAGATGATGGTGACAGCAGGCTGAGCTAAGGCAAGGAAAAATGCAATTAGGTACACTTTAAAGCCAAGGTGTGATGCCACCCTTTTGTTTGCTGCAACTGCATCACAAGTGGCCAATTAAGGGTACCGAGAAGTGTTTGAGTGCAGCGACAGCATACTGACAGCTAACTTTTGGCCAACAAGGACAGGGCAACCATTTAATAAACCCATGATGCTGGCAAAGAGCTTCAGAAAACCGAGTCTAGGGACAAGCAGAGATGAGAGGCGGGCATTTCACAACGCTGCTCCTACAAATTTTAGGAAGAGATGGGCCAACTGCATACATCTGTCTCTCTTTACAGGAGAATAAATTAACAACGATACTAGAAGGAAACACAAGTAATTGAAAATGGAAAGTCTATGCCAGCGTGACCAGTGATTTTCATCTCTTGTGACACCACGAGGAGGGTCTCCATGCAGAGGGCTGTCCCTCGGCACAGGCTTGGCCACGAGAGCGGCGGTTTCGCCTGCCCAGAGCAGCAGCTGCACAGCCAGGATCGTCCCCGCTGCCGCAGCACCTCAGGATCGACAGCATGCAAAGACACAGCGTGCCAACCCGTGGTGGGCTCCATCCCTCTTCTGCCTGTTGCTGCAGCCGGGTCCACCTGCCCTCCGCTCTCCACCTGCCCTACGATTTTTTGCCCCCCGCGCCTCTGATGTTTTGCCCATGTCATGGGGAGGGGGATTTTTCATTAGAGCTTGTGTTCCTCTCCGTCTTTCAGGATGAATCATTGCTGTTTTAAGCACACAGCAAAGATTTATGCAGTAATAGATGTGGGGAATAGCTGTGGCTCCGGGGTCTCAGAACAATAATACATAATTCAGAAATTAATACAGGGTAGCAAAGACAATGGGATTTGAAATGAACATTATCGGCCAAAGCAAAAGGAAAACTCCACAGGCTCATCATGTGCAGATGCTTCCACTATCCACACACCCAATTATAACTTTAGCTCTTACAAAGGGAACTGACTTAAACCATTAAATCTTTATTATTTTTTTCCCCGTGGTGGGAGCGGGAGTGGGAGTGCAGATTCCTTAAAGATAGAGAGTTTAAATTAAGCTTTAAAACTGTGACTGAGCAAGATTTAATACTGACAATTAGCCTGGACAAACAGTTAATCGTCCTGCAGGCATAATTTATATATTCTCTGTGCAACAGGGAGAGAATGTCAGCACATCGCACTGCAAATTAGTGCAATAAAAGAATCTCATAACCTCTAACAGCTCGGCTGTCTGACAAAGAGAGATCATTCCTCCGCTCCCCATGCTGTTGCCTAGCCACGCTCCCGGCACCCTGGGCTGCTGCTCTCGCCCACCAGATTCTATTTCCCTGCCCGCACCTTTCTACCAGCCACACCACCGGCGGAGAGCTTTGCCAGATCCCCTGGGATCAGCCAGGCTGAAGGTTTAGTGAGTAAAAGCTAAAAAAAATTAAAATAAACCCAAGCATCGCTACAGGACGCGGTGATAATTCAGATCCTGAATTAGCAAAGCGATTAAAGGCAAGCTTAAGGGTAAGGATGGGCCTGAGTGGCAGGATGGGGCTCAGGCACCGGCTTCCCAGGCTGGGCATCAGCAAGCTCAAACGTGAGCCGGGCTGGGGGTAAGGCTTGCGTTCTCCAAGTTGGATATTTCAGATAAATCATACAATCGAGGTCAATGAACAGCACATAAATAACTAGAATTTTCCTGACATTTATTTGAAGAACGTTGCCAGTGCTCACGTGTTTAGGCCAAATTCTGTGATGAGAAATGAAAATCCCTTATAATGGTGTACCCAGATAGTTTTATTTGGACTGGAGCACCTTTTAAAGGATCATTGCTATATCTCATTTATTATTTTCTCATGCTAAATCCCCTCTAGAGAAAGTTAGATATGCACTCGATTTTCCCCGTAGGTCCAACGGCTGTTGCTGCAACCCATATGTCATATCACAACAGAAAGGAAGTACGAAATCATAATGAAGAAGTAAAAAAAATCCATCCTTTAACAATACAGTCCATACCCAATATTATTATTTCAAGAGTATTATTTCACTGGAGGCTTTCATAATGACTTACTGACCTAAACTATTAAACACCATCACTGTGTCTACAGTGGAACAGATGAAGTACTCCAGAAATAGCTACGATTCAGTGATACATATATTATACACTCTGCAAATTTGTTGAGGAACTTTTATAAGAGAGCTATAGAAAATTAAATTAATTATTAATAAAAATCAGCAATATCTTTTCCCTCATCTCCTGCTAATACCATACAGGTGGCCTGCGCTGCTCTTTTCCTTTATACAAAATTCTTTTTCCTGCTAAAATGCTTTGCCTGTCTGTGCTAAAGGAGCCTGTGGGAGGCTGCTGTATGCAAAGAATTTGTTTTAAGAAAGGCAAAATGTTAGATCCCTCAAAATTAGTTACTAACCAGTGGGAGACACAGATATTGGCAAAAAAAATTCATCTTATTCAAGTATATCCTTATTTCCTGTGAAATTAAATTTGCATTTCTTTTGGGGTAGGACAGAAAGGAAGTGGGGAATTAAAGTCCAGAGAAAGCTAGTGCAGGGATAAAATATAAAACTCTACTGGGACTTCCAGCTCTTAGGCACAGCAGGAAACTCAATACAGATTTACTTAAAATAGGTTAACAAGGCAGTTTGCCATCATCTTCTTTTAGCGCTAGAGGACTCTGCTTTCGAAGGACACAATTAAAGGAAAGAAGGAAGAATCAGGACTCGGCGGCGCATTTCCAGGAGCAAATAATGTCTTTCTGCTTCATTTCAGCTATCAAAAAAAATGGAGATAATGGACCAAGTGGGGCCAACCAGCACAGGCTTGTGCTCCACACTTTCCAAAGATCTGGTCCAATACCTACCTGCCTCCTAAAGACCTAAGGATGCTTATATGGGAACCACCTGATCCGCTCACAGAGAACTGCCGTGCAAATACAAAGACCGCAGCCTCCAAATCCAGTCCAATCTCACATCCCTCTGCTCCCTCTGAGTATATTCACCAGCTCTGAGCAGCTAAAAAACCACCATCACCAGCTGAACACCAGTGTCCTCCCAGAGAAAGCTTTCAGAGATGCAAATGGCCCAGAGTAATTGCCTGGCATCAGGATGCATTAGAAGTAAGAAGCCACAAACGCGCTGGCTTCCCGAAGATTTATGCTCTAGGACGTACTATTCTGCACAAGACAACGTGTTTGCATAAAATGCTGAAAACATAACAGGTTTCCAATGCCGTTTCTCTAAAGACAGCAATAGCTCACTCCAAAGCACATACACCCAAACCTAAATGCACACGCATACACGTGTGTCAGCTCAGCTGGGTGTCTGTGTTAAAAACATGCTGCAATGCATTTTTTTAATACCGAATTTAAACAATGCTTAGGTGTAGAAAAAAAAAAACAAACACACAAAACACTTCTTGAACAGTTATTACTATTTCTTAGTGTCACGGTGGGTTTTCTTTTTTAATGCAACCAAAAATCCTTGTATTGCTGTAAGCTCAACCCAAGACACTTGTTAAGTTAAGCCTCTCTGCTGAGAACTTGTTGATACCAATGTGAAAAAAAAAAAAAAAAAAGGCATTTTGTTTGCATTTGTTCAAATCTTTGACCTCCCAGCAAATGAAAACATCAAGTATTTCCCCAGCTCAGGCACCAGCCTCTCTGGCATCACAGTCTTCTCCCTAGACGGGGCAGGATTAATCCTAGAGCTGTTCTGCAGGAACAGGCAGGACACACTGGGGAAGGTGAAAAGTCTCCAAAACAGCCCCAATATCTTGTAATAAAAGGAATATGGAAGGAGCTGGAGTCATCCAGTGTGTCTACTGCTGGAACATGGGATGGAGCAGCTGAGCTGGTGGACGTCCGTGCAACAAGAACAATTCCCTCTGCCCTGGGGCTGCCATCCTATTTGATCCATGTGGACTATCCCCACCCCTGGCAAACAGGATTTGGGCTACTGGGCCACAAGACAAATTGCAAGAGCAAATGCTGATGAGGGTGCTGACAGAGCTCATACAAGGACACAGCTTCTCTAACACCTGCCCAGTGGAGATGTCCACTTGTTGCCAAGGGTAAACCTGCCACTTTTGCACGGAGCTAGTACAATATGACCATAAAATCAGGGCAAACAACCCAACAAGCCTCCATTTGATAAGGTGGCTAGATGGGGATCTGTGAGAAACGCAGAGCCCCCAGGCCATGGCGCGGTACGGATTTGTTTGCTGAAGGCACAAGCAGTGAATGTGGCTGACACGGCTGCCCACGTGTCCCACCAATTGAGCCGAGGTCAGGAACCGACCTGGAGAAACGCCAGAGCTAAAGCCCACACAGCTGGGTTTGTAACAGCCCTGGGTTCAGAGCGACCCGCAGCCTAACCTCATCCGTGGGATGGCAGCATCCTTTTCACTAAAAATAAACAGTTCCGGTATGTCAACAAAACTCTACAGCCCAACACAAACAACTCTGAAGCAACCACCAGCCTCTGAGACACGGGCACTGGAGATCAGCTCTGCTGTGCCCCACAAGCTCTGTTGTGTCACCGTCTGCCTCCAGGCTTACAGGACAAGTGAAAATAGGGAGCTTTTCCTAGGATAACAATCACCGAAAAACAGTACTGACAAATTTCCTATGAAAAGATGGCATTTTGTAGAGCCTTCTGTTCAAGAACAGCCAAAAATGTCAACGCGACACGTATTCATTCTCTTATTTATGATAATTGGGTATTAGTTTGTCTATTGTGACTAGGGTCAGCCTACCAAAATAGTAGGCGAAATGATACTTTTTAATTTACTATTTTTTAAAGCAATGGCACCTGCTAAATACCGATCAAAACAACTTATTGTCTTCTGTAAAGAATGATGCCTTCTGTAACAGACAGATGCCAGCTTGACATGTCATGAAATAAAACGAAGAGACACGGGAGAGATATAATAAAAGCATAATGCAACCAAAATGGATATGCAGAATTCCAAAATTTAATTTTCAAATTTGAAACCAATTTCTCAGAATTGAAGACTTCTGAGGAATTTTTGAAAAAAAAAAAAAAAGAAAAACAGAGGAGTTT
This sequence comes from Xenus cinereus, assembly GCA_025774025.1. NCBI lineage: Eukaryota > Metazoa > Chordata > Aves > Charadriiformes > Scolopacidae > Xenus > Xenus cinereus. Next base: position 29,049,466 of record JAOXJK010000003.1, on the reverse strand, counting down.
TCCATGAATAAATAAATGGATGAATAGAGCTAGATTAGGGAATAGCTCCATTACTAGTGAGACAGAAAGTCCCAGCTTCAGCAAGAAAAAGGTGAAGTCTTGGAATTTAGCTGAGTTTTACTTTGTCACCATGAAAGACAAACTTTTTTCACAGTAGTTTTGAAACAGCTGACTGTCACTTCTGCCCAAGACCACAGGTAGCATCACATCGGTAAGAGTACTTGATTATCACCTGCCAACAAGGGACTGGAAGGCCTGGTGAGGACCGACTCCTACCAGGATGGATGTGGGGTTGCTAATTAAATCCAGAAGCAGAGCCTGGATGTGCGAAGTGCCTTGCGCAGAGGAAGTGTCTTTCACACCAAGTCACTGTGCATTATAAATTTGTTCCAACAAAATTATCCCTTAATCATCCCATTTTGTTGAACAAGGTTTCACATTAGTCATCCCCAAAATAGAAGTCAGTGAATGGTCTTTATCCACTTAACGAGGGTGGTAATCACTTTATTCCAATGGGTACAGTCTGTAGCCCACATACACGCTTTACAGTACTAAAAGGATCCTTCTCACAGTTTTAACTTCCAGCGTTGGTTTAACGAGCTCCAGAAAAGGTAAATCACTTTTTAGAAAGACTGGGCTATTTTAACCACCTTTGCTTGCTTGTCTTATTGTTTGTTGCAACCCTCTGCAAGTTTAAAATCAAAATCTATTGTACAAACACACTTCCCGTCCTTGGTACCTGCTGCTGGTTTATTGTGAAGGATTTCACACAACCAGAGAAGATGCTCTTCAATGGTCCCAAAATGGGGCACCAAAGAGCAGGAAGACCTCAACTTCATGTTCCTCTATCACCAATTTCTTCATTAGTAAATTAAATATATTCTGAAATGTTTTTATTTGGCTGTGACAGAGCATTAGGACTCGTTTTAGGGCAGATTTTTATTTTGTTCACAAGACTATTGATCTTTCAGGGTGTGTGGAGGGATGAGAGTATACACAGATTAACAAGAGGGAATTTGCAAGGAGGTGTAACAGACGAGGGGGATACAGGTCACATTTTTAGGCTTACTAACATTAAAGGTGCCCCTTTAAGGAGTTAGTGCTAATGAGACAGCAAATTATTGCGATAGAGTCAAAACTAGCCTTCTGGTTCTGCAGATCCGGAGAACCAATCTGGAGGTGCCCAAGTGGAAAATGATGTGGTTTGTGGAGGTCAGTGTTTCAGGTCAGTGTTTGTGAGGGCTGCCTGCAACTGCCAGGACTGCCCACAAATATATCACAGCTCAAGTCACTCATAGCAGGCGGGTGCGACCTCTGCAAAGATTATGGAGCGGCTGCAATTGCCAGGAAATAGGCTGGGAAGGGCGGTGAAGTTCATCCAGGGCTCTGTCGGAAAGGCAGGGTCCTTCCAGCCGACATTAACCTGCCCAGGTTCAAGGCGGAGGGGACGTCGTCCACCCCGAAAGGTTGTGACCCCCGCAGGTAAACCGGCAAATATACAGGGAGAGGGGAAAAATGAGAGCTTATGAGAAGGGGCTTTTCCTTGATGAGCATCTCTAAGGGGAGAGCTGGGAACGGAGCCTCCTGCTAAAACAAAGGTGCTGGAGGCAGTGCTGCTTTGCAAGCTCCAGTCTGATTTTCTTCTCATTAGAGCACACACGTCTCAGTGTTTTTACTCATTAGTGTTTTACACCCTTCTGAAAATCCATATTTCGCGCTGGCTGTCTCAGTATTTAGCCTCTTAAGTTTTCCAGCCTGAGTTTTCTGCCTGTTTTCCATCTTGTTAATTCTCTTCTCTGTTTTGCCATCTGCCCTGGTTTATGAAGCACCTCTGAATCTGGCAAAACCTGCCAGGAGGGCGGCTGCCAGAAGCAAGACAGCAGTTAACAGCGAGGCAACCCAAAGAACAGCACAGGGAAGAAAACTATTTTGTTTCGGCAGCAGGATCAATGCCTGCAAATTGAGACCACCTGCAACGGGGACAGGAGCAGTTCTCCAGGGTCCACCATGAGCTCCCCAACACGTACTTCAGAGCTACCTTGGAAATAGAAGAGCAAGGAGAAACTCCTCCTTTTCCAAGCGCGGGAGACCACTGAATATTTGCATTATTTCTCATAACAAGAGAGGGGGAAAAGTTACAATGGAAACTGAGATACAATTAATTACCTGTTAACTGAGAATGAAAGACCTTCTGCTCCCAATATCTAACCTAGTTTAATTATAGGTGTCTGGAGCCGGGGAGACTGTGTGTTCACATGTGTGGTAGGAGGTGGTGATAGCCAGCTCACTCTCCCCCCGTAATCCTGCCTCCAACCTCTCACTGTACCTGTTTCTGATATGTGCAATAAGCATGAAGAAGGGCTTTGGATTACAAAGAGAGACCTCCCCCCCACCTTGTAATTACCAAATTAACACATTCTAATGGGTGAAGTACTCCAGCAGCAGACTATGATTAATGCACAAGTCCAATTAGCTGCAGATTCTTTCCCTCTAATTTTAGCCCACTTAAATAGCATGAGACAATCTGTAATGTCTCTGGGGTGAACCTCCCCTCTACACAAGCTCCCTCCTCTGCCATTTAATGAAATCTCTGGTGCTTAATGCGAGAGGCAGCTCAACTCTGCCACTCTGCTGGAAACCTTCTTCTGGCGCAGCAATGGCATCGCCGAGGCACTGGCCGGGGAAAGCCATCTCCATTAAAGGCAAAAAGAATACCTCACTACACAAACATCAGCTGATGGCAGCTTATCTGCTGTCACACCAGGTGGAGAGGAGTGGATAGCTGTAGAAAGACCACATTTTAAGCTCTCTAAGAACGCTGCTGATGTACCCAAACCTTACACCCACAAGGAGGCTTGCTGGCAGCAACCCGAATATTTCTGAAAATGACTACTCAGTCACAAGGGTTTCCAATCTGGCCCTAGTATTTAAATACAATTCCATTATTCTAACAGCTCCATAGCTACACCAGTCGTTAAAACACTCATTTCTTTAACAAAAATACTTATTTTCATTTACCTTAAAAGAAAATCAGGTCAAAATCCTCAGAAAAGCCCTTTGTTGAGCCCCATTTTCAGTGTAAGAGGGGTTTCCAATTGGGCCCGTGGTGATTTCACTGGTGCAATACTGAATGAACCCAGGGACCGAGGAAGAGGAGGAGGCAACTCAACAGCAAAGCTCAAATTACTGAGAGTGGCCTAACTCAGCCTAGGAAGGAAAAGGAAAAATGGTCCTTTTTGCAGAAGCTGGAGAAAAGCTCAACCCAACGCTGGGTGACCAAACAACCAGGCTCACGCAAGCAGCACCGTACGGGGCTTGGGGATGAACTGGCTGCTTCTCCTCAGCCATTATCTGACAAAGCAGGTCTCTGATGCCTGGGGAAGGCCAGTACCTTGAGCAACGGTGCAACGTTTCAGAGCTATATGCAGTATCCTCCCAGCTTTTCATATTCAAGGAATTCCACTCTCCCAACATGTATAGCTCTGCCAGGTTCTGAATGCCAAAGTGAAGAGGTTTCCGAAAGGGTAACAGCAGTATGAACAGTCAGGCTCACGTCACTTGTGCTCCCCAGCTGGTTGGGTTTCTTGCACAAAGTTCTCCATAGGCAAATTTGAGTGGGAAACAACAACAACAACAAAAAAATCCCACCAATGCTGGTGGGCACTCAGACACGTGCAGTGCCTCTGACCTGGGGGATCCACAACATTTGAAGCTGGTTTATGAACTTCACCCCTACTGTTATCGAAAGGAGAACAGCGTTTCTGCAGAAGGAAAATGCCAGCATGGCTGGTGACGTGACAAGGTGACACAGCAAGTCTGTGGCAGAGAGAATAGATCCCTCAACTGCACTGGTGATGCCCTCTCCACCCAGCCAAGGACAAATCTCTCTTGCCACCATGAACAGACATCAGTATCTACTGCCACAACCTATTTATTTATTTTAAAATATAACCTCATATTTTTATTAACAAAATTCACTAAAGTAGCAACAGCAGGTCCTTTGCTGAGCCACTCCCAGCACTGCCCTGTTTTGCCATTGCTTATTTTTTATGAGACGTAAAGAAAGCTAGTAAAGCTTTCTAAGCAGATGACGTTGTGTACAAAATATTAATGCTGCTTATCCCTAAATTGATATTTCTTTGAAGACTTCTAATAAAGCCCAGTTCCTCCAGAGCCTTAACCATGACAAACGTCAATAAATGTTATGAGTCCCTGAGGCTGAATTTTAAAGGAGCATTAAAGATTAAAGAATGCACAGGTCAATTACTGAAACAAGCAAATGACTTTAGGAGTAATTACATATAATTTTGCCTTGTTTATTTTGCATTAGTTATAAGTGTCCATAATCTTGTGTCCCCCCCCAGGGTCTCTTATGGTTTGGCTTGAAAAATTCCTTCATCTCTCATTTGATTTTAAGAGCAGTTGCTGGGGCCAAAAAAGTGGCTTTTAAAATGGTCTTCTGGTGCCATATATGTGTGTATATATATATATTTATAGACATTCACACATGCACATACACACAAACATTCTCTGGTATCTCACCTATCCAGTATACGCGTGCCTGCCCATCCAAAACCCTCTGCAGCCGTGTCCCCCCACATCCCTACTGGCACAGCCCATTTAGCCACAGTGAGGCAAACGGTCCTCCATTTCAATATCTGCATAAGGGGCTGAAACTACTAAGTGGCATTTTGAAGTCTGTATCATTCATTCATGAAGCACTGGTACCTCCAGGTAAAATGGGGTTGATGTTGCAGAGCTAAAAGCCTGAGCTGCTCTTCCACCCCTGGGCATCTCAGCTCCTTCTCCACCCCGGGCATCTCAGCTCCTCCGTCACCTCCTGGCTCAGTGTTACACACACATCACCCCGCGCTGCTTTAACATCAGCCTAAGTATTAATTCACCGAGACCCCGTGGCTCACGAGGAAAACCTTCACCTGCCCACACTAGAGGTTGCCATCGTGTCCATCCATACTTGCTCAGCTACTAAGCGTTGGCCAAGCCAAGGTTAACCCAACACCCGGGGCTGGTGGCACAGCAGGACTGGCCCTTGGAAGGTGCTGGAGGGTGAAGGCACTGCGGGAGGGGGACCAGCGGGAGAGGAGAAGTGCTTGCACAGGGCTTTCACCCACTTTTCATTTCTTTTGTGTTCTCAGATGGCACTAGATTAGCAGACTATTTACATAGCCCTTATGAAGTACATTTGATGTTCAGGGCAGACTCAGCATCTCTCATGTGGCTGTTCTGCCTCTAATGTCATTTTATAGTGTGCCTGCTTATAACAAGGGTAATAAAATAAATTTGGGAGGGGGGGGGAGGTTGAGGAGCACATTATGCAGGAATCTGGACCTCTCTGCAGCCAGCAGGAAGAGGAAGCTCAGTAATGGACATGTCATAATCTTTCTGTGCCAGTTAATATACGCCCAGCGTTACACTGATGTTTTATTGCACTCCACACATTCAGCAGAAGCCCATTTCTTTTAAGTGATTTTGATAAGCTGATTGATGCAGTCCCTGTTTTTCTCATATGTGTGTGTTTGTAAGAACCCGTCTGCCTGATGCCATGGGCTTCTATCTAATAAAGGACCTATAATGTACTTATTTTCCTCAACCATGACTTTCCTCCACTTTCCCCTGCAATTTACTACTTTAGAGAAATTTAATCTGCTGCTGAAATTCACTGTATTATTAATGGAGAGTCAGTGCACAGCCTCACTGTAATTAAACTACGCACCAAGAAAAAAAAAATCTCAACCCACCCAGTGTTCAAATAGCATCAAGGGTTTCACTGAAACTATTTGGAGCCAAGAAATGTAAAGCCAGGCGGAATAGCTTTCTCGGTTACTGAGCTGTTTGCTGGTTATTGCATAGGCGAGATGGTATGCAGATTGCCTACCTTCACAGCTTCCAGGGGATTAAATAAAACTCCCTCATTGCAGGTGTCACACATGCAAATTCTGGGCTGAAGGAGGGACAGGCTCCCTCATTTTGATTAAAGAAACATCTCAACTCTTGGCAGATAATAAGTTTTGGAAAATGCTGCCACAGGAGGCTGCCGAGGCCAGAACAACAATATAAATGGGCAAATTCTCACTGTAGGAATTTACTGGTGGCTTGGGTGATCCTGATGCAACCCCTGCTGTAGGAATCTCTTAAGCTGCTGGCGGAGCAGACAAGGACAGGAGCACCCTGCTTTGCTGGGACCAGCACCTCCAGACACGGGGCATATACAGATGGCTGCAGTGATCTCCAGAACATTTTTCCAGCTTGCCCTTAGCCCAAGGACAGGAATAACACGCATTTCCTCCAGCCAGAGATGCTGAGGCTCAACAGTTCAACCCATCATAACATCCCAGGCACAACATGCCCCTTTAGTCAGCAAAGACAGACTGTCCCTTAGACTCCAACCTACCACGTGGAAGGACTTCACCTGTATCGCTTAGACTCCAACCCAACACATGGAAGGACTTCACCTGTATCTCAGGTTCCCGTGCAGCACAGGGCAGTACTGAGATAAAGTGAAGCCAACCTGCAGGAGAGCAGGGAAGGGAGAATTACTCATCTAAGCTCGTTCCAACCTCAGCAAATTAAAGAACTGCAATAAAGCTCTCTGGCCGGCTGGTCCGGTGCCTCGGGGGTGTAACACGTGGGGACAGCTAATCTGTGTGACAGCAGGCTTGCTGTCAGGCACACAGTGCCAGGTCACAAACCACAGCCACAGGGAGCAGAAGAGGGTTCGCTTTTGATCTTGACACATTAGTTGCTGCTGGGGTGAAAAAAGCAGGATACAACACATTTTCATTGGGACCACAAAGGGATTCAGAAGCCACGGAAGATCACCAGGCCACTATTTGAAGCCCTCTCTCTTTTCTTTATAGCAGTCAGAGAAAACAAGTCCACCAATGTGGGGGTTGGGTGGTTTTTTGGGGGTTTTTTTTTGGTTTTTTTTTTTATTTTTTAGAGGGGGTCCCTTTTAATTTCTCAAACCTCCATCGCAGGATTAAGCAATAAAGAGAACATTTGGCACCAGACAGACAGAGATGAGAGAGGTAGGGACAGCACTTCTTGGGAAGAATGGGAACGGCGTGGAATGCAGAAGGAAAACCGTGCAATGTTATCTCTGCTCCTTTCATTGGGACTTTGCTGGGAGTAACACACCTGTGAAAACACCAGCTGGGCAGCCAAGAGCACGTATTTGCAATGAATATGCTGGTGGGAAGGGCTGACCAAGAACTAACAAAAGAAAGGAGGAGAGAAAGAAACACTAGTAATTGCTTTTATGCAAGAGCTCCAAAGTGCTGACAAGCGGGCCAACGCTGCAAACCTGCAAAACACTTGAAATTCCCAGGAAAAAAAGTCCCTCTCTTGCTTCATTTTATACAACTTGTTAAGCAATTTACATGCAATGTGAATCAAAAGTTGGAAGGGGAAAAAAATAGTGGTTTTGAATAAAACTAGACTCAATCTATCAGCAAAAGAGCCACTGACATGTTACTTTTAGGAGCACTTACATGCTCGTGAATACTCAGAGCAACTCAAAACTACACTAAAAATACAACACAAAGCTCAGACTTTGACAAGGACAAAATCTCCACTGATTTCAGCTGCTCCGTGCTAGTATTTCTCTGTTAAGTCTGCAAAATACATTATTTTTAAGCTATAAAATGTGCAATTAAGAGTGGGTTTTTTCAGGGAGAATAAGAGGCACATCCATAGCAGAAGGGTCACTGCTCTCTTGACAAGGCTCCGGGTTCTGCTGTAAGATGTGGACAGACAGGAGTTTTTCAGAGACGTTGGATACCACAGTATTCTGCCTTTTTTTTTTTAAATGGGTAGAGCAGAGATATTTTTTTCTCCCAAGTCTCCTGAAAGGCAGTTGAACCATTTTGCTCAAGACTTAAAGAAATCCATACACCTGATGAGAGGTGAAGTAGAGCCTGCACGGCTGCAGCCCAAGATTTTACGCTCAAAATATAGATGATAGACAACCTTAATGACAGCTTGTTCTTACCAGCCCTGCCCACGACACACTGGTGACTGCAGAGTGCAGATACTAAGAACAAGATATTTTTTCAGCAGAGAGCTCACCAGTGTGATCTCCTTGAAAATATGCACCTAGGTAACAACAGTGGACACATGGAGAGGAGCAACAGAAGGAATAACTCCAAACTGTAAAGAGTCTCTACATCCCTTCCAGAAAGATTTTCAATTCCCTATCTGGAAGTAAGTGACAGCTGAAAAGGGAAATATATACGTAAAAAAAAAATATTTAAAATCCTCATTTGTCTCACCTAGGGTTGAAAAGAGAAGGAAATTTCATGACTAGAGGCGGCTGCTCGACTTTGCGGTGCAGCTTCCTATTGGTATTTATTTGCCAGGCTCCAGTCCCTACGCTTCCTTCACTCATTGGGAAGATTTTGTACAGTGTATTTGTGAAGGATGATTGACTACAGGGAGTCTTTGTTGTACTATCTGCTGTAATTATTTTAATTCAAACACATTCCCTTATAGGACTGACATCATAAACGCTGTTTTCTATAACAAATAGCTGTCAAGGCTGTCAAGCAGATCTGCTTACTGTTTTATATCATTACGATATTTAATTTCAACTCTGCGTTCTTTGTCAAATGTTCTCAAGATTTCCTTTCCCTGGTAGCAGATCAGACAAGACGCCTTCGGTTTCAAACAGATCATTCTTTAGGGTGAGGTCAGAAGAAAAGAAAAAAGACAGAGGGAATTTGCAATAAGATGCTCACGTCCCAACGGGAACTCATGGCCAGTCTTAACTTTCCTACAGCGCATTACAGTACATATGGGTGTTATTAACTGCCAAGCTGGTTGGGTTTTATGACATGCTCAGACTCAAACCTTCTTAGTAACAAGATCACAGAGAAGCCTTTCTATTATCAGGCTTTAAACAGGACCAGGAGCTGATAGAAACAGGCAGCACTTAATTCCCAGCTTCTTCCTGTATTTCTCATTTATCTGACTTCCAGCCTTCCTTGTTAAATGAAAAGCCGTGGTTCAAAAATAAACACTTCATAGTCCTCAAAGGAGAAAGACTGCCGTGTGGTCCAGAGCCACCACCACGCAACCGCATTACTGGAGCATTTGGAGGTTTCACGTTAGAACCCAGCCTGTTTTGCTTAGAAGAAGGCAAGTTTCTGTGTCTGTTGCTCTCGTTAGCTGCTCTGCCCTGACCTGCAACCTCACCTGGCCAACACCTGCTCTATTTGAGCTACATTTGAGTTTGTTCCTACGATTCAAGGGATTTCTGAATGGAAACGCAATGATTGCAAAGCTAATCCGACCTCTCCGTCGCTGCAGTCAGACACGCTAAACCCATTTTCTGTGTGCTGGCGTGTGACACCTGAAACCGGCGTTAGATCTTGTGAGTGATGCCAAGACATTTTCACAGGCTCCTGGAAAACCCATCTGACAGGAGGTTTCCAAAAACCACCTTGGGATCTCATTGCCCTTTGCATGTCCATGTACATAGAGAGGGAGTCACAAGCGTGCGTCCGTCTGCTCTTATCTTTTCAGAGCAAGGGAAGAGTAAAGCAGCAGAGAGTTCCTGCTGTGCAGGACCAGCCAGATGCCTGAAGAGAGGGTGTTTCAGAGGGGGCTGAGCACAGCCCACCCTGCCCACAGCAGGCTGCAGAGACACCAGAGACCTCAAGACTCTCCCAGCTGCTCTCAGCCCTGCTGGGAAAGGTCCCTACATCTTCAGAGGACTTCTGGTTCTCCAAGGCAGAAGCCTCCTTCGTGCTAAATATTCCTACCATGTCTGCTACAATGCACTCTTAATTCCAGGCTATTGACAGAAATCACAATTAATGAGAAGTGAGAGACAGGCATGGCATCACCGCTCTTTCCACAGCAGAATATGACTTCCCTACACAAACACCAGTGCACACACGGTCATAAACACAAAACAACCCCCCAGCTCCCTCTGAAGGAATAAGCATTAGCAGAGCAAACGCTTCACTCGCTCAGCTACCGAGACGTGGGGCTGCAGCCTGTTAGGAGCCCTGCGCATGTTCTGCTATTTGGACCTTATCATTTAATTAAAAATAACACACAGGTTTGGGGTACCCAGCCAAGGTTGTACACTGAGCTGCTCTGCTTTCCCTCTCCTATCCCTCTCTAGTCCTCCCTGCCTGCCAAGTGTAGGTATATAATACTGTAACCTTGCTTTCCGGCACAAAAGTGCTATAAACCATCAATAAATTTTACCGACTTTCCAGTGACCTTCACGAGGACTGGAAGAGTCACATCTCACACCAAAGATGGAGCTGTAAATATTTTATCTGTGCAGTAAACACAGTGCCGACAGCAGCAACTCACTCATGTCCCGGGGACCGCTCTGTGAGCGTTGCCGCTGTGCTGAGATGGAGATTTATCTGCGGCTTCAAGAAGAACCTGAGCACAAAGGCAGAGTGGCTCACAGAAAGCTATCTTATTCCCAGCAGTTTCATGTCACCGACAGCGGCTGCTGCCTCATTACAGAGCAATTCCCCGGCTCCGTGAGAAAGGCAGGGGGAAGAGGAGCCAGGCTGGCAGGAAAGCAGAGGTGCTAACCGCTCCTTCAGTGAGGCCCCGAGCCAGCGAAGCACTAAAACGTGTTGGAGTTTGACAACATGAGATGTCCTCTGGCTGCTACGGAGTTTATGGCACCTGGGGTTTGTTCTTTTACAGACTCTGGGGTTAAGGTTTGCGGGGAAGGTTCTGAGATGATCATTAATTCACATTTCCTCCAGCCATATAGATCTCTTAGAAATTCAAGAGAATTTCTAATTCAATACCCAACCAGATTTCTCACAGTTGTAGGTAACCACAAGCTGATCCGTTACCAGCAGGAAAATAGACCGTCCTTACCCTGCTTGGGAAGGTAACCGCATCCTGGATGTACAAACCTGCAGCCCACGCTACTGCCATCCATCACCCAAATTGGCTCCCAGGCTCGTACAGGTGTGGGTCGCGGTGCAGCCGCACAGCACAGCCACTATCTCAGTCCTATGGCTCCCCACCTTGTCTTAGCAGGGATTTCCATTAAAGAAACAAATAAACCTCTTTTCTACTAAGCCCAAGGGCTGCAGAAAGCAAGGAGAAGGAGGGCAGTGAGCTTGTAACCAACTGATTTCCTCTGCAAGGGTGAGAAGCAGCTCACACAGGACACAATTCAGCTCTTGCACCTTACTCAGAGTTTAAAAGTGTCCCGTGAAATGGTCTGTTCTGTCCAATTTTAAATACTTTATGCACCCAGGGATGCACTTCTTTAAGGCATTACCTCTTCTCTGGATACCCAAAGGGCAAGTGATTCAGCAGCATGGTGCCTGGACTGCAGGCACCTCAAAAAGCCCAAAGCCCCTCAATGTGTCTGTTTTCCCTCATGCCCATGTGCCCTTCCAGCCTCTGCCACACACATCCATGCTCTTGCACACAATCCAGGCTCAGCTCACTCGCATCAACCTGGACGCGTTGTTATTCTGTAATATTTCTTAAGGCAAAACCACATCTACAAGACAATCCCCAAGGATATATCCCTTTGTTTTCCAGCACGCGCTGCCAGGAGACATGCACGTGAAATGCCTGCTGCTATAATTGCACCAAGAACAAGCAAGCCTCCCAGGGTTTAGCCGACAGCCTCCACGGCGGCTTCCCCAGCCCCATCACTCCTGCTGCTGGCAAGGGCTGGGACTACTGGGAAACCTGCCGTAGGGATACGAGGGTAAGACAGGCCACTGGCCTGGCTCCCATCTCTCGTATCTGTCCTTAGATGTCCTTCCTTATCCTGCTGGCTGCATCTGGTCCTAAATCTTCAGCTTTCTCCCCAAGTAAAATAGCCCAGCTTGCCCTGGCATGGCCTGCTGCTTTGGATCATCCTCATATCTTCCCTGTGGAAAGGTCCCAAATCTCCCTCCTGCTAAGTACAATCTCACTCCAGTAGCTTCAGAGGACAGGGACAGCCCAAACTGTCATGCTGTGGCATGAGGCAGAAGCGCATTTTGGGTTGTTTGCCCACCTAGAGATCCCTGTGAGCGCGTGCACAAAGACACGGCTGCTCGGTTTCCCACAAACACAGGCTGCTCCATTTGTAAAGGGTTCGCTCGTGAGAGTAAAGGGTTAGTTTTGTCTGCAAAGGCTCCCAACCGCCACCCCCCTCCCGATTTATTTCTGCAATTGTAATTAAGGCCCTGACAAAGTGGTTTAGCTGCCTGAGTCTTTTGTTCAATTTATTGATTAGCTATTTCTCAGAAGTTCATTACCATCCAGAGGCTGGGAATTGGGAATTGGGTCTATGTGGTTTTTCAAGGCTTCATCTCTGCTTCAGATGATTAAATGCAGCCACAACACATCCATCCTGCATTGAACAGCTCTGCCCAAGGTCAAACATTCATGCAAAACAGGAGTGCATATCTGCATGTCTAAATATCATCTGCATGAATTTCCAAGAGGATGTTTTTAAAGCCTTCCCAGCAAGTAGAAAAAAAAATGTATTTATGGAGGTAAGGCAGGTCACATCTTAATGCTCTCAATACAATACCCTTTAATTATAAACTAATATATATAAAAAAAAAATATTACAAGACCAACTCTCTCAAAGTAGGAATGGGGGAGGTGTGAAATTGCAATTGGCACAAATTGGCAGCTTCTGCTAAGAAGCAGAGGCTGAACGACAGGGTGGACAATTCTGCAAGACAGAAACATGGAGGAAATACTGGATACCACCATCCATCTTGTAGTGGGGGAAACAAAGGACTCCAGTACGCAACGCTGTCCATCAGCAATCTTCATTATGTTCAATATTTATCACAAGGACAACATACCGTGACCCCCCCATCTCTTTTTAAGCAGCACAACCTGCTGTCTTTCCTTGAAAGATTTTCTAAGCAAATGAGATGCAGCAGGTTTCATCCAGATTTCCATAGAGCATTTGTCATTAGCTAAGCTTGAGAAGACAGGATTTAGTAGAAGCTCTGACATGGGTGAAAGTCTCAGCAGATGCTGAAGGACACAGCGCTGGGAGAAAGGAAATTCTTGATGGAGATACCTGATAATGCATCTTATTCAATGTTTTTAGGGGTACTGACCACAGCATAAGAAAAACAAACACACACCAGGGCAGCAGAGAGCTGGAAGTGGTGCAAGTCAAGCAAGGAGAGCTCAGGACCGGAGTCAGAGCTGGCTGTGTGCCCAGGTGAGCAAGAAGGCCACCAGCATCCTGGCTTGTATCAGAAATAGTGTGACCAGCAGGACTAGGGCAGCGATTGTCCCCCTGTACTCGGCACTGGTGAAGCCCACCTTGAATACTGTGTCCAGTTTTGGGCCCCTCGCGACAAGAAAGACATTGAGAGGCTGGAGCGTGTCCAGAGAAGTGCAAGGAAGCTGGTGAGGGGTCTGAAGAACAAGTCTTCTGAGGAGAGGCTGAGGGAACTGGGGATGTTCAGCCTGGAGACAAGGAGGCTGAGGGGAGACCTTCTCGCTCTCCACAACTCCCTGAAAGGAGGGTGTAGCCAGGGGGGGTCGGTCTCTTCTCCCAAGGAACAGGCAACGAGACAAGAGGAAACAGCCTCAAGTTCACCAGGGGAGGTTTATATTGGATATTAGGAAAAATTTCTTCACAGAAAAGGTTATCAAATATTGGATTAGGCTGCCCAGGGAAGTGGTGGAGTCACCACTCTTGGAGGTATTTGAAAGACAGGTAGACGTGGTGCCGAGAGACATGGTCTAGTGGCAAAGTCAGGTTAATGGCTGGACTGAATGACCTTAAAGGTCCCTTCCAACCTCCACAATTTTAAGGCTTCTCAGCAGAAGAAACAATCTCCAGTCCTCCCCCTCACTCCCTGCACCTTCCCAACTCGACTGTGCTACCCTTTCCTGAGCCTTCTATCTCCAAGAGACACAGTCTCCCTCTCCTCCTGCCACTTGTCCTCCCTCTCCCGGAGTCAAGACCAGACACAGAGATGATTCACTGGGGTATAAACAATAATTTCTGCTGCTAACTGGGAATTTCACCACTTGGAAGACCAATATGACGGCTGGAGGCTCCAGTAGAGGTAGGGAACTCTAGCAGCTCTCGTCATTTGTATCCAAGAAAGTCATACAAACCTTCAACTAGAAGGGGCACAAGCTACAAAGGTGCCTATGGGGAGCAGAAGGGCCATCCTACATGGGGAGATTAAACCAGTTTAAAGTTAAACACTCTAAGTGAAGGTTGAGGACAGAAGAAACTGCTAATAAATGTACTGAGGGTGTAAACCTTTGGGTGAGGAAGAAGAGCTGTGCGAGTTAAGGTACAACGCTGCATGCCGTTAGACAGGCATGGAGATAAAGACAACTCCGGTGCAGAAGGGAACCAAAATAATTCCACAGATGGACTCGACACAGCTCTCCTGTGCAGGTACAGGGAGGTCCAGCAGCCTCTGCCATTTGGAAATATCAACAAGAGTTTTTTTCTGAAATATTAAGAAGTTTGGCATACAGTTGGGACGAAGTTTTAAACCATTTTGGATGTGCAGCACCATCCAGCTCTTCAGCACCTGGGATGGGCTCCTTTTCCTTCATATGAAGAAGGACAGGCTCCTGCTTTAGTGTGCCCTTAATATCTGATCTGCCTTTCCCAGAGCAGCTCTGCAGCACAGCAAGAGGCACAGACTCAGCAGCCCCGTCCATCCAGACTAAGAGCATTCGGCCTCCTGCAACCAATGTTATTCAGTCATTTGAACCAAGAAAAGGAGAAATAGTAAAGCCCTTTAAAAAGTTATAGGAATTACCAGAGAAACAACTTCTCCTCTCAGCACACTGCTCTTTGATACTGCTCTTTCCCTTTTTCAAGCATGTCCCAGTGCAAAAAGGCTTTAAAAAAATAATAAATCATTTCCAGCTCAAGGACAGGAGGTGAGTAGTTTACTCATTTCAGTTTCTTTTCAAACAGGTGCATTGTTTTCTTTCCCAATAATTGAATTTTCTCAAAATAAGTACACCTTTTATATTCAGCCAAGACCATTTCCTGCTCCCCTTTTGAGTCAGCACCTGTGTGTGTAGTACCGCAATTATTTCTGCGGTGACACGCTTGTGATCTGAGCTGCACCATGTGCTGACTGGGATGCCAGCTGGATCCCCGAGACACGAAGCAGACTTTTATGTAGGGATAAGGTGCTGGTTATTGGTAATGAGCAAGAAGAAAAAAGGGGAGGGGATGCTTTTCCCCTCCACCTCCTGCATCCTCCCTTCTGAAGATTTTGTCTCCAATTTTCTCCCCTTGCCTTGGGGTCCCTTTCAAGGGATGTAATTGATATAGTCACTGAAAATAATGGAATTTATAGCCCAGACTCAACACTATAAATTTAGCTATTACGTTCCTGATGGGAAAATGAAGAACAAAATGAATTGAGACAGAATATTTGTCTTAATAATTGTCTCTTTTCTATGCTGTATGTGTTTAATACGTCTATGTGTATATATGTGTGAATATATACATACACATACATATAACTATATTTAGCAAAGGGGTTTTTTGTTTGATTTTTGGTTTGGATTTTTTTTTTTCCTTATTAAACGACCACATCAGCACAAACCCATGGCCAGGCAAGCAGGCATTAAGCTATTTGTAACAGAGCAGCAAGGTGAATTTCCCGTACTGGAGCTGTTTGATGGGGGGGAAGAGCCAAACTTTGCATAATCCAGACACGGTAACAACCAATTGCTCCGCGTTGCAAAAAGTAAGTGGCTTCTTCTTTGGGCTTTTGGCTGTTTTTCAGATTTATTTCATTTTTAGCCAGGAAAGTAAGAGCTGAGCCAGCACTTCTCTGCTCAAAGCCATTGCCCTGAGACTCTGATAAGGTTTCCCACTGAAACGTTCCCTCTTCTCCGCTCCTCCCGTCCCATCCCTGCTCTGACTTCTGCTGTACTGGGTTGGACTCACCCAACGTCATCTCCATCCCACTGCCAGTGCACCACCAAAAAAAAAAAGTGCATGTCCAGGCTGTGATCATTTGTCATTTAGATAGAGTCTATGATATGAACCATGGCAAACACTGTAATGACTAATTTCAAACATTTATTACAACACTTGAGAGACTTGAAAGCTCTCCCTGCTCTTGATTTTAATAAATGCAGTCTTGAAGCAGCCGCTTATCAAAGTGACACAAATTGTGTGGTAAATAGATTATGGCACAGCTGAAATACTGGAAAATGAGATCAGAAATGCTACTATCTCCCATTTAAGGCTTTGTAAGATGCTCCGATCAAGCGGATTCCAGAAAAGTGGCACGGGCAGAGCTGGTGGAAGTGGGGAGAAGCCAAAATGCCAGGGGATCAACGCAGGGCCAGGCGGCTGCTTATCATCTGCCTATTTGCATATGAACAATTTCTTGCACATTAACGAGTTTGTACACCAAAGGGCTGGGAAAGAGATACCAACAGTCCTTGAAGTCATCATTTTAGTGCCAAACTGAGATATAAGACCGGCTTCATCTGGAAGTTATCACACCAGCAGCAAGACTTTCTCATGCTGTTCTCTGCTCCTCAATCTCATTGTCTTCATGGAATAAATATACCTCTTATCAAAACTTACCTACAGTACCGAAATGGGAAATAATTTGGCAAATTGCATGCAGATTTCAACATGCAGATAAATTAAAAGCTGAATTAGTATTTGTTTGCATGAAGTTCTAAAAATTGAGACAAGAGCTTCATTTTTGGGATATGCTTTGACCAAGAAAATTGTTAAAAATTTGGGAAATGGTTATTTTATTTTTAAAAAGCATCCCCAAAGGAGATGGAGAAGCATAACAAACCATGTTTTTCAGCCAGCCACATAAGGACTCTGTAGGCCAGCTGGTAAAGAAACTTAAACACAAGAGACAGGAAAATTAACTTGGAAATGTAAGAACCTTTCCACCAAAACAAGATTCTGTTTTAGAATCAGCTGCTGCCAATTGTTTTTAAGGTGCGAAGAGGAAAAAAATTATCAGGTATCTGGTATTATGAAATTTATCATTCAAGATAGCAAACACTGTGGGTCAGATTATATTTATAGCTCTCTTTTTCTACTGAGGAGACCAAGCTAAATTTGCATGGGAAGGAAATGCATCCAGTTTCAGTGAAATGGAAAGTATCAGAATTTGGGGGTTCAGCTCAACTCAAGACAAATGTCACAGTTATCTTCGAGGTCACCAACATCAGCCTGGAATTACACAGACACTCATGGGGCAGGATATTCACCCCAACTCAAAGCTCCTTTAGGCTAAATATTTACGTTCCCTACGGTCACTGGGCAGTGAACTGGGAGCAAGAGCTGTCTGTAAAGACACTACTGGCCACAGCAGATGCTTGGGCTCCAAACTCAGGTATCTGACTTGGATGATTTAAATTTGACAGAGAAAAAACCCCCCACCGTGCCAATTTTGGAGGATCTTTGCCTAAATCCCCTGGGCAATGGTTCTTTGCCTCTTTATGGTCCGTTCCTTTGAAAAGATGCTGCCTAAGAATAAGGCTGCAAGTTTTGAATATGCAAAGCAGGAATATTCCCCATCAGATATTCTTTTGCTTTATTCATATGATTGAAACTCTTGCTATGGTTCTTGCAAATCCAAGGAAATGTGTTTACAGTCTCATCAACTGAAAAGAATTGGATTCCCATGTTGCGGCTCAGGGGATTTTCTGGGGTTTCTATCAAACACAGCAACTCTGGCAGTAGAAGGCTACTTTAATAAGCGCCTATATTGCAGCTTCCTATTAGAATACACAATTAAAACCAGGAGAGGAAAAAAAATACACACACTTTCAATCTTCCTTTAGGAGAAACTCCAGAAATCTGGCGAGTGAGAGAAAAGAGATTCCTCCCAACTGCCTTAAGTTCTCTCCTGTATTTCTTTCGCCCTTGGTGCTGGGGAACTCTCATCCCCAGCCCTGAAAGACCTCTCTGTTTTCACACACCAAGGTAGGGGAGAGGCTGGCAGAGGAGATGGGAATACTCCATCCTCCCTGCACCCTCGATACAGCCTCGCTCGTACCGAGAGTGAATCAAAAGGGGAAAGGAACAACCCCTTGCTCTCCAGACTATAGACCAGTGTTACAGACACCTTCCCGGGGGATAAAGTTAATGCACAAAGCAGCTGCTTGGAGCACACAGATTCCTCATCCAGAGCATTTCCCCTGCTGCCACAGTACCGGCACGAGCAGGAAACACATTAGAGGCTTGGCAGGTACCAGCCTGTGCAGGGCACAAGTCATCAGCTTTTCCCAGCTCCGCAAGCAGTTGTCGAACAAGACGTAGGCAGTCGGTGGCACAGGACCCGGCAGCTGAGCCCATTTAACACATTTCACCTTCTGGCAATGTCTCTCCTTCTCCATTGACAGGGGACAAGTAGCTCTGGACCCATTGCACTGAAGATATGCCAGAAGGATCCAGGTGTTGTCAAGCTGGATATTCACTACTGATCACACACACCTTACCTACATGAGACACAGTTCAAAATGTGGGTAGTAGAGTTTGGGTTGGGACACTCTATGCTTGATTCCTTCGGCCAGCAAACCTACTTGTCTCATTCCCAGTCAGTGTCCCCAAGCAAAATAACACACATTCAGTGGGGATGGCTGGGAAAAATACAAGCCCTGAAACTAAACAGGGACGACCTTGGCATTATAGACATCCTGCGTGGATACTGAGTTTTGCTTCCAGTTGCCTTACAGTAGAGCAGTGGGAGCCCCACACCCTCCTCCCAGCCCAGTACTGGGAACTCTCATTATTTCCAGTCGGCTTTTCAATCCAGACATACATGATATGGCTCCCATGGCATTAAACGGGATGTTCGTGCTCAGTCAGGGAATTTAAGTACCCCAGTAGTAACATCGCCCCCAAACACACAGCACTGCTTTGGGAGCTTTCCTCTTTTTCTGCTTTATAGCCTGAAAACAGATCAGGCTGGCTATTTTGTGACACGAAACCACAGCTCTTGTTGTGTGATAGAGGAGCTGCTCTCAGAGCAAGCGTAACTCAGCCTAAAACGTAGCTGCAGCAACTTTCATCTACAAATCACAAGCTACCTTTAGGTGGCAGGTAACTGTCACCCCTTCGATGCAGGAGATGCTCGAATCGCTGCCTGTCAGGAAGGGCAGAGCTGGAGCTCAGGTTTCCCAGCTCTCAGTGCCACCAGCTCCCATTTGCTTTTCACTTTCTCCATTCCCAAGTCACAAACAGAGGCGGCATTTCTGACAGGTATTTCAAGCTCTTGCTGGGTTCCCTTTTTCCATTTAAGGAGTCACTGGCAACAATTCACCCATCTCTAATTCAAACGAGGAGCTTGTTTGCTCCCCGCTACCTCTGTGCTCAGGCAGAGCCTCAGCCCAACATTGCCCATGACAGGGTGGGCTTCCGAGCACAGGCAGCGACCCTGGCAGAAGAAACGGCATCGGGATAAGGAGAGAGATGCTCACACTGAGATGTAGCCATGGCAACATGCTTTTGCAGAGCAGGAGGCATATCTGCCAAGGCTCAGAGATTTGCCATTTGATCGCATGGATTTCCATGCTCTGGATGCGATCACATCACACAAAATCCAGGTCAGGCTTGATGCCTTGAATAATTCTTTACCCTCAGGGGCACAGAATTGATGTAGGAAGCTGTGTCTCATGGAGGATATGGTAGGATTAAACAGATTATCTTTTTGGCCAAAAATAAAGGTGAGCTGTGCAAATGAAGAGACACCCAGTTCTGCTTTTATTGCACGGGAGGTGGCGGGGAAACAGCAGAACCTCAGAGCTGTGTGTGGAAAACTGTGTTTCCCAAGGAAGAGATAAAGCAAAAGTCTCTAGAGCCAGGATACGATCCTTCTAAGTAAAAATCCCATCCCGCCTTCCTCTTCACCTTGTCACTGCTATACAAAGATAAGAGTAACCACATTTCCAGACTCACGACCGTCACAGCATCGGCTTCTAGCTTTTTGCCCAGGGCTGCCTCTGAACAACCCATCTGGGCTGCGCAGGCTCCTGGGCAGGCGTTTGTCAAAGTGCAGGTGCAGACCTTCCCCCCACCCCCAGGAATTGTGGAGGTGACAGCCCAGTGCCCACCCAGCAGCAATCCCCCTTCCCTGGGCGGGCAGCCCCTCACCCTGCACACAGGGTCCCTCCTGCAGCCCCCCGCAAAAGCAGGGACCAGCGAAAGAGCAGAGCTATGAGGGGCCGGAGGAAGAGCCTGCATCAGCACGTGTTGGGATGGCAAGGAGAACATGAAGCCCTAAGCAAAGGCAGGATGAAAGTGAGAAAATCCACAGGGCTTCAGGAGATTTGTGCCAAAGCCTGGAATGAAAATATTCTCTCTTGGGTTCTGCCACTGAACCAGACCTGCAGACTGGCAAGGGCTGTATTTGCTCTGATATGTGCCTGTGCAAACCATGAAAGCCAGGTCTGAAGCCCAGAAAGAACAGGCAGCTTGAGAGCAAACAGCACATAGCAAGCGAAGGATGTGCCAAGCGTTTTGATTCAAACAAGTCTGCAAGAACTGTCGGCAACTTCGCGTGTCTCTTTGGGTCGGTGGAGAGAGAAGCTGGGGGAAAGGAAGAGACAGAGCTCCCCATGGCATTGCTCAACTTTCTTTGCTCTGATGTAGTCCCCGTCTCCTGATCCCGGGACAGGAGAGTGATAGAAGAAACCACAGCTCCCCAGAGTGGCTTTACAGTGGCTGTGATCGTGTGTGCACTCAGGTCTCTACAGTGGGGAGGGAGAGTCTAAAGAAAAATATCAAACTTAGGTGGAAATAAGAGTCTCATCTGAGTCAGAACTCAGTTGTGTTGGGAACAAAAAAAAAAAAGAACCAAAGGCTTATTTCACATTTTGAAGATATTTTTCTCCCTTTTATACTAGCAAACTTGAAACCCCTAGAAATCTAGATGTTACTCCCCTGCCACCTTTTAAAGAGTGTACCCTTCCCTCAGTAGCTCCAGGGCTTTAACCTTTTGAAAACAACAGGTCCTGAGACCTTGAAAGGAAAAGCCAGCAAGGTAGAGATCATACTCCATTAGAGCAGGAACGGGGAGGGAGGGGGGATTTATCCCAGTGATACAAGTCTTTTGGAGAGGTTTAATTCACTCCCATGTCAGGTCCTTTCCTTCCTGCCCTCCCCACCCCCAGCTCCCTCTGAACCAGTCTTCCCATCCCTTGCTTTTCACCTCTGTAGGTTTGAGCATGAGATAAACATGCCCTAATTATTTTCCTCTTGCACAGCTGAGCCCTGCAGCCCTTCATTTCCTTACCTGAATGCTCTCGCTTCAAGTGGGTTATATACAACAAAGCCTTTCGAGTATATTTGTTGTGCGGCAGAACTTGGGTGTCACAAGCATCTCAAGCCTCTCTTTTCCCCAGCACAGACTAATAAGGGACATGAATTACTCAGACTTCTTACAGTCCGGAGGGCTAAAGGACTAAGAGAGGGAAGAAATAGGGTCACAGATCCTCTTGCCTTCAGACAAACAGCACAGATACCTCTCTTGTTGATAGATATTCAAACTTGCCTTCGGTTTTGTGCTCAGTTTTGCAGAGGGAGATGAAGAGCTTGCTTGCATTGCAACTGCCTTAACATAGCCACAATATCCTTCATCTCAGCAGGCACCTTGTTGGCAGCTTCTGCAAAGGGCAGGGAGCAGTGGGAACAGCCTCTGTCTGTCTGTCCCACGGGGTGGCCCTGGAAGAAGCTGCCTTCTGCTCTGAGACAAGACAAATCAACACAGAGCTGGGCAGTGCAAGGGAAGCCAGTGCTTTTGCTGCATTCACTACATCATTCCCAGCACACTTTTACAAGTGATGAGACCCAAAGTCTCCAGTCACAACTGCTGCCTCGTTGTACTGGCACAGAGCTCCACCTGGCAGACACCGTCCCTGCTTCCACACAAAAATATCTAGTGCAGCATGTTGATAAGAAGAGGCACTGAAGGTCAGCAGATGTCCAAACCTTGCTTTATGCAGGGAAATCATCACCTAGAAAATCCACTTAAATACACGTCTTTGAACTGCTTTTGTATCAGTACCAGGTATAGAGCACAAAAAGATGGGACTTATTCATAGAATGGTTTAGGTTGGAAGAGACCTTGAAGATCATCTAGATCCAATGCCCCTGCCATGGGCAGGGACACCTAATTGCTCAACACAAAGTAACCCTCTTTCAAAATTTTCAGACCCTTGAGAGCCCTCAATAACAGGGTCTTGCCTCTTAGACCACATATGAACATGCAAACCTTTCACGCCGATTCCTCAAGTCCTCCCTTCCCTTGCAGAGTCCTGTTTCAAGATGACTTCTTCATGAGGTCAAGAAAGGCAACCCCAAAAAGTATGGAGGCTGCAAAGTTCCTGCATTAGTGATGCTAATAATAGCAATATCCCACCAGGGATGTCACCAACAGATTAATTCTGTGACACAGACCAAGGGACAGAGGCCACCACAGCTTTTGGCCAACAGGTAGCTCAGCCGTAGCTCCTGGTCTGGGACTACATTAGTGTAGAGCGCAGTGCTGGCATGAGGGCTGTGGGGCAATGCAGCTCCCCTCTGTGGGAGAGCCGGCCAGCAGAGACAGTGGGAGTCTACTGGTCACCGGTCCCACAACCCAGCCAGACGTTCAGCTGCTCCCCATCCTCCAACACAGCAGCGTGGAAACCTGTCCTCCCCCAGTTCTGCTTCCAGAGCTCCCTTTCCATGTCCTGTTTCTCCCAACTCCGCGTAGATTTGCAAGATCAAAAAGGTTGGCTGGGCTTCGACCCAGCCCCCCTCTCTGCTTTGAACTTCTAATTATTTTGCTAATTCTGAGCCTAGCGCTAAGATGCTCTGAGCACACCTAAAACCTTCCCTGCAAAAATGAAGCTGCAAAATGTCTCCCAGGATCTAATCCCCAGTGAGAAATACTCTAACCTTTCCCAGTAACCGAGAGCAGAGCTTGTCTAGTCATTTGCAATTAAGTTCCTGAGTTAATGAAGCTGCTTTAAAAAAAAAAAGAAAAAGAAAAAACCCAACAACCTCAGGTCAGTCTAATTAAGAAATGTTGTACCTTGCAGTCCCAGCGTATCTAGTGGCAAACAGCTGTGCATGCTTTCAGCTTTGACAGCAGAAAAGGTGTGATTATTTATTTATTACATGAATGCAGCGAAGCTTCAGGAGTACGAGACGCCTGTGCTGTAAGGAAGCTGGAAGTATAGAGAAAAGAAATGACATTCAGCTGGAACCTGTAATTATAAGAAGGAACGGTGACCATATAAAACGCAATTTTGTAATGAATACTTATGCATTAGCTTTTCTTCGAGATTAAAAGTACACAATCGAATCAAGGCCAAAGTGGAGCTTGCCCTCAAGGAAAGGCAGTTTGGAAGACAAATGCAATTATGCCACTGCCATTTGCAATGCTACAGAAAGTGGCTGAGGAAACCTCACAAAAAAAAAAAAAAGTCTTAGAAAAGACCTATTTGGAAACAATTTTGCTCCTGATTTGAGTCTCTGCCTTCCCTTAACAAAGGAAAGGATCTTTGCTGCTAGCTACAGGCTCACATAAACAGGATCTTGCCAGCCAACATCTGCTCCTGATGTGTGTTACCTATCTTAGATCAGCAAACAACTATCTTCCCTCTGCTTTCCTTTCGATTGAATAATGTTTATGCTGCAAGAACCAGATCTGATCTGCAAGAGCAAAATTTTAATTAAGTGCCTTGCCAGAAAAAAAAAAAATCAACAAACCTAAAAACACACAACTAATTTTAGGAACCGGTCCACTGGGCTCTCTTATTTCCTTACGTTCTCCCATCCCTCTGCCCTTGTCTCTGCACGGCGTTAACCCATAGCCCTGCAGGACTCTGTCTGCTTGTACAGATGGGTTCCCAAACTTCCCAAGCATCCATCAAGCCATTGGTATGTGTCACCGGTGCCTGAAATGACGATTCCCTCAGCTTGGTGCTCTTTACTCAACAAGCAAGGAATGACAAGGTGTTAAGCAGCAGAAGTTGTATTTAAGCCCATCTTTCTTTTTTAGCCAATTAGATCAATTTTACAATCTGCAGAAGACACCAAGGTTAGAGGGTAGCTGCCAGCACTGCTCGGGCACAGCTCATCTTGATCGGTTATTAAAATTCTGCTTGTTAGCTGGTGAGAAGAGACGCATCCAAAATGACCTCACGTTGCTGAGAAACCCATCAAATCATCTCCACTGCTGAACGGAGCATTTGTACAGTCTCCCCAACCAAGAAAAAACCCTAAACCCTCCAAAATCAAAACATTCCAGCAAAAACCCCAAACCTTTTCTGGATTATACTACAGATTATCCATGGGCACAGTTAATGGAGGGACTCCATTGGATTCACAGCTACAGATTTCCACGAGCAAACCCCAGATCCTCAGTAGAAGGCTGAGTTTGCAGCAAGCCATCCCTGCTCGACTGAGCAAGGGCTTCCGTGCAGCACAGTGCCCAGCTCAAGTAACCTCCCCAAAACAGCCAACGCTCACAACAACCCTGGAACAACGTACACGAGCGCAGACTGTGCACATCGGACTCACGCGATGAACTGGCACTAATGGCGCCCCACCGAGCTGCACTGGAACGGTGGGAAAAAACCCCGTAGCACACCTTCCATAGTCATAACCTTCAACCCTGAGTTATCCTGCAGCCCGAGAGCTCAGCAAAACCCCTAAAATTACCAACCAGCAAGGATGCTCAAAGGCACTTGAGGGGGAGGGAAGGGAGGAATTGCAGGGAGAAGACAGGCTCCCAAAACCAGCGCATGGGGGTTGAGGGAGGAAAAAATAGAATTTAGAGAAGAGAAGCAGCCAAATGTGGGAAAAGGGGGGGGGGAGGGGAGGGAAGGATCTCAAGAGCATCCACTTAAGCTTTGAATTGCCTGGCTTTGTCTCTGCTTCACACAATGGAAACGTACAGTAGCAACAGACAGATGCTGAGAGCTGGTTTGCTTCTCATCTGCAATTCCAAACACCCTGTCAGGAACAAATATTTGAAAAGACATCTATCCAACCATTAACGTATCTAGTGGGGCAATTTTTTTTTTTTTTAAAGAAAAATAATTCTGCATTCATCACAAAGATGATCACGCAGAGAGATGCCAACAGAACCACCAGAGGGATAAGCAAAGTTTCAGGTCTTTCTTTAGGGCTGAAGACAGCTCACTATCGAGCTGAGAAGGTGCAGCTGGTTAAGTATTTGCAGTACAGAGAAAGGGAAAAAAAAATAAATCAGACAGCTGTATTTTTAACTGATCATGTGCTTGCTTCTGTTTCGTAAGATTTATTCCCTCATTAATCACTGCCCTCCCTTCATTCATGTTAAATATAAAAATGATTAGGAAAGATCCTCATCATGGTTAAAAAAATAATTAGCTGCTACATCATGTTGCACACATTCAGACAGAAAGGAGTGATTAAATTAGGAATATTAAAACCCCATTAATCTGTGCTCAACTTAAGCTCTGCTTGTTCATCTCACTGTGGCACTTATTATTTCTGACACTGAAAGATATTTGAATTACTAGCTGAAACAAGGTCACTATCAGAAAGATGTCAGGTCAGCAATTAGTCAAAGGTGGGAGAAGCTACCAGAACTGAGCTGTGCTTGACATGCCACAAATGTGTCAAGAAGTCTTCCCTTCCTCGTGTCACTGGGATGAGCAGGTCACCGCTGGGACCCCAATGGCACAGGGGCGCAGATCAGCCCCACCACCGCCCACCTGCTCGTACCAGGGCTGCCAAACCCCCCCTGCAACGTCTTAACTCCTAAGGTTGCCCCAAACCCCTGTGCTCCAGCCGTTGGCAGAAAAGTTGGGGCAAAGGGTACAATTTGAAACCCACACATGGAGCTGTGCACCTTCCCTGAGCTGGCCAGAGCTCCAAGTGGGCAAACGCCAACCTTCACCACAGCGGTGGCTTGCAGGGCAGCCCAGCAGCTGCTGCCTTCAGCATAAGGTCTGGCAGGGCACAGGCTGTAACGGGAAGGACAGAGTCAATGCAAGGAGAACAGAGCTTTAAATCTAAGCCAATAGCATTGATTTCAATATAATTAACTAGCTTGTTCACCACTTGCACTAATGCCTGTGGGCAGGAGCACTTATTGTTCACTTAACAAAGCACTCTGAGATGTTTTCTCCCTTTCAAGAAGCTAATAACCTTGCTTCTATTCTGGCTCAGGAAGCAAAAGCAGCAAGCCCGGCATGAGAGAGAAGGTGACAGATGCAACAGAAAGACCCAGAAAAAATTTCTCTGGGGGAATGTGTGCATGCACACAAGCATTGGATGGCAACAAGAGAAGATAGCCACAGATCCTTGTGTTTCATAGAATGACAGAACGGTTGGAGTTGTAAGGGACCTTAAAGATCACATAGTTCCAACCACCTGCCCTGGGCAGGGACACCCCCCACCAGACCAGGTTGCTCAAATTCCTGTCTAACTTGGCCTCGAACCTCTCCAGGGATGGGGCAGCCACAGCTTCTCTGAGCAACCCTGGGCCAGGGTCTCACCACCCTCACAGCAAAGAATTTCTTCCTGAGATCTCATCTCAATCTCCCCTCTTTCAGTTTAA
>JAOXJK010000003.1:28993468-29022295 GCA_025774025.1 Xenus cinereus | reverse complement strand
CAAGGCCAGGTTGGAGGGGGCTTGGAGCAACCTGGTGTGGTGGGAGGTGTCCCTGCCCAGGGCAGGGGGTTGGAATTCAATGATCTTCAAGCTCCTTCCAACCCAAACCATTCCATGATTCTATGATTCTCTTGTCTGGATGCCAGCTGAAACCAGTTGGTTGGCTTTAAATGTTTCATAAAAGACCTACTCTCTAAGTAAAAGCTTTGCTTCAAGGTGTCCAACTACCCACAAAACCCCCTAGAAATAATAAACTCCCTCTTGTTCAGAAATAGAACTGTTCACGAGTGTGTGAACTTGCTTTTAGCAGCTTTTTTGAGGCCCTTTTCTATTGACCAAAGTCAGGCCTGGAGATGCCAAGTGACAGCTCAGGCACCTTTAGGGAACTGAACCCCAAATTCTTGAGTGTCCATTGAAGTGAATGAAACTCAACTTCAGTTATCACTCTTTTTCTCTTTTAATTTAAAAGAAAATTAAAATAAAAGCAGCTGAGGGAATTTTACCACCCTCTCTCCCAAAATTCCTTTGTGGATGGAAACACACAAAAAGTGTGTGATGATGATGAAGAATCCTTAGTGCTGATGAACTTTTAGTTCCATAATTGCTAATTTAGGTCACTCGGCCTCGTGGCTTCTGAGAGCCTCTTTCCTCAGGAAAGAGTTCTTCCCATGGAAGAAGTTCCCTTCTTCAGGAACCAGGGAGACAGAGCTGGGCTGAGGACTCAGTAGCTTTAGCCGTAGGTTCATACACATCATTTCTTCATTTGCAAGCTGTGAGGAAGCTAAGATACAAGCTGTAGTATCTCCTCACCTCACAGGGATGCTGGAAGCATTAGAGATCACGAGGAAAACATAACTATGATAAATACGACTGGATGTCCTTACAGATTTCAGTGGCTGTGATCCTTAAAAAGGAAGAATTTAGTTTAAAAAATGGAAATAATTTAATTTACCAAGTCAGAGCTTGGCCAGGACAGCGGACTTAAATGTACTGTTCTTGAGGTGGTTGCTTCTGGTATTTTGTAACGCAAGTGTGTATGATGTCATTTAGCTTTTCACCTGAAAAATAGCATTTCGATCCACGTCCTGGCCTGGATTCAGCCGGTGGCACCGAGCCGGGGAGAGCAGACGGGCGTCACAGGTTACCATGGCACCTCCTCGGCCATTTCCACTCCATGGGTCCCTCCAGGAGCGGCGTCTTTTGTGCCAATACTAGCTTTTTCACCACTCTGCTTCCCGAGACAGCGCGTTCGTATTCCCCTGTTACTGGAATTTCTGGGTCTGTCCACTTCGGCGGAGTAACTTTGCAATTAATGCGGTCACACTTTGGCGATATTTCGGGAAGCCAGCAGCCCAGAGGCTTCTTGACGGAGGGCTGGACCATATTTAGGAATGAATTAAAGTCTCCTTCTTCAGATTAAGGGTGTCACGGAGGCTGCTTGCCGCTCTCCAGAGGAGATGGGCAGCTCAGCTCTTCAGGAGATAAAAACTCGCTGTCAGATAATCTGTTGAGCAAATAACCGGCCGTGGCCTTCGGAGCGCGGCGATAACCGCGGCTCTTCAGAGAAAACAGCACCCAAAATGCCTCACAAACTTTAATCTCGCCAGCTCATTACTCTCAGACTTAATTAGCATCACTGAAATGCATAAAGCTCTTTATTTCTGCCCGCCTAAGGGGCTCTTGTGAGGTTTTGCGACGATATAGAAAGAGGCGGCACCTTACGGCTGTTACATTTCAGAGCCTGGCTGTGACTTCAGGAGGCACGAAGATGCTCAATGGAGTTATGTTTTCTCTTTGTTATAAAACTGATTTTGTGTGTATTCTGGGTAAACAGGATTAGGTTGAATTAACTGTAGTTTTCTTAAGTGGGAATGAATTTGCTGTCATCTAGTGGGAGGTGTCCCTGCCCAGGGCAGGGGGGTTGGAACTTGATGATCTTTAAGGTCCCTTCCAACTCTAACCATTCTATAATTCTCTGATTCACCTGGGAGGTCTGTATCTGGTAATGTGGGTACTATGTTCTGTGCACATCATTGCTCTTGTTGCACGATTAGTTAATTTCTTTAAAAGAATACGAAAATAATGTCCTAAATACCAATAACAGGGAAGACTAAGAACACATCCAAATAATGGGAGTAATTTCAGCTGCCAAGAAGCGAGCAAGCACTCCCCTGCCCCAAGTACTCTGGAATTAAGGCACTCATAAATCCTTGCCCAGCAAGCCCTGGAGAAATAAAAGAGGCTTTAAATATAATCTAGCCTATCACTTTATATAGCAAGGGGAGCAGCAGAACTGAGGGTAAGCAGAGAGCAGCAGAGGAAAGGACAAACATAATTGCTGGAGTCAAATAGAGAAAATTGCAGGTAAATGCCAGCTAGATGTGATTCCAAAAACTTCCCCAAAGCCCGAGGTGGCTCCATGGTTAACACCCAGCTCGCTGTGGCCGCAGCCACGTGCAGCGAGGGAAGGGGACTGCTGACACATAGGTCAAGCAGAGCTGTAAAAGGCATCGCTAAACGCACGATAGCTTGTTAATCGGAGCCATGCCATTGAGACTCCATTGCTGGATAAGCTTTTATACAGCTTTGACACTTAAAAATGGTGTTAGGAAATGCAGAGCTTGCCAGCTCTTTAGGACTTCAGCCAGCACAGTGAATGGCATTTGTAGTACCTCTTCCAACTTGCTGGCACAACATTTTGCCACACGTTCACACGTGCGTCCCATGGCAGAGACGCATAAGCAGAGACCTGGAGAAGAGGAGGCTCAAAATGACAGACCTGGCAGGAAAATTGTGCAGAGATGGACTCATAGAAGGACAAATGATTTAAAAGAGGCAAATTCACCAACAGCTGCACCAGTATCACTTGTTCTTTTGCTTCCCAGTCCAGGTCTGTACCAACAGTGGTGGGTCCCATTGCCTCTGGGCAGCATTTGCTGTCTCAGAAGTTCAGAGGGGCTATTTCAGGGCAGGGAAGGGCAATCCAGGAGCAGTCGCATCGCAAGAACTTCATGTTGCCAGGGAAACAGCTTACTTGGTAATGGAACCATCCTTCTGGGGTTATTTTTTTTTTTTCTCCTCATTGGTTTTGTATCCCCATAGCATCAGCTAACTTAACCAAGCCCCAGACAGCAGGGCAGCAGCCACAGGACATAAAGCAACATGCAGCAAAGCAGCAGAGCCCAACGCAGAGCAAGCAAGACAGTAAGGGTGCACACCAGTGCTAGAGGCACCAGGGAGAGATGAACAAGGGCTTGTCTTTAATACACGGAGAACTACCTAACACTGCTAACAAATGAATCCTCATTAAGCAATAAATAAAACCAGGCCATGGCTCCAATGACCATGATACCAACTCCCAAATCTGGCTCCCTACAACCAAGTAAATCCCATGCCCTTCTCTCCTGCCAATCCATCATCCCTGAAGGTCCTTCAGAACCTGTCCCAGCACCTGAGCGCTTCAAACCTTCTTGGGCATGCACAAGCAGTGACCCTCAGACAGAAAAATATAAAATCTGCAAAGACAAGAGAACAGGTAAAATTCACCAATGCTTTCTAACGTCTTCCTTGTATGAGAACATGTCCCAATTAATATGATACATACCAAGAGGAAAGCTAATCCCATAGGAAATCTCTTCAAAAGCCAACTCCAGACACGATATGTGCTGCCGGCCCCCATTCCCAGCAAAGGGACTGACTGAGAACTGCAATCAGAAACTTTCAGTTTTAATGATTCTGAAATTGTCAGTCTGCGGGTTGTTTAAACTGGAGTTATTTTTCACATGGGTCAAGACTTGGGGAATTCCCAGAGGGTTTCAGTTGAGACTTCTCTAAGCAAACAAGAGATGGAAAGTTTTACAAGCTCATCTTGAAACTCCTACACACGTAGGTAAATGAGCCATGGCTATAGTGGTACTGGGTCCAATTCAGCCCCAAACAGCCCCAGCCAGCCCCTGTCCCCTCTCTGAGCCTCCTCGCAGTACCCTGCGGGGAGGGAGATGGATGGGACCTGATGCAGCAGAGGGCTTGCTGCTCCCCAAAGGCTGGTTGTCTGCAAGCACTGGTACCAGGCTGTATTATCCACCAGTCCCCAGCTGCCCGGGTCACAAAACATCTCTGGTTTTGTCAGAGGAAGGAGGAGGAGACAGAGAGGGATGGAGGAGAAACTTTCAAGCTTTCTTGCTACCTTTATGTAAAATAATTCCTCATGGCCAATTTCAGCACGCTCAGCTCCTGTCGTGAAGTGGCTCAAACCACGTGAAGCCATGCCAGAGGGGTCTTTACGGCCCTTCCTCCAGTTTTGGGGCAGCTCAGGAGCTTGCAATTACCCAAACAACAAAGCTTTGGTGTTTCCATCCCCCACAGGGCGCACCACGAGTCGCTCGCTGCAGGGCCCCCCAGGAAGGAGCTGCGTTGTGGGGGCAACCACATCCTGGCGGCGCAGAGCCCAGGCACCAGCAGCTTTGCTCTGAACTGTGACAACAGGAAAGGAACGGGGGCACACAGCCAAGTCACCCCCAGCACCGCAGGACAGGACAAGGAGAGGACGGAGAGGGAGAGTTATAAAACCTCCCCAAGAAAAAGCCACCCTTCTTGGTCCTTTCAACCCCAGCACGGGGCAAGTAGCACGAACAGGCTCAGATCACTCCTCGCCAACTCCATTTCTTCATGCAATCAAATGTGCAAAATCTGCACTGTCGACGTGGCTCAAGTCTTCTACCCCAGCTCCCACAGGCGTCCCAGCAAAGCCCAAAGAGTGCAAATCTGCCCTGCCGTGACAGCAAAGTAATTTCTCCTCCCTGATGTGTTTTATTACCCAACAGAAGGAAACCCATATTTTTGGAAATTGAATTACACTTTCTTGAATATTAAGAGAAAAAGTTATTCCCTTCGCTGAGCCGCATTAATAACATCCCTGTTTTACAGCTTGCAGGGAGGGAACGAACTAAATTTTCTTGTGGTGACTTTCAGTTCTCGAGTTGAGACCCGGAGTGTCCATCTGCTACTCGCAGTGACAGTGAGATGCTTGAGGAGGCTGCATCAGACACCCAGAGAGCAGGCACCGGGAAACATCAGCTTTTAAGAGGAAAGACAGAAACTTTTGAACCAGAGGCATCAGGACACCTATACCCAAGGACTCTGGTCACAGATTCAACTTTTAAAGAAGAAAGTAAACAAACACAAAAAACCCCCTGCCTTAACTTCCCAATGCAATTTTGAGTTCTTTTGAAGGGAAAAGGGTCTTTGTCTTTACCTGCTGTGAGAACTTTTACCAGGCAAATGGGTACTGTAAAAATTATGTTTCTTTAAACAAGGACCAACTCCCCTCCCAAAACACATATATATTTGAATGAAGTGTCCTGACCCAAATCATCTTCCAGCATTTCAGCTTGATTCCAAAGATCTCATACTTCTGTTATCTGACAGAGGAGGCAACTCACCACGTCTTATCAAGGAAATTGGACCTTCAGACAGAGGTCTTTATCTTTTTTTTTTTCCTTTTTTTTTTTCCTAAGGCCCGAATTTCTTAAATCACGACTTTTATTAAACCCCAGCATGGTGCGGATCACAGCCATAATTCTTTTTCCCCCACCTTCCCACCACAAATCCATTCAAAGTGAGTGACATTTGCAAAGTGTATTTTCACGGCCCTCCGTAATCCCTTCAGAATATTAAGACTGCATTACTTTGTCTTTGGTTACATTAACTTCAATTTTCCTTATGAGTAAGTATTTGGCTAAAAATTAATATAGTGAAGTTGAAAAGAATCTTATGATAGGAAAAAGACTAATTTCATCTCTGGCTGCTCAGATACCAGAGTACACTGGGGTTAATGTAATTAACTTACAATTTTAGCCTAGGTTGTGTACATACACTGAATCTCCCTGCTGGAAACAAGATTAGATTTTATTACACT
This sequence comes from Xenus cinereus, assembly GCA_025774025.1. NCBI lineage: Eukaryota > Metazoa > Chordata > Aves > Charadriiformes > Scolopacidae > Xenus > Xenus cinereus. The sequence continues at coordinate 29,016,378 of JAOXJK010000003.1, read as the reverse complement.
ATATATCCTGGTTATCTTCACCATGCCTCCAATATTACTTCCCTCAATGACTTCAAGGCTCTCTGCTGCAATGAAAATGCAGAACCATCTGGTATTGAGCCCATGCAGTTTATTTAAGGATTTAATTAAATGCTCTAAATGGAGAGCTTCTTTGAATTAACATTTTAAATGTGACTTATTGCAGGTTTAATATTGTCTTAATGCCAACCTGGGAAACTCCATAGCCAAGTTGTTGACGTTTAAATTGAATTCATTTGGGTGGCTCCAGGGGGACTCATTAATTAATCTAAACAACTAATGGGGATTGGTTCTGACTTTTGATGAAGATTATTTACAGAGACAATTTGCAGTGAATAAAGAGTCACAGTAGGCAAATGTTTAATTGAATTTAAAAAAAAAAAAGGACATCTCATTGTGTTCAATATCAAGGATGCATCTTGCGAGTAAGCTTTGAAATACCAAGAAAGGGACGATTGCTTGAAGCTTCCTAGCTGCACACTAATAACAAAGAGAATGGGTAATTACATTTGCCTGTGTAATTTGCAGCTTGTAAGAGGACAACAGGTCTGTCTGGCTTACAATACACACAGAAAGACCCCAACAGCAAATATTCTGTATTATGAAGACCAAGTTGCCCCACTCACTTTTACTCACATACCAGAAAATGGCATTTTCCAACCAATCATCTGCTGGAAAGAGAGCACCGACTCCTCTCGCTTACATTTGCAAAAACTCAGAACAGCTACAATGAGCTCAGCAGAGCCGCTTTAATTTACAACAACTTAACCTATAACTTCCAATCTTCTTTTATTCTTTGATTATATCAACTTTGGAATCAGTTATTTGCACCTCCGAGCGTACCACGAGCCCTGCAAGCACTAACATCTAGTTATGTGGTTAGTTTTCAGTAAGCCACAGTAGCAAAACAGTGCCTGCTTCCCTGTGTATCTGCACTCATTAAGGCAAATCATCCTTTAGCATCTTTCTGCTGTTATTATCATTATCCCATCTCATCTTGAAGTTTCCAGTAACACCAGAGGTTGCCACCAAAGCAAGAAAACACAGTGTACTAAACACTGTGGGCGCTTGCATTCCCAGGGAAACACAGCTCCTGCCCTGCAACCCCAGCTCCTGAGGGCACAAACACCTCTAAATACTTGCCATTTCAAGCATGAATTCTTGAAGAGCAGTTGCGTGTTTCACACAAAGCACACGCGTTACTGGCAAGCATCCCAAGAAAACAAGCAGACCAAGGAGCGAGGCAGATCATGGGCTACAGGTATCAGCTGGAGGTTGCGGCCCTCTTGCCTGATGCACCCTCTCCTATGTGATTTCTGCTCTTGTTTGTTATGGATTGTCCTTTACCTAAAGCCAAACTGATTCCAGATTTAAGGCACAGCAGGAGAGGTGAAGGACAGAAGAAAAAAGGAGGACATTGAGAAGAAAAAACAACATCAAATGCCACAAAGGCTTCACTACTATAGTGTGGCTATTAACAACACAGAAATTTGATGGAGAACTCATCCAGCATCTGAAACACTCACATAATTGGGAAACACCTCGATGACCAAAGATGCCCAGTGGAGACTGGGGCAGCACACACTGACTTTTCACAGCAATGTGGCTGCCTCTTGCCCAGAGGGATACCAGTTACTTGGGACACTCGCATCTCTTGGGCTGATTTAATCCAGACATGAAGGACCTCGGCTGCGATCAGGTCTTCAAGGGAACCTCATTCATGCAGAACAGGCCATGTGTCACAGCAGGCACCTAAAAGCCTTTAGTGACCGTCTATTGCTAGTGATTTTACCACCCACGCAAGTCAATCCAAAGGTTCGATATTTCACACTCCACCACGCTGAGCCCAGTTCTAACAGCCAACTGCACATCAGTAAATGCACTCCCTTTGTCCACCACTGGGCTGTGACAGGAGTCCTGCTCCATGCCAGCACTGCCCAGCTGGTTAAACCACCTCTGAGAACTGTTATCGGGGTGCAAATATGACAAAACCACTGTGAACATGCTTCCCCTCACGCCGAAGACAAGATTGAACCCAAGCTGGGCTCGCAGTGCCGAGTGGGGTTGGACGAGGAAAAGCCATTGTCTTGCCCACAAGCCCCGATCTGCATTGAACGAGCCTGGCCAGAGCCCAGGGCCAAGCCCACACTCTCCTCTGATCTCTCCATCTCAAATTTGCATTTTATTTTCCATAATATCACAACCTGCCTTGTCTGAATAGAGGAGGTTCCAAACTTCTTTTCTTTCCAAAGCTGGACACATCCTGCATGCTAATTTAGGAGGCAATTGAGGGGGAGGGTACATTAAGAAAATGCACATAGCCATTAAGCCAGGGAGACTAAAGCATCCTGCTTCGATCAGCACTGTTGGATACTGTCTAGAGCATCACCAGCTGCTCTCAGATACCTACAGTGGAGCTCTTTTATGCAAACACCTCCAGTAACAGCTTTTGTGGATTTGACAGACAGAGTGGTTAAAAATTAGGCATTCAGTGGGTATCCAGTAGAGAGACATTGTACAGCACATCTGAAGCAGGGAGTCACACTCGGAAAGGAAATTCTGAATTGTCTGAAGGGGAAAGGCTGCTCAGGCAGGCGGGACGGATCCCGACGGCAGATCAAGCCACGCTTTGAGAATCGCCCAAAGCGTCCCTCCCTGTCTTCCCAGGGATGCCAGCTCCCATGAATGCAGATTCACAGGCAGAAGACAGTCACATCCCAGAAGGAGCAACCAAGGCAGATATTCACTGCAAATGGGAGGATGGAGAGATTATAGTGTTTTCCCCATCAACTCTCAAAATTTCCTACAGAACCTGTCCTGCTTTTTTTTTTTATTATTATTTTTTTTAATCACCAGCTCTCTCAGGGCTCTCTCAAGGAGGTGTAGCTATTTGATGTATTTTCTTTTCCCCAGGATTGCTTGCTCTCAGTGTGAAAAGTGTCAGTTATTTTGGGAAACCTGAAATCAAGTGGGCGAGCGAAGGAATTATTCATGAGGACACCATCAGGAGGAAGGTTACCTCCTTCACCCTGATGGGAGGCCAATAGCTCAGCCATCGTTTCATGCTCGAAATGAAGAGGCAAAAGTTTCTGTCCCCTTGAACCCGGGTGAGGCATTAGGAGCTGAAATTATAGGGAAAGGCACAGCTGGTCCATCAGCAGAGCAGCGAGGGGAGCTATGGCAACACTCGAGGCTCCTTCCAGCCCTATGCATATAAGTCTTAGTAAAAATCAAAAAGAACGTTGCAATATCCATTAACTTTGAGTATCCCCGGGGGCATAAAGCTGGTGCTTGCTTAGTCTGTAGGGCTGTGTCCTGCTTCAAATACCTGCCATCCCTTCCCACAGCAGGCACCCTCCCATTTCACCCCTGGGATTTGAGGTTTCCTTCATGCCGATGAGATAGCGTGGCTTAAAGCAATTCTTGTCTTTCAAAGCTTTTCTTAGGTATAATGCTATTTTTCTACTTGGAGCAACCAACTCGGTCTGCACCTGCCCATGGGAATGGCACACATTACAGATAACCTTCTCAATAAAAGATGTTAAGTTTGACACACACAGGACAGATGCAAAAGATTTACTAAAAAACTTCTCTTCCCAAGGCCTTTAAGAAAGCAGTCTTTTTTCAGCACTGACTCACATCAGCTCCCTCCATACACAAAAACTACACAAATAGCCATTAAGCCATTGTTTCTGGCTTGCAGCCCTGACAGACCAGAGGGTTTGGATCAATCATTGATGGCAAGGTCAACCAATGGCTCAGAGGTCAACTACCCAGTGGAGACTGCTGGCTCTAGAGGGGTCACCGAGGTGAATGAAACATTGTCTGAGCAAAAATGGGGGTTTTGTTTGGTTGGGATTTTTGGTTTGGTGGTTTGGTTTTTTTTTTAAACCCAAAATCCTTGAGCTGCTGGGTCAGTCCTCATTTCAGTAATGATTTCTGATGTTCACTACATTTTTATTTGAAACACCTTTTTGCTGTAGGGAATACCAGATGCTCTGGATATGCTGCTATTGCCTAGGGACAGCCTTCAGACATTTTGGTTGATTTTTCTACTTCATCTATCATCAAATAAAAATATCTCATCCACACCTCCACAGACTCCTATGGGCTTTAGTACCAACCATTAAAAGCATCTGCTAAGGGGTAACCACAGTGTTCCCACCCAGGGCAGGAACCAAATAGCCAGGATGGAGAGCTAACACATTTGGCACTGCCATTTAGGTTACTGCAAAATACATGTCTAAATAATATACATATATATTTCATATTTTAAGTTTAAATGTATCAAGAATGTATATACACACACGCACAAAATTCTGAAAAAGCCCTAAAATCTCCCCCAGTGATGCTATGAAAAACCCTAGTATGCAGCCTATTTTAACTGAAGGCTGGTCAAACACAAATGCATGTGTTAAAACAAACTTTGACAGAACAGCTAAAGGGCCTTCTAGGGAAGCAGCGCTGATTAAAATCAGCAAACTAAATTTGGAAGCGAGGTGATAGAAACTGGCACATGAAGATGCATTTTCTTTCTTATTCTCATTTACACTCCTCTGTTATAAATAAGGTTGTTCTGAGAAAAAAAAATAGAGTTGTTATGTTGAAATGTTAGATGGCAAAGCCATCACCTTTGTCACTGTTTGGATTAAAATGCATTTTTCCCCGTACTACATGCAAATGGTATATAAACAGTAAAACCCTAACATTTAAACAAATATTTGTAAGGGGGTTTTGTTTGTTTATAAATACTTGTCCTACTCCAGACAGAATCCACAGACCACACAGAGTGTCATAAAATACCACTTGTTTGCTCCCTTACAAGAGAGGAGGGATATGTGTATTACAAAAGGACATGTGGTAAGTGCAGAAGAACTTCAGGTGTACAGGCAAGATTTACACTCTCAGATGCAACTATCAAACCAAGAGGCTTATATTCATTGTCATATTTCACACCAAACAGCTACACAAAGAGCCTGTAACAGAATATGATCCTAAACCCGAGTTTCAAGCAAAGCTGAGCCTGGGTGGCACCATCTGGGAGCAGCATCCAAAACATCACCCCAGAACTGCAACAGAGGTAGCTGGACATCTCAGCAATGATAAAGATTCATTTTTTTTCCAACCAAGGTGCACATCTTTCTTTTGTAGAGCAGCAGACATCAACACAATTAGCACTGAGAAAAATTATTTACTTTTGGATCAAACAGAGCTAAATGACTGACCTTCTGTCTGTCACCAAGATCTTGATTGTCTTTGGTATTAAATTCACAGGCAGAAGCTTCCATGTCCTGAAAAAAAGAAAAAAAAAAAGGAAGAAAAAAATTGAATTTGTGTTATTCACAAATTTTATATCCACGTTTGTTCCAACAGCATTTATACTACACAGTACACAGAAAGACAGCTTCAACTTTGTTTTCAGCACTTTTGGTAGCTCAAGTGCAGGAGGGATCAGAAATGAAGAAATAAGTTTCCAGTTTCTCAGCACTGATACAGATATACGACAAGAGACAGCCAGGCCATTCTTGGGGACAAAGTGATTGGAAACACCCCAAAAAAAGCCTTAAAAAAATATTATTTTCATGTCTAAATGTTCTCTTTAAAAAAAAAAGACAAAAATTTGAGATATCTGCCACCTCCTGTAGCAAGAAGTGCAACAATTTGTCCAAAAACTTTTAAAATATGACATTTCATCCAAACCTGAGCAGCTGATAACAGCTAAGGATGCTCTGCAGTTCTGCGGCCTCTATTCCCCCAAACTCTTTCCCCTGTTGGTGCCAATATCTCTATTTTAGAGAGCTGCAAACACAGACAGAAAGAGCTGTTTTGTCCAAAGATCCCTGGCAGGTAAGGGTGGACTCAAAAGCGGAGCCTGGAGCTGCAGAAAAGCCACCCCATCTCTGCTAGAAAAACCTTGAAGCTTTGAGAAAAATACCAAAAGGTGACAGTGGGAAGGCTCCAGAATAGGCACGGGGAATTGAGTCCGCTATAGCAACAATATCTCTGTAAATTGTTCTCCTGGTGAAAAGCCAGTATGGTGCTAAAAACCACAGAGTTTTACATTGTTACCTAGAGCATGAAATAACGTCCCCGTTGAGGGCTGCAGGCTCGTAAAGCATAACGGAGAGTCATGAATGGGATTTCCAAAGGTACCCGAATGCGTTTCAATAAGGCTGAACACCTAAATTATTGAGGCACTTTAGAAAAATCCCACTTCATAGAAGTAAATCCACAAGATATCAGTATCCCCATCAGTCCTCATGGACTTTGTGGTTACAGAATAAATGCTCTAACAAAATATCAGCTGGTAAATTATTGTGTGATTGCTGATGCCTGAGGATAATGTCAGGAGGGTGGCCAGGCTCTCCTCACTTAATTCTTCATTTTGCCTTTGAAAATATCAACAAGCTGCTCTGGAGTCAGTTTAGCTTCCTCAAAATTTGTGTAATGCTCATATCTGTTGGGTAGAGTTTGCTCAGGCAGAGCAAGCAAAGCTACTAAGAGAACGTAAGGCAGGCTTTCAAAAATAAAAAATCTGTCAAAAATATCGTTTCTACAGCGTGCACATATTTTCCTTGACTTTGCATGTGGATGGGCCCCTGTTTTGTAGACAGTCCGGACAGACCGTGGCAGGAGGCACCCGCACGCATCCAGGGTTTGTGCAGAGGATTTCCACTCGATCTCCCGGCAAATAAAGTTTAACACAATGGAAGGTATCCCTTGGCTGCTTATATTCAGAATATCTAACAGCAAGAGAATTACTACATGCCAAGTGAGGCACTTTAAATACCAGACTAACACACAAGCAGCAAAACCTCTGAATTAGATGCCAGGGTGTAAAAGACAGGACTGGTTCAGCTCTGCCTTGGCCTAAAGCTAAGAAATCCAGACCAGAAAGTCCTATCTCATACACACAAGAACTGGTAAAATCAGGTCTGTGCTTATATTGTTTAGTAAGTAATTTATCATCCACTCCCTATTTCAGCCTTCTGTGCTGAACTACCCAGGGCAGCAGATTAAGGGAAAGGGAACATGCCAAGTGGAAAGTCATCAGCATTTGTTTCTGGAGAAGACAACTGAAAGATGGGAAGGCGGAATGAGGAAGATGCAGCTCTGAGACACAAAGCACACCAAGACAAATGTCCATTACCCAGCACAACGTTCTACTACTTTCTTAGCAACGCACGTCACTTGGATTAATTTTCTGAAAGAAAACAGACTGTCTCAACAGCAGCCTGATGGTCTCAGCAATTCGCTTTACAATTACTCACTAAACTACCTTGATTTAATTATTCAAGAAGAATCTCACTGCCACTGATAACTACTTAATTAAAAACACAACTTTAGAGCAATAAGAGAGTCACATTATATTGCATTTGAAATAGATTTCTTGCTGAAAACATGCGCAGTTCATTTTAACCGGCTTAATGTGCCAATATATTTAGAGTCTCAAGGATTTTAAGAATGGCTCAAGCAACAGTGATCATCCAGGGGCTACAAACAACATGCATAAGCTTGTTCTCGTTCAGAGCAATTCCAGTAAAATCAAATTAAGAAAAGCATCGCTGCAACAGAGACAGTCTAGAGCATAAGTAAGCTTTACACTAAGGAAAGTCAGAAACTGAGAGATCAGGAGAAGCTCTTACCCTGCTCCCAGTCCTGCTCCACCTTCCCCAAGTGCCACACCTCCCACTTGCTCTCCTCCTGCCCTTTCTTGCACCAGCAAGAGCTCTGCAGGTGAAGGTGCAAAAACACAGCTGGGGCTGCCCTTTCCATTTCCACCCAGGACCCACCTGCAGAGGAGCATCCGCCCTGGTCCCAGCTGGGGCAAATGCAGGTGATTTCACCCCTCTCACCCTCCATCTGTGACCTGCCTTTTCTCTCTGGTATTGCTCTGCTACAGGCCAAAAATAGGAAACTTTTGCTCCCTTGGGCTGGACGACTCTTTAGTGCTACCATCAGCTCAAAGCATTGCCAAGGCAGGAACACCAAGTGTCCAGACTGTCCATCTCCCATGCCTGAACTTCAGTCCTGAACGTCCCCAAGTGGGATCTCCTGCCTCTGCCCCAGACTGTGTGCATGGGGGGCGATACCCAGCCCCTCGCTCCATCCCCCCCATGTCAGCGTGGTGGCGGCAGATCCTCTGGGTTGGAGATCTCTTGCTGAGGGCAACAGCCTGAAAGCAATTCCCACTTTTTTCTGAATCTCAGCATTTTAATGGGTATCAAGTACAGGCATCATTTGATACTTGCGAGAGTCAAGAGCAGCCTTTGATAACCTGGGGTTTTTTAACCTGTGACAGAAGGAGTTGTGAATTAATTGGCTCAATTGCTGCTGTGATAGAGACAGAGACAGCCTTTGGGGAAAGAGCTGTTACCTACGGTGGGACAGACTGGGTGCAGGCAGGGGTAACTGGAGACACCAGCACGATTCGTGCAGCACTTTATGAGAGTACGGGCAAGGTTTAGACTGTGCCAAGTGATGTAGGAAAGCCTCCTAAATTACTACCATGCCACCATTTCCTATTTAGTTATTTAAAACATCTCTCCTTCCTCTTAACTAAGAGGTACCAGCTGCTTTGGTTTTAATACATTTTCAGTACAGCTGAAACTATATATGTATTTATATATGAAAAAAATTAAATGACTGCCTTCTTGAATATTATCTTCCTGGTTTATTGTGTGCCCTCTCTCCCCTTCTCTTCCCAGAGAGACCAACCATCACATGAAAATGCTTTTCATCATCTGCAAAATTTGATGCCCAAAATAGCCCCACGGTTGCCCTAGCAACTAGCATTTATTCCCCCTCCCCCCAGCGTCCCCCCCCTTTGCATATTGCTGCATATTTCTATCATCTCTTTCCAGGCACAGTTCATAAACACGGCTGCATAATAAAGAATGTTATCACCAATGACTTACAGCCCAGCTGCTGCAAATAAGATATGAAGTGGCAGGGAAATACAATTTCATGCAGCTAGGACAACAGATTGATTGGGTGCCCTTCAAATTTGATGCCACTTCTTTAAGTCTGTCCAAATTCAAAAAAAAAAAAAAAAGGAAAAAGAAAAAAAAGTTAGTTTCCCCACCTCCCCATCTTTCCATGGTAGCAACAGACAATAAAAGTGGGAGATAATTCACTAGGACACTCATTATGTCTGCAGCAACCTTGCCCTGAGAGACTGACAATTTAAAGAGATGTGATTCTTTTCCCTGCCACCTCCTCTACTTTTTCCCCAGCTGCCCTTCTTCATCAAAAGTCTTATTCCTCCAGTTTGGTTGCCTCTTTAATTTAATTATCTTCCCTTTCAAATGATTATTTCTGTTCAGATTACTAGCCAGAAGGTTGTTATAGATAGAGACAAGCAAACCCCTTAATTTCATTACCACCATCTCCAAAATTTCACCCTTATTTTTATTTAGTTTTGGTAGAACAATATGAAAAGCCTCTCTCCCCTAGCACTTCTATCAGAGAACACCCCGGCAAGGACAAAAAGAGGTGTGCTTTTAAATTCCTCTTTCCCCCCTCCCCGTTATTTCTGATGGGTTGACTTTCAAGGATATGGACATCTGCTTTGGAGGCTGATGTAGACATGCAGAGATGACCTTGTGGTACCAAAGTCCGACATGGACCAGCTGCTACCAGCTGGGCTGTGCTGATGCACGCAGGGTGCTCCTGCTTCCAGGACAGAGAACAGCAGAGACAACCCTGCACATCGCTGCAGTCCAGGTTTTCCCTCCCATATTCACCTCTCCTTTCTGTCCGCTTCTTCCTCTTTCCATTGCTAAAAGTGAATTCTTCTTCTACGCTCTCATGTGCTGGCCAGGGCGAGTTTGTGGTGCCTGGCTCTTTGAGGCACTTTTCCTTCCTTCCTTCCTCCCCCTCAAATGGCCTTTCTCATGGAATCACAGTGGGCTATTCCTTTGTATGGGAAGGATGCATGGAGCAGTGCTGGCAAGGATGAGCGTAATTCCATAACGGGGATCTTGGCACCAATGTCAGACACTGCAACCGTTGGGGGAAGAGCAAAACACAACATGTGTAATGGGTACACAGAGACATCTCGGCTTGAAAATTTGCAGTGAAAGAAAATCTGGTTTATTTTCATTTAACAAAGAGAAGAGAGAGACCCATCATACGTGTTGTGCAGCCTCTGGCTCCAAATCATCTCTAGGACTAGTTAGCACTAATAAATCACAATCAATCACATCAGTCACGGAGGGAGGAAATCACTCCTTGCAGAAGCTGTTCTCTTAGTGCTCAACAGCAACAACCACCCCAGAATTCTCTCAAAGAGTCCTGAACTAACTCATATACATCTGGAGACAACATGGAGGTTGTCATCTCTTCAGCATCTCCAGTGAGCATCTCTCATAGCCAGAGACTGCAACCGCCAGGCTGACTTCAACCAACCCTTCCTGCCCAAGAGCCTGAAGATGTGGGGACGGGGGTACTCCTTGATCTGATTATATTCAATGTGTGACCTGCAAGATCCCGTTGCCTCTCCGTTTCCCTTTTCCTATCGGTACATTGCAATAATGGATCTAAACCAAGGTTTCAAATACAAACAGCTCGGATTTGTGCAATGAACTGGATCTCGATTCCGGCAGTCTGCACTCACTGGTCTTGGGATGTTTTGATGCTTAAACGTGTAGGACACGTGCCAGCTCTTCAGACTGAAAACAGGAAAGCAGTTCAGAATAGGATTATTACTATTATTAAAATGAGAGATGAGGTCTTAAACCCTAAACTGCACATCAGGAAAGTTAAAACCATTTTGTACCTTGAAATATGTTCAAGCATTAAAGCAGCATTCATGAGTCACATAGAAGAGTGTGTTTAGAAGCAGCAGTAGAAGATACCACAGCAAAGTTGGTGGATTTTTGTGTCTTTTTTTTTTTCTTTTTGGTGGCACTTGTAGTAGGAAAAAAGTAGAGATGAGGAAAAGCAAAAAACATGTAATACAAGAAGGAAAGATTTTTACAAACTAATTTCTACCGTCTCCTTTGAGGCATGAGCAGTTCTTTAATCTAAGAAGGGTCATTGCTGCGTCAGTTTTCTGCCCTAAGTGGAGGCCAAGTTCAAGACGACTGTGTTTCTTTTAATTTCCTTTGGATACAAGTACTTGGATACAGAATCCCATTTATCTCTCTTGACTCAAGTAAATAAATTTTAAAACCCCTCACTTAGTGTGTCCTATAAATACCCCATAATATACAGGATCCAACATCACTTTTTTTTTTTGCACTAAAACCTGAAACCCTACTGACATCATAAAACACCGGCGTTCCCCATCCCATGATTGTTTCCCATAATCTAGGAGAACATTAAAGAGAGAAAAATTGTGCTGAAAAATGACATCTTATCTATTTCCTTCCTTCCTACCACCACTCCATGTTTTTGTCATTGCAGGTCAGACACCTGCTCCCCACGTTATAATCTCTGGAAGTGATAAATGCTCGTAGGCAGTGATTACGAGTGGCCGTATTCACTCGGTGTCAATCTGGAAACCGGCACATTCACTCAGTTGCCATTCTTTGTCCTGCCAACAAGGCCAAAAAGCGGGGGGAAAAAAGGCAAAAAAAATGACCTGACAATTTTTCGCCTCCCTCCTCCTTGTCCCTGGAGGGGAGATCTACTGCCAGGCCCGTGTCAGAGAAGGGATGCAGCAACTATAAGCACTCTCACAAACTCTTACGAGACGGGGGTATAAGGAGGATAATTTACATGAGCTGGGATCTCCTGGATTTGACCATGACCTCTGCATGGCTATGGATATATTTAACATGGCAAGACAGATGGGCAGCACGCCAAATTGCAACATAACCTGGCAAAGCCCAATTTAATCATCATTGCACCAGCAATGGGCAGCCCCCTGATTGATTAACCTTTCCTGCTGCCAGGCTGTATCACGTCCTCATTTAGGCAGACCTTGGGCCACCCCGGCGGGGTTGAACAGGTCAAGGAATAAGAGTCTTGTTTGGCTTTTCCCTGCCCCATCATAGCAGCTGACAGCTATACCCTGCTTACAAAGGAGTGGCTGCAGGGAACGCATTGAATGTTCCCTCTGGAACAGGCACAGCTATGATATTCTGCGCTATGTGGTCTTACTGTAGACCTTCATCATTCTTTGTGGGACTCCTTTTGGTGACTGAATATGTCAGTGGCCACTGAAACCTCTGCTAGGCCACCTGGGCTCTACCCTCCACATCCCCTGTGGCTTATAAGCTTTAAGGCTTATGCCCAGCCTTAAAACACAAAGTATTTTACAGGCACATCTGGAGGTACCTGGTGAGCCTCTCCACAGGTAGGAGAGCCCTGCAGTCACTGTCCATAAAGCAGATTCTTTTTTTTTTTTTTTTACCACTCCAACATCTTCCCCTACACCCCATGTACCTCTCTCACTCTTTTGACCCTCAGAGGTAATGCTCTGGTTTTGTAACACAACAATGTTCCAAAATATTCTGCGTTTCACATGATGAATGGCTAACCCTGCCTGTTTTCCAAGAGTTTGCTTGTACTGCAACTGGATGGACGATAACACAAAAGTGTGCACCACAGACCTTATCCAAAGCATGTGGCTTCCTAGACTTTGCTGTCTGGTTGAAGAAGATGTTGTTCATTAGGCAATTAACATTTATTTTCTTGCTACAATGCTCACTTTTGTTGCAACAGCCTGCTCATACAACAGCCTTAGGTAGGTGGGGAAAACTTACAGACTTGCACTGCTGTCAAGAAATGGCACCTTTGTGCTGAGGCACTTTCTGAAGAGCTTGAACAAGCCCTGGGTCAATGGTACCAAGCACAGTGGGACACAGAAATAAAAGCGGTTTACCACATTGCAAATTAAGTGCTTTAATTAATTCTCAGTGGAAACAGATGAAAATAAAAGCCATGCCCAGGTGGGAGATATGAGGAAGGGAGAAATCCACTATGGAGGTGAGGCTTCAGCACCGCAAGATATGGGAACCCAGGAGCGCTGATGGTCACCCTTGCTCATGACCACCCTCTCTGCCCTCCAAGCTGGAGACAGGCACTGAAATCTCCACATGGTTTTGTTTTGGAAAATAGGCAATTAGGGAGCAACATGACATACCTGAGCGCAGGGTGAGCGGAGCGTCCCCTAGGCCAACAGACTTTTAATGCATCCTTTTTGCATTTGAACCAGTGAAGTGGGAGTGAAGCCCTTAACACAGCATCTGCCCCTTCCCCAAGTCGCTCAGTCACTTCTTGGGTGGAGAGGACACATCCCAGGAACCGGCTTTGGAGTCATCAATTATGCCATGGATCCGCATAAATATTTATACACATACAGGTACGCACACCCCCTTTGTCCTGCTTTTGTGTGACATAGAAAGGAATTTTGGCTCTGTTCTCTCTCCCTCACCTGGATTTGCTCTGCCATTTTTGCTGGATACAAGGGATTTGATTGAATTAACTTAATTGGCAAATGTATTGTTCAGACAGCTGTGACAGAAATGACTTCGTGCATTAGTCAGAAGGTTAAGTAGCTCATGGCAGCTCCCAACACCTTTTTTGCTGCCAGACACCTCTGTACCGACTCTGAATCATTGTGTTTCAAGGCAGGTTTAGAGGGCAGATCCGCTGTGTTGTACATCACGTTTGGGTGCAGAGAGGCAGTGCAGTCAGAAATGCCTACATCTCTGGCTACTTGCCACGCTGCTGGCCATTTGCCATGTCAGGTGCATTGGAAATTGTACCTACATGGTATTTTTCTTCAAAAGAGGGCAACTCTCTGTCTGGAAAACAGCCCTGCCATGCAAGCCAGCTTCTCCACTTTGTCTTTATCTCACGTATTATGGTTGAATTTGGTCTGTCTTGCAGACCTCAAAACCTTGCAGAAAGGCTGTCCATGCCCATGCCCTGCTCTAGCGATACCCTCACCCTCACAGCCTGATCTCCTCATGTGTGGGACCTTAACATTAGTGGGACCACAGTCACCCAGGGGGCTCTCCACGGTAAATGGAGCAAGAAACACCTCCTGCTTGAGATCCAGCTCTCCAGGCAGGCTGGCTTGTCCTTGAGCAGACCTTCCTCTCTCCCTTCTGGCTCTCCAGTAGCTGAGATGATGAGGCTCATAACTTCAGTGTCTCAGCTAAGGGTCTAAAATGGACTAGTTGTCAGCAGTCCTTCCCCTTCTCCCTTGAACTGTTGCCTGTTACTCATTGCATTTTGTACAAATCACATAATTTTACAGCTTGGAAACCCACTATATGCATGTGAGATTCCATGACAATGTCAATATTTTGCCCTCCTTTGGATTCATGCAATTAGAAGAAAAGCCAAGAAGAGCTATGTCAGCAGCACAGGGGAGCAGAAGGGGAAACCGACGCCTGGGGATGCTGTGAGACAGGCCAGGACATAAAATGGGAGAGACATTTTTCACTCTTCTTCTCATGGGCTGCCCCACTCAAGATGAAGCCAGGCCCTGCAGTATGAGATTGCTGTATGTGCACAAAAGCCACTGCTGTACCAATGGGAAAGAGACTGTCACCTTAAGTCACTGCCAGCCATGATGGCTGCCCTAGAGGATGAAGGACACTTTCAGCACATGGGCAAGGAAGGCAAACCTTTGGGGTGTAACTGCTGCGTGTACCACATCTTGGGAGCAAAGCGTCTCCTCTGCTCACAATCTCCAGGGCTTTCAGCCTTCGCTCTTCTCCACCACTCCCTCCAGTCGCTGGCAGCAGACACTGCCAACAGCAGGACATGTAAAACCAGGTGTCTCCAGCTGTGACCTGGGCAGACTCACGTCCCCATGCAAACCTGACAGAGATCCAGTGAGTGAAGCCCCACAGACCTTCAGTAACTTTCTGTGTGCAAAGAGAGACGGTGGCACGAGTCCTGATGTTGCCTGACAAGCAGCTCTGTGCCAGCCATCACCTCACTGGACACTGCCAGCACTCAGATGAGACAGAACTGCCCTCTCATGCATGGAGGAGGTCACCTCCAGATGACTGGCACAGCAAGTTCTCAAAGAAGCTCATATTTACCACTGCTTTGCACCCTGAGCATCCTCTGGACAGGCGGTGGCAGGACAGCCCTTCCCCAGTACCGCGAGCACTTGAAAAACATATTGAAAGCTTATTCTCTGCATATTCAGGCATAGAGAGAAGGGGAAATTTTCATAACCATTTTGATTTCCACTAACTGAAGCCAGTGTAAATCTCTGTTTTTTATGAATCTCACTTACATTTCGTGCCTGACTTGCGCATAAAACTTCCCCAGATTTACACAAGCTAACTCCATAAGTCATCCCCTTCCCAATCGGGCCCTATATCTTGATGACCTTTTAGAAACCAATGACTGCTTTCCTGTTGTTATCCATAATTGGAAAAGCACTGGAGATAAGAAAATTTATAGCAACGAGTGATCTACCTGTGAGAGACAATAAAGAACGCCGGGCGGTGAAGGAACGGGGAAGAAAAATCCCACCCACGGAGATGCGCAGGCGCACGGGCACGCACAGATACACACACAGCTCAAGATGAACTTTCCCTGTCTTTACTAAATCTCTCTCAGTTCTCCCCTCTTGAGCCCTTGTCTCCCCTGACCACGCAGCCTCCACTCTGTGGGACAGATGCAGCCCTGTCAAGCTCTGATTTCGGTCATCTCGGAATTTACTTGCATATCTTCTGGTTTCATGTGAATGAAGCATCATATAGGAGCCCACCTTCACTCCTAAAGTGAATAATCCCATCACACAACACAGCCCTCGGGGAAAGCAAAGCGGGA
This sequence comes from Xenus cinereus, assembly GCA_025774025.1. Classification (NCBI taxonomy): domain Eukaryota; kingdom Metazoa; phylum Chordata; class Aves; order Charadriiformes; family Scolopacidae; genus Xenus; species Xenus cinereus. The sequence goes on along the minus strand of JAOXJK010000003.1, from coordinate 29,000,607 downwards.
CTGCAATGTATATAATGCTATAGGAATAACACCCAAGGAGGTGGGCAGGGTAAACCTCAGTGCTCGTCACACAGCACACACACGCACATCCCTTTGGGGTTAATCACAACAGCACATTAATCACCTCACCATCCTTCGCTGTGATCTCTGCCAGCGGGAATCATTCCACATGACAGGATCACCGAACTGCTCCCGGACATCAAAAGACCCATTCCTAGACTGAATCTTATTTTGTTTTGAAACAGAGGTCATGTGCTGCCACATCCCTTCTCTGGGACTGAAGCAACAGACTGGGATGCAGCACTCCTATTTGTAAGAAATGGGAGTTGTCTGTAAGGCAGCAGTCTTGGGTTGTACCCAAGAACATCCAAGACTCAAGAAGGGAAACTGTTCCAGTCATATCTACTTCCAAGTCAGAGTAACCCAGATGACATTCTTAGCTATAGGAACCAAGGAGGTGCTGAAAGGAAAAGAGAATGAGCATTTCCTAACCCAAGGGTAAGAAAACATACACCAGCACTATTAATAAAATTAAGCGTGGACGGGATGTCTAAGGTTTGCAAAACAGAAAGATGAAAATCTACACGCAAATAATTTGTCCAACTTTACAATAAAGGTTGATTTTCAACCTTCCTGCAAAAGCAGGAGGCTCCTACAAGAAGCAGCCAGGATTCAGGGGCACTGCAGGGGACAAAACTAGGGACTCCTTAATCAGATGTAGCACACATACAAGTAGCCTCCAGGAAATCACCGAGCCCTTTCAGGTCTCCATGTCTTCTACTGAAAAGTGGCAATAAAGGGGCAGCACTCAATTCTTATTGCATTTTCAGATAGCAGGACAAGAGTTGGTAATGCAGTAAAAAAAGCGGCTTTCCAAACCACTGCTCTTGCTCAAGACAGACAGCTACAAGCACACCTGCACCCGCTCCAATGGCCGTACAAGCATTTTTACACACCTCTAAAGCCTGCCCTGACTTAAAATGGATCCCAGCCACAGGTTTGTACCTTGGCTCAGCTTCCTTACTTGCAGGCAGAAAGATTACACAGAACTATCTGTAATAATTAAATCCCAAGAGAGAAGTTAAAGTAAAACCAGTAAGAGCAAGCTGCTCAGAACCAGAAAAAAAAAGAAAAAAAAAAGAAATCCAACACACAACCAGATGACAAATTCCTGGCAGGGGCTGGGATGAGGAGAGGGAAACAGAAAGGAGTGGTTGTCATTGAGGAAACCCTGGCAGCTCGCCCCAGCCAGCACTCAGCCCTCACAAATAAAGATCTCTGCAGCCCCAGAGAAGGTCCCTGGGTTTTGTGGGCAGTGGAAGGCTGCTCCAGATGTACCCAATTTGCAACTTTTTAACTGGCTCCTGGTAAGCTCTGCCCAAGGATTTTTTTGAGGAGATGTTGTGGTGGCATCTCAGTTGAGGGCGGAACACCCCACCTTGCTGGGGTCTCCTCCAGCTGTGCTCCCCCAGTTCTGCTGAATTCTGTCTGTGCTGAGGACATCTCCCTCAGACATCTGTATTTTCAGATTATTCATTATGAATTGATTAGTTCATCCCACAGTCGCCCTGATCATATTCTTCCTATGTACTAACATCTCAATGAATGAGCAGTCAAGTAGAAAATGAATGCATTAGTGCCTGATTGTATTACTAAGCTCTTGTATATGCTAACGAATGCAGCAGTCTTTAATTCAGCCAAATAACAAACAGGTAGTCACAGAGTTAAACAGCACAAGATTCCAAACAAGAGTAAAACATCAAAAAATCCTCTTAATATCTTTTGGGTTTAGCATTCAAATTAGCTTTGGACATGAGTGCTTCTTTGAGGAGAATTCTTTTGTCTGGGTATAGAGACATTTTCCTGCTAGTATTTTCACAACTGTGACACTGAACTAGCCACTTTCATCCCTGCCAGGGTAGAATTGATTACAAACCACCTAGTTAATTAAAACAACAACTTGCATTCGGACCTGTTTTTTAGCAGAAACTAAGCTCAGAAAATCATTTTTTGTAACTCTACTGGAATTGCTATTTGCAATTCAATATGCAAGATAAAGTTCTCTGCTGGGAACAGAGAAATGCAACTTTTTTTTTTCTTACCTTTTTTTTTTTTTAAATCATACACTGTATGAGATAATTTCCTATTTCCATCCACAAGCAACTACAATTGTATATACAAAAAAGAAAAGTTCGGAGAAAGCACACTAATCTCGAAAGAAATGAGTACATTTTCTAAGCAAATTGGCCAGTCAGGAACTTTGTTCTCCTTACACCGACTTACTGCATGATATGGAGAATAGCAGCTCTCTGGATCATAATGTATTCATCAAAACTTTATGAGCAATAGATGAAAAAGCCTGAAAAATTTCAACACGGACTAAACCTCGGGTTTGAATTCCTTGTTTACAACAGACCAGTACTTCAGCAGACAGGTAAAGTCGTTGGTCCGAGCACAACCACCACAATTGCGTTCAGGTAGAGCAAGCACACAGAACTACTCACACTCCTCAAATTTACAAGGATATTTATTCAGTGAGCTTTTCATAAGGATTCAAACAGGCTCAGGTGGTGCAGGCAACCAACATCCTAAAAGGTCTGTATTATACCTTGTATCAGCCGGTTACCATTAAAATGTAACATAGGCAATATAGAAAAAAATATATAAAATTGCTCTTCCTTTTTAGACAGCAAGAAAAGAACCAGATACAACACCAAAGACATTGTGATAGCTGTTAGTACAAGGCCTGGGCAGCAACCCCCTCCACAAAAACATGGGCACTGCCCCCTCTAGAGCCCACCAGGATAACAATTTGGAGAAGCAATGGCTGTGTCCAACATGACCTGAATAGAGCGTGACTCAGCTGGGAGGTTGCATTTCTTAGGCAGCTTTGTTGGCTTATTGGCTTGCACAAAAATCCTTATGGAATCCCTCCTGGATTTTACCCCTCTTGACATTTTTCCTAAAATGGAAAGCAATATGCAGCAACGCTGCAGAGAGGCCCTGGGTAGGGCCAGCTACCCCATTTGAATGCTTTGGGATCACTGTGCTGTGGAGCCCCCAGATGTTTGCAAAACCAGACCTGCCTGAGATGCTAGATGGCTGAGCTGTGGTACCACAACAGCCCCGCAGGACCCACCCTCCTGCATCCTCATCCTCATTGCACAAGAAGCCAAGCACGGCATGAGCCCCCCCACACGTGACATTTCTCCTTTACTGACCCCATGTCAAATCCCTTTGGGGAGGAAAATGGTCTAACGGGGGAATTTGACTGCCTTTGACTCAAAAGATGGGCAGTTGTCCCAGAGCCTCTAATGGACTGAACTTACCTTGGCTGTATAAAGATGACCAGACCCTATCACCAAAGACCCTGTCCTTTCACAAACAGTTAATCATCGTGTAACTGAGTGCTCAAATCCACTAAGCAGCATCTAAATTAGAGCCTACAAGAGGTGCCTATAACAACCTGAGTGGAGAAGACTGACTCATCCCCTTGTTTTCCCCAAGTACAGACTGTATCTGTTTGGCAACAGACCAAGGAAAATGACAGTATAAACTGCCAGATCCCAGCAAATCTCTTCTTTTGCTGTCTCTGTTGTTCATTTCCAAGAGACAGAGTTGTCTTTGTTGCAATCCCATAGAGCAAACCTCATTCTTGGGCCTAAATTTGACTCCCTCATTTTCTTAACAGGCAAAGTGACAGAGGAATCGGTCTTGTACCACATCATAAAAACTGTCTCCAAGAGTCAGTCAGACCTCTTTAGGGTCTCCTCCATCAGTAGATGGATGCAGGGACTTTGCATCATGCTCCTGTGGGGGACAGTTAAGGATTGTCAAGGTTTTGCCATAGGTTTCCCACCATCACCACCACAAGGGAGTCCCACTGGCTGCACCCAGCTTGAAGGGAAGGATTAGCACTTGAAGTTCTTTACAGTTGAGGGAGTCCTAACAGAGGCAGGAGAGACAAAAGACTGCCAGAAATGCTGTATTCATCAGCCTTTCTGTATTCATGGCAGAGATGTGCAGGTTTAAAAAAAAAAAAAAAGAAGTAATAGTCTGACTTAAGTGCAGATGAAAGCTGCTGGGGTCCGACTCCCAGGAGAGCTTTGTGGGAGCAGGAAAAGTGGCCGCGGTGCCGAGTCCCCTGAGGATCTCCAGAACTAAAATTGGAAGAATTGCACCAGAAAGGGGCTTCAGAGCTGCTGCCGCCTCAGTGTCTGGGGCAGAACTAGTCCTGAAAACAGGGTGTTAGCACAGGCCACCAGATGGGTCAGAAACTCACCCTCGTTCTCTGCAGCATCTGTTAGTCCTGATGAGAGGCCAGCAGAAATCTGGGGTTTGCAATTTGGGCACGTTTCCACTAAGAACCGCAGTGAGACCATTAACTCTTTTTATACAGCCCACCAAAGAGCCATTTAGTGATAATGACCAAACTTGGTTTCATCTTGAAAACCTCTATTAGACTCCTGTACATTATTAAGGTTTTAATGGAGATAGTAGAAAAACAGAAGTAACAAACATAGTATGAAGAAGCTGGGTTTTGTTTTCTGTGTTCAGAATAAGGCTCTATTTTGAATTTTTCCTAAATATTTTCTATACTTCCCCACTCAGAGAAGTTTGTATTTATTATTTCAGATTTTCCATCACATCTTTTCTTTTCTTTCTTTTTTTTCCTCCCCCATTCTTTTTACAGCCATAGAAGAAAAAAAATAAAAGAAAAAGAAGATAAGAAAAAGGAAAAACAAGCGGTGATGAACCCTTTAGCTACTCTCCCAGGAGTGACTGCTCCCCACAAATCTGACCTCTTGCTCTTTCACTTACAAGGGCAAAGAGCTTGAGGAGAGAGCATGCATGTGACCCGGGCAGAGAGCAGGACATAGTTCATGAGCCGTGTGACAAGCAAGTGACAGCATTTGATGGGGTATGATCGCAAGAATCGTCTGGTCTTTCCAAAGTAAGAATTGGAAGCTGGACAGGTATAACTTGAAGCAGATCAGCAAACCATTTCATTTGCCTTCCCTTGGGAGATGCCATTCTCCCTTTCTGGTTGAGGAGGGCAACGAGTCGGGGATCTCCAGGCCTCTGTGAACACTAACAGACCCAAGGAAAGGAGAGGATGGGCCCTCCAGGTGCCCCTCAGCATAAACAGGCGAGGACAGCAGCAACGGTTGAGCCATCTTAGAAATATTTTCTTGTACAGAGACAAACACCGGTACCTACTACCTGGTAACTTTATAGTCTCAAGACTTGCCCTGTACAAACAGGATAAGCCTCTCCATAGAAAATATGTTCTTGACATTAGATAGGTGTTCCTGAGCCAGAGGAACAAACTCCCTTGAGAATAGCGATAAGACCTCTCCACTGCCTGGAACAGCTAGGTTATCAAATGTTTATGGAAATCAAAAGAGAAGGTGATTAAATTCAACCCCAATGGGTTAGCATGAGTATCAGGCAACATGGGCACAAGTACTCGTGATTATGAGCTTCTAGATTAATAAAACCAATTACATATAAACACAGGCATCAGTAGCAAATGAAACTAGGACCCATGTTCCCAAACACACTCTATCAGTTGAGTGAATTTGATCCAAGCACTGTAAGAAGCAGGTACCAAAGCGAAACTGCTTTAGCCAGAGAAACAAGTTTGACAAACACGTTTGACAAACACATGGTTTACTCAACATGTGCAGCTGAGTAGATCTCTAGCTTCACCCCATGCCTCCCATGGAAAGGAGAAGCTAGGAAGTTTTTACTATGGCAAGTTTAACACTAAGTTTGGGAGGCAAACTGCCTTGGAGGAAACCCTTATAGTGATTAGAAGTTAGGCTTTATATGACATGAAGTAATGGTGAAATGAACTGTTTATACCATAAGGAAAGCCTTGTCTTGCTTCACATGGGAATGAGGAATATGAGCAAGATACTGCAGGAATTGTCCAAGCAGTTCAGAAAAGGAACAGAGAGGTGATCAAAGTCATCAGACTAACGGGCCTGCAGGCAGATGCTTTGTATGAATAGACAAAAAAAAAAAAAGGACTGTCTGGCCAAGACTCCCCAGCGCTGTTTGGATTAACCTCTAAAAAGCATCTCTGCAAGTGTCCACACACACACACGTGTCCAACCCTGAAGGTGTTATTAGGAGCAACAGACTCCACTATAGAGCTCTCTACCACACTGTTTAAGATTTCTAGTGCCTACACATGTTCAGTTGTATCCTGATGACCCATCACATGGATCCAAAAATACTCCTGCTTGTCTTTGCATTGCTCAAAGTGGGAGAGAAATACAGGGTAGGAAATACCTGCTCTGGATTTTGGAGTAAAATACTTTGCTCAGGCAAGAGCTGGAAAGAAGTAGAGAGAAAACCAGGAAGTCGATCTATTAATTTGTTCAACAAGATCAACTCATCGCCTCCAAAAGAAAGAGTTGGGACCTACTGTTATGGGCAGCAAGCAGGGTTCGCTTCACAAAAAACACAGGTGGACCACTAATACATGTACCCATCTCAGACACCTTTGCGGGAGGTGCTCCTAATCATGCCATGTCAAAAGAAGACCATGAAACACACAGCCCACACGCTCTCCACCAGTGAACCAGCCTTCAGCTGAAGCCGTTTCCTGAAAAGATCTCAGGTCCATTGAAGGCAGCACAAAGTCCCCATGAGGATGGCCATGACAACAGGAAAGTGAGAAGCCCAAGAAGTGATGGACACTCACACCATATTTGTGGCAGTGAGGGAATATTGCTGCTGTTGTTATCTGTGCCAAAATCAAGATCTGAGGCAGTTCAGGTGCCTTCAAACTCTTTGCCCCATGGTGCTTCCAACATGCACAGCCAAACTCCCAGGTTAGCTAGGGTTGAAACATGGAGGAATCTGCCCAACATCCAGGCAGGGCCATGCTCCCAACTGACACAATAGCCATTTTCCAGCTTTCCAACTCTCCAGCACCTGTCTGAACCAACAGACAGTCTTCAAAGTACAGTACTTTCTGCTCCTCCCTGTACAAGGGCATGGCCAGACACCCAGCAAAAACCACAGGCTGAGAGCCGGGAAGAAGAGGGCCAACAGTTTGGGGGGGGGGGTGGTGGAAGGGAGGTGGCAGGGTGTTCCGGGGGCTTCCTGGGATTTTTTTTTTTTTT
>JAOXJK010000003.1:28959513-28993368 GCA_025774025.1 Xenus cinereus | reverse complement strand
GCCGGGAAGAAGCGGGCCAACCGTTTGGGGAGGGGGGGGTGGAATGGAGGAGGCAGGGTGTTCAGGGGGCTTCCTTGGATTTTTTTTTTTTTTTGAGGAGCTGCGGTATCATCTTGTTTTATTTTCTGACATCACAGGCTGCTGGCAGGATGACTTGGTTGCCAGGGAAACTGCTGGAAAGGTGCTCGGGGCTGCTGCCCGCACTCAGGCACCAGAAATGCCTGCCATCACCAAGACTGCCCACCACCGCCAGCCTCGCCATGCCAGGGCATGGTGGACGGGGGCAGAACCAGCAGCAAACCAAGCATCTGCTCCCCCACCATCCGGATTCAGGGCTAATCCAAGGCTCCCGAGCCACGGCGAGAGCCCAGTGCAAGAGCCATGATGCAGAGGCAGCCCTCGCCCCCAGCAAGGACGGGTTAGCCTAATGGAGGCTCGAGTTTTGTTATTTTTTATTTTTAAATCACTGCCATTAGGAGAATTGTTATGGTTGGCAATTTACAATAATCAATTTGAAATCACAGGTTGATTAGTTAATGCACTTTCTGCTGCTCTCTCCTCCTAATTTGATTGGGAGGAGAGAGGGGGATTTTCTAGTTTGTGACTCTATATTACAGCTCTCGCAGTGTGTGCGTGCAGCAAACGCATCCCTGCTCCTCGCCATCCCCGTGCCCTGCAGCGTGTCCCAGCCAGGCACAGGCTGGGCATCCCCTGCCCTCTCTGAAAGGCAAATGAACTCCCCTGCACACCCCAAAGGGTCGGCCACCGCTTTCTGCATCTCCAGCCTTGCACGAAGGGCTGTGGGCAGGTGAGTGGTCAAGTGGGCTCTGGACCATGAAGGGAAGCTGAGCATCAGCTTCAGAAATGTCTGTAATACACAATAAGATTTGAAACAAACTCTGGGCAGGCACTGATCTTCACATTTGTGTGTAATATATGACTATCCTGAAGGTTCTTGCTTCAGTGCCTACATGTTATTCCCACCAGCCACCAACAGCAGATAGAGCAACAAAGCTGGAGGAGCACTTATAGGAAGGAAAAGAAGGAAATGCATTTTTCTTTCTCTCTTTCATGATATATTCAGTTTCCAAATGTATATCTTTATAATCCATATTTTTCCGTGAAACATGCCCAACCTGCTAAAGCAATGCTTTCTCACCATTCAGCTCTCTGTTAGAAGAGCGTTTGCTCGGTCCAGGAAGGCTGTTAGCGCAGACGCTGGTGTGTTGGTGCTAATGTACACCTCCTTTTCCAGGGTATCCCACACCAAGTTGTGCCTGAGGTTGGCTCCACAGCTCAGGTCCCTCCACAAGCCCCAAGTCCCAGCAGGATGATGCTGACACTGAATATCTAACAGCCAACACCCAGCCTCAGGAAAGGTCAAATCTGGAAAAGCAAAACACCCTACAGCTGTGGCTCCAAAAGAGAAGGCAGATTCCAGAGCCAAAAGGAAATCTGGGAGTGCTATGACTCACAAGGACCTGGGCAGTCACAATCCTCCCAGCTTCAGGAAAAGCTGCGATAACCTCTTTGAAAGGGCCTTTCCACCTTAAAAATTACACCATCCTGACACAACGTATCTATCTCCCTACCCCCCTAAAACAAATCACCTCCGAAAAAAAGTGAGTCTTGTTTTAGAAGAAAGAAAAGAAGTGCAAACCAACCTCCTTCAGACTTGCACACCCCAAATTGGAGCAGGGGGACCCAGAATATACAGGGGAAACTGCCAGTGCTATTAACGTGCACGAGATGCCGAGCTGCTGCTGTGGCTAGCAGGGTTATAAACCCCAAATCAGACTGATGAACAGAGTGGTGAGCAGAGAACTGGGGGGGGAATATTTCCATCCATTACCCTTTACTATACCACCACTGAGGTGACTCAGGCATTGCCAGAGCCTGGAGGATCCCGAATCCCTCCTCTCCATAGCAGACGCTGTAACTTCTTAGGAGTCAGCTGGGACCAACCTGCTCAGTGCTATTTTCTCTCCCCATCACTCATGCTGTCTCTTCATTTCTGCTCCTTCCTTTCCCTTCCTGCTCACACTATTCCCGTACTAGGCAGCTTCCTCCACCCACCTCTCCCCATCCCCAAATCTCAGCATTTAATGCTCTGTTCTCATCTCCTTGGTTATTCTCGGCACCATGTACCAAAGATATGCCAGGCAGAAAGGCTGTGATGCTCCCCCCTGCCACCCTAAGTCAGTGAGCTTATATATGTTGCATTAAAGGGGGAGGAAAAGACTCATCAAATCCATCTTTTAAAAGACTTTATACATCCCGCCTGCTTGCAGAGCATCCTTGGGAGAAATCTGGTTTGTTGCGATTGACATTACCTGGTGCAGTAATTAGAAGCTGTATTTACAGCCTTGCTACCATTTTAATGCTGTTTTGCATCTGTTGTACTTTCACTTAGAGAGTAAATGTAGTGGGGAACATCTGTTTTCTACTGCTAGCTCGTGCGACGTTCCCCGGCCAGTGATTTCCCCCCCGTTAACAGTGGGCTGTAATTATTTCAATTACCATTGCGGGGACATCTCCCAGCAGCAACAGGTACCAGCTCTGGCCAAGCTTTTTGAGCAAATTGGAGGATGAGGTGACCTCCCTGGCAGGTCAGCTTAACGCACCCTCACAAACCCTCTCATGCCAAGGCTTTGGGCTTGTTTCCTCTCCAAACCCCAACCTTTGGTCCATTACTTGATGGGGTTGGTCACAAATAGGGATGAAGATAAAGCAGAGACATTTAATTTCTTCTTCACCTCTATCTTTAACACCAATGATAGGCCCTGGGTTGCATGGAGCCCAGGTTGGAGGATCATTACCGTGGGAGTGATAAGGTCCCAGTTGACTTTGAACCTGTACAGGATTTGCTGCTGCAACTGAAAGCACATAAAACAATGGAGCCTGGTGAGATTCATCCCAGGGTACCGAAAGAGCAGATATTATTGTGAGACTTGTCATAGTTATTTATCAATCTTGGGAACCTGGAGAGGTCCCAGTCAACTGGTAGTTAGCAAATGTTATTCCAATTTTCAAGAAGGGCAAGAATGACCATCCTGGTAATTATGTGCCTGTCAGTCTCACTTCGGTGCCTGGTGAAATTATGGAGAAGATTATTCTAGGAGTTATTGAAAAACACTTGAAAGACAATGCAGTCATTGGGCAAAGCCAACATCTGCTCATGAAGGACAGTCATGCCTCACACTACCTTAATATCCTTTTGTAACAAGCTTACCCACCTAGTGGACAAAGGAAAGGCAGTCGCTGTGGGTTTTTTGGATTTTAGCAAAGCTTTTGATCCTGTCTCTCATAGTAACCTTGCGGACAAAATGTCCAGCATACAGCTAGACATGAACACAGTACGACTGGCTGAAGGGTCAGGCTCAAAGAGGTGTAGTAAGTGGGGTTAAATCTGGCTGGACAGTCAATAGTGGTGTTCTCCAAAGCTCGGTTTTCAACCCCATGCTCTTCAGTGTTTTTATCAATGACCTGGTCATAAGAGCTGAACACACACTAAGTAAGCTTGCCAACTACACTAAATTAGGAGGAGCAGTTGATTCCCTCAAGAGCAGAGAGGCTTTACAGAGAGATCTTGATAGATAAGAGCTCTGGAGAATCACCTGCTGTATGAAACTTAACAAGTGCCGGATTCTGCACCTGGGACTGTGTTATTCTGAACATATATACAGATTGAGGGACAAGAGGCTGGAGTTTAGCCCTGCAGAAAGGGACCTGAGGCTTTTGGTTGACGGGAAGCTCAACATGGGACCAGCTGTATTCCAGGGTGCATTAAGCACAGTATAGCTAACCAGTGGGAAGAAGTGATTGTCTCACTATACTCAGCATTTGTGTGGCCTCACCTTCAGTACTATGTGCAGTTTTGGGCTCCACAATATAAGGAGGATATAAAAATATTTGAATGTGTCCAAAGGATGTCAGCAAAGATGGTGAAAGGACTAGAGGGCATCACTTATGAGGAACTACTGAGGATATTTGCCTTGTTCAGTTTAGAGAAGAGACTGTGGAGTGATCTCATTGCCATCTACTACTTCCTCGTGAAGGGGAGTGGAGAGGGAGATGCTGATATTTATCTCCGGTGTCCGGTGATAGGACACAAGGGAACGGCTTCAAGCTCTGTCTGGGAAGACAATGCTCTTCACTGAGAGCGTGATCAAGCATCAGAACAAGCTCCCCAGGGAAGTAGTCATGGCCACAAGTCTACCAGTTTTCAGGCAGGATTTGTACAATGCTCCTAGGTGTATGCTTTAACTTTTAGGTTGCCCTGTGTGGAGCCAGGAGTTTGCCACAATGTTCCTTGTGGGTTCCTTCTGGCTCAGGAGACTCCACGATTCCCTTCTCCCTTCTAGCTTAGAAGCGCATTGGCAATTCTTTGGTAGTATGTGACTTCCCCCAGTGAAGCAATGTCATTTGCTGCTATTTCACTGGACTAAAGGCGGGCTTCCGAAACAACAAATCACTGTTAAATTGGTTATTCCTGGACACACATCTATATCTCTATAGATTTTTTTTTTATTTTATTTTATTTTTAAACCAGTTTCTCCATTCTGACCCAACGCCGAAGCCAACACGCCACCAACATCTCAGGCATATTCAGCGTTTGCCACAAGAGGGCTCCCACCGGCAGAGCCGCAGGCAGCAGCCTGGCAGCTGCCCCCTCCCAAATTGTCGAAAGAGTAAAGGCAGCTGAAAACAAACATGTGTCTGGAATGTCATACCCAAACTTGTCTGTGTTTTGAATGTAAAACTGTGATCTCGTTTTACACTCTCATTCTGAGTGCTCTCCCTCCCACCCCAGAATATAGCACCTGAAGAATGTGTAAAATAGGGAAATGTCATTCACAGAGCTGCAATAATTTTCACGAAGGAAACAGGCTATTGCCAAAACTATTTCACAAGAGGAGAATGGCAGCACAGAGGAGGGAAGTGGCTAACCCTCGTCTGACCAAGCTCACGTGATGGGTTTCCAGCAGATTCAGAGGTGAAACCAAGGTCTCCCATCACTGTATGGAGCCCAGCTCCACAGCCAATGCTTTCCTGAGCTGACCTGGAGGCTAATGCTGTGGCCTTTGTCTTGTCCTCTTCTCTGTATTTCCTGGAAGAGCATCCTTCAGCCTAGCCCAGGGACTCGTCTGGATTAGAAAAATGGCATGAATGCAGCCAAAAAGCATTTTTAATCACTGCACGGATACAGATATGGACACATTCCTCATCATTCTGGTTTCAGCTATTTCACATAGTACTGAATCGAGCTAAACTGGCACAAAAGCATATGCCTGTCCAGAGTAATTAGCGTTGTGTAGTCATACGAGGAGTGATTTTCTCAAATCAGAGCTCAGACAGCACACTGGCGAGACATAGAGGGAGAGCTAGGTGGTATCTGGGGCAGGGGAAAGCAGAGGAGGCAGTAGAGAGAGGTTGCATTCCCAGCAGGGAGACGGAATCACGGATCAGAAAGGTTATCGCAGATCTTAAAGGTCAAGCTTAGGCTGCATTTGCAAAAGTAGATGCTTTTCCAGCACCTGCCCCAGCTCTCAACGGGTTTCCTCCAGCTGAGGCATCTCTCATTTCTGTGACAGCCCGGCTTGAAACTGCCTTTGTCAATCCTGCAACACCACACGCTGAGTGAGGAAACCTGGCTGCAAAGGGCTCTGCTCTGTGGCCAACTCAAGCATCAAAGCAGACGTAAAGAGACTGACCTGCAGCTCTAGGGCTTGTTTTCTACATAGCCCAGGGGGTCTGCAGCCAGACCCTTTCCTGATTTTGATTCACTATCTTTCCTAGTCAAACCCAGCAGCTCCAGGTTGGTGCTGCCTCCCCATCACTGCACGTCAACGCTGAGCACAACAGCTTTCTGATCACGGGGCTCTCTAGGCAATACTACGCCACAATTAACTGTTAGTAAACAGCAGCAGCTTGAAAATACATCAGGAAAACCATTCTGTTCCATAGTACCTTTGAGGGGGAGAGCTAGGGCTATGCAGGGGTTTTTTACCATAAAGCCAACAGAAGGCTCTTAGTTTATTTAGGTCAATTAACTTCAGCTTTCAAATTAAGTTCTCATCTCATTTTACAGACAAGCTGTAAGCAAAGCATAAAAAAAGGGTCAGCTGAGGAGAGCACAGCCCAGGATTTCTAGACTGTTAAGTAATTTAAACCCAAAGGGTGGAAACAAAATTGAGATCAGAGGAGGGCACACAGACCACCTAACAACGTCTGCTGCTTCACACGCTTGTTTTTTCTTTGCTCTGTGCACCAAACTTCCAGGCCAGAAAAAGGTAGAAAAAAGAGCCGTTATAAAGAGCTGCGCAGAGGAAGCCATTTGTGGTACACAACACCACATTTTATTGGCTTCACACACCCGGGAATGATGCTCCATATTCTTGAGTGCCATCTACTGGCATTTTTATCTCTTTGCTACATATTAAAGCCAACCCCAGTGTTAAAAGAGCAGCCAGGTTACAGTCAAGCACTTGAAAAATGCCAGAATCCAGATAGCACAGATAAGCCAAGCCCGGTCCCCTTGCATAGATGCATCTCAATACACGTTGTAATAATATGATCGTGGACCACTTCTTCTGCAGGAAAAAGCCCCCTTTCATGCACCAGATGGATAGTGCTCTCTTAATGAGCAGCTATTCAATATTTTTCTTTATCCTCATCGTTCAATATGTAGCCCTGTGTCCTGAGTATGGCATGCTATTGAAGTCCTGGTCTAAATAATGAGCTATTAATTTTCTCCTGGGCTTTCACGGCATTTATTATCATAGTATCTGAGTGGTTTGCAAACATTAATTTGCCTTACAGCAGCCCTGCGAGGAAGAGTGGAATTATTCTTGTACAGATGGGGAACTGAGGCACAACCAAATTAAAATCCGAAGGGTACCGCGTGGTTGGGTGCTCGATTTGAGATGCAAAAAGGACCCAATTTTCACAGCTTTGCAAGTCAAAGCTTTCAGCATTTAGGGCAATGCTCTGACATTCAGCTATGAGCCCACAGCTTTCCCAGTTGTGCCCAGTCCCATCTGCCATAGCAGCTGGGAACCCAGAAGCACTGAGGTTCATTTGAGATAACGTTTCTCTGTGTCTTACCTAGCAAGTCTGCTGCAGTCACCCAGGCTGCCTTACTAGCTACAGGGAGACACAGCCCCCCAGGAGAGATGCTTCCCTCCGAGATGGTCATCTCTGACCACAGATTCCAGAGATAACCTAAATAACTGAAGCAGTTTGGGGCAACTGAAATGACATACTAACTACGTATCATCCCAAAGAACCATCTTTTGCTCATAACACGACTCACCACAAAGCTCCTCCTCAGACATCACTGGTGAGCTGAAGACTTGTAGTGAAAAACCAGAAGCTACAGTAAAACATGCCAAAGGAGAAGAGAGCAAGAGCATTGGGGTGCTGCCGCCAATTAATAGTCTCCCTGTTGATTCAGAGGAGCTCATAAATACAGCACCATGGAAGACAGCAAAAGCCCCATCCATATTCCCTGCCCAAACGGTATGGGGAAAAAACACCCTCTCACCTCCAAATCCATTAGGCAGCACAACCCAGCCCACCTGAGCAGCTGCACCAACCCCAGTCCAAGAGAGCAGTGCCAGGACATGCACCAGCGCAGCCCGTCTGTCACAGCAGCTCTTTCTGAAGCTTCAGAAGAAGGGAAAGAGACCCAAAACACAACCAGAGAGTCACAAATGAGCACAGAGGAAAGGGTAAATCCCTTCTTGACACCTATTGCTCCCTATGCAGCCCTCACCACAGGCTGGAGTCTCCAACTGCGAGTGTGAAGCTTAGAGTGAGCTGCTTCACATCACTACAGCCTTCTCGGTAGAGGTAGGGCTTCAATTCCCCTCCTCCAGGGCTGGTGCATCACGTCAGCCCAGTGCTCTCCAAAGCCAGCCATTCATTCTGCCCCAACAGGAGGATTTCCCAGCCCCTGATCACTATTTTCATTCTGCTCTGCACACCCAGCGGAATTGCAAGACCATTTTGGGCAACAGAAATCATTATTTTGTGTTGTGTTCAGAGAAGGAAGCACTACTCATTTGCATCATGACAATATTATATTTCCTTATTACTTTCCATCCTTGCCCATCCCTTACCCCTCCTAGGATCTTATTTGCATTTTTGATCAGACCCGTGCACTGAGGAGATGCCTTCAGGGAGCTGGCTGTAATAGTGCCCAGGTCTTTTTCCTGGGCTGAATCAATTAATTTACACCTCTGGGAATAAAATGAATTTTTTCCTGCAATGTGTACAATTACTCCCAGTTTCCACTGGTAAGAGAGGGGGAGAATGAGGCTTTGAAATGCAAAGTCATATGTGCAAATCATCATCTCCAGCAGTGAAACCTTCCCCTTTCGTTGCGATCCCAGGTGAGGCAGCCTCTTACCTGTTTGGGAAGGACCACTGCCTCTTCTGCGCCGACCTGTCCCCACTGAGCCATCCAGGCTCATCCTCACCCCGCGTTCCTGCCGATCAGCGATGGTCCTGCCGGAGGAGACGCACAGGATGGTTCAATAAGAGACCAGATCACCTCGTGCCTTCCCAAAAGGCAGCAGCATAACCCCGGTTGCGTGGGTGAGGCTCCCCTCACAGGGCTCTCTCCGATTAGTCCCCTTTAGCCCCACTGCCCAGCCCATTTTTTTTTTTTTTAAACTTCCATCTCGAGCCTGCAAAGCTCTTAACCACATCCCCAACGCAAAGCGCAGCAGTAGTAAAACCCAGCATGGGGGCTGTCTGCGGGTTTTGAGCCTAATTTGCTGATTTGAGGTTTTTCAGCCCAACTTCCTCCTGTTTTGTTACATTTAGACTTCTCTTTTTTTCTTGAGTGTTTAAACATGGACAAGATCTATCCCTCACTGGCAGCTGGGAACATGTCTTTTCTCACATAACACTGGAAATATCGTCTCTCATGACAAGAGGAGGAAAAGCCTGATGTGGTCTGGTGACAACTCCATGGTAGCAACCAGTGCTGGATCTACCCCTGAGAAGCTCCTTGCAGGTGCTTTAGATGAAACGCTTTTCCAGGCCTGGCTGGCAATCAGGTCTTGCCTTGTACAAGAGCTGAACAACCTCCTCTCCCTACAGCCCACGCACAGAGAAAGCAACAGTGCTTTTAGAAATGACCAAATTAGTTAAGAGTATTACACAACAGGCCTGATAATCTTTAAACGTGAATGCCGCTGATTAACCACACATGCTGTTCCTTTTTTTTCCCCCCAATCCCCTCCTTGCCATTTCAGTTCCTCTCATTCCCTCATCCCTCCGCTCTCTATCATTTCTATCTCAGCAGAGTCACAGAGGGTTTTAAAGGCTCCTTCCTAATTCCCACCTGTGCTTCCCATCCCTCCCACCTGAATAGCTCATCTCCCAATGCTATCCCTTCTTGGGTACACTGACACCCTCTTACTGCGCTTTCCTGGGCACAGGAAGCTTTTACCACCACGTGCAGCCAGCTGAAGCACATCTACTGAACAGCAGGGAGATGCCAAAGGTGCCGATGGTAAAGATGTCATTGAAAAACATTAACACGTAACTCCACCAAACCGTATTCTGGGGACTCACAGCACTTTGGTTAACCTTATCACTAGGTTTGGCTGGTGGCAAATGGTCCTCAAGCAAACACCTCCTGCAAAAGTATTGACCAGGGAGCTCAGATAACTCTGGCTATCAGACTTTGGGGTTTTCTGGTACAGCCAAAGCTGAGAAAATATCCAGGAGCTTCCTTTCTCCTCCTGCTTCAAGGCTCAGAGAAGCTCTTCAGGATTCCTGCGATTTCTGCACCAAGGGAGCTGCTGGCACCATCCTGCCCAGAGACTGCAAAAGTGTTGGGAGGCGAGAGCAGCACCCACCACCACAGGTTGCAGCACCCTGTGCCTCAGTTTCCCTCTCTCAAGTCACACAAATGATTGCAGCCACACCTTCAAGGGTCTGAGACATCTCTGGTGCAGAGCATCCTTCTCCACTCCAGGCTCCATCTTTGGGTGGAACAACTTAAAAATCAAGTTCTCGGACAAACTCCCTGCACAACACCTAGGTTGAACTCCATAGAAAACAGTTAATTAATCTCTCTTGCTGCAGCCTAATTCTCTTTTCAACATGTGGCTGTCACTTCCCTGTCATCACAGCTGATTTACAATGGGGTTTAATTAAATCCTCCGTACATTATTCAGCATTCTCTGAAGACAACACCAAAGCAGCCAAGGGTATTTAAAATGTCACCTGCTGAGATGTATCATCTCCTCCTAAATAAATATGACAGTGATCAAACTTTGGCTAATTACAGTGACTTCGTTATTTGTTTGTATGTTTTAATATTTAATTGCTTTCGTGTTCATCCAATTACAAAGCAACAGCAAATAGAAATTAACTTTTTATCAGCATGTTCCCAGCCCAGCTAATCAGCACTTCAAAGGCCAGACACAATAGGAGGCCATCCAACCTGAGAGAGCTTTACAATATATTCTCTGCTGAATGGACCGTTCTATTAAATTAAGGGAGAATTGTGTTTGTCAGTGTATTCCCAACTCCCACCCAGATTCCCTTTATGTGGCCGTTTATGGGCCTTGTTGTAACATCCTTGCAGCAGGATAGTAAATTGTTGGTATTGCTCCTGCCCTCTTTCCGGCGGTGCTGCTGTCGGCTCTGCAAGTGCTCGAGGTGACAGCGTGATGTTCTGTGTCAGCAAAAAACGCTGGGAAATCACATCCCTTGGGTAGCTCATGCCCTGCTGTTGAGCAGAGGGGAGCACTCGCGTGTCCTGCTCCCTCGCACGTGGGGAGCGAAGGCAGCATGACGCCAAGGGGCCTGTCTGAAGTTGCTGGTTAGCCTGAATAGATGCAGAAGTTCAACCTGCCTTTTTCCACCCCCAAGCCTGAAATTTCCAGTGTTGTTAACACCAGTGCAGCAGAACCTGGAGTGCTCATAAGCCATGGATCTGCACTAACTTTATTCTCATCCTTATTCACACATGCCTCTTGAAATTAGACTCGGCTTTGCAACAGGAGCAGTTGCGTGGACTCCCGTCCTTGCTGACTCTCTGGGAGATCAGCATTCATTTTAGTAACCAGAAGCAAAAACAGCAAGAAAAACTTGAAGATACATAACTGATAGGAACAGGATTATTTCTGCCAGTGCAACAATCTTGCCAGTGACAAGCAAACTATTTATATTGTCAGAAATCTGATGTAGAAAACAAAAGGTTAAGTGTAGCTGCTTTCCCTCCACAAATCTCCTAGCAGGAGCAGAAGCTTGCTGCAGACAAAGTGATTCAGGGTCAAAGAAAACAGATAAGTAGTACATATGCCAAACATCAGAGGAGAAATACCATCAGGCAAGCACACGCATAAATGACCCACATTAAAGAGAACTGATCTGCCTCGTGCTTGTCCTGCATTTCATTGCATTGCCCCGTTATTATTACTCCAAAAAGTCAATCCTTTTTGTTGCCACAGTAAAAGCCTAGACAAGAGACCAGGAACTGTGCTGCAAATGAACATGATTTTAGGAAGCAGTCTACATAATAATGAAAATAAAGCACAACCTCCTCATTTTAAATATTCAAGCATATAAATCTGTGTGTCTATAAACCCAGGCCAGGCAGTAAAGCTTTCCCTCGGAAGCATAAACAGATCCTGCTCTTATGCCCCAACCTTTCCTTGTTGCGTTTCAGAATTCATAAGAAGTCCCTTTTCTTTTTTGTATGTACAAAGAGAATAAAGAAAAACACTTGCACGACTGAAGATTAGACAAACTGGAAGGTTTCTTGCTGCACTGTTCCTTAAGGAAGTTGTACTCAACTGCCCAAGCAGCGAGTGAACACTTCAAAGAGCCGAGTACAACCACAGGTCCTTCACACAGATGCTAGGAGATGCCACAGTGATTACCACACCTCAGTTCTACCTGTCTACCAAGATCTATTACAGCAAGACTATACAAGATAAAAAAAAAAAATCATATAGAAGACCTATTTCTCCAAACTACACTGCGGCAGCAAGAGCTCATCTTTGTCCCTGGAGCATCAGGAGATCTGGTACCCAGAGACACATCTATCTGAAAAGGCTGCTGCAACACAACATTATACAGAAATTCTGGGGGAAAAAAAAAAGAAAAAAAAAAAAAGAAGTACTTTTATCAGATGGACTTTTTTTTCTTTAAAAAACACAAAACAACATCTGTTTTTCCCCACTGAGAAACAACTTTATGTTTAATTTTAGGCTTATCTCATAAAATATTAAATGAACAAAGAAATATGTTTGAAATGCTTTGATTTTATTGAAATTAAATATTTAATTTGACCCAAAACACTTTTTCAGAATTTTTTTTTTGATCTTTTAGACTGGTTTCATTTGAGAAATCAAGAATTGTAGTTTTTCATGCAAACAGGAGATGGGATTTCTGCCGGGCTTCAGTAAGGATTCATTCATCGTACCAACATGCTACAGATTTTTTTTTTTCTTAATTTTTCTCCTACAGAATTATATGGTTCATTAAAAAGATGCAGAAATACCGGGTTCACACCAAGAATGAAGCTGAAATAACTTTGATGGGGTCCTTTGAAAGAGCCGAGCGATCAGCACAGCAGTGGTGAGGCAGAGGTTTGGGAGGAAGAGAACTGAGAAGAAACATAGAAATATGCATATGAAGAAAAACAGGTACTTTCCACTTTGATGAAAAATCTGAGCATTTTGAAGTCTATGCACAAAGACTTCAGCAAACTTGGCTGCCAGTGACAGGAGCAGGGCAACAAATAAAAAAAAAAATCACCAATAAACTTCAAGTTCAAAAGACACGTTTGGCATCACAGAAAAGACACTTTTCAAAAGCCAAGGGATAGGAGGGATCGGTCAAAAGGCTTAAAAATGTTTCATTCCAGACAAACTCCTGAGATACAGACCCTTCAGTAAGGAAACTAAAAAGAAGAAGAAAATACCCGGGTTTTCCTGGGGTGAACCAATGATGCCCAAAGCACTGCTCTCACCCCACAGGAGTGATGAGGACAGAGGCTTTGAAACGTTGCAGTGGCCCTACCAATATCAGTGTAGGGTTTTCTATTGGGGAAAAAATACATCAGTGCATTCCTAGCAAAATCCTGGTTTGAATCACTTCAATATCCTTCGACCTAAGGAAAAAAAAAAGTTGGAGGAAGTCCTGAAGTCATGATTATATCACCTTCCACCATGCAATTTATTTTCCTCCCTCAGCTTGGAGTGAATTTGTATCCTCAAGCTTAAGATAATTGCATTTGTACAACTCCAACCGAAATACAAAACCCCAGGCTCAGCTACCAAAACCAGCTTGGACCAAATCAAAGGTTTCAGCTGGCACAGCCTGTTCACTTTTAACTTGCTGGAATTTGGAATTATGATTTACCATTCACATCCAGGCCAAGAACGGTACTGATATTATTATTATTATTACTGTATCTAAATCTTGAATGTTTTCCATGGTGGCAAAGATATCTCCCACTCAGTTTTACTGCTTAGTTTCTGCATTTTTCAGCTCTGTGATATATGGGGTGACTGAGTCCAGGGCATATAGCCAGACTTCTGAAGCTGTCATGTCATCAAAACTCAAGAAATAACTCCATGCTGGGGACAGCATGAAAAATCAGGCCTCCCCCCAGCTTCCCATTTCTCTGGTCCCAGGGTCTTATTACAGAGCCGTTAAGTTTTAAATTGGGTATTTCATATAGAAGTCCCAGAGTTGGAAAATTAATGGAGAATCTGGACTTTCATTCCCTAAGAATCAAGTTTCTAACCTTTACGGCCGCAGAGGAATTTTTCAAAAGGCAAAACTGAAGGCTGCAAATTCAGAGGAAACAAATAAATAAAAAAGTTACAATAGTGAAAAAAACGAATCCAATGGTAAACTCCACAAATAAAATGCCAGTAGTTGTTTTGGTCAGCATTGTTGAAGCGTTTAGTATGGGTGTTGCTGAGAGATCATGCCAGGACACTTGGGATGAGCACTGGGGTTTAATAACTCTTGGCCACACAGCGGGAAGGCGCAGGCAGAGCAGCATTGGACAAGTTGAAAATGGGGCTGTGGACAAAGCTTCCCAATGGTGTTCTTCCATCTCATGCAGTGGCTGAAATGTATAAACTAATTCTGACTTGCTACTCCTCTGTCTCCATCCCCCTTTTAATCTTGTTCAGGTTTCTTAGTCAAACCAGAGCAAGGCGAAGAAGTTTGCTTTGCCCAGTTGCAAAAGCCTAAGTTTTTGAGGTCCTTTCAGCCTTTCATCGTGTGCATCTTTCTGCTCTATATATCTTCAGCTGCCCAGAGACTGATACTCTAGCAATTTATTTTCTGCTTCAGAAAAGGGAGCCTCTGCTTCCCTCCACCTCTTGGCATTCCCAGAGCTGCCCAAGGCCCTCCATGGGCAGATCTGTCACGTCTTCTAGGACAAGCCAAACTTCTGGATGAAGAAAACAGGGGTACAGTTATACCCATAGAAAACCATATTGTCAGCAAGACATGGCACAAAGATCAGATCCTGGGAGATGGTAAATGACCTCAGCAGCAACCGCGCACAAGCTAAAGCTCAAAGGTGATCCAGGAGCATTGGGTGCCTCCAGGCAGCCATCAACACCAGGCTCTAACGGTGCCCTGTGCCACAGCAAAGCTGTTTCAGAAGCTAAAGCTCCCAGGAAAAGAAACCACAATCCAAGACACAGAAAAGACCAGACAGACTTCTAACACACACTAATATATTTAAAAAAAAAAAAAAAAGTCAAAGCGAGCGGTTTGCACACCAGCATTGCATTTGCAATTCTGATTCTCTAATAGGAAATGGCTCCCAACTGGGGGAGGGGTAGACAGGAAATATTACAGCAATGTTATTTTGTTACACTAATTACCAATAATGGCACATACTAGGCTACCAACCACAGTCAATTCATTTTGAAAGCTATATAATAATGTTTAGGATAAGGAATTAATTTTTATAGCCACTGAAGCAGATTTACTTGTACTGTAATGCAGATTTATTACAAATTAAATTTCCTAACTCCAGAGGTTGACTTGGAGAGGCTTGGCAGGACTCAAGGAGAGACACCCCCTGTTGCAAGGGGAGGATTTCAGCACCGTCAAGGCTCATATCTTCAGGTCAAAGGGTGCTCAGACCATGATCAGCCCTTTAGCACGCACACATGTTTGGATATACCCAGCTTCAAGGGCAAATTCAGCCCCACCACGTGAACATGACCAGTGGATGTTTTTCATCGAGTCAACTGATTGTGAAAGGTTGGGGGGTTTGTTATTTAATCATATGGTTTTAAAAGGTAAAATTTCAGTACTAGATTGTTTTCCAAATGTGAAGAGAACTCCATAAAAGATTCATAAAGTATAAACTTTGAAGTATAGTCAAGAAGATACACTCATTAATTTACAGAAACATCTCTGGTGTCAATCATTAAATATGAAACGATTCAGATTGTCTCTTCCACTTCCATGCAGGAGCAGCGCTGCCAGCTCCGGACTGACTTAGAGTCGAAAGCAGCACTGGGCCTGAACAGGAGACCTGAACTGGGAAAGTCCATCCTTTGCAGGACTTCAGGGACAGAACTTCATAATTTCTAATTAGGACCAATACTCAAGCTTGAGTCCAAAGGAATTGCTGTTTATTAAATGATTGGGTTAATTTCAGTTTCTCATCCTTTCTGGCTCAACAGCATCCATAACTAGAGCCATCGCTACCTGGATAGAAAAACCGAGACCTTTTCCTGCAGGTACACAAGCCAGGCTGAGCTTGAAATTTTCCCTGAAAGCCTCAGGCCCCAGAGGTCTGATTTGCTCCAAGTTGGTGGATGAGGACAGAAACAGAGGGGACAGCTGAGATCAGCCTCCTCCAGAGGTAGGAGACACTTTCTACATCCAGACAAGGATGTAGTAGGATGTAGTACCTACTGTGTACCCAAGTGCTGTGGGACACTCACAGCAATCACAGGGTGGGTACAGCAGATGGTAAAAACAGAGACTTGGCTTTGGGGATCCACCTCTTTCAGCTGCACAGGGAATTTTTCGGTCTCCCAAGTTTCAGCAGAAGGCTTCGGAGCTGACACAGGGAACCCGGGCTGGGGCAGAGCTGGTATATGCAGCCAGATAAGGAGCTTACACACATTGATACGCGCCACACCGAGGGACTTTGATAAGATCCTGGGATGGAACCTTCAATCCTAACGAAACCCAATGGGAAACTTTTCTGATATCTAGCCAGCCCTGAGAAATAATTCAGGCAAATATCTGTGGGATGAGCACCCACCAGGATGCTTTTCAGAGTGTCAGAAAAGAACTAGGCTGTGTGCAGCTCCTCCTAACCAGCAGCGTGGAAAAGGGGCCCCAGCCTCCCAGTCCAACACCTGGCATTGTTATTCCCTTTTAAAAACCCCCACTTATTAATCCTAAGTTTTACAACAGCTTCAATAACAACCGGCAAACCAGCACAACAGCCAAGGCAGGCAGGAAGGGCTTGCAGTTGGTTTTAAACATCATCTCTGCATCATCTGATCTATGTAGGCACCAGACAAAAAAACCTACTCAAATTCCTTAAGATAAGGAGCAACCGAGCTGGAATTGCTCCAAATCCTCTCCTGGCTCGAAGCAGCTCCTGGCCACGTCTCCACAGGTCTCGCGCGCAGATGCACACACACAATATCGCAAAGAGAATTGGGCTGATACTGTTTTCACGTTGTTTTTTAATGACACTTCTAGAGATCCTACCGCATTAAGTTTCATCCTGGGAGGGAGATGTGGAGGGAGGAGAGTCATTAGCTTATCCCTAATGCCTGGTGAGGAGGAGGAGGAGGGAGGAGGGGTTTCCCATGCTAATTCTGCGCAGGCTGATCTCCTACCGATGCTTTCCTGTGCTCCAGGATAAATGAGACTTTCCTCATTCTTTCCCCACTGCAAATAAACAGCCAGGGAGCCTGCACCATGCGGCTTGCACTGCCCTATTCATCACAGCGTCCCAACTGTAGGTAGCAGTGATTACAGCTAATTATTGGCAATTACCACCGCTGAGCTGGTAGGTGTGTTTCCCCAATAACTTTCAGCAGCTCCAAAGCTCTTTGAGGGCTTCTCCATGCAGGAAGGCTGAAGGAAATCACTCCCCTATTGCCCAGCAGTCAGATCCTCCTCCCAAAAGCTGTAACCATCAGGCATCACAGTGCGATCACTAAAAATTACCAGGAAAAATATCCCCAACCCTGTGAGCCCGTAGCATCGGCGACGCACCGGGTCTGCCCTCTCAGCATGGCTGGTTGACGGGGAACATCTCTGCTTGGAACGACTCTTCTTTCTCCTTTTTGCTCCTCAAAAAGCCGATCCTGCGATCGAGCCCACATCCCCCCGCCCCTCCTCCGAGCACATAATTCAATTCATACCAAAAGAAACCCCAACCCCACACAACAGAAAAGCGCATGTACAGTCGGCGCTTTTCCCGCATATAAAGTAACACGGCAGCGGGCTGAGGGATGGACCCTTTGAGAAATTCGTATGCCAGCCTTCCCACTATAGTAATTTCATTCTGTCTTTGTAATTGTCTGATATTACATTGTTCCCTGCCGGAAGATTAATTAGCTAGTCTTACCCTCCAACATACCATCCCTCTGCAACCCTCAAGGAAGCTGGAGTGGTGCCAAGTCGCGCGGATTTGCTATTCTGGCTGGCAGCTGCTACTGTCGCTGCAAAAAAAGCCTCCTTTTGTCCCCGAACAGCAGTTGCTGTGCCAACTGACCCCGGCGTCCCCGGCCCTCCCGAAGCCACCGCCAAGGAGGTGGCCAAGTTTCAATGCAGTGGGCTGGGCAGGAGGGGGGAAAATGGGTGTGTGTGTGTGAGGGGGGAGAGAAGCAAAATGGAAATTAAAAAAAAAAAAAAAAAAAAAAAGAAAAATCAAGAAAGAAAACCCTACACACCCAACCCAGACCGCCCCCCACACCCCAACCCTCCGCCTGGCATAATTACTCACGCTCGTTAAGCATGGCTGCATTGCGTATGCATGTCACGCGGGACAGGCGCGCGTCGGGCTGCCGGAGCGCCGATGCCACAGTCCCGTCTAGCGGTGGGAAGGGCGCGGGCGAGACGGCATCCCGCATCCCGGGCCACAGCCGCCTTCACGCCCTGGCCCGCCGGCAGGAGAGAGCATCGCCAGCCATGTCGGCTGGAGGGGGGGGACCACCACCCCGACCGGGGCTGTGTGCCGCAGCCGCTCTTGGCAAGGAGCCCGGCGCCGCGGTGGATCTGCTGCTTTTGTTCCCCCTCCATCTTCCCTTCCCTCCTCTCCACACACACACGCACGCACCCGGGGTGTCTCCATCTTATCTTAAAGATGGTGCCCAGGGAGAAGGGGTCTGCACAGGTACGAGCATATGTATCCATAGTCATGATCCCACTGAGAAGTGGGTTGTGGGGGCACATGGGGTTTCCTTCTCCTTAGGGTTTTTTTTGCAGAGGGGAGAAGAGTTCAAAGATGGGGAGATAACCTTAAAAAAGAAAAGAAACCCACAAAGGCAGCCATCTATCACCAATGCATACCACAAAACGATGCTGACAAGGACATCAGTTTTCCTTCCGGACAGTCCTCAAGAAGTTGTATTCCCCTCCTAAAAGCACCACGGCAGTTAACATTCACTGATTTATTTGCTGTTTAGTCCCAGCAGCACCGCATGGCCGCCCTGGCTGGCTCTCCAGCCACTGTCCCCATCTGTGGCAAGGGGTAGGACAAAGGATTTCAGAAGAGGCGGCACCACAAATGCCAACAGGTTGCATTTAAGGTAAAAATCTAAAAGAAAAAAAGACCAGGAGCCCCACAACGCTGATAGTGACAGCAACGAGTGGAGAGGGGTGTACTGGACCCTTTACAGCCCACCAGGATTTAGCACCAGTATTCCAGCCTGCCCGTCCCTGGCACTGAGACCCCAGGACAGACTGAAGCCAGTTGCTCTGCCTCCTTTCCCTCACCAAGCTCAAATAAAAGCCAATTTGTGATTATTTTCTTTTAGATTCGAGCAGCTGTTGCAACAGATCACGGTTCCTCACAAGCACACACAACCCAGCTGCACAGGGACCAGCACGGGGACATGGGGCTGCTTTTACTGGGCACGAGAAGCCAGTCTGAAATCACTTGATATAGGGCTGCAGGAAACGATCCCATATTGTAACAGGGGCTAATTAAGCTCCTCCACTAAGACAGCAGATCTAGACTGTCTCAGCACCCGCCTTTGCCAGCAGCCCCCCCTCCTCGGGTGCTACGGAAACGGGAATTAAGCGGTGATGAATGCAGTATTAATTAATTAAGAGAAGACGCACATGAAGGGGGTGGAAGGCAGGGGGTCTTTGCGCTGTGGAAATTACCCAAGGAGTGGACGCTATAAATTTGTTTCTTATTGTTTTTGCTCACCAGAAGGCACCGGGAAGGACCTGCGTGCCCGGGCAGCAATACCGACCCACTGGCACCCGGTGCGGCAGCAGCCCCGCTGATGGAGCCACCCGTCCTCCATCACCGAGATGCACGGGGGAAGAGGTTGTCTCAAAAAAAACGACGCAGGCGCAGAAGAGGCACCCGCGGCTCCGCACCGCCATCTTCTTCCATTGCGGAGGCCGAATACGAAATCAATTTTGCACACCCCGAAATGGCCGTTCAGGAAGGTTTTTTTTGCTCTGGAGAGGTTAATGGGGAAGCTCAAAGCAGCTGGCGCTGGGGGGACGCTACTTTTCGGTTTGCGTATCGAGATTGTTTACACACATGATTAGCTAATATATTAAGCTTCTTAAACAAGAAAAGATGGCAAAGCACATTGTTTAGCTTTGATTTGCATTCCCCACCCACAGTCTTCACCGCATAGTGCCCAGAGAAGAGGAAGGACTTGGCCGTTATTACAGACAGCTGTGTCTTGAAGGAAACAAATGGTTAAAAACCCATAAATGACTGTGGTACCCAGTGCTATTTGGCACATCCAGCCTCCCCACGGGGCTGGCATGTCAGATAAAAGCTGCAGTTCCCATCATTCAAATGCCTGCTGTACCTCAGCCTGCTCCAAGATTAATTTTGGGTGGGTTCTCAGCAGCCCAGGCTGGCCAGACCCTGACCAGGGGACCTCCATGGGACACCCATTTTGCCAAGCCTTGCTTGGCCAGTGGCAATAGGGAGCGGGTGAGCTGTGGGCTGCAGAGCCCATGTGCAATGGGAACTGTTTTCTTCCTCCTCCCATCACACACACACTCCTGGGGTCACAACCCAAAGGTACAGCTCTGCTTCAAGCCATTCCATAAATTCATCCCTGGTTTTGGTCCTTGGTCTCCAAGCATCCCTGCCTCCTAGGTTACCCCATGCCAACATTTAATCCAGCCAAACAAGCTTCTCTCGGAGCTTCTCCTCTACATAAGCCTCCTACTGAAAGAGCTCTGTGGAGTCATGGTGTGGGAGGTGTTTTACAGGATCCCCTTCAAACAGTAGGCTGCAGACTCAGGACCTTGCCCTCTTTGTCCAAGCCAGAGCCTACACTGCAGACTTGACTCCTACATCACTGCCTCTTGGACCAACTTTTTGTGATCCTCCAAAGAGACGACTCCCCTGTACATTTCTAAATATGCTGGCAAAGCTCTTTCTATTCACTGCCCTTCTCATCTGCCATGATTTTAAAACCACACTTCTCCTTTACTCCTTCCTCCCTGACACAGGGATAATTCCTCCATAGCCAGGCATCGCAGCAGCCGCTGCACCAGCAACCAACCAGGCTGTTATTCTTCCCATCTATTTCCTCTCTAACTCTCACCCAGGGTGTGTTATTTATATAACATCTTTTAACATTGACCTTTTCAACACATTTTTTTCTTTATTTACGTGCATTTAAAATAAAAATGCCAACCTATGTGAGTGACTGTCCTCATTACCGTTCCAGTCCTCCAACTAATTAATATCTGTTAGCTTTGGCTTATACACCAGGATGCCTAAATCCAAAATACACAAGACTGCCAAGTTACTTTGCAAACAGAAATGCTTGCCTTGAAGAAAGAACCATGTTATCTAACTTGCTTCTATGCAATCTTATCATAACCCTTACTTTCAAGGTCTTAGACTTCACAGAAGAAAAGCTCATCCAGCTCAAAAGAGATTGCTAAGAAATCAAAGAGGAAAGCAAAGAGAAAGAGAAGAGAAACAGAGAGATCTCCAAAACAAAGAGAAACGCCACCAGATGCAAGGCACTTTTCCTCCCGTTTTCTTACTCTCACCCAGGCCACATGGGGAAGATTGAGGCTGTTTAAGAAAAAGCCTCCCAGCAGGTCCCAAGCAGGCTCTCTCAGAGCACACACACACTTCTCCAGCCCCGAGAGAAGGAAAGCAAGCTGACTACAGCATCTCTCAATCACACCAGTAAACACCTTCATTATGGTGTTATATTACTGTAGTGCACATCAGATGAGCCTGTACAGGAAAAAATAAAGCCAGAAGCCTCAGGAGTGACTATTTAGCAAGGTGACAAATAAAGGAGACCTACCAGAGTGTACAAAAGAACTGGCAGGGTAGGAAGATGGGTACAGTTCTCCTGAAAACGCCCCCAGTAGTGCCCAAGTGTCAGTGCATTCAGCACATCTGAAAGCAGCAGGTTTAGAACTGATTAAAAAACGAAAAGCCTTATGTAAACTTAATGCATAATTAACCTGAGAAATTCACTCACAGAAGACATTATTGAGGTCATGAGAGCATTAGAGCCACAAAAACAGCTCCATCAGTACATGAAGGATGAGAACATCCACTGTTAAATTATTTGAAAACTCATCTAATGCAAAGGATAAAACTTTCTGTATCCTAACCAGAACAAGCCTCCCCCTGGCCAGCAGATCATAGGAGGTTTCTTACATTTTACTCCAAAGCGCTCAATGCCAATTGCCAGAAAGGAGAGCCTGGGCTGGACAAGCCCCTCTTTTAGGCTTTCTGTCCAGGTCAGGTCTCTAGTAGTTATTATAGGAGGGACTTTGCTGCTCTGCTGTGGGCATCTGGCTGGGACACTGAGGTCATAGAATCATGGAGTTGTAGAATCATTGAATCGTCTAGGTTGGCAGGGACCTTAAAGATCATCTAGTCCAACCACCAACCTAACTGACAAAAAAATAAATCAGAAACAGGAATAAAAATTAAAAAATAAATAGGAATAAAAATTACCAAACCAACTCCTGCTAAAAAGCAGGAGTGACCGTCAGCTGTCTTTGCACTTAATTGAGAAACCCAGCCTTTACAGGAGTGATTAATTTCACCCCGAGGCCAGTCAGGTGAATTGCCCTCTGAGATGCCAGTCTCGGGGTGATCCAGCACCACCAGTTGCCCCAGGCAGCCTGTGCAGGTGGAAGGTGCATCGGGGTACGCCAGCCTAGGGACCACACCAAGCCGCACTTCCCAGACACCCCCTACACCAGTGGGCTGTGGGGATTTGGGTATTTTTAGGCCTTTACAAGTCAGG
The DNA here is from genome assembly GCA_025774025.1 of Xenus cinereus. NCBI lineage: Eukaryota > Metazoa > Chordata > Aves > Charadriiformes > Scolopacidae > Xenus > Xenus cinereus. The sequence continues at coordinate 28,970,887 of JAOXJK010000003.1, read as the reverse complement.
GAAACGATGTGTTGAAGTCTCTCCCCTTCCCCACCAACTCCTCCCACCTCCATTTCATTTGCCCCTTCCCTAACATCACCGTCAGGGTCTCACAGTGCAGAGGCACCTTTCAGACTCACCCAGCTCTCCTGACTGGTGTTTGGGATTCCAAGGTATCGAAATCCTTCCTGATGCCAATTAAAATAAAAAAAATAAAAAAAAAAAAAAGGAAAGCCTCCCTTCTGCCAAAGTCTGTAAACGAAACACCCGCAGGCCTTGCCCTCCTCTCCATTTCTGGCTTGCTTACAACCGTAGCAGCTGTTTTGCATTTCCCACTTTTTGAAAAAAAAAAAAAAAACCAAAAAAAACACCAACCTCATGTTAAATCCAGGTCTCTTTTGCCAAAATCCAGCAAGATGCAGACTTCATTAAAAGTTTCAGAGAGACCAAGAGCTGCCTTTCCCCAGGCTGCCCCTCCCTCAGCAAGGCTTCAGGTTTAGGTACCCGAGGTTCCCTTTGGAGAAGGCCAAGGACAGGCCAAGCGCGGCTCTGCACATCCAGGTTTGCTCTCCTTGCTCTGTGCCCAAACCTCCCACATGCACAACACCTTCCTGGGGTCCCTGCAGCACCCCAGAGGGGTTTGCTCACCCAGGACCACCCCTCACGTCCCTGCCTGTCCCTGGGCAACAGCCTCGATGCTTCCAGCACACACAAACCAGAGGCACCACTGGCAGCACCGAAGGGTCTCTATGGGGCAGTGCCAGGCTCTGTCCTCCTGTTTCAAGCAATCCAAAAAACGAAAACTGGATTTCTAAACAGTTGATTTTACAGCTAGTTTCATAATTTTTTTTTTTTTTTTTTTTTTTTTTTTTTTACAGTGAGCTTGGGCTCCTTGTATTCACAGAAAGCAAGTATTTCAGGGCCCCAGACATCACCTGAAGCACCTCTCTGCCTCATCCAGGGCTAGAAAGGCTGACTTGGGAAGGAGGGAGAAAAGAAAAAAAACAGGTGTCACAAGACTCCTGATAAATAAAGCAGCATCAACAACCATGCAGAATGTGTTCAGGTGAAGTCAAAAGCCTGATCCAAGCTCAGCTTTACATTGGGTTCATCCCACTGCATGGCACAGCCCTGTCTGCTGCAACAGGACAGGGCAAGTAGACTTGTCTTAGACTCCCTTATTTTCCTCAAAGGCCTCAAGGACTGGATTATTCCAGCTATGCAGGGCATTTAAACCCCATGAGTAAGGCAAGTGTGCAGACAAAGTAGCAGACCATGGCATGGAGAGGCGACAGCCCAGCAGCCATGGGACCCAGCATAAGGGGGGACTTGGACAGTGAAAGCCCAGGGACCCCCAGGCTCACAGGCCCTCGGTGATTACAGCAACTGGAGTATATCCTTAGAAGCTCCAGGAAAGCTGGGTTCCCATCTGTTGCCATTAACAGTTGGAGTCTGCACTTTCACTGCAGGAAATGAAAGCCTGGAGCAACCTGGTCCTTCAAACTGGCAAGTGTGCTGAGTCCTGCAAAACCGTTTCAGCATTGTTTCCTTCATTTTCTCTTACATGGCGCCTCCTGTTACATTTAAAGAGCGTTTGTGGGGTAGCTGTCATCCAAATATCCATTGCAAGTTCCACAGAAGAGCCTTGACAAGCACAGCATCTGATGTCCCTCAATTTTATTGAGAAGGAAAACCAAGTGCTGGTGGCAGCCCAGAGCCTCCCTGAGATGCAGTTCCCTCACCTATCAAATAACAAGAAAAACAACAACCCTTCCTCAGCTCACAGAGGTGTTATAACTCATACCTGACATTTGCAACATTCATTGGCAACCCCCGGTAAAACCATTACCACTGGAGGGGATGCGAGGCCACACTCTGCCACCTCACTCTGTCTACACGCAATGAGTTACTGCCACCAGCTTGCTCAATATGCAAGACAGAAAATAAAATTTAACTTTCATCTGCTTTGTGTTGCTTTGAAATGACATTTTACATGCTGGCTGGACAGGGGATGCTACACCATCATCCAGTCACCATGAAGATCCGATTCCCTCAAGGGACATTTCTTCCCTTTAAAAAAAAAAAAAGTGTAACATTGCAAAGACTCTTGGAGACATTTTTCCTCATTCACATGGAGAAAAACTTGCAATCTCAGGTTTATTGAATGACACAGAAGTGTCATTCATCTTTAGAACTTGGAAACGGGCAAGGAAAAAGAGAAAGAGTTGCATTTCACATTTCAAGCATGGCTCAAGCTGGCTTCATACAAAAGGACTGAGGCCCCAGGGCATTTCAGGTGTTTCACACCATCCGCCCACAGGTAAACCTGAGCCTCAGTAACTCCCCATGAGACAGTGTGTACCCAGTCCCTGACAGGCCTTCCCCAGCTTGCTCCAGGCTGGTTTCAGCATGTTGAACCGTTGTAGCTGGAAATCTCTTTGGATCTGTGGTCATTTATGTGTTTTCACCTCTGCTGGTGTATTCCTTTGCTAGGGATCCAAAGGATCTCTACACCTTCCTCTCACAGACTTTTTGATCCACCTGCACAACATCCCTGGCACAACTGCTGATGTCCCTAAGTACCTCCCTGGGAAAAGCCCATCCCTCTCCAGGGCTCAGGTCCTGCAAGCACCCTGGATGACCAGCTCGCCTCCACAGGGATGCACACTCGCCAAAGCAAACTGACATCCCAACTTTGGAGAGTTTCCAGAAATCAATGGCTCCTGACTTGAGCAAACACAAACCTCACCCAAATAACAAACGCCCACTTTCCTGGCTCAGTGTCAGGCTGTTCCCCGGGTTTAGACCACCTTTCTTTCAACATCCCTGCCCTCCTCCCTTCCTTTGTTTTTGAGGATGTGGAGTTTGCTTCTGCCGATAATTTCCCTTGGACCTGTTGATTCCTCACCCATCAAACCTAAATTTATCTTATCCAGGTTGCAGCCAAGACTTAGTGCCAGCAACTGGCCATGTTGATGACAAATCCTTTGTTCTGTAACCCTGTGCTGCCAGCCCTACACTGAATTTCCTTCCAGTGTCAGTTCAGCAGAGAAGAAAAAACTCAATGTCCCACATTCAAAACAGGGTTTGGTGGGTAACCCATGCACAGGAGAAGTCCTGCAGGATGACAGGGAATTGATAGCAGCAGCTGGACTCTGGGCTTGGCACTACCCGGGAGACAAAGATGGTTTGTGTTCACCAGTGCCTGGAGATGGCCACCCTCATTTACATCTCTAAACACAGCACTTATTCTCCTGAACATCATACAGCTTTTACAAATTAAGGGTCGGGTTGTTCCAGCTCAGGACCATGCTGCTACTACTCTTTCGGAGGCATTTTGCACCCAGAGCTTTGGCAAAACCCACTGCTGGGTACATCTTCTCTGTGCTGTACCCGTTAGCTGGCCACACAGCAGCGCATCCAACTGGGATGGGATTGGAACAGGAGGGAGAATTTGGGCCAGGATCCCTCCTTCATGTAAAAACGGAGCTCTGCTAAAGCAGCCTCCATCAAACAAGAACCTGCTGATCCACTGGGTCCTTGTTCCTTCATCAGAGGGTCTTAAATACGTCGAGATCAAGGGCCCTTTCATTGCTCGTTCCTGAAAGCCAGGAGGAAGCTGCAGATATACTACGAGCACTTAGGAGGAAAAACATTACAGCATCTAAAGGCACTTTAAATGATTTAGATACAAACTTGCCTGTAATAAGACATCTATTTTGGTTAATCTCTTAGTTGCAAATCTTGAAACTCTTGAACCTGCCTCAGGCTACTGTCAGCAGCACTTCATTTAACATTGCTTATTGGGAATAACTGCTATTTCCCACTGTAACCTCCAAACCTCTTAAAGTCTCTCTTATTGCTTTGCCCAAATATACTTGCCTTGAGGATACAGAAGGTTTTCTTCTCACTAAGAACTGTTAAGATGATTTGAACAAGCTGAATCAGAAGAGACTGTTTCCCAGGTGAAGTGGCCAAGGCTCAAAATACCTTCCCTGCGATATTTAGGGAGTGACTCCTTTTCTTGAGCATTTACTTGGGTTATGAAATCGATCGGCTGCGCTTTGATCACTCCTCACAAGCAAAGCAGTCGAAGGGATGGGTGTGTGTTCATCCTTCCAGAGAGTCTCCTGGGGTCAACCATCTGGGGGAAGAGACCACCTCCCCTGCCTGCACTGGGGACACTGGGACCATCACCACTCTGCCATGGACACGTTCAAAGCTCTCTGCAGAGACCGGTGGGGGCTTTAGCACCACCAACACAGCACTTGTGTTTTAAGCTCAACCACGTTTTTATTTTAAGAGGCTGTGGAGTGCCCAAGCACTGCTCCAGCCCAACAGGCCTACTGCCCACCCACTCCAGCTTGGCTCCACTTACCAGGCTGGATTTAAATGCAGCCATTCACATTGTGGGCAGCTGGACATACCTAGGAATGACTATACTGATGGGCTGTCACAGCTCCCACCCCAGTAACTGATGGGAAATGCAGTAACCCTGAAGGGTGATGACCCACCCTGTCCTGCTGGCACAGGGAGCAGCATTAAGCAAGTGCACAGGTTGTTCCCAAGCAGCAATCACACACGCCCCAGGTAAAACCAGAGGTACAAGAGCCCTCCAAGCAGGTCTTTTCAATATGGTATCTTTAACTATAATGCAGGATTTTCCAGCTCAGTCCTTTGTCTGAGACAACCAGTTGTCTCTGCAGGTTTGCAGACCCCCAAAATGGTGCAACTTCAGTTACCACCTTCTCTCTGCTCAGTGGGAAAAGGTCCAGCCACTATGTAGTTTTGACCAACACAGTGCAGGACACGGAGAAATGAGGGCCCACAACCCCAAAGAGAAGGGAAGGGGCTCACACCATGCTCAGACCTGACTGGGATCAGCCTCTGTTCCCACCAACATGCCTGAGAAAGCGCACCAGCATGAAGGGATCACAACTTCCAGGGGCTTAGAGGCACATCCTCCCATCCCTCTGCACCAGGTTTTAAACAACAGTTTTGATAAAAAAAAAAAAAAAAAAAAAAATCAGTGTGACATATGTATATATAAGCTGTGCTTAAATAAAAACAAAGCTGAGTAGGCTCTGGCTGCTGAAAGGACCCTGTCTAACATAAACATGCACGCTAACGTAGTAGGGGTGAAAACCACCAATTGAACTAGTCTCTGCCAAGCTATAACCAGCACAGCAAGAATCAGCATGCTGCCTGCAAAGCTGAATTGGTATCAGGCTTGGAGCACTCAGCTTTGGCACAGCACAGTCCCTGGAAAGCCACAGAGTCAGTGCTCAAAGGCCGTTCTTCCACCTCTGTCCCCCATCCTCTACTTCTGCTCTGGAGCTAATCCTTAGCCTGAGCTCAGGTTGCAGAGAAGAAATATTGCACTCTAGATATAAAACAAACACCCCTTGCCCCTCCTCTCCCCCCAGATATCCCACTTTGCAGGATCAAAACCAAACACTCAAACCCCACTTCGTTCCCACGAAGCATGTGCAGCAAGGTGCCTGCTCAGCCCTGGGCTTTTGGAGAACGCTGGCCCACAGTGCAGAAAATTACATTTATATTTAAAGCAGAATAAAAAACTCTCCAAACCTACTTCTTCACACTTGGCAGCTCCAGTTCTCGCAGAGGCTGCCAGCAGGACAGGGCCATCTCAGGAGCTCTGGGTCAGACCAACCCCACACATCCCAGCTCAGAGCGGTGCTTCCCACCCAGCACGTTCTCAGCCCCATCACTCCTAATAGCAAACAGCTGCTGCTTTTAAGTCCTCCGGAGAGTTTAGGAGTGGAGCACCTGCACCAGCAGCTGATAGCACTTACTGCTCTTCAATTAAGTTAATTTTGCACCAGGAGGGCAGACAACTGTGCAATTGTTTGTCAGGCCACCTCCAGTTCCCTTGCACCACGGTAGTGAGATGCAGGCAGATACTGGCTCTTGCTGTGACACCTAAAGGTGCTCCAATGTCAGCAGCAGGAGCTGGGAAGCATCCCAGTGACCCCTCAAGCGCAGGATGCTCACAGGAAGAGTCCCTGGGCACCTTTACCATAGCACAAACATTATTAACGTTATTTTTGTGCTCTGTCTCACCAGGAAACCTTGCACAGCCCAGCGTGCTTAAGGAAATGCATCAGCACTTGCTTCGTTGTTCTACAAAAGCCCACATTGCATGTACTCCAAAGCTGACATTCATGGTCTAGCGTGCTGGCCTCGCTGACAATAGCAAAAACAAAAAAAGCTTGTTTAAATCAGCCTTTTCCTCTAGCAAGAAGCACTAAGAGTCTGATGTGCTCCGCTAAAAATAATGAAGGTGCCAGATTGCGGTAGGGTTAGGTGGCAAGACCAAACCAGTGGGAAGTGTCCCAGCTATGGCTGCCAGCACGACATCAAACCTGCCCTCTCCTCCTCCACGCCAGACTGCAGAAGTGCTCAGAAAAGGAAACATCAAGCATCTACTCCATTTCTTTTCCTTCACAGGGCTGAAAATGGGTTTGGTGCCTCTTTCTGCATGTGCAGGTGTGGACAAGCCAATGCAGCCAGACCCAGGGGAAGGAGCGCTGAGGGACATGAGGGGGACCAGCGGGAGAGGGGCTTCCTTTGGTGCATAGAAGGCACCTCCAAGATGCCCCTCCCAGTCTTACCTTCACCCATTGATGGGTCCCTGGGAGGCAGCTATGCTCAACACCCATAAATCTTTATAGCAGGACAGATGGTCATTAGAGATACTCCTTCAACCTCCTTCCAAATGCTTTGTCTCTTCATCCATCAGTCCGCTCTCTCCGCTAGATAAGCTCCCTTCCATTTTGGAGAGTTTCAGAAGTCGTTTGCAGACATCTCATCTTGCTCAATAATTTTGTCCCTTATTAAATATTGCTAATGATAGGGTTTTAGACTCTCGGCCATACATCCACTTTCTCTTCTAGTATAAATTTTAATCTATCTTCCCTCTTCCTTCTATTCAAGTCTTTAAAAAAATAAATTACTGGAATAAAAAGGAAAGTACCAAATAATTGAAAGGAGCGGCTAAAAACAGAAGGGAAGGAGAGCTGAAAAAAGTTACGATGATTGAAAAGTTCAATAAAATTGGAGGAAAGAAGGAAAAATTCCAATTTTTAATGAAATGGATGATGAGAAAGGCCTTTTCCAGCTAAGTATTTTTAATATGAAAAAACGTCAACAGCCTGTAATCATGATGCAGGCCCATAGCACCGTCCTGCGCTGTTTCTCATTTGTGCGGATAAATTGGGCCACAGCTCTGCCCGGCTAAATGCTTTGCAAGAAAATCCCATTCAGAATTCCCCCAGTGGGCCAGGGCTGTGCTACCACACCACGCTGAGTGTCCACGCAGGTTCTCACTGGTACCTGGCAGCAGATCCCTCACGCAAGAGCTGTTTTCCCCCCGCAGCTCAGGCTCCCACCTCCATGGACCGTCCCAGAACTATCACCCCACTTCGCTTTCCCTGGATTAATTGGCTGGAGGTTCACTTTCTCCTCTCCCTTCATCCTCATGCTAAATCTTTTCAGCTGGTGTTTTCAAAGCCTGACCAATAAAATGTTGAAACCAATAAAATTGCTTGTGGAAAAAAGTTTTCCAAAGAGAGAAAGCATGAAAATGATGGTTTACAGAAAGCTATGAGCAGAAAATGGGAGTTTAGTGTTGAAATGCTCATGCAGTTGAAGCTCGAACAGTCTATTCTCACCATAATAATGAGCACATACATGATTAATGAAAATGTTTATCCTCATAACCCACTGCAGCCAGTTAATATTTAATCCAAAATCCATGTGAAAGTCCTACATCTCCTGGTTCCTCACCTACCTCCTTGTTTCCTTGGAAATCTCTGAACTCTGCAAACTGACCTGGGATTTGGCTCTTTGGGGCTGATCTAAGAACCACACTGGCTTTTTCTGGCTTTCTGCATAAGTACCACACCTTTTGATCCCGTAACCGCCGTCACTTGGGACCTACAAGGTTTCTTAGATAATCCCGGAGAGTCGGTGCTTTGTAACTCGTTTCACTTTGATATTCAAGGCAAAGCTGGACAGCCCACACATGAAAAGGCAGCCTTCCCTTTCTTCCCAGGCTTAATTTCATCTGCAAATTAAACATATCGAGACAGATATTTATAGAGGAATGCCCCGATCCTCCCGGGAGGGCTGTGGAGTCTCCAATGTGTAATTTTGCTTTAGGAATATGATTTTAATCTTGACTTTCTTCTGAGGCTGGTGGCAGGAGAGGAGAAGGGCAGGGAAGGGGGATCGCTGGCGGCAGCGCTCACCAAGCGCTCCTCTGCTCCCCCAGCAGTTTAAGCCTAGAGCTAATGTGGTACGATACGGTGTGGATGTACACAAAGGGAATAAGGTTCTTTCTGCTTCCCTGTCATTGTGCTCTGCGAAGCTATTTTGGGATACAGTTCTTAAAAGGCTACAATTTTTACCTTAAAAAACCAAATGAGGTCTGTAAACTTGGCCAGCAAGAGCTTTCAGCTGTGACTTAAAAACAAAAACCAAAACCAAACAACAAGCCACCTTTAAAAAGGGTATACAGATTAAAATAACTGCTAAACCATGGGTCTTGATGATTCTTTGTGACAAGGCACTCACACACAATCATCCATCTCTCTGTATCCCAGCCCCTCCATCCCACACTGTCACCGCGGGTGGTCCTCAGCACTAAAAAAACTACAAAAATGAAACGTTTTGGCTTATGTGGTTTTCAGAGAAGCCCCAGAGGGGAGGATAAAGGACAAAAGATATCAGTCTTCCTATGGGCTTGGCTTCTCCTGAAATCAGGTCTTATTGCTGCCGCTCGGAGGTCCAGTGGAGCAGTGATTCCTGCCTGCTGTTGAGGCGGTGAAAGCCCCCCAAAAGGTCTGTCCACCGTCCTGCAGCCCAACTGAGCCCGAGGCATCCCGGGGTGAAAGACCTGCAGGAGAGAGAAGGTTTCCGCAGGGCAGCCTGTGAAAAACCGCATCCCCTCTCCTGGAGCTGTTGCAGGAAAGGAAGGTGGGCACCGAGCACTGGCTTCTTGCTGTGGGCTGCTGGGGATGATGTGCTGGGGGCCTCTTACCTTGGGAATTGCGGGGTCCACCCCATCAGACCCGGATAGCCCCCATAAAATCTTTGTGAGCCTCATCTCCCTCTTTCAGCAGGCACAGCCAGTGCTCGTGCCCGCACAGGACCAGCCGCAGCCACGCAGGACCCTGGGGCGATTTGCCCAAGAAATGGGCACGCAGCAGCCCGGGCTGAGCCCCGAGGGCAAAGCTACAAACTCCTTTACACAGCAATCTCCTTCCTTCTGTTTTCCTACTAAATATTGTCTTCTATTTGCCTTCCTGATAAAGAGCCATTTAACGGTATTCTTCTTTTACGCAAGATCACTCAGTTAAACCTGCCTTGTGTTGCACACACACGTCTACAACAAATTCTGCTGCTGGGAACTCCGCCGACTAAGAGGCTCTGGCTCTGGCACACCAGTTCGTTAGTGCAGGGGTGATTGTAATGACAGAGGTGTCATGTCATCCTGCTCTTTGTAAGGCTTTGCTCAGGACACCCGTCACAGCCAGCCCCCGGGCAGGGCACGTGGCACCATCCCTGCAGGGCTATTTCTGATGGGAATAGTTCAGGGGAGGGAAACTTGCAGAAAATATGGTTTCAGTAGTAATAAGAAGAGGGACTTTGGTACATTACTGCATGCTATGAGGTATGTCTTTAAGCTTCAGTAAACTTTTGGAGTCCCTGGGAAGCTGGTAATGTGCCTTTGAAGGAAGCATGACTTATGAAATTGCAGTTTTTAGCTTAGCTGGGTAATGTTAATGAGAAAATATCGCGGGCTGCGGGGTGGAGGTCTCCTGAATCCCATAAGTTAGGAATAAATTATTCTGTTTTCCTAAATGAAGCAATGCAGCGCGATGCTGCTCCTAAATCAGGCTGATGGTGAGAATTATTTATTAATTTGCATAGGATCAGACATGAGCTCAGCCAGATAAACACAAGCCAAACTGTAGCAAAGACTGGCAAACTTCAACTTGCTGTGGGCATGGAAGGAAAGTTTGTGCTGTGGTTTTGAGAAGGAGCTGGTGGGCTGGGGCCAGCACCCTGTGTGACCAAAGTGGCACAAGGAGGTGGCACAGGGGTGGAAATGGAGGGACAAATCCTCCTTTCTGCTGGAGCCGCCATGAAGATGATCAAAAAAACCCCAGGCTTTCAACTGCAGTGCAGCAGCTTCTCAGTAATTAAAGCTTGAGATCGCCAGCTCTGACGATTCCTGCTGCAGCCCGGCTTGCACATCAAAAGGAGATGTTTCCCGTGAGGACAGGTCCCACGTCACCCAATTCAGGTTTTGATGAGCACTACGGGCCAGCGTGCAAGAGTGATGATCTGGAAAATTCTCTTAACAGCAGCTCATACTGAGCAGGTGATAACGCATCCCCCCACCGCGTACCCCGGGCTTGTGGTGACTCGGTGGTGCCCTGCTTTTTGGGTAGCACAGGCTCTTCCGAAGGGACCATCCCATCCGAAGGGACTGTCCCTGGAGCACGGGGTGGCCCTGTGGGGCAGAGCGGGCTCCCGGCTCGCAGGGCTGAGGCTCTGTGGGTACCACGCAGCCACAGCTTCCCCTCCTGCCGGCACCTGGGGAGAATTTATTCCTCCCTGAACAGGTCTCCAACGACGTTATTAATCAGGGAGATGGACGAGTACAACACAGTTTATTGTGCGCTGCGGATGAGTGATAAGTCTGGGTGCCGATGCCGGGGATAGCAATCAGGAGAGGGCGAGCGCAAGGAAGAAGAGGGAAGAGCAGCATTGTGGGTAAATGCGTGCGCTCCTGGTGGTGATTACCCTCCAAGTAATTAGTTTTTAAATCAGGCAGACGTTTCAGGAACTACTCACTATGAGCTGCTTTAATTATTTATACTCCCTTTTATTCTTATTATTTATAGTCATCCTCTTTGGACGGTGATGGTCTCTGGGTTGGGCTGGTCAGGTGGAACTGGGACCTACCTCCAGCCCAGCCTGGCCCAGCAGCCATCTCCTCCAATGCCACCAGGCACCCCGAGAGCCCGGCTGTGCTGGGGGGCTCCTCCTCTCCCTCCCACAGCCTGGAGAAGGGGAGCAAGCGCCCGTCGTTGTCACCACGGAAAGCCCTGCTCCGATCAGTAATTAAACTCTCACTCATCTTCATTTCCCTCATTTGTTAAAGTGAGGCCACTCAATAAGCCATTAGTGCAAGGCCCTTTCTGTCAGCTACAGCATCATTAGGCAAATTTCCCTTCTAGACAGCTCGGGCAGGGGAAGCAGCCCCTTGCCTGCCTCCTCCGCCGCAATTGCACGTTCTTAGACGCCAGAGGTCGCTGTCGAGCCGGCTACGACAAAACACACCGTCATGAGAAACAGAACA
>JAOXJK010000003.1:28930611-28950679 GCA_025774025.1 Xenus cinereus | reverse complement strand
TGGCCTTGAACCCCTCCAGGGATGGGGCAGCCACAGCTTCTCTGGGCAACCTGGGCCAGGGTCTCACCACCCTCAGGGTGAAAAACTTCTCCCTGAGATCTCATCTAAATCTCCCCTCTTCCAGTTTGAAGCCATTGCCCCTCATCCCATCTTACCCCTCATCCTATCGAGGGATTCACACTCTAGCGAGGCGGGGGGCTGCTGCAATCCCCTGGCAGAGAGGGGGCATTCAAAGACTAGACACAGAGGGGGAATCGCTTCCTTTCAGATAGGACAAATAAAGACATCTTCTTAAAAGCACAAGAGCACGCATCCATCCCAGAGGAGGTTGGCAGACAAACACTTAAAACGTTTCCCTTTCAAAGCGCCCCGCCATCGCCTGCGAACCCTCGCAAAGCCCCGTGAAGTGGGAGAGGGTTTTTATCTCTGCAGGGATGTTCGGCCACAGAGGACTGCGGGAACTTGCCCAAAGCTACACGTGTCCTTGGCAAAGCCAGGACGAGAGCACGGGTGATGGTGGCTGCGGGGCCAGCCCGCCTGCGATGTACGAATCAAGCTGGAGAGACATCACGGTGTGAAACCTCCTCCAGCCCTATCCAAGATGTCACCCACTGTCACCCACCACCCAGGGACAGCACAACGTGGAAACGGCCACAGGTGACTACTCTTGCTCACACTCCCTCCTGCACCGAGCACGAGCCAGGATCACATCTCGCATCCATCGGCTGGGATTAAAAAGGGTTCTGCTCATTCTCCAGGGGCTCACGCGGCACAGCGGAGATGCTGCTTCGTCCAGAGGGCAAAAATGTCAGAAAAATCTCTCTGACAGAAGTCTCATCAGAGGAAAGCTGCAGAGATTGCATAACCCCAATGATCAGCCCCCGGGGAAATCTCTCCCTGCTAAATGCTCCTGCTGACAGCGCAGAGGTGACCTCCGGTGCCACGCTGCTCTGTGTCTCAGGGCTGCAGATAGAGATGAGGGCACCTGCCATGACCCCTCCTCTCTCCACAGTCCTCCCTGAAGGTGTTTTTACTGCTGGGGCAGGAAGGTCAACTGAGCCACAAAAGCAAAGGGACACCTCTGCTGTTCCTACATCCTCAAGACCTCTGGTGGTGGCATGTGCCAGCAGGACACAACTCAACTCATCTTTGGTGAAACTGGGACAGAGAGAGGTGAAGTCACCTGTCGGAGGACCCATAGGCTCCAGTGGCAAATATGGGGCCAAGAATGAGACCTCCTCAAGGACAGACCAGCCCCGTGCCACAAAACAGAGGCCCATGGCAACAGGGAAGAAACCAAAATAAATGGGACGGTGACTTAGCGTGTGGGAGCATGGAGCAGAGCACAGCCCTCAGGGAGAACGTGGCCAAGAAAGCACCCTACTCTCAACACTCTCCAGCCAAATCCCACCATGGTCTTCCCAGGCCCTACGAAGGGCTCAGAGACCCTGCAAGAGTCCCAGGAGTACAAAGGGGAAGGGGCTGACCCTGCTCCTTGGCAGTCACCAGGCAGCATCCTCATCCCACAAGGCCACCTCTCCCCAGTTCCATGCCAAGGGAGAGACCCGCTCAGCTCTGGCTGATCCAAAAACAGCAGCTTGAGGCTGCTCTGGCACAGCCAGCACTGGTGACCCAGCCGAGCCCTCCCCTGGTCAAACCCACCCCTCTACAAGGGATCAGGCTGGACCATGCCAGATGGACCTTCTCCTCACACACATAGCCCAGAGCACATCGTTAGTGTGCGGACAAACAAGTTCCTAACACAAACTCAGGAGTCACAGATCACTCTGGGCCCCAGGAAAGAAAGAGTTTGGCAATTAAAAAAAAAAAAAAGAGAAAAGAAACGAAAAAACCACAAGGAAACCCCCATGGACACATCTAAGCAGACTTGCTGCTGGCAAACATTGTTTGGAGCTCTGCATAATGTATTTCCCAGACCTCCAAGGAAGTAATGCAGTTATGCTCCTTTCCCAGTAGACTTCTTTCCCCTCCCCTCTCTTTGCTATTTTTCAAACAATTTTCCCCCTCTAAAAGCCTCTCCCCTACTGAGACTGTGTTCCTGCCTCTTTCATCAGCTTTTCTTTTAGAGTGAAGACCGGGATGCATATGTAGCCGATGCAGACGAATTCACAATCAGCCAGACATTTGAGTTTCAGTGTGACTGACAGGTAAGAGCCCCGTTACCGAGCCCTCACCGATACCCGGAGGATGCTGGCGGCGAGCCCGAGAGCAGGAGGCAGAGCCAGAGCCAGGTGGACACCCCTGCCCGTGTCCACCAGCACCCACGCAGGCACAGTGAGCGTGTCCCACACCAGTCTGCGCCCAAAGCCTTAAGAACCCAAAGCACCTTTGACACGACTTTCTGCTCCAACCGGCTTCTGCAAGTGCCTTGTCTGTGGAGGTCACCTCCTTGCACCATCCTGGAGAACAGGAAGGGAACCAAAGGACTCCCCAGTAAAGCAACTGTATTTTTTTAGGGTATTTTGCAAGTTTCTAGATATTTTACCACTTCCTGCTGTGTAGCCCCCAAAATCCCTAAGTATTTAAAAGAAAGTGATTCTTTTCACTAAGAACAAGATGCTAGACGTCACATTCATGTGAAGACACCACAGGAGAATAAATGGCTTAAGGTCATCATGAGTGCAAAGAGCTTGATTTGCACTAATAGCCCCATATAGACCCAGGCAGACACGGCCAAGGTCACGGTGGAGCAAGCCCAGATCAGCAGGGACTTCTGCTGGTACCTGCAGGGACGAGTTTTGGTGATTAGCCACCACCACCCCGTGACAAGCCATAGGCACAGCAGTGCTGGCCACCGCCGGGCATCTGAACTTGGTTCACCTGCACAAACCATCGATGCCAGCACCTGGCAAGGATTAGCAGTGAAACCCTTACATACACAAATACACAAAACAGCAAGAGAAAGCGACTTATTTCATTTCCTTTGTGCACAATCTGCTCCAAGCACATCACAAAAGAGAAGGTAGAGCTCAAGAAGAAAAAGCAGCTGGTTTTTTTTTCCCTTCCCCAAATGGTCCCTGATATTATAAACTTGCATCTAGACACATACACACTTTGTGCTTTGCTGGGAGCGGGTGGAGGAGCTCTAAGGGGAGTGAATGGACTGAAGCAGGAGCTGAAAGAAAGGCTCCAGCCCACCCCAGTCAGTGCTGGTTGCTCCCCCATCCCCTCTTGCTAAGGGACTGGGGAAAACTGAGCAGCTGGGGACCCATTATCACACCTGGGCACATGTTGTGGCTGGCACATGTTATCGTGACCAGGCACACGTTATTTCTGCATTGCTTACAGCCACCAGGCACAGACAGGACCGAAGCAGAGGCTCATTCCTGCTGGTTCCCTCGAAATGCCATTACAGGAATCAAAATTCACGGCGAGCTGCAAAGTTATTTCCTTTTGGTTGTGCCCCAGATCAAACTCGCAGCAAGAATTTGAGCCGTGCGTTAAGCAAATACCAGGGAGCGCCCAGCAGCCGCCCAGCCCCATCACCAGGACCCACCAGCTCCAGGGACCCCGAGAGGGGCAGATGGTGGGGAAAGTGGTAGCGGGTGGCATTCCGTCTGCCAACAGCTCTGGTACAGGCAGAAAAGGGGCTGCCGAGGCCGGGCGGTGTTTCAGAGCGCTGCTTTGGAGCCCAGCGGTGCTTCACAGGGCTCAGAGCTGAGATATTTATTGGGTGGCAAAGAGCAGGGCATGCGCGGCTGCAGCCAAAATCCCCTGCCAGGACGTTACTTAGCCTTCGCAAACACGGCTTTACGGGAGTGTTACAAGAAAGACAGGGTGTGTGCAAACTAGATAGGTTGCAAAGCCTGCCCTGAACTCCCTGCAAAGAGAGAGAGCACCAGCAATGTGATTTAATCCGTTGATTATTCTGCCCAGAATGAAATGGAGCCGAGGAACCTTCCACTCCAGCCTCTGAATCTGTGCACTTGATTAACTTTGCTTTTTTTCCGTCTTCGTCCCTTTTTAATTAAGAAAATAGCATGCTCTCACCCAGCGACCCAGTAGGCTTAGCCCTGGGAAGCTCCTGCCCATGCCAGGGGAGGGATGCCGAGTCCTGTGCCGTGCCTGACCACGCGAGTGGGGTGGGACAGACAGACACGAGCCACCACTGCTTCGGCTGTGTCACACGGTGAGGGCAATGCAAACAAGCCCCAAGCAAGTCCTGTCCCAGAACAGATGGCACCAAGCATCCCGGGATGGCAAGCGGCATGGGGAGCACACAGATAGTGCCACGTGGGCACACTGGGGTCCTCCGCAGCGGTTGTCCCTAGGACAGGTCCCTGCAGCATTACAAGCCACTGCCCTTGCCAGCCGTGCTCCCCACCGGCTCCTGGTGAAGCCAGAAGCACTAAAGCAACGACCTTGATGCTCTTTCCACACCCTTCCACGTGGGACCACAGACCACCTGCCCCAGCGGGGGTATAAACCTGCACTTAATATTATATGACAACCCCATGTCACGGCCTCCCAAACTCTTGTCCTCCAAAATGAACATGACCCTTTGCTACCAGCGCTGCTGCAGCAGCTCCACCCCTCAGGAGAGGTGGCCACGTCATTCATGCATGTCCATGGACAGGCAACGCTGGGGAAAGCCCATCCGTGGTGATGAGAAATGTAATTTGGGCTTCACAAGGGAGCAGAAAGGAAAACTAATGCCTGACCAAGCTCTTGGAGAAGCAAAATTTCCCACCGATTTCTCCCTCCCGGTGGGGTTTGTCCCACTTCACTCATTCCTCAGCTTATCTCTATCCTGTGGCAGGAGGGGACACGTGGCTCTGACACCGGGGCAGGAAAGTGCAGCCCCCCCAAACCATGGCCAGGGAGCGAGTGCTGGCCTCAGCTGGGCTATCAGGCTACGGGGAAGGAGGATCAGCGCGGGGCTCAGCAACAACGGCCTCCAACCGCCGGGCTCCCTCGGATATTGGAAACACATGTTTGTTGGAGAGAAAGAAAAAAAGCAGCTGAATTCCCCACAATTGCTGTTAGCCGGCGGGTGAGAGAAACCAGAGCGCTCGGCTGGAGAGGCTCCGGTGGGGGATGTGGGGAGGGGGCTCCACACCATCGCCTGCACGGCCCGGGGAGGGCAGCCATCACCACCCAAAACCTGCAGCCTCCACACAGGTCAAATATCTGCAGGATCCAAGCGCTGGGCGCGCTTTTAAGGGTTAAACACCCAAAGCGATGAGAAAAAGCTCGAGCACAGCTAAGGCTGCAACACCCAACCCGCCACGGCAGGGTCTGGAGATCGGGGTGGAGATAAGTGGGACCAACGCACCAGACTGGCCTAAAAATGTCATCTCCCTTTGAAGCATTTTCTGCTTTATCGTATTAAACCATAAATGCTTCGTCGGCCCCTCTGCTCCCAATCGACAGCCGGTTACACAAGAAGAACATAACTGGCCCAGGCAGTCATTTTATTCCAGTGAAGGATGCATTTTTGGTCTACCCACTGACAGAAGCAAAACAAAGTCTTTTCTATTGGAATAAATCTCTACATGGGGAAGAGGAAAAGGCTGACATTAATACAGCGCTGGCAGCTCAAGTTTACTTTTGAAAACAGACCCAAAAAAAAAAAATTCCCCACGCAGACAGAGCCAGAAGTGGAAGGAATTGACACAAATCAAAAGGAAACTTAGGTCTCGTTTTATGTTGTGATACTTTAAGTCACATTTTTCAAGACGCTTTAAGCGCCCCAGATTTTTACTGCAGGCTACGTGCCTAAGGAAAAAAAAAAGTAAAAGAAAAAAAAAATAGAGCAAGATCTGGGCCTTTGATGCTGTCACTTGAGAAGTGCCAGAGCCAGGAGAGCTCTGCACTGAATAAACTGCAGCCCACTTGCAGACTAGTCAAACAACCTACAAAATACCCTTAAAGGGTGAGGGTGTTCACTCCCTCGGTAGCAGGAGGAAAACCAGTTTCTTCCCTTACAAAGGCAGGGGCGCAGCAAAGAAAATTAATGTTCCGTTCGCAAAGGCAGCCTCTTCCCTCCAATCTGAGAGTTCAGTGACTGGTGTCCATCCTTGGTCAAACAAGCAAGGTGACCAAAGCAAAGCAAGCAGCTAACCAGAGCTCAGGGAGGCTTTGATGGCCCCTTGGAAGAGGAAACAGCACATTTTTTGGGGGTACAGCAGCTCTGCTGTGTTATTGTGAAGTCTCCAGATCCTACAGCCCTAGGAAGGACAGCTTCACGCTCTCCTCAAGCTCCTCAAGTCCCCAAGAAGCACAGAGGAATCCCAAGGATGACCCCAGCAGCTGAGTTGCCCCAGACCGAAGGCAGGAGAGGGAAGCCCGAGGGTCTGAGGGAGGGCAGCAGGGTACGTACGAGTGGCCGGTGGCTGGGATGAAGTATATACAGCAGTGCACCCGCGTGTCGGGGATCCGCTTCTTCCGGTTAATGTTGATTTCCTCCTGCAGATACTTCTCGTACTGGTCATTGATGAACTTCATAATGGGCTGCCAGCTGCAGAGAGGGAGGAACACAGGGCATTGGGTTGCATCTAGAGGGATCTAGACCACTCTGAACCTCCTACCCAGCCTGAGTGAAGCAGAGCCTGCCGAGCCGGGGATGCTCAGTGTCTTACAGAATCCCACAAAAAAAACCCAACCAACCCAAATCACACTCAAACACCCACTGCTGAGCAGGACAGTTCCTCAGCTCTTCACACCCCACCGTGGCACGGGAGCAAGAGCTGCATCAAACTCCACAAAGCCCAGCCCAGCTGATGGTGAGGAGAAGACACCTGCCACCGACCAGCCAGGCCAGTCCTGTCCCGGCCCGGGGGGGCCATCCCGCACGGCCAGACACTGTCCCAGGGACTCCTGGCAGGGCTCACCCTTCAGAGCCACATGAGCGAGGTCCAGGGACCGGCGATTCCGGCACACAGCCGCTCCCAGCCACAAACAAAGCTTGTCTCATGCTGGGAACAGCAGGACTTTTGTGGGCTCTCACAGAGTTTGTGTCTCATGCCCTGGGGAGCATGGCACTGTGCTGCCACCCACAACAACCCTCTCCCCGGTTCCCCACGGAGCATGGGTGGCACAGGACCAGGCTATGGCCCTCAGCACCAGCACCAGGTCAGGAAGCCACAGGGTTTGGCCGCCTTCCCTCCACACCAGTCCTCAGCTCACCAGTTCTCGTTGTTGATGTGATCTCCGAAGCCCGGGGTGTCGATGACTGTCAGCTTCATGCGAACCCCCTTCTCTTCAATCTCTGAAATGGAGAAGAAAGATGGTGCATGAGGCAAGCATCGATGGGGGGTCTGGCCAAGCCTGCCCTCTCAAAAGCTGCTGGAGACTCTCCCCAGGGGAGAAACCCAACTTCACAGCTCCTCAAAGGCACAAATCAGCCCTCCAAAGAGAGGAAGCACCACACCTGCCCTGAAATATCCCCTCCCCCCCCCCGCTCCATGACCACCTCAGATGTTCTCTTCCATCACAATTAAGTCAATGCTGGTGGATAAAGAGAAAACAGATGCTTTCTCAGCCCTGCAAGCATCTCTGGATGGTCAAAGCCCTTTCAGACATAAAGGAGTGGAGGTTTAGTAGAGGTCCACAACCCCCACGAGCCCCTAGAGACACAAGGCAGAGCAGAACCAAAAGCCAAAGCACCAGGTGGGATCTGCAGAGTCTCACCGTGAGTGATGGATTTGATTTCAATGGTCTTGGGGATCCGCTCTTCAGAAGTCGGCTGCACAGATTTCCTGCTGATTTTGGATTTGAAGAGGGTGTTGATTAACGTGGATTTCCCCAAGCCGCTCTGACCTGGAAAAGAACAGGATAAACCACAGTCAGCACTCACTCGTTTCCGGGCTGTTTTTTCAGGGGCCAGGGAATGGGGATGCTGATGGACTCAGCCCACACCAGATCTGGGGGAGGGAGGTCAGAGCTGCTCCCCTGCAGCCTCCCTGACTTGAAGAGCTCGAGTCCATCCTGGGCAGGAGGATGTTGTGGGCAGCAAGGACCTTCCCTGGCTCCAAAGCAGCCAGCTTGCTGGGAGTGAGCAGGGCAAGAGCTGGCTCCTTGCACCCATTGAAATCACAGCAACCCTGAGGACAGACAGACACCTTTGGGGATGTTCTAAGGGCTGTGGTGATACTCAGCAGCCCTAAAGAAGGGCATGGGTCCAGGGAACCCCAGGGAGGAGCATCCTGACACATCTGTGCCTTCACCCTCCCACAGCCTCCCCTGTCCAGCTCCACAGGGAGGACTTAGGAGCCGCTTGGCAAGCCTTTATCTGGACAGGATTAACGGAGCAACAGCTTTCCAAACCTCAGCCCCTGCAGCATCCACTGCTGCTTCCCGGCCGGACTTGCTTTTGCAATCGGAGCAGCTGGCCGCAAGGACCCCTTTAGGCAGTCCCAGGCCAGTCCCACAAACAACATCCCAGGAAGCACATCAGATTCCACAACTTGAGAAAAAAAACCATCTTTTACAGAGATGCTTTTTTATGCTTTATATCCTGGAGCTGAGGTCAATCCATGCAGAAAAGGACACCAGCAGCTCTCGACTCTACAGATCAGTTGTCCCATGAGCTCAGAGACCAACTTTTCCAGAGCAAAGAAAACAGAGAAACTCCTCTAAATGCAGGCAGCGACACTTGGCTTTAGAGCAGAATGTCCTGTGCCCCCTGCAATCACTACAGAGCTCCCGCATACACCAGGAGGGCCCCTTCGGCCCCATTCTGCCGAGCCACGCTGTGGCACTGTTGCTGGCATGTCCCTGGCATCGTCAAGTATCTCTAAGCATGAAGAAAGCAAGGATTTCAGCTATATCCTCCAGCACCCCGAGCCATCCAGCTGCCAAAGGCACCCAACGCTAAGGCAATGGCAAGGTCACCCAGCACATTGGCACTGGGCATCACCTGGCCAGCCTGCTTCCTCACCGAACAGCTATTTGGAGCTGAGCTGGCAACGCTACCGATGGCACACTGTAACCCAGCACAGGAAAACCCTGTTCACCAGCCGTATCAGTGCTGAGATGTAGAAGAAACACGTGGACCATGCTGGGGTCTGGAGCTCCTGGCCCTCTGCTGCCTTGAAAACACACAGGGCACAAACCGGTTTGGAGCTGCCCTCGTTGCACCACTCTTCGTTAAACAGAGGGCGTGGGGAGAGGGGGAAAGCGGTGTGACATGCTGATAGAACTTCTGGCAGTCGCTCTCTGCGTCCCTGCCTGTCCAACCAGGAGCTGGACTGTCTGGAAAGGGACCAGAGGTAAGAACCTTCAGCGGTCACGGGTGGGATGTGCCTCTCCAAACCGCAGCCACAGGCTGACCTCGCTGAGCAACGGATGGGGCTGCACCCCGGGGACGCGATGGCCAAGAGCAGGATGGACCTGCTCCCCGCTCCCCCCATCCGCAGCCCAGCGCCTTTCCCTGCGCTGAAACCAGGAGGGGAAAGAGCTGCGGAGCCTCACTGCGCCCGGCCAGCTCTCCTCTCCTCCCAGCTGCTCTGCACCAAAAACTGAACACAAAAGATGCACTTTGTTTTTTTTTTTTTTTTTTCCAAGTATAGACCTTTTTTTTCTCATGTCCACAGCCTTAGACAACATGGGGCTACGCTGACCTCATCCCAAAGCCTCCTCTCAGAACTTCAGTTAGGCTGGCAAAACCCTTTTTAACAGGGACCTGATACACAGGGCAGAGGATTTTCAAAAAGCCCCATCACAAGGACACAGAGTGGGCAACGGTGACCCCATGCTGGCAGTGCTGCTCAATCCCCACCTCCCCTGCAGAAGACACCTCCCTCCTGGCATCTCCCACCTGTAAAACAGGGATTGCAATGATTTCAATGCAAGGTCAAATAAATGGATGGGAATAAAGGAGCCAAACGAATCCCTAGGAGCCTGACCATCCCCTGGAGAACCGCAGCAGGATGGGGGCTGGCTGCTGCCTCCCAGCCTCAGCGGAGCATCCCCTCCCCGAGGGGTACCCCACGAGGTGCTGCTCCTCCCGCATCCCTCCCCGCGTCTTCTGGGAGGGCCAGAGCTCGACTTGTTTATGCTGCCACGAATTCCCCAGCCTGTAAACAGTCAGCCCAGAGCCTGCCAAGGGAAGAACAATGTTTTCCAGCCGCGCTGTAAGCACGGGCTTTCATACCACACACAGCGCTGCCAAGGCAAAGCCGGGCCCTTTCCTCAACATCCCTCCGCATCTGCGAAGCAGAAAGCCGAGGTGCTGCCGCGGCGCAGCCTGCTCGCAGAGGGACGGGTGCCTCTTCTGGCAGGGAAACAGGGCCTCAACTCATGCAATCCCACTTGCAGGCTCTCAGGATCGGTGCTGCGACCCCTCTTCCCGGGAGTGCTGCTCGGCTGGCAGCAAAGAGCTGGGTTTGTTAAAAAACCTTGCAAGAACTGGTTCTGCAGCGACAGGGTTTGCAGGGATCTCCTAGCCCAGGGAGCCCTCCCCGTAGATCAATTTGTGTATGAAAATATCAAAATAGGAAAGGCAGAGCATCAGCAGAGCTTGCTGGGAAGCTACAGCACACTAATACCTTGTACAGAATTAGCAAACTGGATCAGGCTCTCCCAGGAAGCCTCCCAGAACTGTGGAGGCTCCTGCCCCGTGTGCATCCCTGCACAAACCCCATAGCCCTGTGCAGCTCCTCGCAGGAGAAAGCAGGATGGAGATACCCCACCACCATCTCCCACCACCACGCTACCTCCCCTGGGAGATCCAGGCAGGGAGAGCTGTTGCCTGCACAGCTCTGCCCCAGGGAGCACAGCCCAGCTCACACGAGGTGCTTCATGGGACCAGGCAAGACACCGATAGCTGGAAAAATGCAGAAAAGGCTCATTTCTTTTCCCTTTTCCCCCTGGAGGAGCGCAGACCCCGCAGCAGAGGCTGCAGACAGCACAGCAGCAATGCAGCCAGTGGCCTCCAGATGAAATAAACTCCTTCATCCCATCCACCCCACAGCCTCAGAAAGCAGAAAGCTAATGAACAGGAGCTTGCAGGCGGCAGGGTTTGGCCACACAACCTTCCAGCCCTCCCTCCCTGCACGTGGACACCTTTTGGGACACTCTCATGTCTCCTCTGTGCTGCACTGCAGGTGCCCAGCGGAGCCACCAGTAGCAGAAGCCATTTGAGCTGAGCTATGCAAACCCTCTTGCTGGTCTGTATTCCCACCAGTAAATCACACGCAGCATTTCTTCCCTGGTACTTGTACCGTGGTGGCATCTGCTGTCCGAGCTGCTCAGCACAATCCCTCAAATACAAACCTCCTAAGCGGGAATTTTAACCAAATTGCTGGAAATACCAGCAAAGATTGGGGCTCTGGTTTACCAGCAGCGGTGCATGCCCCTGAGCCCTAACATGCTCCCTGACTGCTCAAACCAGTGCAGGTCTCCCAGGAGAAGAGTCAAGGGAGCTCCCTGCAAGGCCTCCATGAGTCCCAACACTCCTTGGGGGGTTCCCTCCGGGACATGGCTATGGGTAATGCACCCCGAGACGTGGGAAGACGCACGAGACCACGGGCCACGTCACATCACCAGCTTTAACGACAGCTGAATTCAAGCCAGCTCCTGGGGAGCAGGGTTTGCTGACCCCGAAGGCAAAGACCCCAGTGCTGAGCCCAAGCTGCTGCTCCTGAGGAGGCTCCAGAGAGGACAAACATCGTCGCAGAAGAACAAAAACAACTCGCCGAGCACGTTGCGGGCAGCTGGTGTGAGGAAGAGAACTCACCCACGACCATGATGTTGAACTCGAACCCCTGCTTCATGGCTTTCCGTCTCATCTGCTCCAGGATGGCATCTATCCCCACGTAGCCGAAATCCGCAGCCGGTTTCTCCGGCCGCATCGGCGCCGGCTGCTTGGGGCCGGCATCCCGTGGAGCGTCCGTCATGCTGGGTGCGTGGCTGGGAACTGCCTCTGGACCTGTGGAAGCAAAGAGAGGGCGGTCAGGGGTGGCAGGCAGCGCAGGGATGCTGCTCCTGGCAGGGAATGAAAGGAGGTGCCTGTTGCACCTGAAGAGGGAATAAAACACGTGCTGCATCTCCACTATTAACACCGGGGATTCAGGGCACTGAGAGGCTGAAAGAGAAGAGACGTGCGGGATCTTCCTTTGCCTGTAATTATATCAAATTGGGGATTCCCCTTCTTACTGGATTCACCTTGATCCCTCCCGGCGTCACCGAGCCCAGCGCAGCTGAGCACAGCAAAGGGATGCTGCTACGGGGGGGAGCAGGCACACCGGGTCCCAGGAGCAGCCGATCCGCTGCCACGGAGCAGGATCCAGTGCCGCGAAAAGTCCTCGGCACGAGTCCAGGAGTTTATTTAGCGAGTGACGAAGGCTTTTAGCAACACGGCCCTGTGCCCGGGCGCTGCCGTTAAAGGCTTGCAGACCTACCCAGCCCGCCCGCTCCTCCGTACCACTGTAATTACAGCGCTATGCAGATTGCTGGTGGGAATGCCTCGTGGCCACGTTTCGGGGAACTGGATGGCTCTGTAGACACAGAGAAGTCCTCAGCATCTACCGACACGTGCCCTCCTCGAGTTCCAGCTGACGCAGCGCGGAGGCTGCTGGCCCCGGCTCGCTTCTCGCCAAAAAACCAAAAACCCAACGCATCTGCATCAAAATGGGTCCCACCAGACAACACCCACGAGACTTTCACAATCCGGCTCTAATTCTGCCAAATCCAGACCCTTCAGCTTCCCGCAGAGACTGGGCACTCGTCTCCCCTGCATGATGGCTCCAGGAGAAGCAAATGTACACCTACTGCCTGATCTAAGACCTTTATAACAAAAATTGGGGAACCATCCTCTGCCCCTGGCACCAGGCAGGAGCATCTGCCGCCGGGAAGGACAAACTGTCCCCGATGCGCTGGCGGGCGATGCAATCTGCTCCCACCCAGCCCCAGCTGTTCCACATCGTCTCAGCAGACGTAGCAAATATCCCCAAGGCAGAGAATGCACAAGCTCAGCCCGGTGCTTGCCAGCTCCTGGAGGTGTCAGCCGCGCAGGTGAAGCTCCTCTATCGCAGGCACGGAGAGACAGGTTTTAGGAAAACACACTTTGAAGAGCCCTCCCCACCCTGCGGCTGCTGTTGATCAATGCCGGGGTCCCTGTGGCCACCAGCCTTGGCAAGCATTTTATTTGTATTAAGCCTTTTGCAAAGCTTATTTATTATTTATTTGATTATTATTAATTCAAAAATGTTATTAATATTTACAAAGGACTTATTGCTAAGTCCTCATCCTCATTCCATCAAACAGGAATATGGCTTTCAGCTCATCTCCTCGCCCCACGGTTATTTCTGGCCTCTGACAAGGTGCTGCCTGCTTTTCTCTCCCTCCCCACAAAGGGATTTGTCTGTAGGAGCGTGGCTGAGCCGAAGGAGCTCCTCCAAACACCAGCCCATCATCCCTTCTCCTCTGGTGACAGGGCAGGAGCCACAGGAACAGTGTCAGACCGGAGCCTGGTGGGGTCTGCGAGGTGGAATCGCTCGGTTCCTGCGAGCACAGCGCTCTTCCATGCACTCAAACATAGTCCACGCAGGAAAAAAATATATAAAGATAATAAAAAGCAAACGCAGGACTGATCCCAAAGGCTGTTGGGTCACTCTGACGACTTTTTTTTCAACCAGGCTGTGCCGACCAGCATTACTCACAGAGCTGCTGGCGAGCAAACGCGCCGTAGCCGACACGCAGAGTAGCAACACGCTCCTCCCCGGGCACACGGGGACACAGGCTCTGGCACAGCCGGCAATGCGCCCAAATTAGCCCCGTTCCAAAATGACAAGGCCAAAAAAGTGGAAAAAAATCCCTATATACCACTAAGAAGAAAAAAAAAAAAGACTAAATCACACGGAAAATATTCTGTCACCGGCAGCAGCGCTGGGTCAGGCGGTGGCTCTGACTCCCGCAGGCACCGCTTGCCCGCTCCAGAGAGCCCGAAGAGCGCTGGCCCCATGGGACACCAGCCTGGGAAATTGGTGCGGATAAGGTCCAGCAGCGTGCACAGAGAAATTAAGGAATTAAACAAACGGATAATAAAGCCACCCTCCGCTTGCGATAAAGGCCGGGAGCATCTCCAGCACCTCCGGGCTACAGCTCGCCCATCGAGCTCCACTAAACCTGCAGCGTGCAGAAGGGGCTGACCCCCTCCCTGGGCAGGGGGACGGGCCGGCAAAGCTGTCCCCGGCACAGACGTGCTGCCCCACTGCCTCGTCACGTTGCCTTGAGTGGGAGAAGGAGGGCTCGGGACCCCCCGGCCCCCAGCGAGACAAAAGCCACAGGAAGCGCGGGGCGATGGCAGGCGGCGGTTTGTCACCGTCACCGCCGAGCACGCAGGCGCGATGCCGCCCGGGATGCGCTCGAGCGGCACCGCCGGCAGCGCGGCCCACGCTGCTTTGGTTCGTCTGCGGGGGAAAAAAAAGTGATTTAAAGGACATTTTCTTCTAGCACCTGGCTCCTGTTTGGGAAAAAAAAGAAAATATTGCAACTCGGAGGGTCTGCAGGGCAGCAGGGATGCAAAGACACGAATACCCCGGTGGCACCAGCGGACTCCCAAGGGAAATGCTGCAACCCAGACCTTCACTTTTCCCTTTAGCTTCCCAGCTGGTCTTTTCTGAACAAGGAGCACTTGGCTCCAAGGGGCCTGTGCCAGCAGAGGCAGGATGCAGCCGAGCCGGAGGACCACTCTGTGGCACAGCCACACGGGGCTGCGGTGCCCGCTGGCCAGGAGCACTCCCAGCAGACATTTGTCTAAAATAGAAAAATCCTAGAAATAGACTGGAGCAGAAGCGGTGACTGCCCGGGACGTGCCACGGGCAGATCCTGTACTTCTGTCACCCGGGGACGGTGACAAACCTGGGCGCTCTCAGTGCCAGCATCGCCAAGCCGCCCCCTCCAAAGAAATGGGTTAATAAACACCCAATACCATCAGAAATTCCCAATTGCCACCGAGATCCTGGCAAGAGCAGGACCAGCCCTCACGCACCATCGCTTCACCAGGGCCACCGTAACACGGCTGCTGGTTCCTCCCCCAGGAGGGAGCTGGGGAAGCACAGCGGCTGCTGGCTTTGCTGATGGGGCAGAGATCCCGGAGCCTGCAGCTCCCTCCAGCTCGCATGTTCTCCAATAAACACGAAACACGCTGTTACACATGCTTGTGCCATATTTAGACCAGGGAAACCCTCTCCACACCGGCCCGGGAGATGTCAAGACCGTCAGGGCAGCGCTGCAAGGAACGGGGACAGCCCCAGGGCTCCCACCCAGGCGCCAGGCTGACTCAGGACAGCTGCTCCAAAGGTGATTTTGCCAAAAATTCGAGGCTGTTGCACTGTAACTGTTGCATGTCAGACACGAGCCAAACCCAACATCTGCGAAGCAGCAGATGAAAGGCACCCTGTGGGGGGCGGGGGGGAGCCCCGGGGAGCCCCCCGCTCCTCCAGCCAGCTGGACGCCGTGCGTGGGCGGCCGTGGGATGAGCTTTGCGAAACGCTGCTGGCGAGGGGCTGCTGGCAAGCCGAGGGCTTAGAAATGCCAGGCTGATGCCACGTGGCTACAACGACCCGGGACGGGGGATGCAAACACAGGCTGGAACCCCAAAAACCCTGAACCCCAGGGGCGGCAGACCTCCTCGAGGATCTGGGAAAGGGATCTGTAAGAGACTGGTGTTTCCACCGCGAATACACAAAGGTTAAATAACCCCTGTAGAGGCTGAACTGGGAACGTCTCACGTACCTCAGCTCCCGGCCAGACCCAGCAGCTCCGTGCTCTGCTCCAGCGATGCACGGGGAGCGGGATGCAGGTGGTCCAGGAGAGCAGAGCTGACCCTGGAATGGTGCTGGTCACGGATCTGGTGCTCAGCGGCTGCACGGAGCCGCTGCAGAGAGGTCAGGAGGCTGCACCTCTGCCACCGCCACCCACCGCATCCTTCCAGCCGCCAGATTCAAACCATTCGCAGGCTGTAGGGATGCACACGCCATCAGCGGAGAAACGCTAACGCTTGATGGGGAAATCAAAGAAACAGCCCTCGGATGAAGGGAGCACGGAGCCTTTGCCACCGTTCGGTGATTGTGCAGCCGGTTCTGCAGAGCTACAAGCACCGAGATGACCAGGACGGTGGGGCTAACTCCCCGTCCCTCCACACAGCAGAGACTGGAAACACCGTGGGCTTCCAGGCTCGTTGGATGGGTTCACGTGAACACGGAGAGGATTCACAGAGGCAGAGAGGTACATCAGGGCGTGAAAACACAACTGCCTCCCAGGCAGCTGAGCATCCAGAGATGTTTTTGAGGAAGCAGTGCGGACCAACTAACCTTTCAATTTTTGGGAGCAGCAATCTTACAAAATTGCGCCTGTAGGGTGTAACAGAGACATTTTTAGAACCAAAGAGTGAATATATCATTCCTGGCTAACTGCAGCTGGCCAGCGGGACTGCAGCCTCTCCCCTTGGCACACCGAGCCCATGAGCATGAGCTATGAAAACGGATCCAACCCACGGAGGAGGTGGCAAAGCCACAGCTTTCCCTTCTAAGGGGACGGGAGTCGGGAGAGGGAGGCGGCAAAGCTGGGGCTGGATGCAAACCCAGCATGGCCCAGGCATCACCGCTTCCTTCAGCTGCCTGGGCAAAGCCACCATGGGATTCCCCAGTGCCAAACACAGCGGATCCACACGGGTCCTACAGGGATGTGTGGGTACCAGGGAATGCGAGGCACAGCTCAGTTCGAAACTGGGGGGGCCACCAGCGCCCTGGAGGGGGCTCAGCCCGGTGCGCAGAGCTGCCACCACCACCGAGCCTGCAGCACCCATCTGTAACTAAGGAACGTTTCTATTATTTGATTGCAGTCGTCTGAGCACAGCTGGCACAGCCAGCCCCGAGCTGGAGCCTGTCCCTCGCATCCCTGGGCACCAGGCTATGGTTTCAGGCTGGCCGCCAGCCCAGGCCCACCTACCAACCGGTTACGCTTCCTTCTTGGCTTGCATTTCCACCCAGGTGCCAACAGACACGACCTAGAAGTAGCAGAGGATGCTTAACTACACTTCATTAGACCAAATCCACCCAAGAGCTGTCAGACAGGCAGCCAGGTACCTCCTGAGCACACAAGATGCTCCAGGCGCGAAGGCTTGTATTCGCGCAGGGTAATAAATCCATTTTCAGAGATCAGGAAAGGAACAGCGACTCCTGCTCTGCAGCGAGCCCTTCGGTAGGTGACCAGGCAGGGCCTTAGCACCGAGCCACCGGCACAAGCCACGGGCACACACCATGCGCAGCTCCAGCCGTCCCTGCTCACCACCAGCGCTTCCGTTCCCCCTCCCCACTCCGGAAACATCCTCCGCAGCTCACCCCTCTGAAGCTCTTTCATTTACAAGAGATGGATGCTCCAGGGCTCCCCACGGCTGCTTCCCTTCCCAGCTTAACCCTCCGGCTGCCACAGGCGTTTCTGGGCTGGGATGCAAAGAGCTCATCCCAGAGGTCAAACCGTGGTGCCAGCTCTGCCCGGACACAACCTCCGGTGCTGGCAAACTGCTGCCTGTGAGCTGTGAGCTCAGGGGTGAGCCCCTGTGCCACCTCGGCGTGTCCCACGAGGCCAACCACTGCCCTCCCCAGCCCTGAGACGTGCCAGCCTTTGCAGGGCGGCCAGCAGTCGTACATCCTCATTTCTCCAACCACGTGAGGCAGCAGCTCTAAACCACTAACAGAGACCTGCAAGAAGCTGTTACGCTGTTCTTCTGTTTGCCCGGAGAAGTTTAAAAGAAAGGAGATGATCATAAATAACCCCAAGTCTTGCCTGCTCCGGTCTTGAAAATCGAGCTCCGAGCCTCATGCACACAGGGATCTCCAGCCACGGAGCCCCAAGCAGCTTCCCCCAAGAACTGACCCCAAGCCCAGCCCTGCCTTGCCGGGGACAACCTGCCAACACCAGCAAAAGCCATTCCATCACCCAGGGAGGACCCCCACAATGCTGATTCCCCCCCGCGGGTCTGGGGAGGGGATCCCCCCTGTCCCCAGGGTGTCCTTCCCCACCCTGGAGACCCTTCCCAGCCCCTGGGCAAGAGAAAGCACCTCTCCCCCTGCTCCTCTGCGGAGCTCCAGCCTTTGCAAACAAAGAGGCAGGCAGCGCTCCCCAAACTCGCCTGGCCCAAAAAAAAGCCGCAGGAGCCACGCAGGGCACCTGGGCACAGGGACCTGGCACGGCTGCGTGTGCCCAGAGCCACCGTGTTTCACACCCACGCTCGACCGAGTTACTGACTTCTGCACCTACGGAAACAAAAAAAAAAAGGCAAGCCAGCAGCATCAGGGCTGCCATCACCCCGAGTTACAGGAGTAACAAGGAGGGATTTACATCTTGGCTTTGTTGTTTTTTTGGTATTATTATTATTTTCTTTTTTCGGGTTAATTTCTTTCCTTTGTTTTGCTTTTTGGGGTCGTTTTGTTTTGTTTTTCGGGGGCCAGGTGTTTTTTTTTTGTTTGTTTATTTGTTTGGGGGGTTTTTTGTATCTTTTTTTTTTTATTTGTTTCTTTTTTGTTTTGTTTCTTTTTTTTTGTTTTGCTTCTTTTTCCGAAGGGCAGCTGTGCCCCAGACGCTCCCAGAGCCCGTTAATGCGGGGCCGCAGGAGCAGCGGCGGGGACCCCGCAGGAGTGGGGGGGTGTGTGTGTGTGTGTTGTGTGTGTGTGTTGTGTGTGTGTGTTGTGTCCCCCTCCTCCCCTCACCCCGCCTTACCGCAGCCCCCGGGTGTTCCGCAGCGCGGCGGCCTGGGGTGGGAGCGCTGCGAAAAAAACAAACAAACAAACAAACAGACAAAAAACAAACAGAAAAGCAGCAGATTCGGCTGCTCCTTCGTTTTTTGGGGGGGGGAGGGCTTTTTCTCCCCTTCTTCTATTTTTTTTCCTGGGTGCTGGTGGCCTTTCCGGGGTGGCGGAGAGGAGGGGGGGGGAGAGGCACACGTTGAGCGGCTGCTGGAGGTGCGCGGGGTGTGTGTGTGTGTGTGTGTGTGTGTGTTTTCCTGGAGGGTGAAGGAAAAGGATTTATTTTTAATTTTTTTTTTTTAGGAAGGTGGCGGAGGGGCTGCTCCCGGGGGCGAAGCAGAGCCGGGCAGGCCCTTAGGCCGCGCAATGCCGGGGGAGCCGGTGCTCCCCGCCGCCGTTTGGGGCCCGGCTCCCGGCGGGGAGGGGGGGGGGACACACGACGTGACTCTGTGCCCGGGGCCGCCCCGGTGAGAGCCGCCTGCTCGGCCCTCCCGGCCCCTTTCCGTGTTGTTCGCCCTCTCTCAGGCGACCCCGGCAGCCCCAGATTTTATCACCGTTAGTTTTTTTATTTTTAATTGTCATTTATTATTATTAATTTTTTTTTAATTTTTTTTTGGAAACAAACGGAGGGAGAGGGGAGAGAGTTCCCCCCGCGACACACCAGGCCAGCAGCCAGGGATCCCCCGGCCCGGGGCCGGGGTGGGCTGCCCGGTGCCGGCCCGGCGGTGTCTCCGGTGTGCGGGGAAGGCGGCGGTGCCCGGCCCCGCTTCTCGCCGCCCGCCCTGGCGGCTCCCCCGCCGGCGGTCAATGCGGCGCGATCGGCCGAGCCATCTCCATCACCCCCTTATTGACACGTCCGGCGACTTGAAACTCAGAAAAAGCCACTTTGATTGACTCGGGTGATTGATGGAGTGATAGAGCTGTCAGACGGCGCGGCCCTCGCTCCCGGCCGGCCCGGCCACGGGTGTTTTGCTACCGATTCCCGGGGCCGCCGTGCGCCAGGCGTTTTGCACTTGCGCCTTTTCTTTCTTTTCCTCCCTTTTCCTTCGGGAAGAGGATTATTTCTGCACCGTCCATCCCAAACCCCGAAGCTCGGAAGGGGAGAAGGGCGAAGGGAGGCCGGCTCGGCTCGGCCGCTCTCTTTGTTGTGCTCCGAGCTGCCCGCCGGCCCCGGCCGCTTCCTCCCCGGTTCCGGGGACGAGAGAGCCGGCGGCGGTCGGAGGCGCCGGCACCCCGCTGCAAGGTGCCGCGGTAGAAGCCATCCGTTCCCCGCGCCCCCTGCCCCTCCGCCGGCCGAGCCCGGGAGCATCCCGCCGGGCCCCCTCCTTCTCCCCGCCGCCGAGCCGCGGGGAACC
>JAOXJK010000003.1:28920194-28930511 GCA_025774025.1 Xenus cinereus | reverse complement strand
TGCCCTCCGCCTCCTCCCCCAGCGCCCTTCCTCCTCCTCCTCCTCCTCCCCCATCACCCTGCCTCCTCCTCCTCCTCCTCCCCCCCCTCCAGCCCGGCCCGGGGGGATGGAGCCTCTTCCCGGGAAGTTTCTTTCGCCCCCGGGGCGGTTTCCATCCCCCGGCCCCTCCGGGCCTGTCCCGGGCCGGTGGGGCTCGTAGAGGTTAAGAAGGGGAAGGGTTTGGGGGAGATGAGAAGCAGCACGTCCCCCTCACCCCTGGTGACCCCTCAGGAGGTGCAGGGGGGTCGCCGCTGGGGACTTCCACAGGGAAAAAGGGAGGCTGGGACAAACTCAGCAGCCCCATCCCGCTCCCAGCAGCAGACCCCGCGGTCCATCCCGCCGCTCCAGGGACGAAGGGGCACGTCCCCATCTCCATCCCACCCCTTTTGCCACTCACCAGCGTTGAAACTCGCCTTTTGCTTTCAAGCGGCCTGAAATTCTCCCACCAGAGACCAAAACCCGTCTCCGGTGGGTGTTAACGCTGCTGCCTTCGCTCTGCAGCTCTTTGAAGACCCCTGGGCTTCGCCACGTCCCAGCCTACACCCCCTAGCCTGGCTGCTTTTTAAAATCACATCAATTAAGCTGAATAAACACATTATCTGTCTCCACAAGCCCTTCCTGCCTTATATCTTGATTACCACAGCTTGATTACCAGAGAGCTTCACCACCACCACCACCACTGTCCCACCAGCGGAAAGAAGGGCCCCAGCAGGGACGGGGCGATGTGCAGGGGGCCAGGCAGGTGGGCTGCACCACCAGCCCTGCTCCCACTGGCAGTGTGGGGTCCAGGGAGGTGCTGGCGTGGGTGGAAGCCCCCTTGGTGGGAAACCCTGGGCAGCAGGCACTGAGAGCCCAGCGACGCCTGCAGGGCCAGGAGCAGAAGGGGCTCTCCCTCCCTTCGCGCCCAAGACACAAAGCTGGCTTTGCCTCCTTCGGACCCCCGGTTCCGACACGTTACTTTGACCTGTCCTACGATCTCGGGCTATTTTTTCCCCCAGCTCCCTGCAGCTCTCAGAACATCTGCATTCCCAGAGAAAGGCCTGCAGGCAACGAAAGGGTTACGAAGGATTTGCACATTTGCAGTCCTCAATACCCAAAGGACTCCATTTCCCATGCACAGCCCACAAGCCAGGGGCTAGTACTTGCCCGTCCTTTTTTAACCTGTTTATCAGCATCACCACCCAAACTCCCGCTCCACAGGCAAGCCCTGCCACCCCTGCCACCAGAACCGCAGCCCACCCTGCCTCGTCACCCGTGGTTCTCGCCTGGATGTCACCTTTCTTCTCCCCTTCTGGAAAGCTGGCAGCAGTGGCTCTTCCCCTGCCCAGCGCAGCCACCGCACGCCGGCCTGGCAGCACCCCCTGGCAGCACCCCCTGCCCGCTACGGGTCTCAGAGGGACGAGACTCGCGTCCCCCCCACTTCAGCCAGTGCCACAAATACCAATTTCTGAGAAACCTCCACCCCAGCACCCAGGCAGGAAACCCGGCCTCAATCTGCTTACGCTGCAGCTGCGCGGTGCTTTCTGCTGGATTACACCACTTTTTATGACTTAACAAAGCTTTAACCCCTATCAATGGGCATTAGTGTTTTAATCTCCCTAATCTCCGGGAAAATCCAGCGCTAGATGCCAAACTGGGCTTGCCTGAGAAGCAGCTGGGTCTGTTTGCAAGTCCCTCCAGCCTTGCGTTAGCCGGAAAAAGGTCGGAGCAGAGCTGGAAAGCAGCTCATCCCAGCTCTGCAGTGCTCCTCCATCCTCCCTCAGGTGCTTTGCTTGCACGGGGAATAAGGGAGGGATCTCAGGTGCACGTGGGCTTTGCGGATGCCATCTTCTCTCCATGTCCCTGCCACTAAACTAACCACATCTGTAACCCTGTGCAGGTGTTAAGCACCCAGCACGGGCTTTACTTGCCCAAATCAGGACGAGCAGCACAGGGGTGAACACAGGGTGCTCAGCCCTGTGAACCAACACCTCCTTCCTCCGTGATATTTTAATGCCTTGAAACCGTGGACTTGTTTTAGTCTTGCCTGTGAGTGGAAAAAAAAAACAACCTAGAAAGGTTCCCCCCTTGGTGACTGAAGCTCTGCAAAGACATTTGAAGCAGGATGGGAGCTCACACTGCAAGTTGTTTTTCTGATTAATTCGTAGAAAATATTTTGTTTCAACTCCTATCTCACCCTTCCCAGAAACAACCTGAGGTGAGGGAGCCAGCTGCTCAGAAGGACAATAAAGTGTCATCCGTGGCCTCAAAGCAAATAAGTACATTGGGCTCTGCTAACTGCGCTCGTCCCCTGAAGGCTCTCAGGTGGCTTTGGGGCTGTCTGTGCACAGGAGGCACTCGCAGAGTGACCAACAGCCACCTCCAAGAGTTGTTCTTACAGGAGCATCTCTCTATTCCTGAAACTTTTCCTTACTTATTCCTGCACCTTTCCTTACCTCTACAGCGCAGATGAACAGGAGAAGGATTAAGTGACTTGCCCAGGGTCAGGCAGAAAACTTACAACAGAGCCAAGAACTGAATCCAAATCCCCCATTCAGAGTTTTAAAATCACAAAATCATTGTTCTTCCCTTTAAAAAAATTACGATCAGAGTTAGGAGCGATTCTAGTGAGGCTCTATTGCTGCTGTAAACGGTCCAAGGGATTTGAACTAACTACAGATCCAGTTCGTGGGCTTATAACGAATCCAAAATAATAAGGTTCCTGCCTGCCTTATGCAGTTCTTTCTGTACTACTTTACCTGACATCTTTGCAGGTGAAAGCAGGTCCCCATGTCACAGCCACACTGCAGATGGCGGTGGGGTCGAGCTCCGGCATTAGAGCAGAGCTGGTAGGGCTCAGTGGAGAAGGTGGTCCAGGGGGTTCCAGCACTGATGCTCAGGAAAGGCTGGGAGGCAGCGGGAGGAGCAGATCACCAGCGATGGTTTCCATAGTACCCACGTTTTGAGGAAAATCCCAACCACCCATCATCTTCTACCTTGCAACCTGTCCAGCGTCAGGGCTGTCCTCCAGCCATGCCAGCCCTGCTCCAGCCATGGCTTTGAGGAATAACCAAGATCTGCAAATGAAGACAACTTCACCAAGACCAGCCACCCTGGGAGGGAGACTCGCAGGGCTTCCAACAAAAACCTTTCACCCCAAGCTGCCCAACTCGAAGAAAACATCAAATCCCTTAAACATGGGGAGCACAAGGAGGATGTCTTTTCTCACAGGAATACCGAAGGGACATTTCTAATTTCTACTGCATCCCCCAGCTAAAAGTGCAGTGTTAGGGCTTAGTTAATCTTTTTTTTTCTTTTAATAGTGCAGTGATGCTGACCACCTGCAAGTCCCCAGTGGCTTTGACAGATAGCTGGAAACCCTGCCAGCTATATTTATAATCTCAGATCAATAACAGAAGAAAAAACACATCCAGAGACCTTGGTAAAGCACCAGCAAGCTCAGTGGAAGGCAGCGTGACCGAGAAAAGGATGTAGGCTTGCAGACCACAAGATCAAAACTTAATTTTTTAAAACACTGAAAGAGACACCGTCACCTTTAGCAGGAACAGAAAGGATGACCCATTACCAGGAACATCTAAACCAATCCTCAACACTTTTCTAAGAGCTTGGCTGCAGGTGTCAGCACCTGGGAAGGGCTCTGGCAGGTAGCCACCGTGGTGCTTTCTGAATGTGCAGGGTAGCTCTCCAGAAGGTCTGTAATGGTGAGACCTGCAGAACAACGGTATTTCCTCCCTTCTGTCTGTACTGGACTCCCAAGTCTATAGATGATGCTGTTTTTTTTCTTTCAAGCTACCTGGTTTTTGGCACTGAGCAGCTTCCCTGAGCAGCCCACGTCAGAGAGACATCTCTGCAGGCATCACACTGGTTCCTTCATAAAAGGAGTTATTTGGTGGCTTAACTCTCCCTAGACTAAGACAGCAGTGAAGCAGCAGGTACCGTGCAGGGAGCATCTCGGGGCCCCGCAGGCTCCATCACATGGAGCAAGGATGTCCTGAGCCAGCACAGGGAGTGACCACCATCAACCCCTGCCCAGCCAGGAGCAGGCAGCAGAGCCTGCCAGCATCACCAAACCATGGCCACTTTGTGGAACCCATGTTACACGGTGCCAGGACCGTTCCCACTGCACCAAAAACCAAGGGCTCCTCCAGCCAGACACCTCCAGCCTGTTCCCATTCTCCAGGAGGGAAGAAAGGAAGGAAGGAAGGAATTATTTCACGGGCTGCCATCAGCCAGCGCACGCAGCTGGCACCACGTCCTTGGTGTGAGTCACCCGCTCCCTGGGGAGGCTGTGCCTCACTTCCCGGCGTCACATCCTGCTCCCCAGGGAGGCCGTGCCTCCCTTCCCGGTGTCGCATCCCAGCAGTGCCCCGGCAGCAGCCTCCCTTCCTCTGGCGCATTTCTTCTGCGGAGGATCTGCGGCATCTGCTCCCTGGAGCGGGGAAGGCAGGAGGCTCCTCGCTGTGCTCGAGTAATCCATCATTTTCCAGAAGGGAATGGGCTTTGCTGAGAAGCCACTCCGGGGTCACAAATATTTGGAAAAAGCAAGAAAAAAAAACCTCCATCCCTCCCAACGCCCTCCCTCTTGCAGGGGTTTGGCCACTGATGTGCTGGTTCAGACAGACATGAAGCACACGCAGCATCTTCCAGGCGACTCCCCCCGCCCTGCCGCCGCTCTGAGCGCAGGTTTTGCTCAGCGGGGACTGGTTTTCCCTGGCACCGAAACGCTGCGGCTCAAGAGTCACCGGGAGAGCTCTGCAGATGGCACAGCTCGGCCCTGACGGAGGAAATGCACTTTGCTCCTTCGCCTGCTGCCTTTTCTTTAGGAGCAATCCTCAACCTTCCTCCTCCTCAAGGGCTTGATCTACTCCAGACACCCCCAGCCAAGACTATCACAAAGCACGAATCACCCTCAAAAAGGGCAAAGCAAAATCCTCTGCACATCACCCAGATGTTCATCCCAGCATCCCAGAGTCCTGCCCCACCAAACCCCTATATCCTGCCCCGCGGCAAGGGGAGGGCACAAAGACCCTCCGTGGGTCTCGCACGACAAGGGGCACCTCACCAGGGCCCAGCACTTCATCACTGCCTGTTCCTCTCGCCACAAAGGGACTCAGCAGCAGGGGACAAGGATGAGTATGGCAAAATAAATGACCTTTGCAAGGGGGAATGGTACGGAGTGAAAATTCAGGTCGCCCCGCAGCTCAAGCAAACTCACTCAAGTAGTTTAAACTCCATTTCACGCCGAAGTGGCATCTCCTCTCTAGATGGGAAGATGCCCAAGCAGTGGAAGGGGATGCTCCAGCACTGCCCAGGCGGTGATATCCCCAGGGCTCACGGCATCCACCCGGTATGGACCAAAGCAAAGCGGGTGCTGGGGTGTCCTCAGGGTCCCTGCAGACCTTGTGCACCCACGCGCTCATTCCCAGCACTGCGATGGATACGCGTCTGCGCAAGCTGCACATAAAGGGCCCTTCTCCATCCTTTAAACCTATACATTCCCTTTGGAGGTAAAAAAGAAAGAATTTAGGGCACCCTAACCTTGAAAAGACGGAAAACTCCTTTGCTCCAGCTCCATTCAAGCTGCCAAGCTGCCAGGCTGTCTCCTGCAGCTTAATTAATAGCAACCCATCCCCAGCAAGCTGCTTGCAACGCCAGCTGTCTCCTCTGACGGAGGTGCTTTTCTACAAAGAATAGTGCTTTGTATTTTGATGGAGAAAGGTCAGGAGGATGAGGGGGAAGAGGAGGACGGGTGGGAGGGAAACCGCGTTGCTTCCCCGCAGCTCCTGGCGCCGTGAGTGAGTCCCACACGGTCCCCATCTGCTCCTGGGGTCAGATCTGGGAGACGGCGGCACCCGTCCATCAGCCCCGGGGTGATCACGTCCTAACGTGCAGCAGAGCGGAGGGGCACGGGGAGAATTCAGACCCGTGGTCTGCAAGCCCACTGCTGCCAGGAGGCCTGGCGAGCTCCTTCTGGGGCCACTTCGACATAGTCCAGGACCCCCCCCCCCCATGAGGAAATCCCTGCTTTGCTCTTATCAGGAGCCACCCTGATAACAGCAGAGGATCTGCGCTGCAGGGAGCCAGTGCTGGGCACCCCGCTAGCTCTGCTGGGCCACCAGAAAGGGACAGTCCCTGCTGCCATTTGGCTGTTGCATAAATAAGCCGAGCTGAGGCTGAGAGCGATGTAGATGAATCCAAGGCGATGCAGTAACATGGCACAGTGGAGGAAAAAAGGTGAAATGGACCCAAGCCCTGGGCGTGCAGCATGAGATGCTGGCAGGCACCAGTCCCCAGGGCACGGCCGTGGGATCACCTTCACTTCTGCTCGGCCGCGGCAGATTAGAGCCAAGCACCAAGCACCAAACCAAGCCACCTCCTTCGACCCTGGGCAAGAGAGCCAAGGGCTTCCCTGGAGCCAAACTTTCTTGGTGCTTTCTGCCTACATCCGCCCCGCTGCAGCCTGGTAATGAAGTCCTCCAGCTCTCCTGAGAGAAGAATGCTCCTGCCCCAGCCCCGTGCCAGCGCCTGGCTGGGCACCATGGCCCCAGGGAGCACCATGACAGGGTAATTGCTCTCTGAGGAGCACACAGGCAGCTCTCCCGCTCTCGCCAGCTGGCCCAGCCTCTGCGCTCGCTCTGACTTTTGTCCCCTCCCTGTCCCACTCATGTCCCTCTGTGCCATCCAAGCAGCCTGGAGCCGCCCCAGCACCGCGAGGGCTCTGGTCCCAGTGCAGGACTGCAGCACATCTCCCCTTCCACCAGTTTATCTGGGGGAATAAAGAGAGAGAAAAATTGCCAAAGACAGCAGAAAGCAGTGTTGGGGCAGGTCCCTGTCCCACAGGCATGTCAACACAGTCCCCTACCCAGGCATCAAGGTTCTGCTGAGCTGGGGGAGGACACGGCCCACAGTGCCCCCCCTTCCACCCGCAGCCACCCAAGGAAAAGGTCCCCGTTGCTTAGCAAAGGGCTATTCATCACCAGGACTGTGTGGGATGAGAAAGGGTTAACCCACTGCAGCTGAGCCAGAAATACCATCCAGGACAAAGAGAGACTTCATGTCACCCGCATCCGCCCAGCGCAGAAGAAGGGGCCTTAATCCGATTCCCAAAGAAAATGTGGCTTTTGCAGCCCCGCTTGGCTGGGCTCCTCCAGCAAGTTTTGCATCCGCAGCAAGTGTTAACCCAGTTTGGGAGGGGGCCAGAAAACGGGAAGAGAAATCACTTTTCCACAAGTTTGTGAGAAGGGAGAGCCGGATGGAGGCGGCACAGCGTCCCCACAGTGGGACAAGGGGACGCGGCCGTCTCAGCCTGGCAAGGTCTGAGGGGCCCAAAGCACGCCCAGAGCACCCAGACTTCAGCATCGGTTCTCCTTAGCAGGAACTGGAGAAAGCATCACTGCCAAATTCCCGACGGGTGATGCTTGGCTGTAGTGATCACCGACGGCAATAAGGGCGCACGGGAAAGGACCCACGAGCATCCCGACACTGCCTGGCATTTTGGGGACCGCATCTCGGGACGGTGAGGGCGAGCTGGCTTCAAGCGGAGAGTTTCAGGGTGTTATTGCCAGAGCTTTGCCTCTTTCTGCGACCAGTTCAGGGACCTCAGGGATGAAAGCCAGGGATGCTGCTGGGAAGCAGACGGTGCTCACATCCGCCACGGATGCGGACAAACCGTCTTTGCCTTCATCTCCCAGCTGACACCAGGGCACAGGTCCCACGATTCGGTATCGCTCCCTGTGTTACAGCGTGGCCCCGACAGCAACACCCCTACAGCAAACGGGGTTTGTCCCTCTGGCCTCTCTGCCACAGCTCCTTCCCACCGCCAGGACCCCACACCCTCCTGTTACCTTGAAACGCCATGTGCCTACTCCCCATGGATTTCTGGACGGGCACTTCTAGGATGCCACTGCAATGTTAACTCTTTCAGTCCAGTTTTCGTTATTATTTTTTAACGAACAAGCTAGCTTTACCATGCACTTCTCCACAAAGCGCCTACCAAATTTTAGAGATAAATGAGATAAAGTACAGTTGTGTTCAGACGCAGAGTCACAGCACCCAGCAGGCGTAGCCCCAGGAGATCTCTCCTTCCCTTTCCCATGTACCGGAGCACGAGATACGTTATCCAAGGATCAACATCTCCAGCGTGGGTTTTGCCCAGCCCCAGCGTAGCTTCAACGGGGCTGGATGCGGCGTCACGGCCATACGGAAATCACAGCATTTAAAACCACAGGCTATAAAAATTCCACCGTGCTCAGAGAAGGGAAGTCTGGATTCCCCATGGAGAGACGTCCAGGAACCGCCGCTGCCAGGTTATTAGCCACCGAGCCATTAGACCCCACCGCATCTGCATACCTCCAGCTATGGCTAGCACATACTAGGGAGAACATACGTGCTTAATGGCTGGGAGGTCAAACACATTCAATACACCACCTCTGAGCCCCACAGCCACACAGGTATTTCGCTCTCAACATGGAAAATCATGGACTACAACTACAAAAGCATGGAAGGAGTCACAGCTCCCAGGGCTATCACAGTCCTTTACCTATTCCTAACGTATTTTTTCTGTCCCGACACATCCTTATCCGCACTCAGGATGCCCTTACAGCAGGGCTGTAAGCAGGGCACACTCCCTGGACGGCTGTACTCCTCCTGGATGCTGGATCCTACAGTCTGGAATCATACCTGGATGGGGCAATGGTACTTAGGGGTTCACATGTTATCACAATTCTTGCTGTTTGTTTGGTTTTTTTTTACAGGGTGGTGCCTGAGCTGCCACTCATCTCAAAACCAAAGCTCGATCGAGCGTTGCCTGCGCATGCAAATCTCCCATCACCCAGCCCAGGCCCACGTATCTCGCAGGGGAGTTCAGTCAAACCAACCAACGGCCGTTAGCGTCGGGGAGCCCAGGACTCTCAGCCAGCACGTCTCCATCAGCGGCGTAACATCCCTTCCCACCCCAGCGCTGCACCACCGGGCTGCTCCATCTGCTGCACCCCGCATCCGCAGCAGCGGGAACTCAATAAAACGAAGCAAATCCCTTAACACAAGGGATATTTAACCCCAAACTTGCCTGGTGCTAAAGTCGGATGTTCTGGCGCTCCTCTGGTCCCTGCGTTCGTGGAAGTCCACCCTTGAAAGCTGTGCAGGGCACACGGCTGCTCAGCTCACAGAGGGCTGGATGCTCCGAAGAGGGATTTGGGAGTGAGATGGAGTGACCTGTGATTTATGGAAGGGCAGACACAATGTTCTGTCAGTGCCCTCTGGCCCTGAACTACAAAACCTCATAGAAACCCTGTATAGACAGCTCAATGTATCGCTGAAAGCCGTGGCACCGGGCAGGAATATTGGCCCCTTTGGAGCCCAGCTGCTTCCCTGGCCCCTATCTGCCCTGGCAGAGCCGGAGATAGTCACGGCCCCAAATACGTCAGCCCAGATCCATCCCGGATGCTTCTTCCCTGAATGAAGTGTGGTCACACTAGGGATGGATATAAAAAGCACGGGCCGAAATCCTCTGGCACGAAGCCTTTCCTGCAGGCAGGACCAGCAGGTCGCAGCACAGGCAGGAGGGGAAAACCCCCACCCTGGCTGCCTCCGA
The DNA here is from genome assembly GCA_025774025.1 of Xenus cinereus. Taxonomy (NCBI): domain Eukaryota; kingdom Metazoa; phylum Chordata; class Aves; order Charadriiformes; family Scolopacidae; genus Xenus; species Xenus cinereus. The sequence goes on along the minus strand of JAOXJK010000003.1, from coordinate 28,920,880 downwards.
GGGGGGTAAAGGTGCTGGGTGACAGCGGGTCATTGGGGTACAAGGAGAAAAGAGGGATTTTTTTTCAGGCACACACCACACACGGCCTGGACTGCCCATGCCTGGCACCCCCAGCCTCTGCCGGATTAAAGCACGCCAAGAAAAACCACGCACTGAGCAAGTCCTGAGGGTTCCCACTGTGTCACTTAAATCTACGCGTTCCCAGTCCTCCACCATCGCTGTGCAAACAGCCCTCAGGAGCGGCGAGAGGAGAACGAGGAGGTGCCATTAAAATTTAAAGGAAAAAAAAAAAAGAGAGAGAGAAGAGAAAAGAAAAGAAAAGGGGGAGGGAAAAAACGCGAGTTTCCCACTGCCCGGCTGCAACCTTTTGCGTGGCCACAACGCTCCGCCACGACACGGACCCAAACTACGGGTGGGGACCGCGCTGTCCCCGCACACCCACGCCAGACGGGAGCGCGGGGTGACCCGGCTGCCCCCCACGCACCCCCGGCCCCGCCAAGCTCCCGCCTCCCCCGGAGCCCCCAGCCCGACCGGCCGCCCCTTCGCCTCCTGCTGCGCCCCCGGGAACCCCCTCAGCCCCGGTGCCTCCGGCCCCGGGACCCCCCCCCCCTCTCCCTCCCACGGGATGCTCCATCCCCATTCCTCTCAGAGCACAGCCTCACACGTGGCCAAGGGAACCCGTGCCT